>OZ038508.1:61378510-61453510 GCA_964036315.1 Acanthosepion esculentum | reverse complement strand
TTTAAGATCAATGATTATTTTGTTGTGTATTTGAACATCAGAAAAAATGACTAACACCAATGTACTTAAATGATGCAATTTCTTTTTTTCCCAAATAATCAGAACATTAAAATTACAAGCAAACTTTGCTTTACCCAATTAATTCATCCCAGTTTTTACTGATATGCGATAAAACTGCCTCAAATATAAAACAGAATCAATACTTACATTCGGGGCCTGTCCCTTATTATCAACCATTGTTATTTATAAAAAGGCGTTAAAAACAAGTTTTAGTCATATCATACTAAAAACTTTAAAAAAAAAAAAAAAAGTATTTTCCTTTATATACTTTATTATGACATTTCATAATTACGTCATAATTGAATATTTCTCTTACATCTGGTTTGGTACTTCTGCTATGTATTTAGAGATTCTTGATAAAATCCAAAGAAAAGTCTGTAATGTTATAGATCCTGAACTGGCATCTTGGCTTCAGTTACTTTCCCATCACTATAACATAGCTTCCTGTGTCTATAAATATTTTCATAGTAACTGTTCTGGTGAGCTTCCTTTTTTGGTACCTTGACTTTACGAATTTAAGTAAAGTACTAGATTGGCAGTTAAGTTTCATTATTTTACAGTTGAATTTCATTGAGGCAACGGTAAGTTCTGTGCTAATAGTTTAATCACTCATATATGGAACTCTCTTCCAGCTTTTTGCTTCCCAGTCAAATTTAATCATCAAAAATTTAAATGCAATGTCAACCGTCATCTTTTGTCTTCTTAATTCCTGTTCTTTTATTGTTCTTGCTCTTTAATAATGTTTTTCTTTTCCTCATATTCTTTTCACACTCAGTAACCTCCCTGCATCTTAGTGGTTTTTTGCCTTGCTTGGCATGAAATGATAAAAAAAAAACATACTATTTATAACGTGAAAAAGTGGAGTGTTGAGAATTGCTATAGAAAAAGAAAATATGTTGTAAATTCTTTTAAGTGGCTCATATTTCAATCAAAATTTTCTTCCAAGTAATGGAAAAACTCATCATAAACAGAGTTACCCTTTTTTCTTTTGATAAAAAGTTTGGACCACCTACATCCCCAATACACCTAGAATGGCCTTGGTTAGATAATATCAGCCTTCAGTTTTCTCAAAAAATGACTAAGTCCATCACTATGAATTTACTCCTAGTGCTTAATACCAGAAAGATTTCATGTTTTTTTTTTTTGTTTTTCGATTTCACCCCAAGCAAGAGAGTAAACCCACTAAGACATAAGGGGTTACTGAGGATGGAAGAATTACAAAACAGAAACAAGAAGTGAGAACGAAAGAAGAGTAATCAGGGGGACAGCAGATAGTGATTGACATTGCATTTAATTTTTTGAAGATTAAAGTTGACTAGAAAGCGTGGAACCAACAGGGAGTTCCACAAGTGGGAAGTGCGAGAAAAAAAAATTGTTCGCATAGAACTTAGTATGGTTACATCTAGCCATTTCAACTTGTCAACATCTGAGACCTTGCCGCCAAAGATGTTGCTGCTTTTTCTCATATAATTTCTGTCATTTATTCTCTTACATGCAACTGTGAATCTAGTTACATCAGACACACCGCTCAGATTAGAGTGTAAGATTATGTCCCATTTTCAATCGGAAATGGCTAATTACATCTACTCACACATACGCAGAAGATTTTGAATTCATCGATTGGCCAGCATCTCATTGATAATGCAATTTCTACCGGATTGTATGGTTATCATTTCATTTAAAGGTCCTTTATTTCTTGACAGAAAAACAAACATCACTTTGGAAGCAAAAAGTGAGTCACTCTTCTCTAAAACAACCTGAGAATACATAAGTTTTTTTCTTTTATATGCTCTCTTCCATAAAACTGCCTGGCCTGCTGTCTGTATTTTTACCTTTACCTGCCCTACTATTTGTTTTTATTTTTATTTTCCATTCCCTAAAACTACCTGATATTAATTTTTTTTTTTTTTTTTTTAAGCGTAACACCCCAAGCAAGGCTGGAAGCCACTAGCACGCAAGGGGTTACAGAAGGTTTAGAGGAAGAGCAGATAGGAGTGGTAAAGGAGAGGATGTGGAGAAAGATAGTGGATCGATCAAGGCAAGGGGGGTTACAGAAGATTTGGAGCGAGAGCCGATAGGAATGAAAGGTGAAAGGATGTGGAGAAGGGAAGTGGATAGATCAAGGCAGCTGGAGATGTCGATTGACGTTACACTTAAATAGTTGGAGATTGTATTTGTCAGGGAAACAAGAAAAAGGAAGGGAGTTCCACAGGCGAGATGTGCGAGACATGAAGCTATTGGAGTAGAAGAGACGTCTACATCTAACAGTTTCAATGGTGAAGGGGTGGGAACGGGATGCCAGCCTCATAGGACGTTTAAATTCATGAGGCCTAGGAACCAGCAAAAGCAGCTCCTCGGAGCAATTACCGTGAAAGTATTTCTAAAAAAGACAGAGTGAGGCAACGGTGCGTCTGTGAGAGAGCGACTGCAGACGAGATGACAGATCAGGGCCAATTACATTGCATATCCGTCTCTGGATCTTATCAAGAACCCTGAGGCAAACAGCAGGGGCTCCAGACCATATATGGCAGCAATACTCCATGCAAGGGCGAATGACCTGAATTAGGAACATGGGGTATTTTTTTTTTTTAAGCATTCTGCCCCAAGCAAGGTGGGAAGCCACTAGCACGCAAGGGGTTACAGAGAGTTGGAGTGATAGAGGAAAGGATGAAGAGAAAGATAGGGGATAGATCAGGGCATCTGGCGACGTCGATTAACATTATATTTGAATATTTGGAGATTATAGCTAACAAGAAATAGGGAGGGAGTTCCACAGGTGAGAAGTGTGAGACATGAAGCTATTGGAGTAGAAGAGACAGCTACATTTATTAGTTTCGACAGTGAAAGGATGAGAGCGAGATGCCACCCTAGTAGAACGCTTAAATTCATGAAGTCTGGGAACCAACCAAAGCAGCTCATCGGAGCAGTTACCATGAAAGTATTTGTAAAAAAGACAGAGGGAGGCAACGGCACGTCTGTGAGAGAGCGACTGCAGATGAGATTTCATGATCAGGGCCAATTACATTGCATATCCGTCTCTGGATTTTATCAAGGACCTTGCAACAAACAGAAGGGGCTCCAGACCATATATGGCAGCAATACTCTATGCAAGGGCGAATGGTTGATTTATAGATTTGAAGGATTGACTCCGGCGAGAAAAATTTCCTTGCGCGGCATAGGGAGCCAACTTTCCTAGTGGTGGACAAAGCTATTGACTTAATGTATTTGTTCCATCTCAGGTCAGCAGACAATGTGAGACCGAGCAGTCACAAAGAGGTGCTCTCATGGAGTTGAGTGTCAGACATTCTAATGGGGAGCAGGGATGGTTCTCTCTGGTGAGTAATAGAGAGCAGTTTTGTTAACCACAAATTTTTTAAGTGCTCATAATTTCTCATTGGCAACTTGTCTCTTTTTCTTCCTTCCACTACTCTCCTAATCCAGTAAGGGTGTGTAGCACACCATCTGGCACAGTTGTAGCTCAGTTATCATGGGAGGTAGATGCCAGGGCACTGTCCATTTTTGGAAATTTTGAGGTGACAAATGCAGGGTTAAGCTGGACTTCTATCTGCTTTTATTCTCCCTTCCCTAAAACTGCCTGATATCACTTAAAATGGCTGACTATCTCTTTCTCTTCTGTGAGACGACAGATAAAGATAGTATATTTTCACCTCTTTTTTATGAGTATTATCATTTGTTTAATATCTTAAATTTGTCAGTAATGCATCTTGATAAGGGTTGATAAAAAACACTGGTTGCTTCAGCTGTTTTACACCACGTTTCTCTTTCGTGATTGTAATTTTCAACATGTTGTTGGGATGAAAAAGGCACAAAGTCCTCAATTTGGGGAAAACCCAAGACTCTGTTTCCCATTTGCAGAATATGCCCTCACCTGGGACATAGATGAATCTGGGCCATTTGAATCTGGAGTCCTAAACATGGCTTCTCCAGACACAGGTGTATCTCCATATTATATGTAAGACTGTCTTTTGGTTTCTCCTTACACTCTGGTTTGCTGTGTAGATATATGTGATACATTGTTCTCTGTGTGGAACACACACACACACACACACACACACACAAACATATATATATATATATATATATATATATATATATATATATATATATATAGTTAAATTAAAAAAACTGACAACCTTAAGGGTCCATAGATTATATTTTATTTCCCCAGGAATGGGATTTTTTTCCTGGTTCCTCAGATTGCATTTCCAAGCATAAAGGAAAATGGTTTAAAAATTTACATATTTTTTTATTTTTATACAAGTTTTTGAGGGGTAGTTTTAAGTTGATGTAAGGTAATAAAGGGGAGGAGGAGGAGGACAACTAATATGATCGAAATTAGAGAGGGAAGGGAGAGATAGGAATATGTTTAAATCTATCTTTATTTAGATACGTAAGTGTAAGGGCGGTAGGGTAAAGTACCAGACATTTTGACCTATTTAACAAGTCCTTTCACAGGAAAAGGAAAGAAGACAAAGAGAAAAGCAAAGAAGACAAAGAGAAAAGTGAAGAAAAGAGATAAGACATAATAGAAAACAAATAGGAAAGCAGGAGTGGGCGGAAAATAGGGAAGAAGAAAAGGAAGAATCTCTGTCTATAAAAGGTAGGGTGTGTGTGTGTGTGTGTGTAACGAATGCACAGCCCCAATTTTCGACAGATTTGCACCAAAATTTACATGCACATGTTCCAAGTTAGCGGAAAGGCCAAGACTGACTTTGCATTTCCCAACTCCTATCGATAGTGAAAATAATCAATTTTGTCATGCTTCTATGGTAGTTTTAATGTAGTTTGCGGCAATTTTCTACAGGCCGGAGTGAGAGCCTATAGCTGGCTGCCATGAATAGGCAGGAAGATTCTACTGGCCAGCGTGAGAGCCAACAGCTGACTGACATGAATGTTAACTAGCATGCTAGCATGAAAAAAAAATCGATAGCTGCATTCGTCACAAGTGGGAAAAATTTAAATCTGCATGGCACTTTACTCCAGTTGGCTCATTTGCTTGCTTAAACTCAATGTTGATTCTGATTCTGCAGAACTGGGTTGGGTGTGAAAAATTATTTGTTGTTAACATTCTTTTTTCATTTGGTTTTTCCAGTTATGAGTCCTTTTTTAAAGCTGATCGTTTTGTGTTCATTTTGTTTAGTTCTTTTTTCGTAACAGATTTAATGTTTAGAAAAAATTTTACAGTGTGAGATAGGCAAGAAGTAAGGCATGTAGCAACATCAGCATGGCAAAGGGCACTCCTTTAAAGGCAAGGAAGGGCAAAAATATTTTAAGTCAAGTGATAGCAATTGCTGTATGAGTCGTACGATTTTTGAATCAAGTACGGGCAACGCCGGGCCATGCTGCTAGTAAATATATGTATATATAGTTTGTGTATGTCTTAGTAGCATAAAAGTCTCTCTGAGAAAAAAGCATGTTTGTCATTCGTTTTTTCTTTCATTCTGTTCTGTCCATGAACTAAAGTGTTAATATCATAGATATGTTAATGCCCATAATGAGGGAAATTCAAAAGGGAGAATAAATCATTCTACTGTGGCTTTCTTCCATTACAATGTCTCCATTTCTTCATGCTATACTTAAGTTATGTTCCAGGTAGAAATTAAATCATTTCTTAGAAAAATATTTGTCCAGTATTTAACTGCACAGGTCTTGATATATTTTTTTTCTGATAATATAATTTCTTGCAACTTGTGAATACATTTTCTAAATTTCTGCAGAATTTGATGCCTCCTGTGTTAGGAATAACATTTAGATGAAAATCCTTGCCAACTTGAAGGAGGATTTAAACTTGTTATAAGTTTAAATCCTCCTTCGAGTTTTCTATTGTGAAGGTCTTCATCCATAGTCTTTGACCATTTGTCTAGCTAAAAACAAAACTAATCTGTTCTTCAGTTGTATGAATAGGTTATGTCAGATTAACTCAGCTACAAAACTGAGTTGAGAGACAGTCAATAAACACTAACATATATATATATATATATATATATATATATATGTGTGTGTGTGGTCCACAGAGTTTATCTGGGAATTTAACTATAGTGTCGGAAAAAAAAAACAAAAAAAAAACAAGATCTCTTACTAACCAGAAAAAAAAAAGGCTTGGACAGAAGCGTCTATGTTTTTAAATTTGGATTTTAATTTTTGCCTTGAAAAAGTCGGAAGACGAAACGCGTCGGCAAAATCTAAGATTTTTCCACTTGTCATTTTATACCAATATGTCTTGTCCACAGAGTTGATCTGGGAATTTAACTATATTGTCAACATGGAAAAAAAAAAAAAAAACAACAAAAAAAAAAACAAGATCTCTTACTAACCAGAAAAAAAAAGGCTTGGACAGAAGCGTCTATGTTTTTTAAATTTGGATTTTAATGTAACAATAACAACAGAGATATTTCGATTTCATTTTTGCCTTGAAAAAGTCGGAAGACGAAACGCGTCGGCAAAATCTAAGATTTTTCCAATTGTCATTTTAGTCCATATATATATATATATATATATATATATATATATATATACACACACACAAATACACAAGTTTTTATTAAAGATGACTGACAAGGTACTGTGATTAAGCTTATTATTGTGTTCATATAAGTGATTTCTTTTCTAAAGTGTATAAAAATTGTACAAATGTTGTATATATCCAAGTGCTTTTGGCAATTCTATTTCGTATTTTAATTTTTACCTGAAAGTGCATATTTTTCCATATGTATCTGGAGTGATAGGAATGTTTTTTTTAAATTATTATTTTCCAGCCATTGTGGCCATGTTCATAATTCATATTATTGAATATTGAGCATGCTTGGAAAATAATAATAAAAATTCCTATCACTTCAGATACATATTACATTTCAATTGAGCACTGTTGAGTGATAAGCTATTTCTATAAACAACAGCCACCTGCACTAATGCAAAGCTCTTCAGTAAAATGAATGGAGCACTTTGGTTGATTTTCATTTGTTTACATTTGTAAAAACAATACGCTAGATTTAGTTGTGTAACTCTACTGAGTGAAGATAGCTCTGACTGACACCAAATTAGTTGTGTTTCAATCCTGGCTTGGGGCATTCGGAAGTCTAGTCACACTGAGGAGCTGTGATACAGCGAAACAGTCCTGTCTGTGAATGACATATTATATTATATATATATTTTATATTGTCATGACATACATATATGTGTGTGTGTGGAAGTAATAATGGTATACCTTTAGTATTTGAATAAATGAATAAGTATTAAACATTTTATTTCAAATAATTTGATGTAATGGAATAACCTGTCACCCCCATGAGTGACTACACTATTGGTAGTAACTACCTATAAGTATATGTAAGTCAATGGACTACAGAGACTAGCTGGAATCTGTTGAGTACGACTCAGACTTACGCAAGAACTACCAACCTTCCAATAGTAGCAATTACTACTGGATTGACTTGCGATGACCTTGTGCATAACTGTTACCTTTATTCTTATTTTACTGGTTTTTTCCAGTAAACCTTTATTTATTTTATCCACCATGTTTTTCAAGTATATATTCCTATTAGCACGGAATATAACATAATTCTTTTCACTATTCTTCAATTGTGCAATTTTAAATACTTTGTTTTAATATTTGTTTTTTAAAAAGTATTTATATTTTTTGAATTTAACTTTTCAAAATTTTCATTTAATTGAAATAAAGTAAGTTTATATTTGTGAGTGTATTTTTTTTAAAAATCTATGATTTTGTTTCATAACATTTAAATGTATACCCTTTAAAAATTTTGCTAAGTGTGCAATGATATATTCATTTGCTCCTAGGTGTGCCATAGCTTAAAAAGGTTGAGAAACACTGTACCAGATTGATAACTAGGTCTCATCGATTTACTGTTCAAATAGCTAGATGTAACTAAGTTTTATTCTAATAGTTTCATTTCTCACACTTCTTACCTGTGAAACTCTCTTCAAAAATTTAAATCTCAATGGCCATTTTCTGACCCTTGTTCTTTTATTGTCCTTTCTCCTCACTAATCGTTACTCAATTCTTTTCATTCTCAGTAACCCTTTGCATCATGGTGGCATTGTTGACTTGCTTGGGTGAAATCATTAAAAAAAAAAAAGAAACAATTTATCTATCATATATACTGACTCACTGCTTTAAACTTACCTCATGCTGCTAGATTCACATATCCATCACAATAAATAAACAAAATTATCAAATATTTATTGATCCATCAGTCACCATTCGGTCGGGTCCCTCGCACTAGATTGATATAGAAACCCTGAACATGCATACGTAAGTTAAGGAACCACGTGTAGATGTTTATTGACAAAGGAAAAATAGTCTCACAATTCATTCTGGAAATATATATATATATATATATATATATATATATATATATATATATATTCTGTCAAAAATATGTTGGAAAATATAACTTGAAGAAATGAAATATATTCTTTGAGATAATTTTCTTTTATGGTTGTTTCATATAAACATTAAAAGGCGTTCTTAAGTGTTATTTACAAATAACAAAGTGCATGAATCTAGTACCCAAAACATTTGCACTATTTTGAATTGTGCAGTGATATAGTTGGTAGCCAAAGATATAGTTTATAATTTTAATTGTTAATTATTAAGGTATATATCTGATAATTCTTATGTTTAAAAAGGGCTCTGTAACTCTCCAGATTATAGTGCAACCTATCTGTAAGTCAACAGTAAATAATCAATTATTAAGCCATAAAGTGGGGAGAGACCTATCCACAAGTATATACAGTAATTGAAAGAAGGTAAATGCCTTTTGAGACATACTGTGTAATGGAATGTAAAACACAGTAGCAGTGCCATTTTGTTTCAGAGAATAAAAATGATTGATAGTAACAGGTGCGGAAGAGCTGTAGGATTGTTTAATCAGAAAGTGTGATATTCACCTACATTCTTGGTTACCTTCTATTGCAATGGCAGGCAAGATAATTTAACCAAGGAATCACACACAAATACACACTGTGATCATGACTCTCCACAACTTTTCTCTTTTTGCTTTTCTAAGCAATGTTTGGCATTTTATTATCTCTCCCACTCCTTGTTTTGCCATCCATCTATGCAAGTTTTTTTAAGTGGGTTACTTGTTATTTCCCTCTGCCCCTCTTGTAGTCTGATTCCGTTTCTGTCCAGCAGACTTTACCAATTAGCTACAAAGGATCTGACAGTAAGTAAGGCTCTTTTTACTTTATCTAAGTCCTTCATGGTCATGCTAGAACAGGGAATGCAA
The DNA here is from genome assembly GCA_964036315.1 of Acanthosepion esculentum. Lineage (NCBI taxonomy): Eukaryota > Metazoa > Mollusca > Cephalopoda > Sepiida > Sepiidae > Acanthosepion > Acanthosepion esculentum. The sequence goes on along the minus strand of OZ038508.1, from coordinate 61,444,178 downwards.
GTTCATTCCCTGCCAAAGGGCACTTTTTTTTCTTTTTTTTTTACTTAGAATTCTTGAATGCACAGGCCAATAGACAAAATACACACAGTTGAATAAATAAAAATGGGGAGTCTATTTCAAATATGAAGCAGCCCCCATAGTAATGTTTGAAGTCATAAAAATACACATACAACCAAAATACTTGAAAATAGTTAACAGATTAGACAAAAGAGCAAACAATTTTTTGGACAATGCCTATACATATTAAGTACAAAAAAGAAATCTCTTGTTCTCACATCAGAAAAACATAATGAAAAATTTAACAGAATTAGGTTATCCATCATTTTTAATGAAACACACAATAGAGTAATGGATAGTGGCTCGGACTGAGGAATCAGAGAGCCGAGTTCAAATTCCAGTCAAATCCATTACATTCCCTTATTTACTAATACCCTTGGGAAAGGTATGAATCCTCCTCTTCCCCCCCCCCCCAACTATGGGTAAATAGCAGGACAGACTGGATTCTATAGCCTTGGATGGCAACTGGTCTACTGCAGAAAGAAATGGCAACATACTGCAGGAAAAAAATCTGCCTCATTAGTCATGTATCAAAAGATACATGATCGCCTAAGCATGGTGCATAACTGACTGATATATGAAAGGGATTGATGGGTCCCAAATATAAGTAGTGGTATGATCAAATTATTTCCTTCAGTTCCCTCTCTTAAGAGAATGGTGCTTATTTGCTATCATATACTTATTTTTCAAATAATTTTCTTTGTGGCACTAGTCCTGGGTATGATGATAAACTACATCAGGCAACGAGGCCACTGATCAGGAGATTGGAGATTTTGAGGAGCAAGGAACCACATCTTAATTGCTGTTGTTCCCAGGTCCACCATAAACCAGGGGTGGTAGCATCTCTCAGAGTCCCAGCTATGGGCAAATAGTGAACACCCAAACAAAAATAAAACACTATGAAGGTATAAAAATACATTTTTATAGTAAAAATACCAACAATACCTATTTATAGTAAAATGACTAACAATACCTATTTATAACAAAATGATCAGTAATATATTTTATAGTAGAGTTACCAACAAAACATTTTATCTGTAGTTGAAGGCATGCAATTGTGTTCAAAATATATTTACTTGAAACCATAAAAATGTGTTCAAAATATTTAGATTTTGGCATTAAATAACCCATAGATGTTGATATGCCACTAAACAAAATCAACCAACCAACAATACCTATTTATAGTATATATTTAGGTGAAACCATAAAGTTATCTCCAAAATATTTAGATTTCAGCATTAAATGACCCATAGAGTTTGATATGCTGTTAAACAAAATCAACCAAGAACCTCTGCAGCACAATTATTTTGTTACTTGGGAATAAAAAATTCTCCACTTATTTTATAAATTGAAAAATTCACACAAGCATGATTATTTCAATTTTTACTAGTGTCTACTCCATTTCATCTAACTGTTGTAACCTAGGGAAGGCTACTGAATAGAATAACCAAACAAAGGTTGGTAATGAACGATAATAGTTAGGACAAGAACAACACATATAAGATTTGCCAGCAGCATGTAGAAGTAGTCAACTGCTAGAAGTGAGTCAAGTGAATTCCACAATGAATCTGCAATTGCAGACCAACATACAGTATTTACTATTTATGTGAATGGGGACATACCCATTACTGTCTGTAGGTATTCTACAAAACAAATCACGTCAGCACTGAACAAATTATTGTTGCATACAGACATGTACCTATAACAAATCTATCAACATGATTTTAAATCCCTCATTCAGTTCTGGACACAGTTTTATTGCATACAGAGATGGGCCTATACCTGTTTTATCAACGTCACTTCCTCTCATGAGTCAAAAAAATACCTATTTATAGTAAAATTAGTGAACCCCTCCAAACAAAAACAAATTTTGTTGCAAACAGAGATGGTCCTATTCCTGATCAATCATCCTGATTTCAAATCACCCAGTCAGCAATGGACAAATTTTGTTGCATACAAAGAGGTGGTTTTATACCTGATCAATCATCCTGATTTCAAATCACCCAGTCAGCAATGGACAAATTTTGTTGCATACCGAGGTAGGCATATTCCTGATCTATCACCAAAATTTGTCTCACTCTGTCAGCACTGGTTAATTTTTATTGCATACAGTAGTAGGAATTTGATATCATGGAAAAAGGCAAGGAGAAACCACTCCACTAACCTTTTCAAGAAGTCATGGTAATTCAATGATAATAAAGAAAGAAATATGTAAAGCGTTATGATCACTCTCATCTGGAAAGGATATTAAATTTAAAAGTACTTCACAAAGTGTATCTAACAGATTTAACTCTTACTATCTTTTTATACCAGGCGTAAAGTTTATTTTGATGAAGCTGGATTACAGATTTTCTCCAATTTTTATAATGAATAAGAGATTGTGAATTCAAAAAATTGTAAATATAAATGTGTTTTATAGAGATTTGAACTTGAATTCTTATTCTTGAATAAGGTTTGGTTTGTTTTGTTTTGTTTTATGGCATATCAACCTCAATGGGTTATTGTTGTGGTAGGATCCACCTAATTTGCATAGTGGAGTACCGACGATATAAATATGGTTGGTACCGGGAAGATGAGAGGCGAATCAAGAGATTCAACTAGAGACTCTGCCCGACTGCGACTTAGTCAACACATTCTCCAGGAATGGTCTTCCCAGGAATAGACAAAAGACTATATGTAAATATTGTGTACACTTTCTTGTTTCAATACATTTTGTTCTAAGTACATTTTGTGTTGCATTATTATTCCATGCATTAGTCAAGTTTCAACAGTTATTTAATGCCGACAACTTTTTTCCTGGTAATATTTTGTTTTGTAAGAAAATCTATTTCTCTTAATATTTTTTTCCTCAAAAATGTATAGCTGGTAATATTATTTTAAAAAATGTATTGCTGATAATAGCTTTTTTTCTTCAAAAATTTATTTCTGGTAATAATTTTTTTACAAAGTGTTTCTGGTATTAAAACCTATTTTTTTACACTTTCATAATGCTTTTTACCTCAGTTTCGGGGTTAACTATTTGCCCATAGCTGGGATCCTAACAGGTGCTACCACCCCAGGTCAGGGTGGACCTGGGAACACCAGCAATTAAGAGGTGGTTCCACACTCCTTAAAACCTCCTGATCAGAGGCCTTGCCGTTGGATGTAGTTTATCGTCTTACCCTGGACGCGGATGTAGTTTATCGTCATACCCAGGTCGGTCTTGAATAAGGTCAAAATAAATAAATTATCACAATTCCTTATCAATTGAAAGAATAACACTAATAAAATTAGTTAATTAGCTTTCCTATAAAGGTATAAACAAATCATTAATTGGTGTCTGGAGAATCACACATTTCCAAAAATGTCAGCCATATTAAACTTGAGGATGAAATTGTCAAAAAATTGGCGCAGTTTGACCCAAAATATGATTCAATCATATATAATGGTTTAACCAATTTTTATCAAATTTATATCAGGAAAAAAAAAAGAATTGGAGAAAAATCCGATACAAATTTTTTCCATAAAAACAAAACAAATTTCTTTCTCTATACCTGTTTATGTTTCTGAGATGAGGTATTGTAATTATTTACTCTATTTACATTGTTCAGACTATTATCTTCATCTTTGTTGCCATATTCACAATATTTCAGCCGTTGTACACTCTGACCTTCTTTAGGTGATTGGAATTTTGAACCAAACCCTTTTGTCCACTATTGTAGATTGTTCTAGTTTCATATGCCATGCCTCTTACAGATATCTCAGTATCAGTTATTTCCCTTTAACTCAACTCTTCAAGTTTTTGTTCACTTCTGCTGAAGAAGGCCAGAGTGTACAACAGCTGGAATGTTGTGAGTATGGCAACAAATATGAAATTTTTTGTTTACATTTAAAAAAAAAAATTTCATTGATCAAGCAATGAGAAACTCTGAAAGAAAATGCTCACAAAAAAATCCACATATTCAGAATCAAGAAGAGATAGCTAAAATGTCTTGGGCACATATTGAGGAAGGAGGGCTTGGAGAACTTAACTCTCACAGGGCATATCAAGGGCAAGAGATAGAGGATGTCAACAACTGTTGAGAAGAAGAAAGAGTTTGTGTAAATGATTAGCAGAACAGGGATTAGGAGAGATAGCAAAAGAACAAACTTTACTATGGGCTAGAAAGAACAGGAAATTGTGGAGGACCATGATCACCACTGTCCTGAAGGGACATTACACATAGAAGAAACTTAAGGCAACAGAAATCAATGATTAAGCAATGAGAAACTCTGAAAGAAAATGCTCACAAAAAAATCCACATATTCAGAATCAAGAAGAGATAGCTAAAATGTCTTAGGCACATATTGAGGAAGGAGGGCTTGGAGAACTTAACTCTCACAGGGCATATCAAGGGCAAGAGATAGAGGATGTCAACAAGCCACCTACCTGACAAACTTGAGTGAATGAATAAAAGAAAGGGGATACAAGATGCTTGGCAAAGGGAGAAATGCTAATAAGAGCCATGAGGGATAGGAAGTTGTGGAGAACAATGATCGCCAACATCCTGAAGGAAAGTTGCACTTAGAAGAAGAATAATCTTGTATCAAGTCAGTTTTCGTTTATGTGTAAAAAAATTATTCAGAAAATCAACTGGAAAATTTCAGTATCAAAATCAGACATGCATTTTAAAATTCTAATAAAATTCCACTGATTAATAGAATTAAAGGAAACTTTCACTGATTACTGAAGGAAATTAGAATCTTAATGAAAAATTATTACTGGTGAGAGTCATGAATGAAGGACAAAGGAAATTAGTGCATAACCTACCCAACGAACTAGTATAAATGGTTGGCAGAACAGGGCTTAGGAGAGATAGCAAAAAGACAAACTTTACTAAGGGCTAAAAAGGACAGGAAATTGTGGAGAGCCATTGTTGCTACTGTCCTGAAGGGACAGGATACAGAGAAGAAGAAGAAAGAGTTTATGTAAATGATTAGCAGAACAGGGATTAGGAGAGATAGCAAAAAGACAAACTTTACTAAGGGCTAAAAAGGACAGGAAATTGTGGAGAGCCATTGTTGCTACTGTCCTGAAGGGACAGGATACAGAGAAGAAGAAGAAAGAGTTTATGTAAATGATTAGCAGAACAGGGATTAGGAGAGATAGCAAAAAGACAAACTTTACTAAGGGCTAAAAAGGACAGGAAATTGTGGAGAGCCATTGTTGCTACTGTCCTGAAGGGACAGGATACAGAGAAGAAGAAGAAAGAGTTTATGTAAATGATTAGCAGAACAGGGATTAGGAGAGATAGCAAAAAGACAAACTTTACTAAGGGCTAAAAAGGACAGGAAATTGTGGAGAGCCATTGTTGCTACTGTCCTGAAGGGACAGGATACAGAGAAGAAGAAGAAAGAGTTTATGTAAATGATTAGCAGAACAGGGATTAGGAGAGATAGCAAAAAGACAAACTTTACTAAGGGCTAAAAAGGACAGGAAATTGTGGAGAGCCATTGTTGCTACTGTCCTGAAGGGACAGGATACAGAGAAGAAGAAGAAAGAGTTTATGTAAATGATTAGCAGAACAGGGATTAGGAGAGATAGCAAAAAGACAAACTTTACTAAGGGCTAAAAAGGACAGGAAATTGTGGAGAGCCATTGTTGCTACTGTCCTGAAGGGACAGGATACAGAGAAGAAGAAGAAAGAGTTTATGTAAATGATTAGCAGAACAGGGATTAGGAGAGATAGCAAAAAGACAAACTTTACTAAGGGCTAAAAAGGACAGGAAATTGTGGAGATCCATTGTTGCTACTGTCCTGAAGGGACAGGATACAGAGAAGAAGAAGAAAGAATTTATGTAAATGATTAGCAGAACAGGGATTAGGAGAGATAGCAAAAAGACAAACTTTACTAAGGGCTAAAAAGGACAGGAAATTGTGGAGAGCCATTGTTGCTACTGTCCTGAAGGGACAGGATACAGAGAAGAAGAAGAAAGAGTTTATGTAAATGATTAGCAGAACAGGGCTTAGGAGAGATAGCAAAAAGACAAACTTTACTAAGGGCTAAAAAGGACAGGAAATTGTGGAGAGCCATTGTTGCTACTGTCCTGAAGGGACAGGATACAGAGAAGAAGAAGAAAGAGTTTGTGTAAATTATTAGCAGAACAGGGATTAGGATAGATAGCAAAAGAACAAACTTTACTAAGGGCTAAAAAGGACAGGAAATTGTGGAGAGCCAATTTTGCTACTGTCCTGAAGGGAGAGGATACAGAGAAGAAGAAGAAGAAGAAGAAAGAGTTTATGTAAATGATTAGCAGAACAGGGATTAGGAGAGATAGCAAAAAGACAAACTTTACTAAGGGCTAAAAAGGACAGGAAATTGTGGAGAGCCATTGTTGCTACTGTCCTGAAGGGACAGGATACAGAGAAGAAGAAGAAAGAGTTTATGTAAATGATTAGCAGAACAGGGATTAGGAGAGATAGCAAAAAGACAAACTTTACTAAGGGCTAAAAAGGACAGGAAATTGTGGAGAGCCATTGTTGCTACTGTCCTGAAGGGACAGGATACAGAGAAGAAGAAGAAAGAGTTTGTGTAAATTATTAGCAGAACAGGGATTAGGATAGATAGCAAAAGAACAAACTTTACTAAGGGCTAAAAAGGACAGGAAATTGTGGAGAGCCAATTTTGCTACTGTCCTGAAGGGAGAGGATACAGAGAAGAAGAAGAAGAAGAAGAAAGAGTTTATGTAAATGATTAGCAGAACAGGGATTAGGAGAGATAGCAAAAAGACAAACTTTACTAAGGGCTAAAAAGGACAGGAAATTGTGGAGAGCCATTGTTGCTACTGTCCTGAAGGGACAGGATACAGAGAAGAAGAAGAAGAAGAAGAAGAAAGAGTTTATGTAAATGATTAGCAGAACAGGGATTAGGAGAGATAGCAAAAAGACAAACTTTACTAAGGGCTAAAAAGGACAGGAAATTGTGGAGAGCCATTGTTGCTACTGTCCTGAAGGGACAGGATACAGAGAAGAAGAAGAAGAAGAAGAAAGAGTTTATGTAAATGATTAGCAGAACAGGGATTAGGAGAGATAGCAAAAAGACAAACTTTACTAAGGGCTAAAAAGGACAGGAAATTGTGGAGAGCCATTGTTGCTACTGTCCTGAAGGGACAGGATACAGAGAAGAAGAAGAAGAAGAAGAAAGAGTTTATGTAAATGATTAGCAGAACAGGGATTAGGAGAGATAGCAAAAAGACAAACTTTACTAAGGGCTAAAAAGGACAGGAAATTGTGGAGAGCCATTGTTGCTACTGTCCTGAAGGGACAGGATACAGAGAAGAAGAAGAAGAAGAAGAAAGAGTTTATGTAAATGATTAGCAGAACAGGGATTAGGAGAGATAGCAAAAAGACAAACTTTACTAAGGGCTAAAAAGGACAGGAAATTGTGGAGAGCCATTGTTGCTACTGTCCTGAAGGGACAGGATACAGAGAAGAAGAAGAAGAAGAAGAAAGAGTTTATGTAAATGATTAGCAGAACAGGGATTAGGAGAGATAGCAAAAAGACAAACTTTACTAAGGGCTAAAAAGGACAGGAAATTGTGGAGAGCCAATTTTGCTACTGTCCTGAAGGGACAGGATACAGAGAAGAAGAAGAAGAAGAAGAAAGAGTTTATGTAAATGATTAGCAGAACAGGGATTAGGAGAGATAGCAAAAAGACAAACTTTACTAAGGGCTAAAAAGGACAGGAAATTGTGGAGAGCCAATTTTGCTACTGTCCTGAAGGGAGAGGATACAGAGAAGAAGAAGAAGAAGAAGAAAGAGTTTATGTAAATGATTAGCAGAACAGGGATTAGGAGAGATAGCAAAAAGACAAACTTTACTAAGGGCTAAAAAGGACAGGAAATTGTGGAGAGCCAATTTTGCTACTGTCCTGAAGGGAGAGGATACAGAGAAGAAGAAGAAGAAGAAGAAAGAGTTTATGTAAATGATTAGCAGAACAGGGATTAGGAGAGATAGCAAAAAGACAAACTTTACTAAGGGCTAAAAAGGACAGGAAATTGTGGAGAGCCATTGTTGCTACTGTCCTGAAGGGACAGGATACAGAGAAGAAGAAGAAGAAGAAAGAGTTTGTGTAAATTATTAGCAGAACAGGGATTAGGATAGATAGCAAAAGAACAAACTTTACTAAGGGCTAAAAAGGACAGGAAATTGTGGAGAGCCATTGTTGCTACTGTCCTGAAGGGACAGGATACAGAGAAGAAGAAGAAAGAGTTTATGTAAATGATTAGCAGAACAGGGATTAGGAGAGATAGCAAAAAGACAAACTTTACTAAGGGCTAAAAAGGACAGGAAATTGTGGAGAGCCATTGTTGCTACTGTCCTGAAGGGACAGGATACAGAGAAGAAGAAGAAAGAGTTTATGTAAATGATTAGCAGAACAGGGATTAGGATAGATAGCAAAAAGACAAACTTTACTAAGGGCTAAAAAGGACAGGAAATTGTGGAGAGCCAATTTTGCTACTGTCCTGAAGGGACAGGATACAGAGAAGAAGAAGAAGAAGAAGAAAGAGTTTATGTAAATGATTAGCAGAACAGGGATTAGGAGAGATAGCAAAAAGACAAACTTTACTAAGGGCTAAAAAGGACAGGAAATTGTGGAGAGCCAATTTTGCTACTGTCCTGAAGGGACAGGATACAGAGAAGAAGAAGAAGAAGAAGAAAGAGTTTATGTAAATGATTAGCAGAACAGGGATTAGGAGAGATAGCAAAAAGACAAACTTTACTAAGGGCTAAAAAGGACAGGAAATTGTGGAGAGCCAATTTTGCTACTGTCCTGAAGGGACAGGATACAGAGAAGAAGAAGAAGAAGAAGAAAGAGTTTATGTAAATGATTAGCAGAACAGGGATTAGGAGAGATAGCAAAAAGACAAACTTTACTAAGGGCTAAAAAGAACAGGAAATTGTGGAGAGCCAATTTTGCTACTGTCCTGAAGGGACAGGATACAGAGAAGAAGAAGAAGAAGAAGAAAGAGTTTATGTAAATGATTAGCAGAACAGGGATTAGGAGAGATAGCAAAAAGACAAACTTTACTAAGGGCTAAAAAGGACAGGAAATTGTGGAGAGCCAATTTTGCTACTGTCCTGAAGGGACAGGATACAGAGAAGAAGAAGAAGAAGAAGAAAGAGTTTATGTAAATGATTAGCAGAACAGGGATTAGGAGAGATAGCAAAAAGACAAACTTTACTAAGGGCTAAAAAGGACAGGAAATTGTGGAGAGCCAATTTTGCTACTGTCCTGAAGGGACAGGATACAGAGAAGAAGAAGAAGAAGAAGAAAGAGTTTATGTAAATGATTAGCAGAACAGGGATTAGGAGAGATAGCAAAAAGACAAACTTTACTAAGGGCTAAAAAGGACAGGAAATTGTGGAGAGCCAATTTTGCTACTGTCCTGAAGGGACAGGATACAGAGAAGAAGAAGAAGAAGAAAGAGTTTATGTAAATGATTAGCAGAACAGGGATTAGGAGAGATAGCAAAAAGACAAACTTTACTAAGGGCTAAAAAGGACAGGAAATTGTGGAGAGCCAATTTTGCTACTGTCCTGAAGGGACAGGATACAGAGAAGAAGAAGAAGAAGAAGAAAGAGTTTATGTAAATGATTAGCAGAACAGGGATTAGGAGAGATAGCAAAAAGACAAACTTTACTAAGGGCTAAAAAGGACAGGAAATTGTGGAGAGCCAATTTTGCTACTGTCCTGAAGGGACAGGATACAGAGAAGAAGAAGAAGAAGAAGAAAGAGTTTATGTAAATGATTAGCAGAACAGGGATTAGGAGAGATAGCAAAAAGACAAACTTTACTAAGGGCTAAAAAGGACAGGAAATTGTGGAGAGCCAATTTTGCTACTGTCCTGAAGGGACAGGATACAGAGAAGAAGAAGAAGAAGAAAGAGTTTATGTAAATGATTAGCAGAACAGGGATTAGGAGAGATAGCAAAAAGACAAACTTTACTAAGGGCTAAAAAGGACAGGAAATTGTGGAGAGCCAATTTTGCTACTGTCCTGAAGGGACAGGATACAGAGAAGAAGAAGAAGAAGAAGAAAGAGTTTATGTAAATGATTAGCAGAACAGGGATTAGGAGAGATAGCAAAAAGACAAACTTTACTAAGGGCTAAAAAGGACAGGAAATTGTGGAGAGCCAATTTTGCTACTGTCCTGAAGGGACAGGATACAGAGAAGAAGAAGAAGAAGAAGAAAGAGTTTATGTAAATGATTAGCAGAACAGGGATTAGGAGAGATAGCAAAAAGACAAACTTTACTAAGGGCTAAAAAGGACAGGAAATTGTGGAGAGCCAATTTTGCTACTGTCCTGAAGGGACAGGATACAGAGAAGAAGAAGAAGAAGAAGAAAGAGTTTATGTAAATGATTAGCAGAACAGGGATTAGGAGAGATAGCAAAAAGACAAACTTTACTAAGGGCTAAAAAGGACAGGAAATTGTGGAGAGCCAATTTTGCTACTGTCCTGAAGGGACAGGATACAGAGAAGAAGAAGAAGAAGAAGAAAGAGTTTATGTAAATGATTAGCAGAACAGGGATTAGGAGAGATAGCAAAAAGACAAACTTTACTAAGGGCTAAAAAGAACAGGAAATTGTGGAGAGCCAATTTTGCTACTGTCCTGAAGGGACAGGATACAGAGAAGAAGAAGAAGAAGAAGAAAGAGTTTATGTAAATGATTAGCAGGACAGGGATTAGGAGAGATAGCAAAAAGACAAACTTTACTAAGGGCTAAAAAGGACAGGAAATTGTGGAGAGCCATTGTTGCTACTGTCCTGAAGGGACAGGATACAGAGAAGAAGAAGAAGAAGAAAGAGTTTGTGTAAATTATTAGCAGAACAGGGATTAGGATAGATAGCAAAAGAACAAACTTTACTAAGGGCTAAAAAGGACAGGAAATTGTGGAGAGCCATTGTTGCTACTGTCCTGAAGGGACAGGATACAGAGAAGAAGAAGAAAGAGTTTATGTAAATGATTAGCAGAACAGGGATTAGGAGAGATAGCAAAAAGACAAACTTTACTAAGGGCTAAAAAGAACAGGAAATTGTGGAGAGCCATTGTTGCTACTGTCCTGAAGGGACAGGATACAGAGAAGAAGAAGAAGAAGAAGAAAGAGTTTATGTAAATGATTAGCAGGACAGGGATTAGGATAGATAGCAAAAGAACAAACTTTACTAAGGGCTAAAAAGAACAGGAAATTGTGGAGAACCATGATCACCACTGTCCTGAAGGGACATTACACATAGAAGAAACTTAAGGCAACAGAAATGTGGTTCTGCAGAAGGATGCTGAGAATACCATGGACGAAACATGTCAGCAATGAGGAAGTTAAGAGAAAAATGGAAGCAGAAAGGACACTTATCAGTTACATCAGAAAGAGTTAAAATTTCTACGGCACATAATGAGGAAAGAGGGCTTGAGAAGACTTGACACTCACAGGAGACGTTGAAGGAACAGAGGAAAAATAGCACATTACCTACCTAATGAGCTTGTGTAAATTGTTGGCAAGGCAGGTTTTAGGAGATAGAGCAAAGACAGACTAAGGGCTACAAAGTAGAGGAAATTTTTGGAAAGTTACGATCACCTACATCCTGAAGGGATATAGCAATTAGAAGAAGAATAATTAAAAAATGCGATTGTAAATTCAAAATATAACTGCCCGCAGTTAAGAAATACATTATCCAAAGTCGGTACTATGTGGACTGATAATTTAAGTGCATAGCTATATTTTAAATAAAGGCAAAAGAACTGAATAAGCCAGGCTATTTTTGGTTATAATATCAGTTTCGTTCAAATTACATTTTGTCTGTATTACTGACTTCTTTTGCTGTTATAACAGCGTTGTTTATTTGTATGAGATCCAAGAAGTCTTCTGTCGGTTCCAATGTCTTCAGGGTGCCAAAAACATAAATATCTAAATAATAAAGAATGTTCTTTTTCGCCTGCTGAAAAGAAACCAGTAAAAGAAAGAAAAAAAAATGTAGCAAAGGACAAGGGTTTGGTTGGTTTTAATTTAACAGCATATCAACCTGTATAGGTTATTTAATGCCAAAATCTAAATATGAAATTTCAAATTTTATAATTAATTCAAGAGAGTGACATTATTTCAAGATTAAATTATAATTACATAACTGCATTTTTTTAACAAATAATCTTACAAAATCAAACAAGCAGTGAAAATATGCTTCTTCGAACATGAAATGAGATTAATCATAGCAAATAGTTTGTGTTTTTTTTGTTTTTTTTGACAATGTATGCCATGATTTCAATTTTACTATAAAATGTATTATTGGTCATTTTACTATAAAATGTACTGTTGGTCATTTTACTGTCAAATATACTGTTGGTCATTTTACTGTCAAATATACTGTTGGTCATTTTACTATAAAATGTATTATTGGTCATTTTACTATAAAATGTATTATTGGTCATTTTACTATAAAAATGTTTTGTTGGTAAATTTTTTAAAATAAAAATATGTTGCTGGTAATTTCACTACAGAAATTTATTATTGGTAATCCTTTAATAGTTTTTTATTTTAATTTGGACGTTCATTATTTGCCTATAGCTGGGACCCTAACAGGTGCTACCACCCGGGTCAGGGTGAACCTGGGAACATGCTCCTCAATACCTCCAACTGGTTTTAATTTAACAGCATATCAACCTGTATAGGTTATTTAATGCCAAAATCTAAAAATGAAAATTCAATCTTTATAATTAATTCAAGAGAGTGAAATTATTTCATGATTAAATTATAATTACCTAGCTACATTTTTTTAAACAAATAATCTTACAAAATCAAACAAAGAGTGAAAAATTGTTTCTTTTTACAAGAAATGAGATTAATCATAGAAATCGTTTTTTTTTAAATGTATGCCATGACTTCAATTTTATTATAAAATGTATTGACTGTCATTTTACTATAAAATATGTTGTTGGTCATTTTACTATAAAATGTGTTGTTGGTCATTTTACTATAAAATGTGTTGTTGGTCATTTTACTATAAAATGTGTTGTTGGTCATTTTACTATAAAATGTATTGTTGGTCATTTTACTATAAAATGTATTGTTGGTCATTTTACTATAAAATATGTTGTTGGTCATTTTACTATAAAATGTGTTGTTGGTCATTTTACTATAAAATGTATTGTTGGTCATTTTACTATAAAATATGTTGTTGGTCATTTTACTATAAAATGTATTGTTGGTCATTTTACTATAAAATATGTTGTTGGTCATTTTACTATAAAATGTATTGTTGGTCATTTTACTATAAAATATGTTGTTGGTCATTTTACTATAAAATGTATTGTTGGTCATTTTACTATAAAAAATGTATTGTTGGTCATTTTACTATAAAAAATGTATTGCTTGTATTTTTACTTTCATAGCATTTTGATTTTAGTTTAGGTGTTCACTATTTGCTCATAGCTGGGACCCATAGCATGTGCTACCACCCTGGGTCAAGGTGGACCTGGGAACAACGTCAATTAAGTGGTGGTTCCATGCACCTTAAAAGACTGGTTAAAATATGGTGATCAAAACAAAGACAATGATCTGAATAATTTATGGAATAATGACAATATTTCTTGTTAGTATAAACATTTTATTTTGTGGTGACACATGTTTAAATAGATATTCCTGCTTGCTTTAGTAAGACCCCCAAATCTCTAAGATGGTAGACATTAATTTTACTGTTTAAAAAAAAGATAAAAAAACAGAGTTGTCTACTTAAGCATGTATTACACTACATATAACATTTGCTGCAACAAAATAAAATATTGAATTTAAAAAAAAAATTCATTAATTGTAAAAGCATTTAATAAAGTATGTTATTAAGAATCATAAGAACTGCTAGGTAACCAGATATATTTAGGAATGATATTAGAATAATCCAGAATCTACCCTGTGAGCAAACCACCTGCATACAGATAGAAAATGAATTCAGTAAACATACAAAAGAAAGGCGTGTAAGACAAGGATTTATCTTCTCACTGGACTTATTCGACCTATACAGCGAACCGATTCTGAGAGAATTAGTAGTCCTACCAGAAGTCATTATTGACAGCCACAATCTTAGTAACATAAGTTACGCAGATGACACAGTGTTAATAGCAGACACAAAAAGGAAACTACAAGAACTCCTACAGAAGATAGTAAAGGAAAGTGAGAAGAAAAGACTAAATATTAATTGCAAGAAGATAGAATGTATGTGTTGTTAGATTCTTTCTAAAACCAAATCTTCTTCTGATTCATACTAATTTCCAACACTGGCCAGATGTAAATGTTCCAAACACCCAAAATTGAACTAAAATTCCGTCAACTGTGCACAACTCCACACATACCTTCCGTTTTTATTCACACACTCAAAGAAAAAAAAAAGCTGTTATGATGTTGATTTGGGGGTTGTAGAGACAAATGCCAAATAACACGTCACAATAAAAAGGGTTTTAATAGGTTGGTAAAAAGGTACAGGAATCGCCTGAGTAGTCAATAACTAGCTCAGCCAAGAACTTCTCGGTCTTCTGTCTCTTGACGTGCCACTATTTAAAGTCTTTGTTCACAGACGTAAACAAGTTCATCTTCAAGAGGGGTGGTAGGTTTCCGACACAACAAAAGCAATACAATCCAGTATTTCCATCAAATAGTACCCACTCCAGCCTAAAGAGACAAAATAAAAACTGGAGCTGATTTGAGCCTATAAAAAGACATAAAAGCACAACAAAGGGACATATTAGGCAGTTGGATGGCATTTTGGCAGAAAGTGACCTCCCATCTCCAAGAGACAGCTTGTCAAAGGTCATCGCCTCACAACTCATCATCTCTCTCTTTCCATATGTGTTTTACAACTCCATTTTTTTTTTCAATGCGATTTATTATTTGTTGCATTTTACATGCTGTCGCCTCCCTCTGTCTTTTTTACAAATACTTTCATGGTAACTGCTCCAATGAGCTGCTTTCTCTGGTTCCCAGACTTCATGAATTTAAGCGTTCTACTAGGCTGGCATCTCGCTCACACCCTTTCACTGTCAAAATTGTTAAATGTAGATGTCTCTTCTACTCCAATAACTTCATGTCTCGCACCTCTTGCCTGTGGAACTCCCTCCCCTTTTCCTGTTTCTCTGATAGCTATAATCTCTAACTATTCAAATGTAATGTCAATCGATGTCTTCAGATGCCTTGATCTATCCCCTATCTTTCTCTTCATCCTTTCCTCTATCACTCCTATTTGCTCTAGCTCCAACTCTCTTTAACCCCTTGTGGCTTCCCGCCTTGCTTGGGGTGAAACACTTAAAAAATAAAAAAAAAAACAATTGTTTATTTCTTTAAACCTTTGTTGTTTCTTCTTTATTCTGCCATCATACACTTAATCTAAAAACATTGTCAGCAAAAGAAACAGCCCAACATACAAATTACAAATTGGAGATACAAAAATCAAACAAGTACAAAAATTTAAATATTTGGGGAGTGTTTTAACAGAGGATAAAGGGGTAACACTGAAATCGGAATGTGCATTGTGATTTCAAAAGCTAAGCAAAATATTAAGAAACAGAAAAATTTTGTCGGAAACAAAGAAAAGTGTACTGAACTGTTATATGATATCGGTTTTCCTATATGGCAGTGAATGCTGGACAGTCTCCTTAAAGATGAAGAAGAGATTTCAAGCAACAGAAATGTGGCTCTACAGAAGGATGCTAAGGATACCATAAACTGAACATGTGAGCAACAATGAACTTTTAGAGAAAATGGAAACAAAAAGGACACTTATACTTAATATCAGAAAGAGATAGTTGAAATTTCTAGAGTACATAATGAGGAAAGGGGGCTTAGAAAATGTGACACCCACAGTACATACTGAAGGCAAGATGCACAGAGAAAATCAGCATATAACCTACCTAATGAGCTTGTGCAAATGTTTGGCAGAACAGGGATTAGGAGAGATAGCAAACAAAAGACACAATTTACTAAGAGCTTCAAAAGACAGGAAATTATGGAGAGCCACGATCACCATGCCCTGAAGGGAAATGACACATAAAAAGAAGAAGAAGATTAATAATAATTAAACTTCAGGATTAATAATATTTTATCCCAAAGGTGAAATAGATAAGGGAGACTTTTTAAGAGACAAAAAAAAACAAATAAATTCTGTGCAAAATATCTTGAAAATATACAAGAAGACTTCTTGCATAAAATAAATGAAAGTAGAAGCATCTGACTTTTGAATTTTTCATAAAGTTTATGAATTATTTTAGAAAATATTGAAATTGATTTCTTTCAACAGATTTCAAATTCCAATGAAAAAATAAAGAAAAAGAAATAAAGCGAAAAAAATAAATTTTTGCTGATAACACAAAAAAATTTAATAATAATTTTTTACTATTTAGATTAATTTTCATTTTTTAGTTGCCATTTCCATCTTAATTTTATCAGGGCATCCATCTATGGCAAGGAATAAATAAAGCATAGATTGACAGCCGGAGTCAAGCGTTGATAAAAAATAGCTAAAAATGGAAGATGACAGTAAATACTAATGAAAAATTAATAATGGCTGACAATGATTCATCCAATAAAAAATGAGGATTAAAATAAATACTAGTCAAAAGCTAATGGTGGACAATGGTTAAAAAATAAAGATGAAAGTAAATACCAAAGATAAATAGTAATTGTTGACTGTTAGATTTAATAAAAATGAAGTATTAGTAAATACTAGGCAAAAAATTAATAATAATGGTTGACAATGGGTTATCTAATAAAAAATAAAGATTAAAAAAAATACTATTGAAAAATGAATAATGCCTGACAATGATTCATCTAATAAAAAAGATGAAAGTAAATACTAGTAAAAAATTAGTAATAATTGTTGGCCGTGCTTAATTTAATAAAAATGAAGATATTTGTAAATACTAGTCGAAAATTAATAATGACTGATTGGGATTAATCTAATAAAAATGATGATGAAAATAAATACTAGTAAAAAATGAACTATAATTGTTGACAATGCTTCATTTAATAAAAAATAAATGTAAATACTAGTAAAAAAATGAACAATAATGCTTGACTATATTTTATCTAATAAATAAAAATATTTGTAAGTATAAAAAAAACTTACTTGAAAACTACACTTTTAAATTTTTTCTTTCAATAAAAGTGAGTTTGTTAGTCTTTCCACAAGAAGAAAATGAAACGTACTTCCCAAGGAAAGGATGGACTCTACGAAATAAAGTACATGGTAACAACAGGTATTCCTTTTAATGTGTGCCTGTTTCCTCAACTGGAGACACCCGGATGTAACTATGTAACTGTGCAAGGGTGGTGGGGAAAAAAAAAAAAAAAAATCATTTAACTACCAATGTCAAAATTCTTCCTTTGCTTACTTCATTTTAACTTATATCTTCTTCTCTTCAGTACACAAAAATCTGTCTATCTATCTATCTCTCTATCTATCTATCTATCTTGCATATATATTCCTCTATTTTTATCTTTGACTCTTGAGATGTAAGCAGAGTAGAAAGGTAAACTGGAACATTCTAATGGTAATTATTTCTTTTTTTTTTTACCCATTTGTTTGGCAGCAGCCATACCTCCACCCGAATGGAGAGAGGTTTTCTTTCTTAGATCTAAGTCTAGCCTTCAATGATCAGGATACCTTACCGGAAGCATGCATTTGTCCAATTAGTGGATAAACGAACACTCTTTAAAGGTAATTTGTAACAGGTATGTACCTGATAAAATCTGACATATTGTTTCTTCATTGGATTTGTAAATAAAAGTTACATACCTGCAGATAATCAACATTTGATTGGGTACCTAACCATAGAAAAATGGTAAATAACCAAGTCTCAGAAACCATTATACTTGAAGTTCAATCCTCACTGAAGGCACCACATTTGAAACTATCACTTCGGTAAGGGTAATGGTGAAAATGGCCGTTTCCGGACAGGAAACATTTGACATTCATTGATTAAACAGCTATCATTATAGCTTATATAATCTTTTTTATTAAAACAGTTTTTTTAATCAGTTCACCTTAAGAAAGGCGATAATTTTTTTATTGTAAGTTTCACCCTGTACAAGGCCTGAGGGCCACTCAAACTACAGAGTTATTTTAGGAGGCAGTTTATGCAGACAGGAGGGGAAGATAATGGTTAACCCAAGATTTGAACAGGTTAAGATTGTAGTGATTGGGAAAACATCCTCTTGGGAGTTGGTTCCACAGAGCAGAGGTTTGTGGAAAGAAATTAACTTACTTCTCACCAATGGAATACAGAGGGAATGTGGGTGGTTTGTTAGTGGTATGGCAGGTCCTAGCTGTGAAGGTTAGAACTGGAATGCCACTAAGATCCAAGGGGCTACTGAGAGTGAAAGAGGATAAGAAGACTTTAGAAGGAACTGGAAACCTAATCCTAAACAGAAAACAATGGATAAACCTCTACTCCTGTTCAAAAACCGGATGATAGGCCGTTGAACATATCTACTCCAATAAAAAGTTTTTTATGGAAATTAGAGTTCTAAAGTTTGCTAGCTGTTATAGCTCTTTCAAGTATTGATGAAAGTTTCCTTCCAAACCTTTTGTTGTTTTTTATTTTTATTTTTAACATTGGTGTTCACTTTATACAAGTCTCAGTTAACAACTGATCAGAGATCATTTTTAAGATCAGCTGCCAGTTTTACTTTATCTGACCTATTGACAGGTCAAAGACTTTTTGCTCCCACTCATTCTTTCTCTTCCACACAGAAGCAAAATCCATTACTCCATTACACTAGTTCCAGATCCTGAGAACCAGTGAGAGCAAATAAGTCCAACTTACCAAATAACAAAATTCTCTTTTCACATACAACAACATTAAAAATCAGTTCAAGGGCAAAGGGTAGCAAAACATCTAGTTTTGTAGATGGACCTTTCAGCAATCACTCCATCAACTCCTCAGTGGATATTAACAATTGACTACTGTTTATATTTCTTGTTTTTCTTTTATATATGCACTTTTCATTCATGCAACGTTGATTTTTTATTTCCATAGTGTGTGTGTGTGTGTGTGTACATGTGCATACGTGTAGAATGTCATGGTTCTTTCTCTTTTGCGGCATTTTTCTTTATACTCTCTCCTTATTGATTTTAGACGTTTTTCAGACATTCACTATATATATATATATATATATATATATATATATATATGATGTCACACATTATGAAATGGACAAAGTCTGACAATTATTTTAAGACATTTTTATGTTTATACATTCTTTTTTTTTATAGATACAAATATTTAAGTAAATGCTCTGTTCATAATAAACAGTATTAACAACATTTATTGGCCTGAATGTCCGAGAAATTGTCATAGAAAATATGCGTCCTCCGACAGGAATTGAACCTGTATCCTATACAGAACTGTCATATAGCCTGATGTCCTTTTACCAACTTCACCACAGAGGAGCATTTTGGTGAGCAAGGTCATGGAAAATTGTAGTTTAAAAACAGTAAAATCGACCATGCTAACCGAAACACTACTCTGTGATGAAATCGGTAAAAGCATGTCAGGCTATATGACAGTTCGGTATAAGATACAGGTTCAATTCTTATCGGAGGACGCATATTTTCTATGACAATTTCTTAGACATTCAGGCCGATAAATGTTGTTAATACTGTTTATTATAAACAAAGCATTTACTTAAATATTTGTATCTATAAAAAAAAGAATGTATAAACATAAAAATGTCTTAAAATATATATATATATATATATATATATATATATATAAAACAATTTTTAAAGAATATTTTTATTACTTCAAATCTTATTTTTAGTGAATACTCATATTCAGGGCTGGTATGTACTAACCCCAAACTCCTTCAACCAGCAGGTGGGGGACCCTGATTGTGGGCCCCAGTGAGTGCTATGTGCCCTTCACTATCTTATCAACATTTGTTTTGTTTTTTCTACCTACATTTATATCTATTTCAAATTCAGCTAAGTACAACTGACTATTAAAGGATGAAAGATTTTCAGATATTGACATCATTCTGGGGTATATTTTTGTCCAAATCTGTGATTTTGTTTTGCCTTTCCACAACCTCAAAAAAACAGGATGAAAAAATTCACTATTTTTTATCCATAATATTGAATGTGTTAAAATTATTCAATTTTTAACAAGAAAAATCTGAAGTTGATGTTAAAAATTGCCGCAAAACATTGTCGATTTATTTAAGATGGAATGATCTATTATGACATGTCTCTAAATTATATTTAGATATATTGTATTTATTTTCAATTTTTCACCTATATTCCATTATTGTGCATAATTAATTAGCCTACAATAAAATTTGTATTTTATATGACTGCTACCATATAAAAATTGAGATGTAATAGTGGGAGCCCAATATCATAGATTCGGAGTGTGGGTCATGTGACCCTTGCACCGGCACTGCCCATATCTGAGTAGGTCATCCCTTTATTTTAAACAGTATTTATTGTGTCTACTGGCCTGCGTGCTCGAGAAAATTTATTAAAGGTAATGCGCCTTTATTTTATTTAATGTTCATTATTCCCTAAAAATAACATTTGATATAATAAAAATATAATTAAATATATAAAGGCAATAAAAAGACCATATTTTTTATAGATACTCATAATGCAAAATTAAAAAAGAACAGGTGAGGTAACCAGAGTCTGCCTATATTTCTGAGATGAGGTATTATGTACACTATTTACATTAGTCGGACTATTGTCCTCATCTTTGTCGCCATATTTGTCACAACGTTTCGGCCGTTGTACACTCCGGCCTTCTTCAGGTGGTTGGAATTTCGAACTGAACCCTTTATTTCGATCACTGGGGTAGACTGTTCTAGTTCCACGTGCCATGTTTGATGCATGTCAGTTATCAGTCATCTCCTGTTAATTCCCCTCTCCAAGTTCTCCACTGCCTTAACCTCAAGGACACATGGCACAGTGGATAAAGGCGTTGGTTAGATCCAGTGACAGACCCAAAGAGTGTGAGTTCAATACCCGGTTAAGGCAGTGGAGAACTTGCAAAGGGAAAATTAGCAGGAGATAACTGATAACTGACATCCATCAAACATGGCATGTGGAACTAGAACAGTCTACCCCAGTGATCGAAATAAAGGGTTCAGTTCAAAATTCCAACCACCTGAAGAAGGCCGGAGCGTACAACGGCCGAAACGTTGTGACAAATATGGCAACAAAGATGAGGACAATAGTCCGACTAATGTAAATACTGTGAGGTAACCAGTTTTGTACCTTTGCTCAACAGAGCTAAATCAAGGTAAATTTATAAAAATAAACAATTTATGAAGTGAAATGGAAAGAGAAGATAGAAAAAAAAGAAGAAAATTATTAAATTAAAACTACATTAAAGCCAAGAAAAAATATTTCTGTTTACACAGGGAAGGTCTCTAAGATTTAATATATATAGCCACCAACTCTTTTAAATGGAAACAAGAGTGTGACTTGCTAAGGATGAAAAACCAGTTGACACTAAAATTAGAAGCACAGTTATGTTTGTTTATGAGATATTCTGCAATTGAGGGCCCGTATATATTACTCAGAACATCTGAAGGTAAATAATTAAAATTACAAATTTTTGTAGGAAAGTGTTGTCTAATCCCAACATCTAATCTTTGATTAGTCCTTCCTATGTAGTGCGAACTGCAGCTACATTTAAATAAATAAATAAATAACAGAATTATTATGATGGGGAGGAAGAACGTTTTTTCAAATAGATATCAAGATCAGTTTGGTAGAAAAAACAACACGTGTCTTAAAGGTGAAATAGCACTGTTGTAGAGCCAAAGAGATTTGCTTTGAGTATCTTTTGCTAATATTACCCAGCCAAGGAAGATGTAAGTAAACTGGACATCTCTGCACAAAAGCCGGTTTCATTTTATTAAAATCCAAAATTTTACTACCAATAACAGATTGAAAAATGTCTAATGGATAGGCATTGTTACAAAGAGTCATAGCAATAAACTTGATCTCATCATCCAGCTTGGCCTTAGAACAAATCATTAAGGCCCTATGTGTAAGGGTCTTAATTAAATTCAGCTTTTGTCTTGTAGGACAAAAAGAGTCCCAATGAGTATATAGACCAGTAAAAGTCGGTTTTTGATACACTGAAATAAGAAAACAAAAAGAAGTTCTACATATAAGGACGTCAAGAAAGGGAAGAGAACAATTTGTTTCTTTGTCCAGTGTAAACTTAAGAGTTGGATGAATGTTATTGAGGGATGCTGAAGAGACAAAAAGTGTCATCCCCATAATGGAAATAAACATCATTATTATTAGAACTGAATAACAAACCCTCTTAAATGAAAACCCACAAAGATGTTAGCCAACACTGGTCCCAGAGGAGAACCCATTGAGACTCCATCAATTTGTCTGTACATGATGCCATCAAAACTAAATTCAAGAGACACCAAATTTTATTAATTCAACAAAAACATTTTCAAGAATAGGAGGAGGTGACAATTGACTACAGTATAAGGCATCAGCACATATATCAATAGTCTCTGTAAGGGGAATGCAGATAAAAAGCCTAGATATGTCAAAGGAACACATAAATTATATATATATATATATATATATATATACATACACACATATATATATATACAGAGAGAGAAAGAGGGAGAGAGAGAGAGAGAATTATTTATTCTAAAATTATAACATAAATATGTTATAAAATCACTGCAAAAATAGCCATTTTGTTTCAACACTTCTGGTGTCTTACCAGAAGTGTTGAAACAAAATGGCTATTTTTGCAGTGATTTTATAACATATTTATGTTATAATTTTAGAATAAATAATTATATTTGCTCTACTCTGTATTGAGCACTCTTTTAAGAATAGTATTTGTTGGTTATTGGAATTTATCCCATATACACCAATCCTATACTTGTATATATATTATAAATATACCTCTGTAAGGAGTAAAAGGCTAGATATATTAAAGGAACACAAATTTGTCAGTTGACGGGTAATTCTGTATAAAGTCAGAGAATTCAAAATAATCTTTAATGCAGAAAGAACTATAGCATTCCAAAACTGGTTGTAAATTAGTGGCAAGCCCATTAGCTACATTATGTTGTGAGGAGATGATCATGGATAATATAGGTGTCAATGGACCCTCCAACTTTATGGGTTTTATGTAAACCATAGAGACGGAGACAAATAGAGCCAGAGAGTCTAATCAGGTTAGAAATGCTGGTGGAAAGAACAGCACTTTTAACCAACTTGACTAGGTGTATTTTGGAACTTAGCCTTAATAGATAACATGGAATCATGTTCATCTACTCAGCCTAGCTGAACAAATTTAGAAGTATCTCCCAGGATAATCATCGTTTTGTTAACATAATCCTGATAATCAAGAATGATGACACCTGAACATTTATCAGGTTTTGTAATCACCAAAGATTTATTGAGACAAAGTGATTTAATAGCATGATAGTGTTCACTGCTCCAGTTG
The DNA here is from genome assembly GCA_964036315.1 of Acanthosepion esculentum. Classification (NCBI taxonomy): domain Eukaryota; kingdom Metazoa; phylum Mollusca; class Cephalopoda; order Sepiida; family Sepiidae; genus Acanthosepion; species Acanthosepion esculentum. The sequence continues at coordinate 61,420,626 of OZ038508.1, read as the reverse complement.
GATTTGCAAAAAGATATAGGATTACCTGCATTGGAATGTGTTGTCATTCAATTTTGCCTTGGGATCACAGACTTTATTAATGGATTCAGATTGAAATCTAGTTAACTGAGCAAAAAAGACTTCAAGCTCTGAATAAATTTCTTCCTGTTTAGTAACTGAAGGAGGAGTACAAATATCCAATCCGAGTGAAAGGATGAAAAGTTCTAGTGAGAACAACTGATAGGAAGAATGGTTAAGAACATTTTGATTAATATTAGGATTTGCAGAATAACCAAATTTTCTTTAAATATATAAAAATAGAATTATATATACATTCCTCATTTGCCATTCAATGGTTTGGCCTACTCTCATAGGATCTTACTTTTTCCCTACATGAAAAGAAGGTTTGTTTTTATAAAACTCACATAATCTCTAAAGACACCTACAATATACAAAGGACCAGCATGCATTTACAGAATCTTTCACAATTTCCATGTATATTTTCAGGTATAAAATTCTTTTTTCAAACTGAATGTTTTTGCTGAATTGAATCAACTGAATCAATGTGTCTGTATGAAAAAATATTAATATCATTTAACATAAAATAGAGACAAAAAAACATTATATGGATTGACTTCATTTTGATGAAGTTCTCTAGCAAAGGAGGAGTGAAATTTTAAAATAAAATAAAATAAATGGTAACTAAAATAAGTAATGAGAATAAATGGTAATTAGCCAAATTGACATTTATATAATTTACATACTAATTAAAAAAATGAAAATTAATGGAGACAAATTATAATTATTATAATTATTTTTAAATATCATGCAAAAAAATGACATGAAGAGAAATGACTGTATTTTTAAAAAGCTATTTTGATGAAAATAAACTTGCATGAAACAATCATTAGGTGAAATAATATAAGTTTCTACAAAGAACATTATGTGTGTTAGGCTCTGCTTCAAATTAGATCTCTTTCTGATTCATGTCAAAATAAAAAGGAGTGTTCTCTATGCAGGGGTACCAAGCATCACATCTGGCCCACAAAACAAATACTTTCAATAAATACAAACTAACAACATAAAATATGTCAATCATAAATGTTGCTGCCAAAGAAAAAAACAAACATGACCAGAAGATAAGCTCCGGAGTCAAGACATTTGCTTTTATGAAAGACAGAATCTCAGTGAACAAGCCAGTTGTCGACACCTGGCAAACTCTCAGCACCACCACCCATGACTTTGGTTAACCAACCCCAAAAATGTATTGACTCCAAGCCTTACCAACTCTACTCTTCTTTCAAAAGCCGCCTCCCTTGCCCACATTACAGACATTCAGCTCACATCCTCTGTATCTGCAATACAAATAATTTCATATTAACAATTTATGACTTCTTTCCTTTCACCTCACCAGTGATACTTGTTTTATTTGTTCTTTTGTGCTACAATGTACATGTTTATAAAATGTGTTTATTTAAATTTTCAAGTTCACAGACATTTTTATAAATTTATGAATAAAAAAATTTCTTTTCAGGTTTATTTTTTATAAAATGGTAAATAATATATAGTTGGTACACTTTATTATTGGACTAATTCAGCTTTAGCACTGAAAATGTTTATTTTATTATAGTGAATGGTTACAAGCAAGAGAGGAGATGGGATGTGCTTATTTAATTACCATAATTACTATGCTTTTGTTTTGATAAAGCCAACAGTAATAAGATAGGGTGAATATAAAAAATATTAATAATGAAGAGTGTATTGAGCCAGAATGGTGGGTTAAAAAGCAACAATAGTAAGATGGAATAAAACTAGTAATAAAATAATAATAATAATGAAGAGTGTATTGAGCCAGAGGGTTGGGATAAAAAGCAACAATAGTAAGATGGAATAAAACTAGTAATAAAATAATAATAATAATGAAGAGTGTATTGAGCCAGAGGGTTGGGATAAAAAGCAACAATAGTAAGATGGAATAAAACTAGTAATAAAATAATAGTAATAATGAAGAGTGTATTGAGCCAGAGTGTTGGGATAAAAAGCAACAATAGTAAGACGGAATAAAACTAGTAATAAAATAATAGTAATAATGAAGAGTGTATTGAGCCAGAGGGTTGGGATAAAAAGCAACAATAGTAAGATGGAATAAAACTAGTAATAAAATAATAGTAATAATGAAGAGTGTATTGAGCCAGAGGGTTGGGATAAAAAGCAACAATAGTAAGATGGAATAAAACTAGTAATAAAATAATAGTAATAATGAAGAGTGTATTGAGCCAGAGGGTTGGGATAAAAAGCAACAATAGTAAGATGGAATAAAACTAGTAATAAAATAATAGTAATAATGAAGAGTGTATTGAGCCAGAGGGTTGGGATAAAAAGCAACAATAGTAAGATGGAATAAAACTAGTAATAAAATAATAGTAATAATGAAGAGTGTATTGAGCCAGAGGGTTGGGATAAAAAGCAACAATAGTAAGATGGAATAAAACTAGTAATAAAATAATAGTAATAATGAAGAGTGTATTGAGCCAGAGGGTTGGGATAAAAAGCAACAATAGTAAGATGGAATAAAACTAGTAATAAAATAATAGTAATAATGAAGAGTGTATTGAGCCAGAGGGTTGGGATAAAAAGCAACAATAGTAAGATGGAATAAAACTAGTAATAAAATAATAGTAATAATGAAGAGTGTATTGAGCCAGAGGGTTGGGATAAAAAGCAACAATAGTAAGATGGAATAAAACTAGTAATAAAATAATAGTAATAATGAAGAGTGTATTGAGCCAGAGGGTTGGGATAAAAAGCAACAATAGTAAGATGGAATAAAACTAGTAATAAAATAATAGTAATAATGAAGAGTGTATTGAGCCAGAGGGTTGGGATAAAAAGCAACAATAGTAAGATGGAATAAAACTAGTAATAAAATAATAGTAATAATGAAGAGTGTATTGAGCCAGAGGGTTGGGATAAAAAGCAACAATAGTAAGATGGAATAAAACTAGTAATAAAATAATAGTAATAATGAAGAGTGTATTGAGCCAGAGTGTTGGGATAAAAAGCAACAATAGTAAGATGGAATAAAACTAGTAATAAAATAATAGTAATAATGAAGAGTGTATTGAGCCAGAGGGTTGGGATAAAAAGCAACAATAGTAAGATGGAATAAAACTAGTAATAAAATAATAGTAATAATGAAGAGTGTATTGAGCCAGAGGGTTGGGATAAAAAGCAACAATAGTAAGATGGAATAAAACTAGTAATAAAATAATAGTAATAATGAAGAGTGTATTGAGCCAGAGGGTTGGGATAAAAAGCAACAATAGTAAGATGGAATAAAACTAGTAATAAAATAATAGTAATAATGAAGAGTGTATTGAGCCAGAGTGTTGGGATAAAAAGCAACAATAGTAAGATGGAATAAAACTAGTAATAAAATAATAGTAATAATGAAGAGTGTATTGAGCCAGAGGGTTGGGATAAAAAGCAACAATAGTAAGATGGAATAAAACTAGTAATAAAATAATAGTAATAATGAAGAGTGTATAGAGCCAGAGGGTTGGGATAAAAAGCAACAATAGTAAGATGGAATAAAACTAGTAATAAAATAATAGTAATAATGAAGAGTGTATTGAGCCAGAGGGTTGGGATAAAAAGCAACAATAGTAAGATGGAATAAAACTAGTAATAAAATAATAGTAATAATGAAGAGTGTATTGAGCCAGAGGGTTGGGATAAAAAGCAACAATAGTAAGATGGAATAAAACTAGTAATAAAATAATAGTAATAATGAAGAGTGTATTGAGCCAGAGTGTTGGGATAAAAAGCAACAATAGTAAGATGGAATAAAACTAGTAATAAAATAATAGTAATAATGAAGAGTGTATTGAGCCAGAGGGTTGGGATAAAAAGCAACAATAGTAAGATGGAATAAAACTAGTAATAAAATAATAGTAATAATGAAGAGTGTATTGAGCCAGAGTGTTGGGATAAAAAGCAACAATAGTAAGATGGAATAAAACTAGTAATAAAATAATAGTAATAATGAAGAGTGTATTGAGCCAGAGGGTTGGGATAAAAAGCAACAATAGTAAGATGGAATAAAACTAGTAATAAAATAATAGTAATAATGAAGAGTGTATTGAGCCAGAGTGTTGGGATAAAAAGCAACAATAGTAAGATGGAATAAAACTAGTAATAAAATAATAGTAATAATGAAGAGTGTATTGAGCCAGAGGGTTGGGATAAAAAGCAACAATAGTAAGATGGAATAAAACTAGTAATAAAATAATAGTAATAATGAAGAGTGTATTGAGCCAGAGGGTTGGGATAAAAAGCAACAATAGTAAGATGGAATAAAACTAGTAATAAAATAATAGTAATAATGAAGAGTGTATTGAGCCAGAGGGTTGGGATAAAAAGCAACAATAGTAAGATGGAATAAAACTAGTAATAAAATAATAATAATAATGAAGAGTGTATTGAGCCAGAGTGTTGGGATAAAAAGCAAAAATAATAAGATGGAATAAAACTAGTAATAAAATAATAGTAATAATGAAGAGTGTATAGAGCCAGAGTGTTGGGTTCAAAAGCAACAATTATAATAATAATAAAGTGTGCATTGTCCTAGAGTCATGTGATAAAAAGAAACAATAATAAGAATAGTAATGAAGAGGACATTGATCCTGATTAATGCAATAAAAATGCAACAAGAACAATATAGTGAAAAACTAGTAATAGAATAATACAATAGAATGTACTGATCCAGTGTTGTGATAGAGTAAAAATAATAAAACACAGTTGTACTCATAACAAAAGGATATTAAAAAAATTGTTCAAATCAAAAATTTTAAAAAAAATTATCACAAAATAACTGTTGGTCACTTAATATGTATTGATCAAGAATTTACAAAGAAAAGTTCATTTTTTGAGTTTTTCATGATTTTTTAAAATTTTTCTTTTTGTTGTCTGATGATAATAAAATAAAATTCAGTTCAATGTTATTGGAAACAAAAGTGACTTTCTGACTACTGGAAAACAAACCAGACAAAAATTTTGAAAAGATTAAAAAGCAACAAGGAAAGAATATGAGTCTGAAAAATTTATGATATCAAGGTGATTGCTATGTTGAAAATCAACTATTGGCCATTACTTAGATGAGTACATCAAATTTATATTTGGGATGAGGTATATTTTTAATCCACTGTACATTAGAGGACAGGATGTCTTTATAGCATATATATATATATATATATATATATATATATATATATATATATATATATATATATATATATATATATATATATATATGTTTCATTAAAGAAGACAGACATGATACTGTAATTAAGCTTTTTATTTAATTTTTCTTGTGTTCAAACAAATGTTTTCTTTTCTGGACACAGAGTGTGTAGAAACTGTCCAAATTTTCTGTAATTCCTAGTGCTTTCGGCTATACTTCTAGCCATTATCAAGGGTAATTTTATTTGTAGTTTTTAACTGGATGTATGGGTTGTGTGTATGTTTTTAGAGTTATAGGAATGTTTTATTTTCCAAACACACTCAGCACATTATGCCTATGTTTGCAGTTAATATTAATAAGTGTTGGATTTTTCTTTTTTATTATTAAGGCTCCCATTACTTTTTACATGTTGTGGAAGTTATTATGCTTGTATTTTCTATTAGTATGTTTTGGATGGAGTTTGGTAAGTTTGTGTGTGTTTTTAAATGGGTTCTGATGGGACTGTGGTCAGATAGGTGTAAGGTAAGTCGTCTGGATAGGCATGTAGTAGTGTGACCAATGTAATTATCTACAAGTTCAGGTTTGATTAGGAACACAGTTTCTGAAAGAGGATTTGAACTTGAATTGAACATTCTTTGTAGTTTTGATTTTGCAGGTGTGTTGTTATTTTTGAGGATAAGTTTGGCTGTTTTAAATTTTGTGTAGTAGATAATTAACTTCAGGTGTTTGGAATTTAAAACACATGGCCCATTTGGTTAAAGTAATCCAGTGACTTGATCCAATGAGTTGTGAGTTCAGTACTTGGCCAGCTGAATTACGAAAGGGGAATAACTGAAACCAAAATATCCAGGAGAGGCATGGAACAAAGATTAAAAGAATCTATTCCGGTGGAGAATTGATAGCTGCTTGGATCGAAAAATCGGAGAGCCAAGTTCGAATTCAAGTCAAATCCATTATATTCACTTATGTGCTAATACCCTTGGAAAAGATATGAATCCTCTTCTTCTACCCCCCAACTATGGGTAAATAGCAGGACAGACTAGATTCTTCTATAGTTTTGGATGGCAACTGGTCTACCGCAGAAAGAAATGGCAACCTACTGCGAGAAAAAAATCTGCCTTGTCAGTCATGTATCAAAAGATACATGATCACCTAAGCATATATCAGGCATGGCACATAACTGACTGACCCCGGTGGACAAAATAAAGGGTTTGGTTTTAAATTCCAAACACCTGAAGAAGGCCAGAGTGTACAACAGCCAAAACTTTGTGAATATGTCAACGAAGATGGGGACAAGAGACCAAACAGTGTAAATAGTTAAAATGCCTCATCTTAGAAATATAGACGGACATAAATCTGGCTTGCACAAGACTCAAAACATGAACAACGTCTGGTCTGCACAAAAGTTAAAAATGTAGATATAGTTTTTGCAAACAGGTGCCTTCTTTTTCAGGAGTGACGGATTACCCCATTGCACAGGAATGCAGTCAACATATTCTTGATCCCAAATGACAGGGTGTATAAAAGGATTATTCGCCATTTGGAAAAGTTGATCAATAAAATTAATCCCCACAAAGTGTCTGTTGCCTTTAAAATATTTGTCATAAATACAGCATGCCATGGATAAATTGTCATCTAAATTACGCAAAAATGTGTATACATTTTGCTTCCTGTGAAGATAGGAACTTTGAAAGGATCATGTTAGATTTATTTAAGCTGTTGGCTGATACAGAACTGTTTATGAACGTGTTGTTCAGCAGATTAGCACAGATGTCAAATCCTGCAAGGCTTTAGGAAGATTAATCTTGAAAGAGTCATGAAACAACGATCTTTGAATAAAAGGATATACGAAAGTAGTGGTTGGTAAGCAACTAACACGTTAAAATCTGTCACTTAGTAATAAGTCTTTGAAGAAACTTAAAAATTTCTTATCTAGTAAAATTTGTTACCGTAGAGATAACATTTTTTTTTAATCAATTTACCCCAAGAAAGGTGATAATGCCACTAAGATGGGCAACTGGAAATGAAAAAGAATGAAAAAAGTTTAGAAGGAGCCGGAAAACAAATACATAACAGGATATCAAGGGATAAACCTCTACACCTGTTCAAAAGACCAGAAAATGTGTGAACTTATCTATTCTTATTGTGGGTTAAAAAATAAATAAATAATTAGTAAATAAAATTTCCCAATCAAGGCAGAGATTTTAGAAGTATACAGTTGAAATTTCAAAAGAAAAAGGTATTTGCTTTTATTCAAAAAAGAAATTTTAAATGTGTATTGAAAAATTGGAGAGCCGAGTTCAAATTACAGCGATATAAATGGTTAAAATGAAATTTTTATGTGATTTTTGTTCTTTTAAAAACACATCAATATAAATTTCCCTATATATACATATCAATATATAGTTCCCTGCATTACACATTAATATACAGTTCCCTGTATATGAAAGAAATGACAAGAGGAAAACCTTTTATGTCAGTATGTTTCCTTCCTTGGACCTTTAAAGTAAATGTAATATATGAATATGTATATTTAATGTAAATTTGAATTTTTAAATGTAAGTGTTGTCCTCATCTTTATTGCCATATTCACCTTCAACATCTGCCTATATTTCTGAGATGATGTATTGTAACTATTTATACTATTTACATTGTTTGGACTGTTATTCTCATCTTTATTGTCATATTCATGATGTTTCGGCTGTTGTACGTTCCAGTCATCTTCAGTGGATAAAAGCATTGGTTGAAGTAATCCAGTGACTTGACCCAAAGTGTTCTGAGTTCAATACCTGGTCACAGAAGTGGTGAATAAAAACTTGGAGAGTTGAATTACTAAAGGAAATTATTTGAAAATGTGATATCCAGAAAAAGCATGGCACATGGAACTAGAACAATTTAACCCAGTGGATGAAATAAGGGGTTTGACTTGAAAATTCCACTGTATATCACCTGAAGAAGACCAGAGCATACAACAGCCGAAACATTGTGAATATGTCAATAAAGATGAAGACAACAGTCCGAACAATGTAAATAGTGTAAATAGTTACAATACCTCATCTCAGAAATAGAGACAGATGTTGAAGGTGAATATGGCAATAAAGATGAGGACAACAGTCCAAACAATGTAAATAGTGTAAATAGTTACAATACCTCATCTCAGAAATAGAGACAGATGTTGAAGGTGAATACAGCAATAAAGATGAGGACAACAGTCTGAAGAATGTAAATAGTGTAAATAGTTACAATACCTCATCTCAGAAATATAGACAGATGTTGAAGTTGAATACAGCAATAAAGATGAGGACAACAGTCCGAACAATGTAAATAGTGTAAATAGTTACAATACCTCATTACAGAAATATAGACAGATGTTGAAGGTGAATATGGCAATAAAGATGAGGACAACAGTCCAAACAATGTAAATAGTGTAAATAGTTACAATACCTCATCTCAGAAATATAGACAGATGTTGAAGGTGAATATGGCAATAAAGATGAGGACAACAGTCCAAACAATGTAAATAGTGTAAATACTTACAATACCTCATCTCAGAAATATAGACAGATGTTGAAGGTGAATATGGCAATAAAGATGAGGACAACAGTCCAAACAATGTAAATAGTGTAAATAGTTACAATACCTCATCTCAGAAATATAGACAGATGTTGAAGGTGAATATGGCAATAAAGATGAGGACAACAGTCCAAACAATGTAAATAGTGTAAATAGTTACAATACCTCATCTCAGAAATATAGACAGATGTTGAAGGTGAATATGGCAATAAAGATGAGGACAACAGTCCAAACAATGTAAATAGTGTAAATAGTTACAATACCTCATCTCAGAAATAGAGACAGATGTTGAAGTTGAATACAGCAATAAAGATGAGGACAACAGTTCAAACAATGTAAATAGTGTAAATAGTAAGTGTAGATATCTGTTATTTTCTGTAATTAGAAGACAAGCATTCCATAGTTTTTATAAACCAAAGTTGGCATTTTTTTTTCCACAATGTTTTAACTAAAGTGTATACTAATAAAAAAGAGTAAAATGAAATAAAAATGAGTCGAAAAGACAAAGCTACTAGTTTTCTTAATTCTTTTCTAGATTTTTAGTGAGAATAATAACTTCACTGTTTATACAATGTACAAGATGGCATCAGTGGTGAGAATTAGTTGTGAACATCAAATTACAAAAACATTTCCCAGACATGAATAAAGTAAAAAGAAATGAGAAAATAGTGTTAACCTTCACTACAAAACATTGGCAAAATGACAAATATTTGATGAGGAATATTATCTTAAATTTTTATGAGATGAAGCATTGTTAACCATTCATTTTCGATTTGTATTTCTTTGATCTTAATTTTGATAGATTATCATCTAGTAATTTTAGTAGTAATATTATTGTAACATTTTTATTAAATGAAGCCTTGTTCTTTCATCTTAATTTCAATTGCTTCTCACCTTGTAGCGTTAGTAGTAATATTATCTTGAATTTTAGTAGTAATATTATTGTAACATTTTTATTAAATGAAGCCTTGTTCTTTCATCTTAATTTCAATTGCTTCTCACCTTGTAGCGTTAGTAGTAATATTATCTTGAATTTTTATGAGATGAAACATTGTCAAGCATTATAAATTTTTAACTAGTATTTCTTTCATCTTAATTTCAATTGCTTTTCAGATAATGTCCCATGATGCCATACAGTACAGCAGTAGAGGGTGAAGTTTCCCCACCAATGGCCAACATATTTTTAGTCTGAAGCGGAGTATATGACTTTTATGCACTACCTAACTGTGTTTGGATAGAAAATGAACTGGGTAGCTAGTAGAAAGGGGAGTGAGACAAGGATGCGTCTTCTTCCCAAATTTATTCAGATAGAAAATTCAGAGATATTTAGATAGAAAATGAACTGGGTAGCTAATAGAAAGGGGAGTGAGACAAGGATGAGTCTTCTTCCCAAATTTATTCAGATAGGAAATTCAGAGATATTTAGATAGAAAATGAACTGGGTAGATAATAGAAAGGGGAGTGAGACAAGGATGTGTCTTCTTCCCAGATTTATTCAGATAGGAAATTCTTAGATATTTAGATAGAAAATGAACTGGGTAGCTAATAGAAAGGGGAGTGAGACAAGGATGAGTCTTCTTCCCAAATTTATTCAGATAGGAAATTCAGAGATATTTAGATAGAAAATGAACTGGGTAGCTAATAGAAAGGGGAGTGAGACAAGGATGTGTCTTCTTCCCAGATTTATTCAGATAGAAAATTCAGAGATATTTAGATAGAAAATGAACTGGGTAGATAATAGAAAGGGGAGTGAGACAAGGATGCGTCTTCTTCCCAAATTTATTCAGATAGGAAATTCAGAGATATTTAGATAGAAAATGAACTGGGTAGCTAATAGAAAGGGGAGTGAGACAAGAATGCATCTTCTTCCCAGATTTATTCAGATAGAAAATTCAGAGATATTTAGATAGAAAATGAACTGGGTAGATAATAGAAAGGGGAGTGAGACAAGGATGTGTCTTCTTCCCAAATTTATTCAGATAGGAAATTCAGAGATATTTAGATAGAAAATGAACTGGGTAGATAATAGAAAGGGGAGTGAGACAAGGATGCATCTTCTTCCCAGATTTATTCAATCTCTACAGCAATATTACCCTGAGGGAACTAGAGACCCTATAATTTGTTATCAGTTGGCGTAATCTTAACAATATAAGATACACAGATGACAATGTGTTGATGGCTGACTCAGAAAACTACAGAACCTCCTGGACAGGGTGGTAGAAGAAAAAGGCAAGAAAAAGGACTAACCATCAACTGCAAGAAGACAGAATGTATGGTCATCAGCGTGAGAAAAAGCTCAAAATGTGAGTTACAAATTCAAACATCAAGCAGGTGCATAAGTTTAAATATCTGGAAAGTGTTTTAACAGAGGATGGAAAATGCAACACTGAGATTCGATTACGCATTGGGGCTAGTGGAAGAAGCATTTCAAAAGCTAAGCAAGGTGCCGAGAAACTAAAAAATTATTAGAAACAAAGAAAAGAGTACTGGATTGTGATGTGATTTCCATCCTCTTATATGGCAGTGGATGTTGAACAATCTCCCCATGGATGACGAAAAACTAGAGGCAGCAGAAATGTGGTTCTACAGAAGGATACTGAGAATTCCATAGACTGAGTGAGTTAGCAACAAGGAAGAATTAAAGAAAATACCGACAGAAAGAACACTTGTACTCAGAATCAGCAAGAAATAGCTGAATTTCCTTGGACACATAATAAGGAAGGAGTGCTTGGAAAACTTAACCCTCATGGGGTATATTAAGAGTGACAGGGGTAGTGAGCCACTTACTTGATGAGCTTGTGTGAATAGATGGTAGAAGGGGGAGACTTACCAAAGGAAGGAAAACTGCTAAAAGCCACATGAAATAGGAAGTTGTGGAGATCCATGATTACCTATGTTCTGAAGCAGGGGTTCTCAACATGGGTGAAATTCACCCCCAGGGGTGAATTTTGGATTTTCAGGGTGTATTGAATTGTGACAAATGGTGAAAGTGGTCCATGGGGCAAACAAGGTTGAGAATCTTTGTTCTGAAGTGATATTGTACATACAAGAAGAATCCAGAGTACGAATAAAGTATTTGGTTCAAAATTCTGACAACACTACGGAGGTCAACAGTCATCGGAAGAAGGCAAGACAGTATATCAGATGAAGCATTGTAAATCAAGGTGAGCATGCTGGCCTGAAGAGAAAACAATAGAATAATCATAATTTTTCATCTTAAATCTGACATGGAAAAATAGTGATTTGGAGATGAAAATTTTCTTTATTCAGCAGTGTGCTATTGTGCTCCCTGTATCTGTCATAAGCCGTCACGGAAATAGACAGAAGACATTACTTTCAAAGTCTCCTTTGAATTTTTTATATTTCTGTAAAAAATGTTGCTCTCTTTAAGCAAAGCTATTTATTGATAAAAAAAAAACTATATTTTACCAATACTATTTATTTATAGGAAAAAAGTAACATTTTACTAATACTATTTATATGAAAAAAGTTATATTTTACCAATACTATTTAACAATAAAAATACATTTTACCAATACTATTTATTCATAGGAAAAAACCTAAATTTTACCAATTCTATTTAACAATAAAAAAACTATATTTTGCCAATTTTATTCATTGGAAAAAAGCTATATTTTTCCAATATGATGTATTTATAGGAAAAAGGCTACATTTTACTAATACTATTTATAGGAAAAGTTATATTTTACCAATACTATTTAACAATAAAAAATCAGTTTACCAATACTATTTAATGATAAAAATATATTTTACCAATACTATTTATTTATAGGAAAAAGCTGCAGTCTTCCCAATAATATTTAACAATAAAAACTACATTTTACCAATACTATTTATTAATAGGAAAAAAGCTACATTTTACTATTTCTATTTAACAATAAAAAAACTGTATTTTATCAATACAATTTATAGGAAAAAATTTATATTTTACCAATACAGTTCATAGGAAAAAAGCTATATTTACCAATACTATTCAAATGTACAGAAAAATACATTTTATCAATACCATTTAACAATATAAAAATGTATTTTACCAAAACTATTTATTTATAAGAAAAAAGTTAGATTCTTTCCAATATTTAACAATAAAACTACATTTTACCAATACTATTTATAGAAAAAAATACAAATACTTTTTAATAATAAAAAACACATTTTACCAATACTATTTATAGAAAAAAATACAAATACTTTTTAATAATAAAAACACATTTTACCAATACTATTTATAGAAAAAATACAAATACTTTTTAATAATAAAAAACACATTTTACCAATACTATTTAAATATACAGAAAAAAGATACATTTTGCCAATACTATTTATTATTAAGAAAAAACCTACATTTTAACAATATTATTTAACAATAAAAACTACATTTTACCAATACTATTTATTTATAGCAAAAAGCTACATTTTACCAATACTATTAAAAATAAAAATGTTACATTTTACCAATACTATTTTCTATAAAAAAGCTACATTTTACCAATACTATTGATAGAAACAACTACATATTACCAAAACTATATATCAATAGAAATAGCTAATATTTTACAAGAACTACTTATCTATAATAAATTTACATTTTCCTAAAGCTATCTATTAAGCAAAATCTATTTTCCAGAAGTCATTTATCTATAAAAGCTATATTTTCCCAAATGCTTCTTTATCTAGATGAAAATGCTACATTTTACCAAAATCCTTTATCAATAAAAATGGCTATATTTTACCTAAACTATCTATAAAATTCTGTATTTTACCAAAAATATTTATCTACAGAAAAATCACTCACATTTTTTAAATCCTTTTATCTATAAAAACTTTATCTGCCAAAAACTGCCTTTTTATAAAAATGCAATATTTTCCAAAGCATTTGTCTATAAAAAAAAAGCTATATTTCCCAAATACTATCAATATAAAATGTCATATTTTGTAAAAATCATTTAAATATAAAAATACAGACAAAAAGTTTGGGGAAAATCTCAATTTCTTTAAAAACACCTTTTGTTAAAATAAAAGCAAATACACTGTAGTTACTGAAATTTTATTTTTTTTACTTTTAAAAAGTACAAAAATAACTCATTTTAAGGTGTTTTTTTTTTAAAGAAATGCAGGATGGCTCCAAACTTTTCACCTGTAGTGTTTATTTTATCAAAACTATCTAAAAATTCTATATTTCACCAAAACTATCTAAAAATTCTATATTTCACCAGAACTATCTAAAAATTCTATATTTTACCAAAACTATCTAAAAATTCTATATTTCACCAAAAATATCTAAAAATTCTATATTTCACCAAAACTATCTAAAAATTCTATATTTCACCAAAACTATCTAAAAATTCTATATTTCACCAAAAATATCGAAAAATTCTATATTTTACCAGAACTATCTAAAAATTCTATATTTTACCAGAACTATCTAAAAATTCTATATTTTACCAAAACTATCTAAAAATTCTATATTTTACCAGAACTATCTAAAAATTCTATATTTTACCAGAACTATCTAAAATTTCTATATTTTACCAAAACTATCTAAAAATTCTATATTTTACCAAAACCATCTAAAAATTCTATATTTCACCAAAACTATCTAAAAATTCTATATTTCACCAAAACTATCTAAAAATTCTATATTTCACTAGAACTATCTAAAAATTCTATATTTCACCAAAACTATCTAAAAATTCTATATTTTACCAAAACTATCTAAAAATTCTATTTCACCAAAACCATCTAAAAATTCTATATTTCACCAAAACCATCTAAAAATTCTATATTTCACCAAAACCATCTAAAAATTCTATATTTCACCAAAACTATCTAAAAATTCTATATTTTACCAAAACTATCTAAAAATTCTATATTTCACCAAAACTATCTAAAAATTCTATATTTTACCAAAACCATCTAAAATTTCTATATTTTACCAAAACATAAAAACTCCTTACATTCTGCAAAAACTATTTATCTATAAAAACATTTCTATATTTAAAAAAATATATTTAAGACTAAACAAGAATATTTACTTAATTTAAAATTTTTTGACTTGTTCAATTAAATATAAATGCAAAATTTCCTTTTAAAACTAATGAATCATTTCATTCAATTGATAATAACATGAAAATGTGACAAGATGTGGCACAAAATGTCTATAGCTATAAAAATCAAGTGAAGTGAAGTGAATGTCTATAACATTTAAAACTATCTACCAAATACTTACGTTTGGTTGTACAACTCCCAGCTACAAGAGAGAAAATTTTGGTTTTATGAATTTGATATACACGAGATTAAATGACTTGGAATCTTCTCAAATCACACACTACACCTTGAGGTTATCTTAAATTAGCAATCACAGGAAAAGTGGCAGCACTTAAAGAGGATCAGTCACAGATAAACAGAATCAAAAGGGTGAAGACACGTCTATAATGTTGTCTCTATAAGGAAATACAGAAAAGCTCTCAGCCCAAACAGACTTTAAAAAATATGATCAAAATGTCTAAACAAGTGATTCTTTGTCTGGCTAAGAAATTCTCGGTATCCCAGTGATGCATTCTAAATGCTGGACATACCTTTGTGTATAGATCATGGCTCTTCACAGCTTTCTGCCCTTTGTAAACTTGGTCTTTTTGCTATCTCTCCTAATCTCTATTCTACCAACAAGTTTGTTAGAAAGCTTTTACACTGCTTTCCTCTGTCCTTCTTGCCTTCAATATGCCTTGTGAGTGTCAAATTTCCCAAGCAGTCTTTCTTCAATATGTGTCCTAGGAATATCAACTCTCTCTTTTTGATGCTACATATAAGTGTCCAGTTTATTTCTATTTTCTCTAAATCATTGCTCATGTGTTCAGTCTATAGTATTCTCAGCATCCTTCTGTAGAACCACATTTCTGTTACCTTAAGTCTTTTCATCAGTGATGAGTTGCTCCAGCATTCACTGTCATATAAGAGTACCGATATTGCATAACAGTTCAGTCCTGTTTTCTATGTTTCCCATGAAAGTTTCCTGTTTCTTAATACTTGACTTAGCTTTCGGAAGGCAACTTTACCTATCCCAGTGAATGAATGCTTTAAAACTTAAAGACAATTCTTCAACAGACTTGACAGAATGGTGACGTAAAATCCCAAACTAAGAGCTTTACCAAATGACAAAAACCACATCACTTGAAGACTTCCAAGAGCAGCAAAAAATTAAATGAATAGCACATCTAATAGCAGCAAAAAATTAAATGAATAGCACATCTAATAGCACAGAAGCAAAACATGATGATGCAATCAATTTCATGTAGATATCTTATATGGTATACAACTCATTCAGAAATGTCCGATAATCCATATATAACCATTTTCTCAGATCAATGATTGAAAAAAAAAAAAAAAAAAGAGTTAAAATCCCTAGAGCACATAATGAGGAAAGAGGGCTTGGGAAATCTGACACTCACAGGGTATATTGAAGGCAAGATGGACAGCGGAAAACAGTGCATAATGTATCTAATGAATTTGTTGGCAGAACAGGGATTGGGAGAGATAGCGAAATGACAAAATTTACTAATGGCTACAGAAGACAGGATGTTGTGAAGAGCCATGATAAAAAGTTGCTCTCTTTAAGCAAAGCTATTTATTGATAAAAAAAAATTATATTTTACCAATACTATTTATTTATAGGAAAAAAGTAACATTTTACTAATACTATTTATATGAAAAAAGTTATATTAACAGCCCATAGATGAAAATTCATAGCTCTAAATGAATAAATGCTTTAAATCTAAAAGAAGGTGATTTTTCATCAGACTATAGAATGGCAATACAAGACCACCAACAAAAGTTTTTTTCTGAATAACAAAGACCACATTACTTGAAGACAAAATAACAACTAAAATGGCCATGCGTGAAACTAGAAGAGATACTAATGAAATAATCAAGCTTTTGACTTCACACAACACCTTATACCAGAGATGATTAATCGGAATATCAGGAGTTTTTCAAAGTATCGCGAATTGGCATCGGAGCTGAATAATTCAGACCCGATTTCGATACCAAAACGATTCCTAAATACACAGGTTATAAGACAAAAAGTTGTAACACAGAACTGTACTATGTGAGGTTTTACGTAATGCTCCTAACTCCCAAACATTTTTTTCCTTTTCCTACCATTTTTAATCTTTTCAATTTCAGGCTAATCTAACTTTATGCACAACTGTCCAACTGACATTCACCATTATTATTTTATATCCGATATTGAATACAGGATATGTTGATTTATGTGAATAAAAATTCTTCTTATATAATATTCTTTGTTTTTTATTATTTTATTGCAAAAAGGCTTTATGAGTGGAAAATATTTATTTTTTGTGATAGGTGTGCCGCGAAAATTTAAAGAACTCAATAGTGTGCCGCCATGTAAAAAAGGTTGGGAACCACTGCCTTATACAAAAGATTTGGAAGGAAACTCCTATCAGCAGTAGAAAGATCTATAACATTTAGTGGACTTGAGAAGTCTAATTTCCTGAAAAATTCTTTTAATAAAAATGATTTTATAAAATTTCAACCAAGAGTAACCGTTAATGCTGTGAATGGTGAATGTTTTCTGAATGGAAACAGCTAATCTCACCATTATCACTGGAGATTACAATACTTACATGATCATCTATAACCAGATTTTCCAGATTGTGATTAACTGAACACATTCTAACATCTTGACAAGCATTTTCAGAATTTCAAAAAACCATACTCAACATTTGATAAAAATTTACAAATGTTTAAGTTTGTTGTACTTTCAACAAGAAGTTACCTTTACAAATACATCTAATTCAATCCCTGTCCTGCCAACCTTTTATACAAGCTCGTTAAGTAGGTTATACTCTGCTTTCCTCTGTCTCTCTTGCTTTCAAAATGTCCTGTGAGTGTTACATATTCCAAGCCCTCTTTCCTCAATATGTACTGTAGGAATTTTCAGTTGTCTCTTTCTGATTTTGTTTCCACTTTCTCTAACAATTAAAAAATAAATTATAATAAATTATAAAACTTATATAATGATAAATGTGCATTGTGGTATAATGGATATCGGTTTGGAGTGAGAACTTGGAGAGCTGTGTTCGAATTGCAGTCGAGTTCGTTGGATTCACTTACGCACAAATACCCTTGGGAAAGGCATGAATCGATCTCTTTTCCCCACAGTTATAGCAGGGCAGACTAAGTTGTTTAGCCTTGGTTGGCAACCAGTCTACCGCAGAAAGAAATGACAACCTACTGCGGGAAAAAATCTGCCTCATCAGTCATGTATCAGAAGATACATGATCACCAAGCATGCACCACATATGGCACTTAACTGACTGAATGATAAAACTTAAAATCCAATTCCACCCTGTCTGTGGACGTGCAGGTGGAGTAATGAATAGAATTTCGGAATGAGAATTCGGAGAGCTAGGTATGAATTCCTATTGGGTTCATTATATTAACTTGATTGCAAATACCTTAAAAAAGGTATAAATCCAACTCCTCCCAGCTATGGGTTAAACAGTAGGGCTTGTATCTGGAAAAATAATTGTTATTTTCAAGGAAAAGTGTTAATGCAAAAGATTCACACATAAAAATAAAATAAAAAATAATTATACAAAATGTGTTTTGGCTTTAAATAAATCAACAAAGGGTTGATAAGTTATAAAACAAAACCAATCCATCAACCATTCCTGGCTAAAATTCCTCTCCTAGACACCAATTATCTTCTGTTTGAGAATCACTTTTACAGATATAGAAATTATTTGTCTGGATCCACATATTCCGGTATTTTTCAATTCATTTTCATCAGGATGTTTTTACCCGCCTTTTCTTCATTGTAAATACCATTTTGATGAAGAAACTCTAAAGGTCAGAAATGGCTATAATCCAATATAAAAATAGCTTGAAAGACACTTGATATTTGAACATTTGATGTCTTTTCAATGAATGTCATCTCTTTTGCATCAAGGCCTCAATTAAACTTTTAACTGAATACAACTCCTACATAAATGGCTACCCTGGGCGGCATTCAAAACAGAGACTTGTGATCTTTCAGAATCAGCATTGCAATAATCAAGCTCCTCTCCATCCTAATTGCCAAGTAAACATTTTGCCATTTCAGCTTGCAGAAAATAAGACAACAATTTTTTATCGCAAAAATAACATTTTGTAACCCCCAGAAGGGCTTACGACCATATCATGTTAAAACATTAGTATCTGTATGATCACTAAAGTTATGCAATGTCGAGTTTGGTCATACCTAAAAGACTGACCACTTGGGAATACCAAGTGCTTGAATGTGCAGGTTGTATAACGGATAATGTTACAAATTGTTAACCAGAAAGCTTTGTTCCAATTTCAGTTGAGTTCGTTATACTCACTTATGTGCAAATAGCCCTGGGAAAGGAATGAATTCACTTGTCCCTCCATTTATGGGTTAATTAGTAAGATTTTTATCACTAAATCATTATGATCTATAAAAATATTTTCTGGCTTTAAATAACCTGCAAAGGGTTGATAAAGCCATAGAAAATGAATCAATCAGTGAAATATTGATTAGCTACACAGGCATGTCTTTTTGATTTATTTACATTCTCTGGGATATAAATGCATAGAAACTACCGTGGCCACAAAGTTAGGGATGTGTTTATATAATGATTGTAATAGAAAATTGATCCCCCACTTTGTATCCACATTTTTTTGTTTTTCAAATTCTTATTAGGTATGAATCCACCTCTTATAGGTTAATTAGTAAGACTTGTATCAATAAACAATTATTACGTCCCAAAATAAAAATTCTTACAATCTAAAAATATTTTCTGCCTTTAAAGACAAAGAATTGATAAGCCATAGAAAATGAATCAATAAAAAGAACGGATTTTCTGATAGGTATGGTTTAGATATGCATAAACATTTTACGGACAAAGCGAGTTTTTGGCATGAAACTGAATTATATAGGAATTTAAATAACCTGCAAAATGTTGATGAAGAAAACAAATCAATCAATTAAAAAATAAGTAACCCCAGAAAAATTTCTGGGATGAAGAATTATCCTCATTTACTTTCTGTTATATTCCATGCTAATAAGAATATGGACTGGACAAACATGGTGGATAAATAGTAACAGGTTTATTGTAGAAACCAGTACAACAAGCAAGGAAGTAATAGTTATGCACACGGTCATCGCAAGTTAGTACATTTGTGTGCGTACTGCTATCAGAAGGCCGCTAGTTCTCGTACATCCCAGCTCGAGTCTGATGTTGCGCTAACGGATACTTATAGGTAATTACCACCTATAGTGCCACCACTCATGGGGGTGTCAAGTTATTACATTACATCACTTTCAGACTAATGTTGCCAACTTTCTTGTTATTATCACAGTGTTATCACTGTTGTGCTCTCTGGCCTTCTGCAAGTATCCGTCAATAACAGGTAAACTTCAAAGAATTTTGAACCCTTTATTTAATCTAGAAGGTAGAGCAGACTGTTATCATTTCACTGTATATTGAGATATATAGTTCTTTTTTGTTTTTTTTGTAGTACTGCTCAGTTATTGCTCACACTATTTCTACAGAGTTTATATTTGGACTGCCCTACCCAGGGATTGAACTCACAAACCAATGCTTTAATTCACTATGACTGAAACATGATAATTTCAGTTTTAGTTTAGTTTCATATTCTGGAAACATTGGACATAAATTAGAAAATGCAGAACAATGTAACATTTTTTATATTTTATAAGTATAATGCAAGTGTAAAATTATTCAAATATATATGTGTGTGTGTGTGTGTGTGTGTGTGTGTTGGAGAGAGAGAGATTGTGTGTTTGTGTACATACACACAGAAATAAGTTCAACCCAAAATTCAATCACAAGAATATCACACTTATTAAAAGAAAAAATAATTTACTGAGATGGAAAGTTCTTGAGAGTGCAGCTATCAATTCTTCCCAAAATGTTAACGTACACCCTGGATTTTTTCAAACATCTCCTTTCTTGAAAGAAATAATCCTTTCCCAAGCCTACGTACATGACCAGAAACATTTTAATAAATTAAAAGAAAATATTTAACACAAGGTAATCTGTCTTTTTATAATAAATACACACATAAATAATTTATCAAATTAAAATAATAAATAATAATTACTTTAAAAAAAATTGATATAAACAAATTAGCAAATAAAATTCAACAACATTAACAATATTTACTCACCTTTGTTTATTAGACATTAAATTACATCACTTAGTGTCCTCCATAGTTTACCTTATGCAGCCTTAAAAATATTTTGGAGTTTTCTTAAATTTACAAATTTTGATAACCTAACAATATTTTTTACTTCTGTTTATAAAGACATGCTGCAAAATAAATCTTGATATAGTCACTTAGTGAACAAAGCACATTGGTTATATATATATATATATATATATATATATATATATATATATATATATATATATATATACACACACACACACACACACTTTTGTTCACCTAATACAAAGCCCAAGAGCCACTCCAATTAAAGGGTTACCATGTGAGATTGTTGTAAGGTGGGGGAAGGAGGAAGTGCATATTATGAGGATATGTAGTATAGATAATAGTTGATGATACTAGACATGAAGTGGTTAGGGAAGTATCCACTTGGGAGTCTGTTCCACAAAGTAACGGTCCTGGGGAAGAAGTTGCCTGAATTGAACTTACTCCTTACCAAAGGAACACGAAATGAGTAGGGATGATTTGCTACCATGAACACAACAGATCCTAGCTGTGAAGGTTGTCGATATGGCTAAAAAATAAATTGTTTCATCTTTTTACTAAATCTCAAAATATAATTGTTCATATTTAACCTTTGGGTATCTATTTCAAACATGGGTATCCACTAAAAATAAGGTTTGAAGTAATAAAAATTTTGGATTAAAAACAAATAAGCTCTTTGCTAGGGTACCTAGACCTTTTTGAATTTAAGCACGGTACAAGACTGGCGTCAAGATCACATCAATTTACAGGTGAGCTGGCTAGATGTAGCCGTAAGTACTATGCTAATAGTTTCTTTTCTCACACTTCTCGCTTGTAGAATTCCATGCTTTCCAGCCACCTTTAATCTGCAAAAATCAATCAATTTTATTTTACCCGATGTAAAGTGTCTCTGCCATATGTGAGCACTTATTAAAGAGCAGATTGTGTGCAGCTAATTTTAGTGTTGACCAGTTCACCGTGTTGTCCCGGTCACACTCGTTATTTCACCTTAAGGTGCTGGAGGCACTTTATATCAGGTCCCGCAAGCCTTCCTTGTGTAAACAACGTGAGTGTTTGTTGGGGCTCGCTGTCATTTGCCTCTAGCTCCTTTTGCTCATTTTTTTCCCTCCTCCTCCACATTTCCTTTTATTGTACATTTTCTGTGTTCTTAATTTAAATTAAATCTCCCGTTGTAAGCCTGATGAGCGGGAGTGAAACCGGTTGCTTCGCCCGTTTTTAATATGTCTAGTAATATCAAGCTTCATTCGTTTATTGCTGTGATATATATATATATATATATATATATATATATATATATATATATATTACAAATAAATAAAATTCAATAATACCCCCCCCCCCCATCTGAATGGCCATTTCATTCCACAGGAAAAAATTTCCTTAGGAGCTTGTCAACAGTAAAAAGTTAGATAGCTATCTAGCTATTCAGATGGGGTATTTTTGAATTTTATTTATTTGTAATTTATTTTTATATGCTCTGTAATAAATACATTGAGCTCTGTTTGTGGATCAGTTTTAATATTTTATATTATTAGGATTCACTTGGATTACTTACCCAGAGATTTATATATATATATGTAAGTATAAAATACTTACATATATATATTCACGATAACATTTGAAATAATAAAAAAGTTGGATCAAAATAAATCCATTAATTTTTTAGAAATTGCTTTGTTTACATTTCAGATATGAAACTGAGCAGATATTAGCTTATGAGGAAATATGCTTTCCTTTAAAGGAAAAATAGAAAATTGTTGGGCTGTTTTCTCTCTGTGGCTGAGCAGTCTGGGAAAAAGATGTCAGTTTTACAAAATTTTTTTAAATTTAAGAGACTTATAAATTTAATTGTTTTCTTTTAATTTTTATAACATTTTTATAGTCATGTATGTTGGCTTGGGAAAGAAGTAATTCTTTCAGGAATGGAAATATTTGAAAAAATCCAGAGTGCATATATATATATATATATATATCTGATACACCCTAACGAATGAATGGTATGATTCCCTGAGTAAAAGTTTATCACTCAGCTGACTGATGTTACTTTCACCATCCTGACTCCAGAATTTTGTAGGTGGACCTGTTCGTCCACTTTTCAGCGGGAATCAGCAATTTACTGCTTATATTTTTCAATTTTTTTCTCCTTTTTATGCACTTATACTGAATGTATCAAGAATATTTTTACAAAATTTGGAGGTAGGTTCTTCCCACCAAAACAAGGACAAAAGGTTGGATGACCTAGATGCTTTCCGTCTGGAAAAGCATTCTGATACAGCCATGCAGCCTATGTAAAAATCATATCTACCTGCTCACAATATGAAAATCCTGGCATCGTTAAATGGAACACTTCTCAGTTAACTACTACACACATTAAAGGTTGAAGACAAATGTACACGAATGACAAATGTAACATAGTCTACATGGCAACACAGCACCATCTACTGTAAACTTTCTTCAAACTTTTTAACTAAAAAATGAAGGATTTTGGCATATATGTTTATATGGAATTTTGTCCTTGGTTTGAAGTGAGGGACACACTCAAAAAGTTTGTAAAAGTATTCTTGATACACCCTATATATATATATATATATATATATAGATATAGATGTATATATATAGAGAGAGGTATGACAAATTCATGTGCATGTATATTTAAGGGCTAAAAACCAGATGTGTTTGTCTGTGTTTTTTCTGTGAAAACATTTAGCTGACCTTTGTCCTATGTCCATAACATATTGAAAAGCCCCTTTTAAGATCATTATAAAATGTGTATATGTAGAACCAGAATGAGTGTTTCTAACTAGAAATGACTGTACCCCATTTAAAGTGATCTTAAACAGTTTGTTGTCAGAATCTAGCTACATTCATCAAATTGAAAAATAAAAACATTTGAGATCCACATATCTACAGCAAAATTTAATATAAATGCATCAGTTAGCAAGTTGGCAATAATCAAATGAAGCAGTGAATTGAAACTATTTTCAAGAAAATCGCTTATGCCAAATAGTCATTAAAAATTCAGTGACTGTTATTTGATTACTAATTAAAAAAATATATAATACAACACCTCAAATAAAATTTGTTCACATATCAGCAAAACATAATAAACAAAATATAGTAAATGCAAAAAAACAAAAAAGTAACTAAAAAAAAGAATAGAATCACTTTTAAATAAACAATTTTTGCTGAAGTCTGATCTTGCTATTTTTTCAGTGACACTTGAGAGCAAATGTGTGTGTGTTTGTGTGTATATATATATATATATATAATAAAATATATGCTATAATTATGGGTTAAATTTGGCATGGGTTTTAAAATTGTGTTTTTGTAGGTGGAAATGTTGTTCTACAGGTAATAATTTTTAATGGGGAGTCAACTTAATTCGATTGTGATAATTTTTAATTCTGTAATGAAAGGGCCATTCAGATTTTCCTGCATATTGTTTCTGGCATATTGTGCATTCTAGGAGGTAAATTATGTTATGACTTCTACAGTTAGAGTCGTCGTAGATTTTGAAAGTAGATTTAGTGACTGAGCTAGCGAATGAATTCGCGTGTCTAATGTGGTTGCAGCATAAGCTTCTTTTGTTGTTACATGGTTGGGAAAATATTGTTGTTTTTGTTTTTGGTTTATTACGGATTACCTTGTCTCCTGAAATGTGGTTACTACCTATAATTTCCTTTAGGTTCTTAGGTCTACGATATGATAGAAGGTCGGGTTCCCCAAACAACTTTTTTAGGTCTGGTTTAAGATGTAGTATTTCCCAGCAACTTTTGATTATTTGGGATAGTGGAGGCAGGGTGGGGTTGAAAGTGGTTACTAGAGGGATGCAGCTGGGTTTATTTTTAATTTTGTACATTAGGGTGTCTTCTCTAGGTGTGAAAATTGCTTTATTTATTTGTTCCCTGATTAGGTGTTGTTTATAGCCCCATGTTGTGAATTGATGCTTGAGATTTTGAGTGTGCTTATTTAGTTCTTCATTGTTGGAACATATCCTTCTGAGTCTAAGTGCTTGTAAATAGGGGAGGTTATGGATGATCAGAAGAACCGTTACCAGCTTCTGGATGTTTTGCCTAGAATATGCATTGGTAATTTTGCTGGTTTCATTTGGATCAAGTTACACTTTGTTGTGGCCACATTTATATATATATATATATATATATATATATATATATATATATATATATATATATATATAAGTGGAAACTGAAGATTGCAGGAAACAGACTGTTGTTACTCAGTGTTGACATCAGTGTCCACTTTTATATTAAGATTTGCTCTATCACTAATGTTGAGCACTTTTACCCATATATACAGCATACCGTAATATATTTTTATCATATATTTATGGATAGATGGACTAGAATGAAATATGGATCAAATGTGATTGATGGCTTCATTTTTCAACAGTTTATTTAAAGCCAGAAAATATTTTTATATTGTAAGAATTTTTTTTTAGATAAAAATGCTTTAGTGATACAAGTCTTACTAATTAACCCGTAGCTGGGGGGAGAAGAGGTAGATTCATAACTTTCCCAAGGGCATCTGCACGTAAGTGAATATAATGAAGCCAACTGGAATTGGAACTTGAATCTACAATTAACAATTCCAAGCCATTATCCATTACACCGCCTGCACCTCCAAACTTACAGTACCTGATATTCTCGAGAGGTCACCTATTTAGGTACTGACCAGGCTCAATGTTGCTTAACTTCAGTGATTGTATGCGAATGGGTGTTTTAATGTAATATCCCCGTAAGCCAAATGGATCAGAATCCAACAGAATGATAGGATAAGGAACAAATAGGATTTTTTTATAAATCTAACATGTTTCACTTTTATTAAAGCTTCATCAGAGAATGATATATGAAGAAAAAGAAAGAAGGTGAAAAAATTCTTACAATTTTAATATTTTTATTGTTTGTTTTTCATTGGTTAAGTAGACTTCATGTGTGTTTGTCTTGTCAAGAAGCGTTTGTATGTATAATTTATGTGTGTAAGTATCATAATTCTAATTTGTCTATGTGAGATTTGGATAATAATGTATATTCATTTTCTCTGTGTATGTGCTTATTAGGCATTTTTATTTAAGTTTGGTGTTTGTTCATATGTTGACAGATGATATTTTTCTGTGAGGTTCGAAAAATTCATGCAACATCGTTTGTGTAGATAATTATAAAAAGTTCTTTTTAGAGATACGCACAGCCTATATGAAATCTAGTCTCAAAAGAAGTGTGATGTCTGTTTAATAAGTTTATTTAAAACAAAGATTTCTTTAAAAACAAAATCAAAAGAAACATTTACAGCAAAAATTATTAAAAAATGACAAAATTAATTTAAATGAACAGAAATTGAAAATTAAGTTTTTTTCTTATAGAAATTATTATGAATGAATATAAAACAAATTAATAAAAGAGAAAAAAAAAATCACAGAACAAATATTCAAAGCAGAAGCAACATTTCATTTTGGTAATTTGCATATTTAACATCAGAAAGCGATTCAAGGTTTAGAATTTTGCATGGAGACGTGCAGTTTAATGGTGCCGACGAAAACAAGTATCATGCAATGAAATCCTTATAAACAGCAAGATGACCTAACAGCATCAACAGTGGACAGTGAGCGAACAACTTGAGCTATTTGTGAACACTACAGCAAAGAATGTTATAGATGATGATGCAGATGATATAAGCTTTTGTATTGTCTACTGATTATATGCAAATTATAATTACTAAATATAATTATTTCATTACAACTTGAAATTTAAACTAAGAGATTGTATCAGACTCAAACAGATGACTGGATTGGTTCTATAAAAACACACTTGATAAAGAACTATGTTTTCTGAAAAATTTGATCAATAAAGTTTCAAATTATTTTACTTCATTTATAAAATTAGCCTAGTCTGGCACAAGGCTATGGTATAGGAGCACTATTTAAAAATTGAACTTACTATTCCAGTAGTATAGGCTGTAAACTAAATTGCTTTCCATCCTGTTAGTGAAAGTGACTGGAATCTATTTTAGGGCTTTTATGTGACTGACACACACACACATATATATATATATATATATATATATATATATATATATATCTAACATTGGATTATATATATATATATATATATATATATATATATGTGTGTGTGTCACACTAAATAATTTAGACAAGTTTTGCCTACTTATTTTTAATGGTATCTTCTTATAATTATGGACAAGTTTCTTAGTATCCTTATTAACGGAAGAAAGAAAATTACTATTCATTTTATTGCGATTATTTTCGACATTAGCACAATGTCATCATCAGGATCTTGTATTTTCTAAGACAAACAATTGTTGTGCTCATCATTTTTCTAAGGCAGAATTGTTGCCTTTATCTGAAAATTAATTTTTTACATGTGAAGTGAAAAATGCTTAGGCTATGATTGCTGTACAATTTTAAAATTTTATCATGAAGATACAAGTGTAAATGTCAAGGGAGGCAACTAAGTTACCGAAATATCGAACACAACAATTTTTCATCTTAGAAAAAACAAGACCCTGATGACAACATTGTGCTAATGTCGAAAGTACTCAGAATAAAATGAATATGCATCAACATGGTAACCTTTCTTTCTTTAATAAGGATTCTAAGAAAACGTGTCTATAATTACAATAGGATCCAATTGAAAATAAGTAGACAAACTTGTCTAAATTATTCAGTGAAACATCTCAATGAAATCATGCTGCCAGTATATATATATATATATATATATATATATATATATATATATATATATATATATATTATATATATTACAATGAATCATTCATACAGAAAACAGATATAGAAGTTAATGATAAAATGGCGAGAATACATCTTTGCAAACAATTTACTAAGAGACATTAACCCCGAACCTGTAAATGAATGTTATGATCCCTGTTTATAAATTTCAGTTGAATAAGGTCTTTTTTTATATATTTACGAGCTTTCATCTGTTCCTACAGATATCATCAGGTAAGAAAATATTTGTTGTTTTATAATTCCAGGTAATGATGATATCTGTAGGAACAGATGAAAGCTCGTAAATATATAAAAAAAAGACCTTATTCAACTGAAATTTATAAACAGGGATCATAACATTCATTTACAGGTTCGGGGTTCATGTCTCTTAGTAAATTGTTTGCAAAGATGTATTCTCGCCATTTTATCATTAACTTCTATATCTGTTTTCTGTATGAATGATTCATTGTAATATATATATATATATATAATGAGAAGGAGATTCTGGATATCAAGTGGACTGACTGAGTCACCAGTCTTTATCCATTTCCAGATACCCAGCTTCTTTGTTCTGTTTAAGCAACACCATCTCTGGTCGCTGGGTGACATATATATATCATGTCACACAAGTGGATTCCAAAAGACTTGCTGTATGGGGAACTGGCCACTGGCAAGAGAGTCGGAAAACGACATCATCTTCACTTCAAAAATGTCTGCAGAAGAGACCTGAAGTCACTGGGCCTGGACGCCAACAGATGTGTGGAGGTCATGAACAATTGTCCTCGTTGGATGCGGTAACTACAGAGAGGGCTGGTGCAAGAATACATGTGACTGAGGGTTGTCACTGAGGAGAAGCACATTTAATGTCACAGCAAAAAGGCATCAGTAAGGGGAGAGTTTCATGACAGGGCAGTCACGACTGCGGAGACTGTCACTGTTTGTGGGTCTGTGCAGATACTATGCTACCAACCCCAAATGAATCAAAACTCTCTTGGCATAGATCCAGGATCTATCAAGACTAAGAGATGCCTCGCAAGATGCACACTTTTACAGAAGGTGTATAGTGTGATGCTATATTTGTGTTAGATATTAGATTGAGTTATAAGTAATTTCTATTTTTGGGAACCAATTGTAATGACAAAGGTAACATCCTAATGACTCATTATGTGTCAGTTTGGAATAAATTTAGAGTACACTGACATACCTGACATTTTGAATGGCAGTAGCAGAATACAGATTGGATTAAAAGAAAAAATGTTCTTTTTTCCCATCACAACATAACACTGCATTCAACAAGAATAAAATAGAAAAAAAAAAACAGGATACCAGTTGACCTGTTCTCTGTTACTAACCATATTCACTTGACCTTGCAACAACTGGTTATTAACTTTTTTGACCACTGCAGATCAATCTGATGAGGAAAACTTCCCCCAACGAAAACTACATTTAAGAGCTCATCGAAAATTTCTCACATCAAAATCTGCAGAATTTGACTTAATAGATATCAAAGAGCTGTTGGATAAGTAAATCAACATGTCATTGCAAATAATTGTGAATATATGTATTTTTCAGTATACCTACATCACTACCAAATGTAACACAAGGTTAGTTTAAAGTTGGTTTAACATCAATATCATGGAAAAATTGAATAAACCCAGTCCCCTCCTGAAGGAGTGGTACTGTCTGGTAGGATATCCCCCTTGGGCTCATATTATTTGAAATTTCCCCAGTAAACATGCCAGAATTGAACAAAATGAAATTGTACTTCATTTTTTAAACAAAAATTTAAATTATTTATGTCTAAACCTAATAAACGTATTTTTGTTTTTCAGCTATGATACACTACTTGACTGGAAAGAATGTTAAAGTGTATTTTTAAAAGTCCAGCTAATATGCAAATTAGGCTTTATTCATTATTCATGCAATGATCAGGTGTGTTTGTTACCACTGCATTTTAATTTAATGAACTAATTTTAAGTTAATGATCTAATCATAAAAAAAATCATTTTTTTTTTTTTTTTAACTGTGCAGTTCAGATGAGGTTGATAAGCAACCGCTACCAACAATGGAGAAGGAAAACAGATCACTAGATATTCACATACTCTGCGTTTACGCTGAAAGGGTCTCTCTTCAGTTTCTGTGTCTTCAGAATTTTGAGATTCTTCCAGTTCATTCTGCTGCCTCACCTGGAGTTGAAACATTTTACTGATGAACCACAAATGGTTTTCATGAAAATATATACTCTTAGGTGCTTAATAGAAAGTGGGGGGGAGAGTCTTAATAGTTGGATGGGAGTCAGAACTTTTCTCAATATACATTCAATGTTTTAATAAAAAGGAGTGCCAGAAAAATCATTTAGAATGTAAGTAAAGAAATATTTTTTTTAGAACCACTACTCTAACATCCAGTCTTGTCTCAAAGACTTCTTGCACTTTCTGATAGCATGAAAAGCCCTGGCCAACTTTCAGTAGCATGCAGAAGGTGGGCGCAAAGGGTGCAACAGCCCCAGGTATCCATATTGCAGGGGCATCCAATTGTGGAGTGAAATAAAAATTTAGTTTATATTTAATTTGAATAAAGTGTTTATTTCATGTTTCATCCATTTTTATGTATTTAATGTCTTCCTTTCTCACATTTCTCAGTACTAGATGCCATAGTCACCCCCAACACCCGTAGGGGTATACAATCAAGGAGTTAGTCCTGGGCAACACCAAACATCATCAAACCTCTGCACATCACTGCCAACTTTACTATGTGAAAAAGCTTGCATAAATTATATGCTGTCTTGCATAAGTCATATAAAAATCAAAACCATATTCATCCATTGCCATGTTATCAGAAAGTGCAAGAAATCCTTGGCTGTGGTTGCTGTCAAGCCTAAAAAATGAAACGCCTTGTTTATACAATTTATTCAAACAATCATAAAAGTGTGTAAGTAAATCTTGAACCAACTATAATAGTTACTGTTTCCTGTTTAAGCCCTGTTGATTAGTGTAATATTAATAAATTAAGTGATTTTGATAAGCTACTGGGGTCCCAGAATTTGCTAAAAAAAACCCCCAAAAAACACATCCCCTCACTTTTTTTAAGCACCTAAGAGTACAAATTAAAGAAGCCATTTTGTGTACTTATATACTTTATGGACCATATACCTGCACACAGATATTCAAATCAAGGTTATGTAAACATTTGATATAATAAAGAATACATAAAAAGAATTTATTGAAAATAAGAGTGAAATGCACTTTTCCAGAAAGAAAAATCCAGTTTAAAGTAATGACAAACAATATTTTGAGAAAATGCACAAAAAAGAAAATAAAAAAAAAAGATTTAAAAAATTTGAAAACCTGTTTTTTTTTTTTTGTTCTTTTTTAGTTTATACAAGGTTTTAGTATTTTCTTTTAAAATTATTCATTGATTAAAAATATTTTTGGAAAGACAGCAGAAAAACATTCTATTTTTGAAAATATTCAAATTCATTTATTTTTATGCTTAGCTTGTGTTACTGACAAAAAGAATTAAAATTTTTAAATTATTACTACAAATATAAATATCACATTTTGCTAACAAAAAATTTTTTAATTTAATTATTAGTACAAAAATAAATATCGCATTATGCTGACAAATTTTTAATTTAATTTTTACTACAAAAATAAATATGACATTTTGCTGACAAAAAGAATTAAAATTTTTTTCATCTTTAAAGAAGAATGTCTATGGTTTCCAAATATTTTATTAGAGTGTATCAAATGCATTATTTCTTTTTTCAAAAAGCTAAAGCTCATATATCAGGTTGTTTTATATGATGCCAGTCTATGAGTTCCAATGGTACCATATAGCCTAGTATTATCTGAAACATGGTCAGGTCATTGGAAACTAAACCAGTTCCCGCACCAGAATTTTCTGGTTAGGAGGGTAGCTAGAAACCCAACAGGATTAGGACCAAGACATGTTAAAGAGCAGGTGAACATTTTTGTAGGGTCAATGGCCTTTGAGGACAATCAGGTAGATTGGACCCCATAGCTATGCATGAAACCAGTGCAGTGATGATATGGTATTGTTAAGTCGAGAGCTTCCTAGACTGATCCACAACTGCCACGGTTGAATGTTCTTCTGATAGAATCAATAGCCACATGTCCATGACCAAATCAAACCTTCAAGTTAAAAGACATCAGTGGTGGTCTGCAACAAAATACTTACCCTTCACTGAAAATAATTTACATATCAATTTTTAAATTAAAATAAAAATAATTTTATGATAATAAATTCCCTGGAAGTGTTTTTAGGTCTCAAGAGAATTTTTTAAATTTAAAAAAAAAGCTTGAAATAATAGATGATTTAATACCATAAGATCAGAGTGTATCAAAAGTGTTTTCCTTTCTTTTCTTTTAATTAATCAGGAATAGCCCCAGGGCTAGAGCATTAAAATATATACACATATATTTTAATGCTCTACATATGTTATGTCTTGATGATCCAAAGCTTATTTCATGAAGATTATTAAATGCTCTACTTATGGTATCTTTTGATGATCATAATTCTTTTGAAATATTTACAGACCTTTACTCCAAAGTTAATTTGATGAAACGTATCCACCCATACATACTTCTATGTGGTAATGCACTGTCACTGTATTGTGTTAAAAGCCTCTGATGAATTTCAGCCCCCTGACACTCCTTCTGATCAGAGAAATCAGATCATTGCTATTTGTTCATCCTTGGTGCACACTGCTGGCAGAGTGGCCATGTTTATACTGTATCAGCAGTAAAAAAAACTAGTATGATCAAGCTTTAGTTCTAAAGTTAAGATTAACAAAATTGCCATCAACATATTTTATCGAAATCAAATGTCATAGCTCCAAAATGGATGAAATCATAATAGAAAAATTATAATTCATAGATAAATCTAACCCACTGATAAAAATAGGATTTATTACTTATCATAAAACATTTAAAACCAGTATCATAATAAAAAAATATTATCTCTCAAAATGCAACACAAGACTAATGTCTTTTATGATTCATATGCCCAATCTTCCTCTTGGAATTATTTTTTATACATATATATATGTATGCATATGTATGTATGTATATATATTTATATATGCACTCCTACACATATATACATCTACACACATATATACATACGGACATACACATATGTGCACATAAAAAATATATACATAAAACCATACACATCTCCATACAAATACATACACACACCTGTATATATCTGTATATGGGTGCATATGTACATATGTATGTATAGTTAGACGGATAGATAGAGGGATACATTGTTTATTTATTTATATTTTCATGTACATACATACATACAGGCATGTACACACACACCCATACATACATATATATATATATATATATATATATATATATATATATATATATATATATACACACACACACACACATATATACACACATATACATCCATACACACCCACTCCTACATATATATACATCTACACACATATATATACATCTAAACAAATAAACAATGTATCCCTCTATCTATCCGTCTAACTATACATACATACGTACATATGCACCCATATATAGATATATACAGGTGTGTGTATGTATTTGTATAGAGATGTGTAAGGTTTTATGTATATATTGTTTACGTACACATATGTGTATGTCCGTATGTATATATGTGTGTAGATGTATATATGTTTAGGAGTGGATGTGTATGGATGTATATGTTATGTGTATATATATATATATATATATATATATATATATATATATACACATAACATATATATATATAAATGTATATATATATATATATTATATATATATATATATATATGTATATGTATATATATGTATGTATATGTATGGGTGTGTGTGTGTACATGCCTATATGTATGTATGGGTGTGTGTGTGTGTACATGCCTATATGTATGTATGTATGTACGTACGTATGTGAAAATATAAATATGTTGTTGTGTATGTGTGTATACGTATGTGTTTTTGAACATAGAAATATAAGTCCTCGCTGGATTAGATAATCGTTATTTTTATATGTTTATATTAGATTTGTAACCTGTAGTCGATATTACTGTTGTCAAATTTTCTTGATTACAGTGGACCTTTTATAAATGCCCTTCAGCTTTAGTTCTACCACCCCATCTCCCCCACTCCTTTTTCTTTTCCTCTCCCTCTCTCATCTCCTGAGCTTTAAGATTATATCGTCTATTGTGTGCGTATGTCACCACAAAATGTATACTCTTTGCCGGTGTATCTTTAATGTGTTAGACATTTGAAAATATTCATATTTCTCTCACTTAAACTGTCTTTGACTCCCCTCTTTAAAAATTCTGTTAAATTTTAATCCCCCTTCATCTTTAGACCTTCCTGTTCTTCTCTCG
Source organism: Acanthosepion esculentum (assembly GCA_964036315.1). Classification (NCBI taxonomy): domain Eukaryota; kingdom Metazoa; phylum Mollusca; class Cephalopoda; order Sepiida; family Sepiidae; genus Acanthosepion; species Acanthosepion esculentum. The sequence goes on along the minus strand of OZ038508.1, from coordinate 61,386,396 downwards.
TCTGTTACCCCTCCCTATAGCTTTCATTTACTCTAGCATTCGTCCCACACTCTCATACATACACTCTAACTAAATTTTATTTTTTTATTCCTGGAGTTGTTTTTTCTGTTTTCTTTTTGAATTTGTAGGTCTGATGAATTGGATCGTATTTACGATTCCAATGGAATAAATTATGACCATGGAATATTAGTGTTCAAATCTTTTTATTATATCCTTACTCTGTCCTGGACATTGAGTTCTACCTGGATTCTATCCTCTTGGAATTATTTTTTATACATACATATATATATGTATGTGTATGTATGTATATATACTTATATATTTTAGATATATGATTGCATATGTATGTGTATATTTACCACTAATATTATCTATATATATATATATATAAAATTATAAATAATATATATATAAAATTTAAAAACAAAAATATGTAATGCTTTCCAAAATTATATAGTGGACAATCAAATCAAACTTCACTTAACAATAATTTTAATAATGTAAACCTGAGTTTTAAAGGTAAGATTAACAATACCACCACGGCCAGTAAACTGGTCTTGTCCCCCCAACAATCTATGATATGCCACCCTCCAAACTTCCAATCTATGATACAAGGCCCCCACACTCCTATATCTCAATTTTCATAAGGTAGTATTTATATAAGATACAAATTTTATTCTAACTTTTATTATGTACGATAATGAATCATATGCAATAGAGGTGAACATTTCAACTAGAAAAATTGAAAATAAATACAATGTAACTAATTGCAAATTAGAGACATGTCATAAAAGATTGTTACATCTTAAATAAATAAACCATGTTTTGCATCAATTTTTAACATCAACTTGAGATTGTTCTTGTATAAAAGTTGAATAATTTAAACACATTTAACATCATGGATGAAAAATAGTGAATTTTATATACAATGGTGCGATGGATAAATTGTCATCTAAATTACGCAAAAATGAAAATAACACTGACATCTCATTTTAACAGATATATTTACCAAAATTGCACAAAAATATCTTGAAAGAGTAAAGAGTAAATTTATTCAGTAAAATTGCCATCAACTTCAACCATGGCCCCCAGACGACATCAGAATCTCCTGCATCTTTTCTGGATGGTCTTGTTGTTCAAGTTGGTGAATGCTGGCATAATCCTTGCCTTCAGTTCATCTTTGGTGTTACAAGGAGTACCCCACACATAATAATCAAGGGGGTTGCAATCTGGGGCGGTAGGTGGCCAGATGTAAGGAGTGATGTGGTTGCAGAAATTGTCTGACAGCCATGACTGGGTTATCCTGCTTGTGTGGCATGGTGCAGAGTCCTGTTGCCAGACACAGGGTCTTCCAGCAGCCACCCTCTTGATCTAGAGCTGCACTACCTCCTCTGAGGCCTTAACCAAGAAATTTAGTAGTTCTTTTCTTATCAGAATGATCAGAGTGAGTTATCTGAGCTGCCGTACCTTTGTAACCACCATTAGACTCATCCAACTCTTTCCAAATCCTCTGCATTGTCCTCAGATTAACACCCAAACACTCTGAAATATTAATATTGAAGCAGTACAGCATGTCATTTCCAAATTTCCTTAATTTGTGTTATGGTGTGTTTTTCTCACAGATGGTGCCCAACTGACCCTACTGTGCAATTAACAAAATCAACAACAAACAATGCACATGCGTGAAATTAAAAATATAAAATGGCGACAATTTACCCATCGCACGATGTATATATATATATATATATATATATATATATATTCATTTTCTTTTTTCAGCATTAATCTGTAGTGAATTGAAATGGCATGTTTTCTTTTTCTTAAAGATATATTTACCAAAATTGCACAAAAATATCTTGAAATAGTAAAGAGTAAATTTATTCAGTAAAATTGCCATCAGCTTCAACCATGGCCTCCAGACGACATCAGAATCTCTTGCATCCTTTCTGGATGGTCTTGTTGTTCAAGTTGGTGAATGCTGGAATAATCCTTGCCTTCAGTTCATCGGTGGTGTCACAAGGAGTTTTGTTGGTCTGTCACTCAACTGCGCTCTACACATAATAATCAAGGGGGTTGCTGTCTGGGGTGGTAGGTGTCCAGATGTCAGGAGTAATGTGGTCACAGAAATTGTCTGGTTGCCATGAATGGGTTCTTCTGCTTGTGTGACATGGTGCAGAGTCCTGTTGCCAGAGATAGTGTCTACCAGCATCCACCCTCTTGACCCGGGGCAGCACTACCTTATCAAGGCACTTTGTGTAGACCTCTTTTTTGAGTCTGAGTCCCTGTGGAAAGATGAATGGAGGCATAATGTTGCCATCACTAGTCATCACTCTAAACACCTTTGTAATCACCATTAGACTCATCCAACATTTTTCCAAATCCTCTACACTGACCTCAGATAGACATCCAAACACTCTGAAATGTTCATATTGGAGCTTCCAGTGCGAATGTCAAGCAGTACAGCATACCATGGTGTCATTGCTCTTTTTCTCACAGACAATGCCCAACTGACCCTACTATACTATGCAGTCGACAAAATCAAAAACAATGTGCATGTGCAAAATTAAAAATATAAAATGGTGACAATTTACTCATCGCACCCTGTAGTGTTTTTTGAGACTTAGCATGAGCAAAAATAATTCACAGATTTAGATAAAAAAATTAGTCCTCAGAATGATGTTAAAATCTGAAAATTTTTCATCCTTTAATAGTCAGTTGTGCTTAGTTTAACTTATATAAACATAGATAGAAAAAAGCAAATGCTGATAAGATAGCAAGGGTGACAAAGCCCAGGCCCCCAATCAGACTCCACATGTCTCCCCAGCTAGAGGGTTTCAGGGTTAGTTTGCACCAGCCCTGAATACCACCATTAACATATTTTCTTCTTCTTTTTCTTCTATGTTCTGTGTTCCTTCAGGGCATGGCTATTTATGATTTCCTGTACTTTGTAGCTCTTTATAAATGGTTTCTTTTTGCCATTCCTCCTAAACCTTGTTCTGCCATCCATTTATTCTAGCTCACTAGGAAGATTATGCTTTGTTTTCCTCTGTCCCTCTTGTCTTCAATATGGCCTATGAGTATTACACTTTCCAAGACCTCTTTCCTCATTATGTATCCTAAAAATTCCAACAAATTTTAACTGTCTCTATAAGTCTATTTCTTGTTTTCATTTTCCTTAAAATTACTTTTTACGCTAATGTCAAAAAAAAAAAAACTATTCAAAAGAGAAATGACTTTTGATGCACCCTAATTTTGTTGTGAGGAGTGAGGGAAATAGGATGCCTGCACTTGCAGAAACAATAAATAAAATGGTCTGTTCAGAAAACATTATAAATATTTCAAGAACTGGTTGCATTTGCCTTGATGTAATTTATCAACCAATCAGAAGGCACCTTACCACACATGAGTGAACAGACACTCCCCCATGAGGCTTTTAAATGTACTTTTTACCACAGAAAATAAAATTTCTGAAAATGCGACAGAAAAAAAAGTTTGAGAACCCCTGAATGAAATGAATGTCAATTTTTTGGTTCAAAAAGACAACAAGTCAAGTAGACGGGTATCCTCGAATACAAGTGGCCAGCTATTATTATTATATGTATATATATCGAGATTCTTGATGAAATCCAAAAATTGGTCTATTATGATATCGCTCTTTACCTGTCATCTCAACTTCAGTCACTTTTTAACAGACATGATATGTCTTCTCTCTGTCTTTTCTGCAAATATTTTCATGGCAGCTGTTCTGACTGCATGAATGTAAGCGTACTACTAGATTAGCAACTACGTTTCACCGATTTAGTGTTGAAGTAGCTAAAGATACAACTGTCTCTTCTATTCTAACAGTTGCTTTTCTTGCCCTTCGCACCTATAAATCTCTCTTCCAACTTCTTGCTCCCAATTTACAATCTTCAAAAATTTAAATGCAAAGTCAATCGCCATCTTGATACACAGATGACACAGTACTGATAGCAGACATGGAAAAGAAATTACAAAACCTCCTACAGAAGGTAGCAACGGAGATTGAGAAGAAAGGACTAAGTACAGGGTGACCAAAAAAAAACGGGAGTGGACCAAATGATTACAAATGAAACTCTGGAGTCTGGGTACTGAATTTAACATCAATCAACAAAGTGACAAATTTAATATTTGTATTAATCCTATATGGTGGACTCTCCTATCATGAACAATAAATGAGGGTCAGCATTGGCGGATGGTGCCTTTCACTTATGCATGCTAGCAGGGGCTATTGTGGAGAAAATCAGGAAAGGGAAAGACATATTTAATTTCAAAGCCACACTAACAGATGAAATTTGTTAAAACAGGATTTTGATGGAGTCTCTGCTTCAGAGCTTGACAAAGCTGATCACAGCGATTCAGTCTACTGTCTTCAAAATCCTTTAGCTTAATCAAACATGTCTTACGCCACTTCTTTTGGTTTGATGCTTGGGCATCTGTCTTTCAATTTGTCTTTGTAGCGCAAGAGTGGATGTCCAACTGAACATTTGGAGTTTGGTAGTTGTCCATACAGCACCTTTTTTGGAAGCCTATGCTCATCCATTCTCACAACATGACCAGCCCACCTAAGTATATTTATTTGATAAAATTATTTGGTAATCCATATGGATAAATCCATTGAGCATATAGATCCAGAGAGAGTTCAATGTAAGAACAGAGCAAATGATAATTAATTAAGAATATGGAGACTTTATAAACCCATGGTAATATTTTATTTTGTGAGACTGATATTTCAGTTTTGCTTCATCAGACTAAACGGTTTCAACAATAAATGGATTTAAAATTTTACCAGGCACAAAACTAAATATTGAAACATAAATTCAAAATGGAGGATGGGAAAAAGAGAAAGAGAAAAAAGAAAGAGAAAGGAGGAGAAACGAAGATATGTCTGTCTAGTGAGATAAAAGGGGAGGGGTAATATAGAAGATGAAACAGTAGTGGTTGAGAGTAGAGAGTTTGACCTTTTTTTCACTGGATGCAGGAAGTGAAGTAGAGAGAATATCTTCAAAGGGGAACAGAGGAAAGAGACAAAGGAAATAGAGTAATGGAAAAAAGAAAGGAAAGAAGAAAAACAGAGAAAGAAAAGGAAAACTTGAGAGATGAATCAGAACTGGTAATCTTCGGTGTTTAAAATTGAATATATTTGAAAATTTTCTTTTCAAGTCATTATTTCTCCACATGTAATTTTAAAAAATAGGCGATTAATAAGGAGTAAATTAATGAATAATTTTCAAAAATAAAATAATAATTTTAAAAATATATCTATGTAAAGATAATTTTTTTAAATTAAAGAAATAAGGAAATTTATAAGAAAAGGATCATTTTAAGTGAATAAAAACAAAAATAAAATAAAACAAAATTAATTCAAGTTATAAAGATATATATGCAACTACATACATATTCCAACATAAACATAAATACATATATACACATACATGTACAAATACAGTACATACATAAATTACATTCTGAAAAAATAATATACGCCTTTATCTGTGTACATATAGAGACCCATATCTACAAATGCATCAAAAAGAGTACAAAAAATATATATACATTTATAGACATTTTTATGATATGTTTAACGTTCTTTTTATAGATACAAGTATTTAAGCAAATGCTCTGTTTTATAATAAACAGTATTAAATAACATTTACCGGCCTGAATGTCCGAGAAATTTTCATAGAAAATTTTCGTTCTCCGACAGGAATCGAACCTGTATCCTATACTTGTATCTATAAGAAGAATGTTAAACATATAAAAATGTCTTTAAATAAATTGTCGGACCTTGTCCAATTCAAAAATATATACATTTATGTAACCAAAAAACATATATATACATGTCACATTTAAATATTATATATATATATATATATATATATATATATATATATATATATATATACACACATACATATATAGATGCAGATACATACATATATATGCACGCATATAAATATACATACATACATACATATGCACGCATATAAATATACATACATACATATGCACGCATATAAATATACATACATACATATGCACGCATATAAATATACATACATACATACATATGCACGCATATAAATATACATACATACATACATATGCACGCATATAAATATACATACATACATACATATATATATATTATATATATATATATATATATATATATAGAGAGAGAGAGAGAGAGTGAGTGAGTGTTATATAGGAAAAAAGTGTTGCTGCTGACACTGGAGTTTGAACACAGATCACCAGAGAGCAAATACAGGTGATCCCATTTTGAATAAGTAGATCATGTGATGGTAAAGGAAACGTATATATGGGAATTAGTGTGACGTCTAAGTGATCACTATACAGATTACTATTCGGATCACTATTCGGTGGTTTCTATTCAAGCGAGTATTATCGAGTACTATTAGTGCAAGTGATATTCAAAGGCATCTGACTAGTATTGTTCAACGGCGTACTATAGTTATATCTGCTACAACGAGTATTACGAAACTGACAACGAGTATTCATTGACATTACAAAATTGGCAACGAGTGTTCATTGACATCACAAAAGAGAGAGAGACAGTGTGGACATAAGAATCAACATTGCTTGGTGACTGTCAGTTTCATGCCTCAGTGCAATCTTCAGAGCAAGACTATAAATGTTTTATGTCCTATATACATATATATATATATATATATATATATATATATATTTCATTAAACAATATACACATATTATGTCTATTTATTTTTATAATAATCCTTTCTAGTTCTCTAATTATCTTCTTGATGTTCAGTTGAAATTCATCAAGGAAGGTGTAAATGCTGGTTGTGTTGAAAAGATTGATGTGGCTGCGTGTTGAACAGCATTTATCAAATATACATTTTTGAATTAAGGAAAAACAATGGAAAACTAATTTTTGTTTCAATGATAAAATATATATTAAAATCAACAAATACAAAACATTTTTTGTAATGTGTGAAACAAAGAGAAAGAAGAGGTAGTTTCTCTTTATCTGTTAGTTGAAAGATTAAATGTAATAAAACAAGTTTTCTGAATAAGAATGTTCAAAGTTCTGTATTAGATAGGATGATGTTTTCAGAAGAACATGTAGTAATTCAGTTGTGGATTATATATAACTAACAGAGCTGTTGCAACTTGGCTTCTTACACAGAACTGATGGTGAATGATATTTAAGTTCTGTGTGTGTGTGTGCACAGTGAGTAGAATGAATAGTCTGTGTAGACGCGTGTGAGTTGCTGAGTTCTACTGAGTTCTGCTTCTACTGTCTATTTTTGGAACGAATCCTGGTTTATATTACTATCGGTAAGCTCCCAGGACAATGGGGGGAAAAATTTCGAAAGAACACAAAAAATATCTGATTGGATGAAAAATTACCCAATCAGTGATTTTATAATAAAAGCATGTTTGTGAATTAACAGTAAGAAAAATTCAGTGTGGTGAATGTGATCAGTAAATTGTCCTGTGATAGTTAGTATTTATGATTTGACCAATCACAGTTGAGAAAAATGTAGGCTTCGCAAACATAGTAGTAATCACTACAATGGCAACAAAGTTCTTGTTAACCCAAGTACTTTCAATCGCCACCTCAGTGGTGAATTGCAAAGACAAACTTAATGTAACTGTAATTGTCGTGATGGTGATTTCTTTAAACACACATGAACGCACTCTCTTATAATTATTTTAAAATTAACTGTTGTGGTTACAATGTTTTGTAATGAATTTCAACTTAACATCAAGAAGCTAATTAGAGAACTAGAAAGGATTATTATGAAAATAAATAGACATAATATGTCAATATTATTAAATATATATATGTACATATACATATATGTATGTATGTATTTATA
>OZ038508.1:61353510-61371010 GCA_964036315.1 Acanthosepion esculentum | reverse complement strand
GCAGCTTCTTTCATTCAAATGCATGTGGCTTAAAAAATAACTCTTTCGTTGTTTGTCTTGTCAGCTTTATCTAAGAAAAAAATTTGTAAATCAAGAACTCCAGGTCTAGCTTCACTCAGTGTCCTTCTTTGTCAGGATTATTTGACATGATTATTGGGAGGTCCACTCCATTAAGCTGACCTTCTTTACTAAGACAGCTAATTGTGAAAGCAACTATTATGATATGTTGCAGGTGAGTAAGAAATTCTTAAAACAGAACAAATTCAGTACATTATAAATTAAAGGTGATTAAAAGGAAGTAAATAATATCTATGTAAGGTCAACAAGTATAAAACCATCATTTTTGTTTTAGGGGATATGAATTAAAATATTTGTAGCATTACAGCTCAGACTAGACACCAGGTTTTTTAGGCTTCAGCTTCTTCCAGTCAAATGATTGTAGCTTAAAAAATAACTCTTTGGCCAGATTGTTACCCACAAAATAAAACCATGAGTCGATTGTATCAGAGGTGAGGCAAGGTAAACAAACTAACAGGCATGTCATTATTTTTACATTGTAGTGAGTGGATTCTTGTCTCTTTCTGTGGATCCCTCTGTTTTTGGCTGCTAGTGACCACTGTCTTAGAGACAGCATTCTTTGTCTTGTCATCTTTGTCTAAAAAAGTAATTCATCAAAAGCCCAGAGCCTTGTTCCACTCAGTGGCCTTCCTTGTCAGAGTCATTTGACATGGTTCTTGTGTGGTCTACTTCACTAAACTGTTAATCATCAAGGCAATAACTGTTGAAACAATTTGTATAACATTCCTCAAGTGTTTTCATTTAACAAGATATTAACTGACACTGATATTGCTGTATCTTATTAGCTGCAGCTTCCAATCTATGTGTAGTTATTGAATGTAAAAAAATAAAAAGCATAAAAAATTAAAGAAAGACTAGCTCTAAATTAATAAGGATGGTGATTCAGACAACTTAAGACTATTATATCTACTACTAGTACTAGATGAAAACAAATGAATGGAGAAGTGTAAAAGGAAATAGATAATGAAGAATCTAATTCTTTCACTCAGTTTGTTAATTGAATTCCCTAATCAGTAAGATGCTGTTCCATTCAGACAGGAGTCAAGTGGATGCAAGTTCAAATCTTGGGTCAGTATTTATGATCAACATGGCTTACTTAATGTTTGTAGGATGACCTAATTATTGTAAAAGAATCCACAGAAATAAGAATAAAAATTCACTACAAACTGAATGTGAAGATATTTCATCAAAGCAATTCAGAAAACAGTAATAAAATTTAAAAGGAAATATTTGTCTATTTCTTATCTAAGTTGTTTACTTAAGAAATTACAACTTAGGAATTGTGATAAACACTAATTAAAAATGAATAATAATAATTAACAATGCTTCATCAAAGAAATTTGAATCCTATTAATACTACTAGTAATAAAGCATATTTAAGTCAGCAGGGAAGATGAGGAATAAAGAATAAGACTCCAATAAAAAGCAAGAGAAATAAGAGGAAAGTAATACTAGTCCAAAATGAATAATAATTGACAAGGCTTCATCTAAGAAATTTGAATCCTATTAATACTACTAGTAATAAAGCCAATTTAAGTAAGCAGGGCAGATGAGAAATAAAGAATAAGCCTCAAATAAAAAGCAAGAGAAATAAGATGAAAGAAATACTAGTCCAAAATGAATAATAATTGACAAGGCTTCATCTAAGAAATTTGAATCCTATTAATACTACTAGTAATAAAGCCAATTTAAGTAAGCAGGGCAGATGAGAAATAAAGAATAAGCCTCAAATAAAAAGCAAGAGAAATAAGATGAAAGAAATACTAGTCCAAAATGAATAATAATTGACAAGGCTTCATCTAAGAAATTTGAATCCTATTAATACTACTAGTAATAAAGCCAATTTAAGTAAGCAGGGCAGATGAGAAATAAAGAATAAGCCTCGAATAAAAAGCAAGAGAAATAAGATGAAAGAAATACTAGTCCAAAATGAATAATAACTGACAAGGCTTCATCTAAGAAATTTGAATCCTATTAATACTACTAGTAATAAAGCATATTTAAGTAAGCAGGGCAGATGAGAAATAAAGAATAAGCCTCGAATAAAAAGCAAGAGAAATAAGATGAAAGAAATACTCGTCCAAAATGAATAATAATTGACAAGGCTTCATCTAAGAAATTTGAATCCTATTAATACTACTAGTAATAAAGCATATTTAAGTAAGCAGGGCAGATGAGAAATAAAGAATAAGCCTCCAATAAAAAGCAAGAGAAATAAGATGAAAGAAAAACTAGTCCAAAATGAATAATAATTGACAATGCTTCATCTAAGAAATTTGAATCCTATTAATACTACTAGTAATAAAGCATATTCAAGTAAGCAGGGCATATGAGAAATAAAGAATAAGCCTCCAATAAAAAGCAAGAGAAATAAGATGAAAGAAATACTAGTCCAAAATGAATAATAATTGACAATGCTTCATCTAAGAAATTTGAATCCTATTAATACTACTAGTAATAAAGCATATTTAAGTAAGCAGGGCAGATGAGAAATAAAGAATAAGCCTCCAATAAAAAGCAAGAGAAATAAGATGTGAGAAATACTAGTCCAAAATGAATAATAATTGACAAGGCTTCATCTAAGAAATTTGAATCCTATTAATACTACTAGTAATAAAGCATATTTAAGTAAGCAGGGCAGATGAGAAATAAAGAATAAGCCTCCAATAAAAAGCAAGAGAAATAAGATGAAAGAAATACTAGTCCAAAATGAATAATAATTGACAAGGCTTCATCTAAGAAATTTGAATCCTATTAATACTACTAGTAATAAAGCATATTTAAGTAAGCAGGGCAGATGAAAAATAAAGAATAAGCCTCCAATAAAAAGCAAGAGAAATAAGATGTGAGAAATACTAGTCCAAAATGAATAATAATTGACAAGGCTTCATCTAAGAAATTTGAATCCTATTAATACTACTAGTAATAAAGCATATTTAAGTAAGCAGGGCAGATGAGAAATAAAGAATAAGCCTCCAATAAAAAGCAAGAGAAATAAGATGAAAGAAAAACTAGTCCAAAATGAATAATAATTGACAATGCTTCATCTAAGAAATTTGAATCCTATTAATACTACTAGTAATAAAGCATATTCAAGTAAGCAGGGCATATGAGAAATAAAGAATAAGCCTCCAATAAAAAGCAAGAGAAATAAGATGAAAGAAATACTAGTCCAAAATGAATAATAATTGACAAGGCTTCATCTAAGAAATTTGAATCCTATTAATACTACTAGTAATAAAGCATATTTAAGTAAGCAGGGCAGATGAAAAATAAAGAATAAGCCTCCAATAAAAAGCAAGAGAAATAAGATGTGAGAAATACTAGTCCAAAATGAATAATAATTGACAAGGCTTCATCTAAGAAATTTGAATCCTATTAATACTACTAGTAATAAAGCATATTTAAGTAAGCAGGGCAGATGAGAAATAAAGAATAAGCCTCCAATAAAAAGCAAGAGAAATAAGATGAAAGAAATACTAGTCCAAAATAAATAATAATTGACAATGCTTCATCTAAGAAATTTGAATCCTGTTAATACTACTAGTAATAAAGCATATTTAAGTAAGCAGGGCAGATGAGAAATAAAGAATAAGCCTCCAATAAAAAGCAAGAGAAATAAGATGAAAGAAATACCAGTCCAAAATGAATAATAATTGACAATGCTTCATCAAAGAAATTTGTATCCTATTAATACTACTAGTAATAAAGCATATTTAAGTAAGCAGGGCAGATGAGAAATAAAGATTAAGCCTCCAATAAAAAGCAAGAGAAATAAGATGAAAGAAATACTAGTCCAAAATGAATAATAATTGACAATGCTTCATCTAAGAAATTTGAATCCTATTAATACTACTAGTAATAAAGCATATTTAAGTAAGCAGGGCAGATGAGAAATAAAGAATAAGCCTCCAATAAAAAGCAAGAGAAATAAGATGAAAGAAATACTAGTCCAAAATGAATAATAATTGACAATGCTTCATCTAAGAAATTTGAATCCTGTTAATACTACTAGTAATAAAGCATATTTAAGTAAGCAGGGCAGATGAGAAATAAAGAATAAGCCTCCAATAAAAAGCAAGAGAAATAAGATGAAAGAAATACTAGTCCAAAATGAATAATAATTGACAAGGCTTCTTCTAAGAAATTTGAATCCTATTAATACTACTAGTAATAAAGCATATTCAAGTAAGCAGGGCATATGAGAAATAAAGAATAAGCCTCGAATAAAAAGCAAGAGAAATAAGATGAAAGAAATACTAGTCCAAAATGAATAATAATTGACAAGGCTTCATCTAAGAAATTTGAATCCTATTAATACTACTAGTAATAAAGCATATTCAAGTAAGCAGGGCATATGAGAAATAAAGAATAAGCCTCCAATAAAAAGCAAGAGAAATAAGATGAAAGAAATACTAGTCCAAAATGAATAATAATTGACAAGGCTTCATCTAAGAAATTTGAATCCTATTAATACTACTAGTAATAAAGCATATTTAAGTAAGCAGGGCAGATGAAAAATAAAGAATAAGCCTCCAATAAAAAGCAAGAGAAATAAGATGAAAGAAATACTAGTCCAAAATGAATAATAATTGACAAGGCTTCATCTAAGAAATTTGAATCCTATTAATACTACTAGTAATAAAGCATATTTAAGTAAGCAGGGCAGATGAAAAATAAAGAATAAGCCTCCAATAAAAAGCAAGAGAAATAAGATGAAAGAAATACTAGTCCAAAATGAATAATAATTGACAAGGCTTCATCTAAGAAATTTGAATCCTATTAATACTACTAGTAATAAAGCATATTTAAGTAAGCAGGGCAGATGAAAAATAAAGAATAAGCCTCCAATAAAAAGCAAGAGAAATAAGATGAAAGAAATACTAGTCCAAAATGAATAATAATTGACAAGGCTTCATCTAAGAAATTGGAATCCTATTAATACTACTAGTAATAAAGCATATTTAAGTAAGCAGGGCAGATGAAAAATAAAGAATAAGCCTCCAATAAAAAGCAAGAGAAATAAGATGAAAGAAATACTAGTCCAAAATGAATAATAATTGACAAGGCTTCATCTAAGAAATTTGAATCCTATTAATACTACTAGTAATAAAGCATATTTAAGTAAGCAGGGCAGATGAAAAATAAAGAATAAGCCTCCAATAAAAAGCAAGAGAAATAAGATGAAAGAAATACTAGTCCAAAATGAATAATAATTGACAAGGCTTCATCTAAGAAATTTGAATCCTATTAATACTACTAGTAATAAAGCATATTTAAGTAAGCAGGGCAGATGAAAAATAAAGAATAAGCCTCCAATAAAAAGCAAGAGAAATAAGATGAAAGAAATACTAGTCCAAAATGAATAATAATTGACAAGGCTTCATCTAAGAAATTGGAATCCTATTAATACTACTAGTAATAAAGCATATTTAAGTAAGCAGGGCAGATGAAAAATAAAGAATAAGCCTCCAATAAAAAGCAAGAGAAATAAGATGAAAGAAATACTAGTCCAAAATGAATAATAATTGACAAGGCTTCATCTAAGAAATTTGAATCCTATTAATACTACTAGTAATAAAGCATATTTAAGTAAGCAGGGCAGATGAAAAATAAAGAATAAGCCTCCAATAAAAAGCAAGAGAAATAAGATGAAAGAAATACTAGTCCAAAATGAATAATAATTGACAAGGCTTCATCTAAGAAATTGGAATCCTATTAATACTACTAGTAATAAAGCATATTTAAGTAAGCAGGGCAGATGAGAAATAAAGAATAAGCCTCCAATAAAAAGCAAGAGAAATAAGATGTGAGAAATACTAGTCCAAAATGAATAATAATTGACAAGGCTTCATCTAAGAAATTTGAATCCTATTAATACTACTAGTAATAAAGCATATTTAAGTAAGCAGGGCAGATGAGAAATAAAGAATAAGCCTCCAATAAAAAGCAAGAGAAATAAGATGAAAGAAATACCAGTCCAAAATGAATAATAATTGACAATGCTTCATCAAAGAAATTTGTATCCTATTAATACTACTAGTAATAAACTATATTTAAGTAAGCAGGGCAGATGAGAAATAAAGAATAAGCCTCGAATAAAAAGCAAGAGAAATAAGATGAAAGAAATACTAGTCCAAAATGAATAATAATTGACAAGGCTTCATCTAAGAAATTTGAATCCTATTAATACTACTAGTAATAAAGCATATTTAAGTAAGCAGGGCAGATGAGAAATAAAGAATAAGCCTCGAATAAAAAGCAAGAGAAATAAGATGAAAGAAATACTAGTCCAAAATGAATAATAATTGACAAGGCTTCATCTAAGAAATTTGAATCCTATTAATACTACTAGTAATAAAGCATATTTAAGTAAGCAGGGCAGATGAGAAATAAAGAATAAGCCTCCAATAAAAAGCAAGATTAGTCAAAACTTTGTAACAATAATAAGTAAATAATTAACTACTTTTAAAAAATAATGACTAACCTACTTCAAATATGACATGCACGGATAACTACATTTATGTAACACATCTGTCACAATCATCAAAGAAAATTTAAAACAATTAAAAATTAATTTTGCTATACAACCATCCTTTGAGATCAAAGGATGGTTGTATAGCAAAATTAATTTTTAATTGTTTTTAATTTTAAAATTAAAAAAAGATGACCTTGCGCTCTTGTTAGTGTATCATAATGTTGAACCAATCTATATTGCTTACAAAATTGCATACCAATGGATCCATAAGTCCTTAGCCTAATACATAATTATTAGTTGAATTTTGATCTGAAATTTTTATGGTATAATATTTGAGCTGTGATTAATATTAACCCCTGTACTAATATGGGAGGGGAAATTTTTCTTTTTCTTAATCATTTCACCCCCAAGAAGGTGTGAATGCCACTAGTATTCAGGGAGTTACAGGCGGGTGAAAGTGAGAGAAAATACTATTGGGAGGATTGAGGAAAGGACAAAAAATCAACAGGATTCAAGGAGATAGAAGATGGTGATTGAAGTATGTAAATTTTTGAAGATTGTAGTTATCAGGGAAGCAAGTAAATGGAAGGGAATTCCATGGGAAGGAAGTGTGAGAAAAGAAGCTGTTGATTTAGAAGTGGCAGTTACATTTAGCTATTTCAACAGTAAATTGTGGGACCTAGATGCCAATCTAGTAGCAAAGTTAAATTCATATAGTCAGGGCATATTCAAGTTCACAGCACCTGGTATTCACAAGCAGTCACCCATCTAGGTACTGATCAAACTCAAAATTGCTTAACTTTGGTGATCATAGGAGAATCAATGTTTGAATGTGATATGGCCGTAAGCTTCCCCGTTTCAAGAATTCCAGCAGAAACTTCACCATGATTGAATATTTCATCGAAATTTTCTTGGGATTTTGCAGTTACTTTTCTGGGTTTTTTTTTTTTTGAATTATTATAATTTTATGAATCTCATTTGGGAAATCATTTCCACAACTGGAACCCAAAACAGGTCCATACATTAAATAAATGAAACCTTTATGAGAACAACCTGGAAAAAAAATTAGGGTAAAAAAACAAGCAAGAGATTTAGCATCCAAGTGCCAATGGTAAGTGGTCATGAAGGTACATTGCAAGACATTTGGAAAATTAAAGAGTTTTGTGAGATGTGAGAGAATAACAGAATTCTTTCTACCTTGGATTCTGAGCTGCTTTTTGAATCTTTTGACAGAATCTGCCAGCGAAAGAGAAAACATTAAACTCACAGCATTATTGTTATTAGAATGGCCAAAGAAATCAAAAACTATTGAAGACATGACCTTCATCTTTATAAGTTGTAAAAGAGAACTGAATAAAGAAAAAAAGAGAAAATGGATTCAAAAGAATAAAAAAGTCTTTTATACATAGAAAATCATAAATACAAAGAATAGATCTTTTTTATAAATCTACAATACCTGAATGTAGAATACAACATAGTTAGTCATAAACATTGTTATAAATATATAAATAATAATAGTAATGGTAATATTAGCTGTTTCCTTATAAGGAAACTTTTGACATTCATTGAATGTGCAGTCAGCACTACTTTCAATTGAAATTTATAAAATCTTTCTATTAAAACCAGTTTTTCAGGAAAATAGGTTATTTAAGTCCAGTAGCTGTTATCACTCTTTCCACTATTAACAGGGGCTTCCTTCCAAACCTTTTCTTTGATGTAGTATGGAAGACCAACATTTTGTATATGTTTTTTATTTTATTTTCATGTTATATATGCTATCCATTTTAGTTGTTGATGCTGTTGAAAATCTTCAAGTGATGTGGTTTCTATTATCTGTCCTATGAGTATCAGATTTTCTAAGCTCTCCTTCTTCATAATGTATCCCAGAAATTTCAACTGTCTCTTCCTGATGTTAAATATAAGTTTCTTGTTTTGATATTATTATGTGTTTTCGGTATCATACTTTCTGATATCTGTTACTACACTATCCAGGTAATCTAATTTTTGTACCCATTGGTTTTGAGATCACCAATATGTTACTCACACCTTAGGTGTCTGTTTTGTTGATGAGCATGCATTCTGTCTTCTTACAGTTAACAGTTAATCCTTTCCTTTTGCTTTCCTTTACTACCTTGTTCTTTCAGTTTACCTTCTGAGTTTGCCATCAATACAGTGTCATCTGCATATCTTATGTTGGTAAGGTTTTGTCCATTGATAATAAATCCTGGAAGGTCTTATAAATGTCTTAAGACTATCTCACGACACTGACTAAAAATACTGAAAATTATCCATTGCCTTTTAATGTTAAAAATCTGTTTTTTTTTTACCATTTTTTTTTATTCAAAAAGTTTTAATATGATATGCAGCACTGGACAATATAAATTTATTCAATTATAATAATCATTATATGACTTTTTTCTTACATCCCTCAACAATATCCATCCAGCCCTTAAGTTCACACAGGATAAGGAAATTAATTTTTCTTTTTCTTGATGTCCTTGTTTGTAGAACTTCTTTGGGTTTTCTCACTTTGGTTTACTGAAAACCGATGTTTACTGGCTTATATACTAGTTGGGACTCTTTTTGTCTCATAAAATGTAAATTAAATAAAATCAAATTTAATTAAAACTCTTACCTATAGGGCCTTAAAGATCTAGTCTTAAACCGAGCTGGATGATGAGATCAGGTTTATTACTACTACTCTCTGCAATAATGTCTATCCATGGGACATTGTTCAGTCCATAATTATAAATAAAATTTTGTAGTTTAATAAAGTCAAACCTGCTTCAGCACAGAGATGTCCTGTGTACCTACATCTTCCTTGGCTATGTAGCATTAGTGATAGATATGCTAAGCAGGTTTCCTTAACAGTTCAACAGTGCTACTTTTCTGCTAACACTCATGTGGTTTTCTCTGCTACACCTATCTTTGCATCCATGCAGAAAGACGTTCTTCCACCTCGACATAATAGTTCCCTGATTTATTTATTTAAATGTAGTTGCAGTTCGCACTACATGGGGAGAACGACTCAAAGCCTGGATGCTAGGATTAAGCAACACGTACCTACAAAAATCCGGAACTCTAATTATTTAGCATCATACGGGTCTTCTATTGCAGAACACCTTATAAATAACTACAATTGTGCTGCTAATTTCAGTGTGAACTCATTTTCCATCTTGAGTAGGTCCCGCTCTAATTACCTCCTAAAAATATTGGAGGCCATATGCATTTTATCTATGAAACCTTCTCTTTGCAAACACAAGGATTTTGTCCTTAGTTTCCAATTGATTTCAATTTAAATACTTTTTTTTCTTTTTTTCACATGATCTTCATTCCTTTTATTGATAATGTATGCCTTTTTATTAACTTTGGTTTAGCTCTGTTGGGTGAAGTTCGTAACTAGTTACCTCGCTATATTTTCATTTTTTTCTTTTGTTGTCATTAAAAATATTAAAATTAACTTTGACTGTTTATGGTGGTAATCATTACATAATATATATATATATATATATATATATATATGATGAAAATGTGGAAAAGACAAAGCAAAATTCGAATATGTGAGTTTTTTATTTTGTTTTTGTTTTTCTGTTGACGTCAGACGATTCGGTTAAATAGACCTTCTTCAGGACATGGTTAATGGAGACATATTTATATTAAATTTAAGTTAAATGAAGAGATGATATATACAGGACTAGTCAGAAACAGAAAAACTGAAATTTTCTGAAGAGGTTATGCTTATAGTGTTCAGGGAAGCAACCTCTCAGGAGTCTGTTCCACATAGTAACAGTTCTTTTATAACAAATTTATTATAGGAGATAAGGAAATATATATAAACAGAGCAGCTAGGAGCTGTTAAATGTTTATGGGAAAAGGTCCACACACCTCATATAAAGTGTTGATTCATACAATAAACTCATACCATACGTTTATTCCAATTCTAATAAATAATAGTTAATAATGGATATTAATGGATTAAAATCAATGAACTGCACCATATTTCTGCAATTTTAGCAAAAGTAAAAAAAAAAAATAAATTATTTTTTTTTGAAAATTTTTAATGTACATTTATTTATTTTCACCAGTCTGAATATTTGAGAAATCTTCTTAGAGAAAATTATTTTTTTCTCCAATAAGTTTTCTCAAATATTCAGACTGGTAGATGAAAATAAATAAATATAATGTTTAATAAATAAACGGAGTGTCTACTCAAATATGAGAATCCACTAAAAATAACGTTTAAAGTGATAAGAATCTGTCAGTTTAATAAATAAAAATACATCCCTTTAGAAATTGCTTTGTTTGTGTTAGCATATGAAACTGAGCAGATAAGTTGGCTGTTTGGCTATTTTTTCAGAGGATTAAAAGCTGGATAGTGAATTTAGTCATATGGTACTTTACAGTTCAGTCCCTGGGTTGAATAGTATGGATATCAGTCAGTTGTGTGCCATGCGTGATACACGTTTAGGTGATCATGTATCTTTCAATACATGACTGACAAGGCAAATTTTTTCCCGCAGTAGGTTTGCCATTACTTTCTATAGTAGACCAGTTACGATCCAAAGCTATAGAACCTAGTTTGTCCTGCTATTTACCCATAGTTGAGGGGAGAAGAAGAGGATTCATACCTTTCCCAAGGATATTAGCACATAAGTGAATGTAATGGATTTGACTGGAATTTGAACTCGGCTCTCCGATTCCTCATTCCGAGCCACTATCCATTTCTCCACCATGCCTCCTCACACCCACCTGAAACATGGACAGCAAGATGAGAACATTTTACACATATAGACTGGGTCAAGGTTTTCAGTTAAAATTCCCTGAAGGTTCCCTGAATAGAGAGACACCTGAAGAAGGTAAGAAGGTATAATGGTCAAAACATTGTGACACAAACAGCAAAAATGAGGATATTAATCTGGCTGTAAATAATGTAACATACTTCTCAGATATTTAAACTTTTTATTAGATGACGCAATATCAACCATTAATTTTTGATTAATATTTATTCAATTTTAATTTTTATTATTTTTCACCATATAGTGTTAGTTGTAAAAATCTTGAATTTTTATTATTACCTGAAGTATTGTAAACCATTATTAATTTTTGACTAGTATTTCTTTCATCTCTATTTAAATTGCTTTTCATCTAGTAGTGTTATTAGTAATATTAACTTGAATTTTAATTAAATGATGCATTGTCAACCATTATTAATTTTTTACTAGTATTTCTTTCATCTCTATTTAAATTGCTTTTCATCTAGTAGTGTTATTAGTAATATTAACTTGAATTTTAATTAAATGATGCATTGTAAACCATTATTAATTTTTGACTAGTATTTCTTTCATCTTTATTTAAATTGCTTTTCATCTAGTAGTGTTATTAGTAATATTAACTAGAATTTTAATTAAATGATGCATTGTAAACCATTATTAATTTTTGACTAGTATTTCTTTCATCTCTATTTAAATTGCTTTTCATCTAGTAGTGTTATTAGTAATATTAACTAGAATTTTAATTAAATGATGCATTGTAAACCATTATTAATTTTTGACTTGTATTTCTTTCATCTCTATTTAAATTGCTTTTCATCTAGTAGTGTTATTAGTAATATTAACTTGAATTTTAATTAAATGATGCATTGTAAACCATTATTAATTTTTTACTAGTATTTCTTTCATCTCTATTTAAATTGCTTTTCATCTAGTAGTGTTATTAGTAATATTAACTTGAATTTTAATTAAATGATGCATTGTCAACAATTATTAATTTTTTACTAGTATTTCTTTCATCTCTATTTAAATTGCTTTTCATCTAGTAGTGTTATTAGTAATATTAACTTGAATTTTAATTAAATGATGCATTGTCAACCATTATTAATTTTTGACTAGTATTTCTTTTATCTCTATTTAAATTGCTTTTCATCTAGTAGTGTTATTAGTAATATTAACTTGAATTTTAATTAAATGATGCATTGTCAACCATTATTAATTTTTGACTTGGATTTCTTTCATCTCTATTTAAATTGCTTTTCATCTAATAGTGTTATTAGTAATATTAACTTGAATTTTAATTATATGATGCATTGTCAACCATTATTAATTTTTGACTAGTATTTCTTTCATCTCTATTTAAATTGCTTTTCATCTAGTAGTGTTATTAGTAATATTAACTTGAATTTTAATTAAATGATGCATTGTAAACCATTATTAATTTTTGACTAGTATTTCTTTCATCTCTATTTAAATTGCTTTTCATCTAGTAGTGTTATTAGTAATATTAACTTGAATTTTAATTAAATGATGCATTGTCAACCATTATTAATTTTTGACTAGTATTTCTTTCATCTCTATTTAAATTGCTTTTCATCTAGTAGTGTTATTAGTAATATTAACTTGAATTTTAATTAAATGGTGCATTGTCAACCATTATTAATTTTTGACTTGGATTTCTTTCATCTCTATTTAAATTGCTTTTCATCTAGTAGTGTTATTAGTAATATTAACTTGAATTTTAATTAAATGATGCATTGTCAACCATTATTAATTTTTGACTTGGATTTCTTTCATCTCTATTTAAATTGCTTTTCATCTAGTAGTGTTATTAGTAATATTAACTTGAATTTTAATTAAATGATGCATTGTCAACCATTATTAATTTTTGACTTGGATTTCTTTCATCATAATTTCAATTGCTTTTCTTCAAGTAATATTAGTAGTAATATTATTTTGAATTTTTATTATTAATTGAAGTATTGTAAACAATTATTCATTTTTGACTAGCATTTCTTCCATCTTAATTTCAACTGTTTTTCATCTGGTAGTTTTAGCAGTAATATCATCTTAAATTTTTAATAAATGAGACATTGTAATCCATTATTATTTTTTGACAAGTTCGGCTTAATTTCTGTTGTTTTCATCTAATAGTGTTAATAGTAATATTATCTTGAAGTTTTATTAAATAAAGCATTGTTAATTTTTGACTAGTGTTTCTTTCATCTTTATTTGAATTACTTTTCATTTTATAGAGTTAGTAATCATTATTATCCATTATTCATTTTAGACCAACTGAATAGTTGCAATGAAAAATGACTAAAATGAAAATACTGTTACAAAAATTAATAATGGCCTCTCAACATCTATGTAACTTTTTTTTAATTAAGCATTCTTTTTCTTCCTTTAAAACAAGTTAAATATGGATTTCTTTTGATGGTGCATCAGTATAAGCTGTGTTTCTTATTTCCTAAGGTAATATGGAGACATTGGTTTTTATACTTTTCAACAGAAGAGGAAAAGTATCATCGATTCATAAAAGCAGAATTTTCTGATTTATTAAAACCTTTTGTTCCTTACTTGCTTCTATTTTATTGTATTTTTTTTTCCTGGTAAATGATTTTTTTTTTAATACTTTGATATCATATTTCTTTCAAGGAAGCATTCTTTCTATGCTTTTTATTAAACATTTTCTTTGCCACCAACCAATATTTTCGGCCTTCTTTCTCAATTTCCTACAATCAATTCTCTCTTGCTATATATTATATATATATATATATATATATATATATATATATATATATATATATATATATATATATATATATATATATATATATATATTATATATATATATATATTATATATATATATATATTATATATATATATATATATATATATATATATATATATATAATATATATATATGTAGGTAAAAAGAATTTTTTACCTACATGTAATATTATCCCCTATCGCTATCTTCCCTCCCCTACATCTCAAACTTAGGATTCCGTTTGCAGCAATGGAATGTACTAAAATGCACTGAAACCAAGTTGCATCTTTGTAGTGAGTAAAATGGTTTTGTCTATATGATAAAATTATAATAAATAAATAATATATATTATATATCTATATATATAATATAATATTATATATATATATATGTATATATATATATATATATATATATATATATATATATATATATATATTTTATATATATAATATATATATATATATATAATATATATATATATATATATTATATATATAATATATATATATATTTTATATATATAATATATATATATATATAATACATATATATATATAATATATATATATATATATAATATATATATATATATATATATATATATATATTATATATGCACATTTCATTAAAAACGACTGACAAGGTGCTTTTATTTAGTTTTTTATACAATTTCTCATGCGATCTAATAATGTTTTTCTTTTCGGATGTTCTAATTCTAACAGTTAAAATATAATCCTTGAAAATGGCTAAATGTATAACCGAAAGCACTCGGATAAAAAGAACATTCGGACAGTTTTTATAAAATTTATCATCCGAAAAGAAAAACATTAGGTCGCATCAGAAATTGTATAAAAAACTAAACAAAAGCACCTTGTCAGTCGTTTTTAATGAAATGTACATGAAAGAAGGATTGCTGCCTAAATACACAAATATATATATATATATATATATATATATATATATATATATATATTCAGCCCACTAGATGGAAATAAATAAATATACTGTTTAATAAACACAGAGCATCTATTCAAATATGAGTATCCATTAAAAATAATGTTAAAAATAAAATTAACAATATGGTAGATTAATAAAAATCTATTCAAAAAATTATCTTTGTTTAGGTTAGGATACGAAACAGAGCAGATATGTATATTTTGATAACTGGAAAAGATCTGTGTCCAAAAGAACTATTCAGACTTTGTTTGATCAGGAGGTTCTTTGTGGCTGAGAGCTCAAGGCATGTCAGATCTAATGACAGTTTCCCCTAGGTGACACAGGTTCAAATCATGCCAGAGAGTAGATATTTTTCTAACAAGATTTGTGAAATATTCAGGCCAGTAGATGGTAATAAATAAATATAGTGTTGAATAAATAAATGAAAACAGCAAGTATGAATACCCATTAAAAATAATGTTTAAACAAATAAATTAAAAATATGTATATCCTAAATATATACATATATATATATATAATATATATAAAATAGATAGGTTAGTTAATAAAACAAGGACAAATGAAAGGGTATCAATATAATCAGTATGAAAAACATTTATTAAATATTAATTATTAATTATATGACAGAAATGAAACACAGAGAGAAAGGTTTTAAGTTTGGAGTTTTCAGACACACCTGTGTCCTTCATCAATGGACCAAGGAATAAACAGAGAAATGGGAATTACTCACTGACAGATGTTTTTGTTAGAAAAAACCCGATCTCTGTCTGACTCCTTGATGCGTGAAACATTTTATGAAAATAAACTTAAATTTAAAATTTTGATCAGTGTAAAAGCATTAGGCAGGTCTATTATTACTGGTGTGTCATGTGGGGAGTGAGATTGTAAACATAGATGAAGAGAGTTATAGGTTGGGGAGTGGGGAAATCATATATATATATATATATATATATATATATATATATATATATATATATATATATATATATGTATTTTAAAGAAAAGAGAGAAACCGCAAACATTTTTGGCTATAATGTGAATATTTTAAATATATATTACACTTTATTTTCCATATTTTTGTTACATATGTTTCCAGTCTTGTGACCTTCATCAGGCAAAGAGTGGTTATTTCCACATATTATTAAAAGGAATTAATTTTCCTTGTTTTCCCATGTTTAACCATTCTTTTTTGTGTGTAACTAAGAAGAAATAGGGTTGCTACTATTAGTTTGTCATATGATAACAAAAGCGTGAAACCCAGGGTCACAAACTCATTCATGCAAATGAATATATGTATGTATGATATGTTTAATGTTCTTTTTATAGATACAAGTATTTAAGCAAATGCTCTGTTTTTTATAATAAACAGTATTAAATAACATTTACCGGCCTGAATGTCCGAGAAATTTTCCGAGAAAATTTTCGTTCTCCGACAGGAATCGAACCTGTATCATATACATTTTGCTTAAATACTTGTATCTATAAAAAGAACGTTAAACATATCATAAATGTCTTTAAATAAATTGTCGGACTTTGTCCAATTCAAAAAAAAAAAATATATGTATACACACATGGTTGTGCAAATATTCTGAAGTAAATTCTGTGCATAAGATCATTCTGGAAATTTTTACACAATGTTGTGAAAATCGTGTTCACTTGCAAACATATGACAGAGACCCATCCCTTCGACCATCCTGCCACTGACTGGATAAATCAATACATGTTGTGCTTCACTGATGCTATGGTTAAATATCCAAACGTTATTGAAGGAGTCACTCCTTTAGCTGTGAATAGGCTTTCCAATATTTCACAATATCTGACTGCATGCCCAGTACTGGTAATAGTAATATTAGCTGTTTCCTTATAAGGAAACATTCAGCATTCATTGACCAAGCAGCTTGTATAACAATCTATTGAAATTTATAAAATGTTTCTCTTAAAACAATTTTTCAGGAAAATGTTTCTCAAGTCTGACAACTGTTATCAGTTTTTCCAATTTTGATAGGTGTTTCCTTCCTAAACTTTTGTTTGAGGTAGTG
The DNA here is from genome assembly GCA_964036315.1 of Acanthosepion esculentum. Taxonomy (NCBI): domain Eukaryota; kingdom Metazoa; phylum Mollusca; class Cephalopoda; order Sepiida; family Sepiidae; genus Acanthosepion; species Acanthosepion esculentum. The sequence goes on along the minus strand of OZ038508.1, from coordinate 61,353,911 downwards.
TGGAATGTCTACACTTTGATTATGTCATTATTTTCTCTTTGAATTGCATGTGCTATCCATTTTAGTTATTGCTACTATTAAAGGTCCTTGAATGATGTGGCTTCTGTTATCTCAAAAAAGTGTGATCTTCACTAAGACCCATAGGCTTCACTTGCTCAAAACCATTTTTAACCATTGATCTTAAAAAATGGTTAACATCTGAGAGTTTAGATATTTCTGAATGGGTTTGGCACCATGCATGACATCCATATGAAAGTTTTGATATAATCAGGCCATACTTCAAAGTCAGTATTTAAGCAGGCGTGAATGAACCATCCTTCTTCAAACATTGTGGATTGGTGCCACAAGATAAAAAAAAAACTGTACCAAATAACAGAAATCGCATCACTTAAGGACTTTCA
>OZ038508.1:61336010-61348510 GCA_964036315.1 Acanthosepion esculentum | reverse complement strand
ATAAGTATATGTGCAAATGATAAGCTGATATGGTGTAGGTGATTGGGGAGGGGGTGATCTACTTGTCCCAAACCAGTGGGTATCTATGGTCATTGATTTTTCTAATTTTTTTAGAATGAGGTCAAAATAATGGACATGGAACAAAATTCCCGAATAAAAGATTTAAAAGAAGCAGCACATATGCCATGCTCATGATTTCTAATCAGGAGGCTTAGAATAGATTTCGCCACCGTGAACTACAAATTATCAAACATCAAGTATTAGGTTAAAAGCTCTAAATATGACTACCTCAGTATCCAGCATGTTATTGGTAAAAAATGTTGGTAAAAAGCTCATGTAGTTCTCTTGAATTCATGTGTTCAATCTTCAAGTCAGGCAGTCACAAAACATACTCTGACTCAACCAATCAACATCATAAGGAAGAATGAATGAGTTTTGAAATGTTTCCTCAAAATGATAATGGACATGACTGAAACAGGAATAGGAACTATGTTTTCTTCAAAATTAAATAAAGGATTTCATTCAATATTTCTGGAAGGTTAGTGCAAGACAGTTTTTCTCTCCGGAATCTATCTTGCATAAGTCTACCATTCACCCATGCTTAGAATATTGCTACCATATATGGTATGGTGTCCCTGTTATTTACCTTGAGTTCCTTGATAAAATCCAAAGAAGAATCAGCAATATTATTCATCCTGATCTTGTAGCTCAGCTTCAGTCACTTGCCCACTTCTGTAAGGTTGCCTCTTTGTGCCTTTTTTTTTATAAATACTTTCATAGACTGCATGAATTTAAGTGCAATACTAGACTGGCGGTGAGATCTCATCAATTTACAGTTAAGCTAGCTAGATGTAGCCATAACTTTGATGCTGACAGTTTCTTTTCTCATATTTTCTCTCTTGTGGAACTCCTTTCTGGTTCCATACTTTACAGCCAACTTTAATCTGCAAAAATTTAAATGCAATGTCAATCGCTATCTACAGTCCTTCTGATTGTTCTTTTCTCTTTCTACTCATTACTAATGCTTCTGTTCTCAATTCTTCTATGCCCTGTAATCTTAGTGGCTTTACTGCATTGCATGGGGTGATACCGATTTTTAAAAAAAAAGACAGTTATGGAAAGTCAGACAGTAGATGGACCTAAATATTAGGGGAAAAAAATGAGAAAACTTATAATCTTCTTGAACTAATATCCTTACCTTGGTTGTTATAGTCACAACATTTTGCCCATTGTACATTTTAGTTGTCTTCATAATCATATGTAGTAACTTTATGTGAATTTTGAACCAAATATTTTATTCAATCCATGTTTCATAGATTGCACAAAAGCTTTCAAAATATAGAGTGTCCCTGAGAGTCCCTCCCTATGAGTTTCATAGATTGCACAAAAGCATTGTCTTCATAATCATATGTAGTAACTTTATGTGAATTTTGAACCAAATATTTTATTCAATCCATGTTTCATAGATTGCACAAAAGCATTCAATAAGTTATGACCCAAAAGATATGAACTATTAGGTAAGCTCAAATTATATAGGAAAGAGAATATTCTACAACATTTACTGGGAACAAACCACCTGCATGTGGATCAGGAACAAACAAATGCACAAAAATAAAAAGAGAAGTAAGGCGAAGAATACTTTTCTCACTAGATTTATTTAACTCAGTTTAGTTTTCTTAGAAAACTAAAATTTATTTATTACAATTTATTATCCGTGACCAGTCTTAACATTATGCAGAGGGAACTATGCTAATGGTAGACTCAGAAGGAAAACTCCCAAAACTCCAAGAGAAGGCAGAAAAGGAAAGGGAGAAGAAAGGACTAACTATTAACTGTCAACAGATAAAATGAATGGATGTCAGTATGAGATTAGAATTGGAGATATTAGAATCCAGCAAGTAGAAAAATTTGACTATTTGTGTGGTGCTGTGACACAGAAAGTACTATCGGATATTTTCTGAAGCCTATAACTATTATTAGATACTTACAGAAATCTACAAGTACAACCGGATGCTTTCGGGAACCTATAAATACCATCAGATCATTTGAGGAACTTATAATTCCTACTTAAAACTTTCAGGAACCTATAAATACCATCAGATCATTTGAGGAACTTATAATTCCTACTTAAAACTTTCAGGAACCTATAAATACCATCAGATCATTTGAGGAACTTATAATTCCTACTTAAAACTTTCAGGAACCTATAAATACCATCAGATCATTTGAGGAACTTATAATTCCTACTTAAAACTTTCAGGAACCTATAAATACCATCAGATCATTTGAGGAACTTATAATTCCCACTTAAAACTTTCAGGAACCTATAATTACCATCAGATCATTTGAGGAACCTATAATTCCCACTTAAAACTTTCAGGAACCTATAAATACCATCAGATCATTTGAGGAACTTATAATTCCTACTTAAAACTTTCAGGAACCTATAAATACCATCAGATCATTTGAGGAACTTATAATTCCCACTTAAAACTTTCAGGAACCGATAATTACTACCAGATACCTATAATTAATACTGGATTTTAATTTTTATGATTTAGTACTGGATTTTACAATTGATATTAATAGACAGTATTTACATTAGTCAGACTATTGTCCTCATCTTTGTCGCCATTTTTGTCACAACGTTTCGGCCGTTGTACGCTCCGGCCTTCTTCAGGTGGTTGGAATTTCGAACCGAACCCTTTATTTCGATCACTGGGGTAGACTGTTCTAGTTCCATGAGCCATGTTTGATGGATGTCAGTTATCAGTTATCTCCTGCTAATTTTCCCTCTGAAAGTTCTCCACTGCCTGAACCAGGTATTGAACTCACACTCTTTGGGTCTGTCACTGGATCTAACCAACGCCTTTATCCACTGTGCCATGGGTGCCTTGGTATGAATTTCTGAGTATTATAAACCTAATTTTTCAGCATTAAACCATTTTTTACCAGAACTCATATTGCAATTTTGCTGTTATCATTGCATGTTTTGACCAGATCTCATATATAGAAATATAGACAGACTCTGATATTAATAGGCTAAATAACTTCTAACTGCAACAAGCATACTATCCGAATAAAAATGAATAATTTATACTATTTACATCATTCAGATTGTTGTCCTAATCTTTATTGCCATATTCACAATGTTTTGCCATTATACGCTCTGGATTTCTTCAGGTGATAAGTGTTGGAATTATGAACCAAACCCTTTATTTAGTCCACAGTAGTAATATGGTAATAAAGATGAGGATGTAATGAGGTTGGTATTGGATGTAACAGGGTTGATATTAATGACAGAAATTAAAATGCATGAAATGCACAATAACAACAATAAAAACTTGAGACACATGTTGACATAAATAACAAAAATTTGTATTTTCTTTTTTTGTGATGTGAATTAAAGAATATTGGTATGGTATGTGTAAAAATTGTTCTTTTGTTTAAAAGTTAGTACTTACTTAATTTGGTTCTGAGAATTTCGTTTGTGAGGATGGAATTTGAAATCATTTGTTTTTGATCTTCATGGAGCACTGGCTATACGTGTGTTTCTGTACTGCTATTTGTTTACTATTCTACTGACTACCTACTGCTACAGGTACCCTAGTCTACTCTACTGTTCTCTACTCTGACTCTCTTGTGGTTGAAGGGGCATTTTTATAATGATGAAAGTATCTATTTTTTCTTTTTATGTGCCATGTTCTTTCAGGACGTAGGTGATCATGGCTCTCCACCTCTCTCTATCCCTTGCAGCTCTCAACAAGTTCCTTCCCTCTTCTATCGCCCCCAGAGCACATTCTGTCATCTACCTGATCAAGCCCACCAGGAATGTCACATACAGCTTTCACTTGTCTCCCTTTCCCTCTATTTGACCTGTGAGTATCAGATTCTCAAGGCCCTCCTTCCTCATTATGAGCCTTCTCCTTGTCTACATCCTCTCCAAGACCTCATCATTGCTCACACGCTTGATCCAAAAAATCCTCAGCATCCTTCTGTAAAACCACATTTCCGTTGCTAGAGTTAGGATAATGAAATATTCTTCTTTTGTATCATCACTCATGCAAGGCTATTTTTAGATGACAACACTGAATAGTGTAAATAGTTACTGTTGTAGCATACCTATGGACGATAATGGGTATGTCCCCATTCACATAAATACAGTAGTAAATACTGTATGTTGGTCTGCAGCTGGAGATTCATTGTGGAATTCACTTGACTCACTTCTAGCAGTTCTACTTCTTCTACATGCTGCCGGCGAATCTTATATGTGTTGTTCATGCCCTAAGTCTTATTGTTCATTACCAACCTTTGTTTGATTATTCTATTCAGTAACCTTTCCTAGCTTACAATACTTCATCTCAGAAATAGAGACAGATGTTGAAGGTGAATATGGCAATAAAGATGACAACACTGTGAATAATGTAAATAGTTACAATACCTCATCTCAGAAATATAGACTGATCCTGAAGAAGGCCGAGTATACAACAGCCAGTATGTCATGAATATGACAATAAAGATGAGGACAACAGTCTGCACAATGTAAATAGTTACAATACCTCATCTCAGAAATACATACAAAAAAAGAAGTAAATTAAAGAAATAAATCTATAAATTAAAATAAAATGAGTCTGTTTAACTTACATTTCCTTTTTGTACTGTACCAATATTTTGGCAATGGTACATTTGGGGGGGGGGAGAGAGAGAGAATAACTACTTGAATGTTACAGGCTTTTTAAGTTTGCATTACCATAAAATTGAATCTGTGTCAGTTGCTCAGAAGTTATTCCATGTTTTTTCATTTCTATATAGAGTTACATTATGTTGAAGGGAATATATTTCATCTTTTTTTTTTTTTTTTTTTATTCCTGCAGACCTTTTTTTAGGCAGAAAATACATAATCAGACTGTTTCTGCAGTGGGTTCAGTAGCAAGTTGGTCTGTGCATGTAGAGTTGCTAGCCCAGACCAAACCCTCTGCCCAGTTTTCAATTTTTAGTTCTGAGTATAAATAGTCATTCTTTAACAAATCTCTTGCTGACTGCTGCAAAGACAGAAGCCTGCATACAGCCTTAATGTTGGCGAAAGGAAACAAAAAAAACAAAATAAAGATTAAATAGGAAAAAATATCATTTAAAAAAAACAGCACATCTAAAACAATTAAGAAAGAAAATGAACTTTAGTTGTTATCACCATAATTAAGCACCTAAACAAATTTACATTTAATAATACCGAATTATAAAGGTAGTCCACAGCATCTGGGTAAATATATATTTAAATTTTAAATATATATTCAAATTTAAATATATAAACCTCCCATATTTACATGTAATATTAAAATGTTATGAAGTTAGACTCAGTACTAGTACTTGAAGTTTACACCAGCAGTATAAACATTAACGTACCAGATATCACAACTTTAGAAGTAAGCCTCCACTATTTACATCTAATATTATATTAGTATTGACTATTATCATGATTTTTATGGCGAAAAAGCTGTGGAGTAATGGATAGCGTTTTGGATTGAGAAATCAGAGGGCCAAGTTCAAATTCCAGTCGAATCCATTAGATTCACTTACGTACTAATACCTTGGGAAAGGTATGAATCCTCTTCTCCCCCCAGCTATGGGTAAATAGCAGGACAGAGTTCTATAGTCTTGGATGGCAACTGGTCTACCACAGAAAGAACTACTGCGGGAAAAAAATCTGCTTCATCAGTCATGTATTGAAAGATACATGATTACCTAAGCGTGTATCATGTATGACACGTAACTAATCAGTAAACAGGAAAGATCAGGCTGCTAATACTGTTTTTTTCTTTTTTGTGTAAACTTTCTGTAGATATTTATTTTTTTACTTTTAATGATTTAAAAAGCAGAATTCTAACATAGATCAATAAAGTTAATTGTAAAGATTTTTTTTTTTTAATCGTATCACCCCAAGCAAGGCCGGAGGCCACTATCACGCAAGGGGTTAAAGAAGGGTTGGAGGAAGAGCAGATAGGAGTGGCAAGAGAGGGGATGTGGTGAAAGAGAAAGACAGTGAGTCGATCAAGGCAAGGGGGCCACAGAAGATCCGGAGCGAGAGCAGATAGGAATGAAAAATGAAAGGATGTGGAGAAGGGAAGTGGATAGATCAAGGCAACTGGAGATGTCAATTGACGCTACACTTAAACCATTGGAGATTGTATTTGTCAGGGAAATAGTAATAGGGAAGTGAGTTCCATAGGCGAGATGTGCGAGACATGAAGCTATTGGAGTAGAAGAGACGTCTACATCTAACAGTTTCCATGGTGTAAAAAAAAAAATCCTAGCAAGTAGGTCTGAGTTGTTAGCCCCATACCCAACCCTCTGACTTTTAATTAAGAGATCAGAGTATAAATAATCATTCTTTAATTTCTTGCTGACCAATGCAAAAATATAATCAAGCATGTTCCTTTAAGGTTGAAGAAAAAACAGTAAGAAAAAAAAATCAGATAATGATTAAGAAGGAAAAAAAATTATAATTTAAAAAAAATTTTTTTACAATGATGTAAACTTGAGGTACAGGGTTACAAAGTAAGAGGCACAGTTTCTGCAGATAGGCTGAGAAGATAATTAACCCTAAACTTGAACAGTTTAAGTTTGTAGTGATCAGGGAAACATCCTCTTGGGAGTTGGTTCCCCAGAGCAGTGGCTTGTGAGAAAAAGCTACTCAAGTGGAATTATGGAAGGAATGTGGATGGTTTGATACAACCTGAGTTGCATGGCAGATCTTAGCTGTGATGTGACGGAACAAAGGAATGCAGTTCATCCAAGCATTTTCCATGGGAGTAGTGATAGAGCAATGAGAGGCTTGCCATATTCCACCAATGAGAGGACTCGGAGACACTTTTGGATTAGATTGATATTGGAAAAGTGAGGACTGAGCAGCTCCTGCCCACATAATGTTTTTTTTAAATTTTTTTTGTAAGCAATTCACCCCCAAGCAAGGCAGGAGTGCCACTAGTGCACAAAGGGCTAAAGAGAGTGTAATGGAAAAGACTAGGTATAGGGGGAGGGAGGGAGGAAGGGGGAGGGAGGGAGGAAGGGGGAGGGAGGGAGGAAGGGGGAGGGAGGGAGGAAGGGAGAGGGAGGGAGGAAGGGGGAGGGAGGGAGGAAGGGGGAGGGAGGGGAGGGAGGAGGGAGGGAGGAAGGGATAAAAAGAGGAATGGAGGAGGATAAAAAGAAGAACAGGGATCAAGGCGACAGAAGACGTCGACTGACATTACCTTTAAATTTTTGAACATTATAGATATCAGGGAAGCAAGTAAGAGGCAAGTTTAATGCAACCAGCCATTTTTTTTTCCCCTTGTTGAACTGTTTGAGCTATGTTGAATCATTGGAATAGATATTCACAAAAGATCTGAGTATACTCTTAGACATTTTGGGGGCAAAAAGTGGGCATGGGTCTAATGTTATAAAACATAATATAAACTTTAGTATAACACATGAGGTCAAGGCCTCATGTGTACCCCCTCCAATCTCACAGACCAGGTGGTGGGGAAGCAAGCCTGATTGAAGGCCCCAGGCAGTGCTTTGTGACCTTTGCAATCTTATCAATATTTGCTTTTTTTCTACCTACATTTATATACGTTACAAATTAAACTAAGCACAACTGACTATTGAAGGATGAAAAATCTTTTGCTGATATTGACGTCGTTAAGTGAAGTTTTTTTCATCCAATTTGTGAATTTGTTTTGCTTATACTAAGTCTTGAAAAAACACTCTATATAATTCATTATTTTTAACCATAATGTTGAATGTATTAAATTATTCAACTTTTTAAAGAAAAATCTCAAGGTGATGTTAAAAATTGCCGCAAAACATTGTTGATTTATTTAAGATGGAATGATCTATTATGACATGTCTCTAATTTGTATTTAGATACTTTGTAATTATTTTCAGTTTTCCCCCCCACAAACCACTTCCCTGTGGAACCAACTCCCAAGAGGATGTTTTCCTAATTACTAAAATCTTAACATGTTCAAGTTTAGGGTTAACTGTTATCTTCTCCACATAAACTCTTATTTCATAACCGTCTACTTTCAGTGGGGCTCCTGGACCTGGTACAGAGGGAAGCACACTGTAAAAAAAAAAATTGAATTGTTCACTCATTATAGCATATGATCTATTAGTGTACATAATTAGGTCAGAATAAAATTTATATTTTATAAGAATACTACCTTGTGAAAATTGAAATGTAATAGAGTGAGGGGCTCCATATCATAGATGGGCGGTCATAGCATACATTGTATAGTGAAGGATGCGGTTTTTCAAAGAGGCTCTTACACAGGCCCTGCACAAGGTTATAATAAGTTAAAGATAAGTAATTTAAGATATTTCTTATGTTTAAATTCCAACATTTTTTGAAAGCATTGACAGATGCTTTCTATTACTGATTTACTATTTTACGGCTTATCAACCCTTTGCAGGTTATTTAAAGCCAGAAAATATTTTTATATTGTAAGAATTTTTTGAGATAATAATGATTTACTGATACAAGTCCTACTAATTAACCCATAGCTGGGGTGAGAAGAGGTGGATTCATGCCTTTCCCAAGGGTATTTGCCTTTAAATGAATATAACAAGCCTGACTAGAATTGGAACTTGTCCCTCTGACTTCCAATACTGAACCATTATCCATTACACTATCGACACATCCAATCTTACAGCACCTGGTATTCCTAAGCGGTTACTCATTTAGGTACTGACCAAGTGTGATTTTGCTTAACTTGGGTGATTGTAAGAGAACTGGTGTTTCTATGCGATATGGCCGTAACTTCACAGATGTAAAAAGACAAAAACAAAAAATAGAAAAACAACATTAGAAAATTCTTCACCTAATCTCTTAGTTGGATGTCTGCCTGTAAATCTAAAAAGGGAAGGGTCTCCCAGTGATAATTCGTAATATATATATATATATATATATATATATATATATATATATATATGTATATATATATATAATATGGAGAAAACAACTGAATAGTTGCAAATTAAAAAAAATTGAATGTTTTTTTTGTGAAAGTATTTATTTAGATTTTTTATATATATATATATTTGATATTTCAGATCTGCCCCGATCTTTCGTCAGAAATAAATATATATATATATTAGAGTGTGCAGGTTATATTTTATATGACAAAGAAAGAATTTATACAAAGAATTAAATAGAAATATTAGTGTGATTAATGGCAAAATCATTTTGCTAACAAGACTTAATGAGATATTAACTTACTATCAATTCCTTGAATATTAAGATCCTTATATTTGTGTTGTTATCAGCTGGAAGACATTCACCAAGTACTTTCGACAATTTCAAATTGTCATCTTCAGGGCACAATTTTTTCCCATACATATGCCAACACTAAGATGAAATATATGTAGATCGAAACTTGCTTTTTTAAATTATGCTATTTATTGACAGTTGATTATATGTTTCAGCGTGTGCAATGCTGCAATGCTAGAATTCTTGTTCAAATCACATTAATATTGCTATTTAATTCTTTGTATAAATTGTTTCTTTATGATATAAAATATAAACTGCACATTCTAATATATTTACAACATCAGATCCACAGTACAGTAATAATCAGAATCTTAAATTCTGAGGAAAACTACTAAGACATTTTTACTGTACTAATTGGATTATACTTAAGTCCATGTCACTTTAACAGATAAATACATATAACAAGAAAATTTCATGGATTTATATCTTTTCAAAATTGAAACAAAACTATTTACAAACATCCCTGTCGAAACCATTAATATAATCCACAACTCTGTATATACAAATAATTCAATTCCACCTCCATCTATCAAACCTAATATTCACCAAAAAATTATTGCACGCCTGCATGACTAAAGTCCCCATCTGTGAACATACAGGCAAAATTTACACTCAAACTAATGGAGCAAGTATGGGAAATCTATTTGCTCTATACTTCTCTATTACATGTCCCACGTAGAAAACAAGGTATTTAAATAAAGTTTCTAAACTCAAAATATATGTCCGCTATGCAGATAATATTTTTATTTTAACTGAAAACAAAAATTAAATTGATAATATCAAAACTACGTCTGAAAAAACTTCTGTCCTCAACTTTACCTGTGAACTCAGTCAAAAAAAGTCAACTCCCATTCTTGAACATTTTTGTGAAATCTAATAATAATAATTAATTCGTTATATAAAAAAACCCACAAGTAGAAACTCTTGCCACCTTAATTTTACTAATCAATGTCATCTTAGATATAAAAAAGGTTTTATAAAAAATTTCCTCACAAGAATTCATCCTCTTGCATACATTTCTTTTAAGAACTTAACAACATCAAACAAACGCAAGTCAATAACGGTTTTCCAAATCACCTCATAGATCATCATATTAGACTTTTTCTTTCTAAGGTAACAAATGGGAACACTGAACATACAGATCATAACATTAACATTTTATAAATCAAATTCATGGTAACTATAAGCAGGATGAATCTTCCCTTAGAAACATTATAAAGAAATATACAACCCCAGTGGACAAAAACAAGAAAGTTGAATTAATTATCAACTATAAAAAATTTAAAACTGTCAACAATGAGAACTCACCTGCAAGATCCAAATTATAGAGAAGCAACATTATTTAGGAACTGTGCTACTGATCAATCCAAATTCATAAAAAAATATTGGATATACTACAACATGCCTAACAAGAAGACTCACATTACATCTCTCTGCACATAGCTCAATTAAGTCTTATTTAAATACATGTGGAGACCTACCAAATTCTAGCTACAAGATACTTGTTGACAATACAAATATAATAGCCTCATCTACATGTAAAACAAGGCTAAAAATAATGGAAGCATTATTAATAAAAAAGAAAGAACAACTTTCAATAATATCAACTATGAACATGGACACAATGTGCTGATCGTGTTTGTAAAAGAAACATTCCTATTACTCTAGATACATATATAAATCAATCCATACATTCAGTTAAAAGCAAAAATAAAACCATCCTTGATAATGGCTAAAAGTATAGATAAAAGCACTCGGACATACAGAAGATGCGAACAATTTCTATGAAATTTATGTCCACAGAAGAAGAAAATTATAGCACAAGAAAAAGCAAATAAAAAGCTTAACGACAGTACCTTCTCAGTCATTTTTAATGGAACTTGTATAAAAGAGGTATCACTACCCAAATACACAATTTGTGTGTGTGTGTGTATATATATATATATATATATATATATATTTTTACTATGTTAACCAAAAACACCGATCAAAATAAAAGAATAAATAAATAAATATATAAGATAAAAAATAAAAATAAAAATAAAAAAACAAACAAAATACAAGCAAAATAATTTGACATAAATAAATAAACAAATAAGCGACTTCCGGTAAAAGTAACCGCCAAAATAGACTACCCATAATGCACCACTGACCCTTATATAAATAGCCGAGAAAAATAACAGCACTAGTCGCCTGACGATTGCACTAGCATGAAACAGACTGTCGCCTCTAAGTGCTGACTTCCATGTCCACTTTTATATTTACACACGCTCTATCTCTGATATTGAGCACTTTATCCCATAAATATAGCACACTTTAAGACTATATTTCTGCATATATATATATATATATATATATATCAGAAGAAGGGAGAATTAATCTGATTTGGCAGTGATTGCCAATTTTGAACAAAAGGTATCACATCTATTCTCAGAGTGCTTCATCGATGCATTGAATAGCTGACACACAGATATATGATGAGTGAACAAATTGTCAATGTGTTCAGGAAGGCGGATAACAATAAGTACGTCGGTTCTTAAAATAGGGTAGGAATTCTTGTACTGCTACTGCGGGTGCTTGCTTAAAACTGCAACCATCAAAGGTTTAACCAGGAAAAGGAAGACAAACGGCAAAAAGCAAACAGAAGGATGATAAAAGAACAAGTGTTATTGAGAGCAACAAAAGACTAGAAGTTGTGAAGAACCATGATCGCTCACACGCTGAAGAGCTACAATACACTGAAAAAAAAAGAATAGAACCTACTTAAAACATTTGAGCAAATGGATGGCAGAACAAGTGCCACAAAGCAAAGAGGAATCATAAAGGAGCAAATATTATGGAGAGCAACAAAAAACAGGAAGCTGTGGAGAGCCATGATCACTTACACTTTGATGAGTAGAGTGAAAGAGAAGAATATAACAAATTTGACAACTTTGCAAATGGATGGAGGAACAAGTGTCAAAAAACCAAAGGACCTTTTCTCCACACTATAAAGATATCCAAATTTTACATTGCCAGCTGTCAATATATATACATGTGCATTTTAAGACGTATTATGCATCTTTACGATATGTATATTGCCTAACAGATATGTTTTTAAGACACTGTAAAATAATGGTCCCTAGAATTTGTGCTATAATCTAACTGTTATATACTCTGCCTGTGAACACTAATGGGTATGTCCCAATCCTCT
>OZ038508.1:61233510-61331010 GCA_964036315.1 Acanthosepion esculentum | reverse complement strand
AAGATGAGGACAATAGTCCGACTAATGTAAATACTGTATAATAATCAAAATGATAATGTTCCAAACTACTTCAAATAAAAGTTAGGAACACGGTCCCCATCAATACTGGAAAGAGTGATAACAACTACTGGACATGAGAAGCCTCAGGGTGTTACTGAGAGTGAAAGAGTCTTTATTAAGGAGAGAGAATGGTAATTATTAACATGATTCAGGAAGTCAGAAGATAACTCATATTGCATTTAAATATTTAGAGATCAAAGTTGGCTGGAAAGTAAGAAGAGAGTTCCACAAGTGAGAAGTGCGAGAAAAGAAATTTTTTAATTTTTTACTATTGAATAAGTGAAGATGTCACATGAAAGTTACACACACACACACACACACACACATATATATATATATATAGTGTACCTATGCCATCAAAAATGAAGGTCGTTGTACAATAGTCTGTGATTAAACCCTTTTTTTAATATGATAGAATAGGCACTAAAGGGCTGATGACATATCATGATCACATGACCTGTAACCCATGAGAGTCACAGGGAGCACCATATGTACTGCAGCCACAGTAACAATGGTGTGTTTACTGGGTAAGATAACCTGACAGAGCCAAACGTTCTCCAAGCTTGTTTGAATTCAGAAAATTGTTAGCATAAAACATATGGTTACATCGAGCCAATTTCAACTGTAAAATTATGAAATCTATTTGCCAATCTAGTACTGCACTTAAAATTTGTAAATTTGAGGTACCAAACAGGAAAGTTCATCAGAACAATTACCATGAAAATATTTATATAAACAGCACAGGGAGGCTATGTTACAGTGGTGGGAAAAATGATTGAAGCTGAAATGCCAGGTTAGGACCAATAACATTGCAGATTCTTCTTTGGATTTTGTCAAAAAAATCTAGATACATAGCAAAAGCACCAGAACAGATGTGGCAGCAATATTCAATCCGTGTATAAATGGCAGACTTAAATAGGTGTAAGATAGGATTAAGATTTCAAATTCAAGCCCAATGCTGTGGATTAACACCTGCCCAAAGAGATAATGATATAATCAAATCAAAAGATCTTTTTTTCCCCTCTTCCACTCCTTCCTTCCAACTGATATGAAACACTCAAAATTAATTAATATAATTATCTTGGGTCAATTAAGATCTAATACAAAATAAACATCAGCTTAACAAAGCAGATCTAATTGGCTTCGAGAAGGTATAAATCATTTATTAATCTGAATCAGCCTCAAAAGAAAAATTCTCTGTTTTGTCTTGTTAAAAATATTTTCCTTTTCTGCAGACAACTGAGAACTGTTTTTTTAGAAGCATTGACATCTGGGCTTAGTTTAGGCAAAGCATTCAAGTCTTCCAGATGTAGAAACCAATTAAAGATAACTATTTATCCTTTCAAATATTCAAGTTATCAATTAGAATTGATACTTTATTATTAATCTGAAGAAAGAGTGATGCAAATTTTGAAAATAATTTTCACTACCTTTCCTTTAATATTAACATTTAATTTTATGTGTTTCAATAAAAACAGAACAAAACAAAGACTTTAGACAATTCATCCACACTCTTCATTCTATTAGGAAGTACATCTTATTGAAAAATTGAAAACATCAAAAGACACATCAATACATACACAAGGAAAAAATGGCAAACTTACTGGAATGGATTTCCTCAAAACAAACTTTACGAAATCATGCCCAAAATTAAAAAACAGGAGAGGACCTGGGAACACTAGCAATTAAGAGGTGTTTCCATGCTCCTCAAAACTTCTTGATCAGAGGCCTTGCTGCTGGACGTCGTTTATCATCTTACCTAGGACGGACTAGAATTATGTATTTTTCATCCTCATAAGTAGCCTGGCCAATAAACAGATCTAATTCTTTAATTTTTAATGGATTCTAATACAGTGCTATTGACAGTAATAAGGTTACTAACCAATTTCTTGAGTGTGGGTGGAAGTAGGTTGGTTGATTTTACAATATGTTGGGTTATTTAATGTTGACATCATTTTTTTTTGTTTGAGTCTATAAAACTGCATTAAAAATGTCATTTTAAGTAAAAGAGAAAGTAAATTATTTAGGCAATTTTTTTTTAGCCTGTAGCTATAAGCATTTACTTGCTTTACAGATGAGTAAGTATTGGTGATGTTGGCTTTTAAAATTCATTGGCACCTACATATAGAGATTGGTCACATGATGTTAAGCGATCTCTCATTGGTTATTAAAACCATGAGGGTTTAGAAAAAGCTAACCACCACCAGAGAAGGGACTGGACCTGCTCCAAAGCAACACGCAAGAAATTTTCTTTGTACTAGTTGCCGAGGGTTTTAAAGGTACAAGTTATCTAGCCCTATTTCACTCCAGATGGGTAAGTCCGCCTGACATTTTTTTCTCTCGACAGGAGAGGACATTGTGCTTATGTTAACCATTGTATTAATGTTTAGGTGTAAATAAATATCTTTATTACATGTTGATAAAGTATTATTCTTATTTCTGTCAGTCCCAAAGTAAAGTAGCACAATAGTTTAATGCTTGAGTCTATAGGTAAACACTGGTCAGGGCTACGGTTGAGGCTATAGGCAAACACTGGTCAGGACTATGTTTGTCTATAAGCAAACACGGGTCAGGTCTATGCTTGAGTCTATAGGCAAACACAAAGTTTTAGAGAAAGAGGAAACAAAAAGGACACATAGTTATATTAGAAAGAGATAGATGAAATTTCTGGGGCACATAATGAGGAAAGAGGGCTTGGAAAATTTTATACTCACAGGACAGATTGAAAGCAAGAGTGACATAAGAAAACAATGCATAGCCTAAATTGCAAGCTTGAGAAAATGGATGGCAGAACAAGGTTTAGGAGAGATAACATAAACACAAAATTTTATTAAGAGCTATAAAGGACAAGAGATTGTGGAGAGCCATGATCGCTGAAGGGGGCATGGCACATAAAAGAAGAAGAAGAATATGTATGCATGCACTCATTTAGCTGTTCTTGCTTATAAAAGTGCTGATAAAACTCATCTGTTTTGTCAAAAGCTTAGGCAAGTTAAGATTGTGTAAAAATATCAGCTTTGCAGAGAGATAGATTGACACCATAAATAAGAATTGACAAGTTCTGCAAATTCCCAAGAAAGGACAGCAGATGTGACAAATACGAAAATGAGAGAAACATACTGCAATAGATAGTTTCATTGAACATTCTTGGACAGTTTGCAAATATAACAGACACTTAATAAAATGTAGGAGATTGGTACATTGGTCAAAACAAGGAACTTCAAGAAAAATGGTTCAAATGAATATGTGTAGATGCACAAGGTTTTATGTGTGTGTGTATGTGTGTGTTGTGTTATCTTCATTAGAATTTTCTTAGAGAAAATGTCTTTGAAGATATTTCTAAAAAAAAAAAAATTGAATTAAGTCTGCTGGCAAAACAGATATTTTTGATTTCCCTGCTTTTTAATGTCTTCCCCAAGCAGCACTCGTCCTTTCAGAGGCAGTTAGTTTTATAAACCTGCTGAGTTATCACCAAAAGAAAGACGAGATTCCCATGTAGGAATCCACTTTAAAATCGGCCACTGTTTAAATAGGCACTCTGGTAAATATCATCAATATACATTAACTTTTTCAATTTATTTGAACTATGACTTTATTTAATGAACTATATTATATTATATATATATATATATATATATACGATGCGAATGAAAGTAATATATAAATTCTAACGTTCGCAGCGTTAATTCAAAAAAGAGCTCGATACAGGTAGTAGAGCGATAATTATTTATTTATTATAATTTTATCATATAGACAAAACCATTTTACTCACAACAAAGATGCATCTTTGTTGTGAGTAAAATGGTTTTGTCTATATGATAAAATTATAATAAATAAATAAATAAATATATATATATATATATATATATATATATAATATTTATATATGAACTCTGACTTTTTTTGAACTATGACTGCAAAATGAAAGCTTCAATTTAAACTCATTTTTATTGTTATACATGTTACTATTGACAATGTTTCAGCCAAGTACCCATTGGTCATCTACAGGTACCTGTTATTTTTTGGTTGATATAGTGCATGCTGTATACTGATTATGACATGATATTTCTTGTCCGTTTTCTGCTCAATAGGATTATAAGGATATTACTGCATGATCCAGAGTTTGAACTCACAACTGCAAGGTGATAGTAATACCTTATTAACCAACACCTATGGTAATGACAAAAGTACACAGGTGTAGGCTTTAAGAAAGTTTTATTCAACTGAGAATACAATGTTCGCATATAGTGTCCTTTTATAGTCCCAGTAAACAGAAATATCTCTCTCTCAAAGAGGAGAGTAACAAAACAAGGGGAGACCACTCTTGATTATTCATAACATCTATATCTACAATGCCACCCTCCAGAAGGACATCAGTGATTTTTTTTTTTTGAGCCTTTAAATCTAGTGTCAGAAGGCTTCAACTTTTTTGGTTACCATGGTTACGTCAGGCTGCTTCTTTAATAATTTTCTTTTTTGATTTCTGAGATCAAGAATTGTTGATATACTTTGGTTTATTTGGTTGGTTTGAATTATTTTTCCCTTATTTGATCACGATTGGCACTCTTATCATTTTATCCAGGATTGAACAGCGGTCAGTTATCAAGTTTTTGGTTGCTGAAGGGTGCAAACCAGTTGAAATTCATAGGAGAATGTCAACTGTGTATGGTGCCACATGTTTCAGCCAAAAAAATGTCTACAAGTGGGCTAAATTGTTTAAAGAAGGACAAGAGGCATGAAGTTTAAAAGTGACGATGAAGTCAAAAGTGTTGTGAGCGACTGGCTGAGACATCAGACCAAAGATTTTTATGCTGAGGGAATACGGAAGCTTGTGCACAGATGGGGGGAAAAGTGTGTGACAGTGCTGGGAGACTACCTTGAAAAATATAAAAAAAAGTAAGCTTTTATCTGTATTAGAAGTCCTTATACCGAAAAATTCACCTTATTTATTGAATGACCCTCGTATATATATATATATAAGGATAATACCAAAAAATGTTTTAATTGGTTCTAAATTTAAATGTTGATAAGATTTTAATGAAACTCTAATATGGTAAGAATTTGAAATTTAAAATTTATGATCATCATTTGTACTGAGAAGGTAATAATTTCAATAAATTTATTGAATAAATAGCTGTGATGAGCATTGTGATATGGACACAGAAAGAGAAAAGGTTGTTTCATCCCAATCTCATGTTTCTACTTGATGGTTCCTTTTGAAGTTCAGTCTTCTAAGTGGCATCCACTTTGACCAAAGTTGAAAAGGAAGTAAAGGAAATAATGGCGGTTCTTGAAGATCAAGTGCAACAAAACCTAGAAATAGGGTATATTCAGGAATCGGTCTATATTAACAGTCATGCTTGGAATTGGGTAGAGTTCGGTTCTGCCCTTGATGGGAGATGGATATCTCCGCCAAGCAGTTCTGAAGGATCAATTTTGTATTGCCACATACCATATCAGTTGACTGGTTGGTTGATTTTGTTTAGCAGCATATTGACCTCTATCGGTTATTTAATGTGAAAATCTAAATATTTTGTACATCATTTTATACTCTCAGAGTAAAAGGTATGTTTTTTTAGATATATAGTTTGTAGAACATAAAATGTATTGCTGGTAATTTTACTACAAAAATTCATTGTTGGTAATGCATTTTTATAAGAAATATATTGCTGGTAATTTTAATATAAAAATGTCTTGGTCATTTTACTATAAATATGTAATGTTGATTGGTTTGGAGAGTTCACTATTTGTCCATAGTTGGGACCCTAACAGCTGCTACCACCCTGCCGCCACATTGGGATAAGTAGATATATCATAAGTAGTCCTGAGTATCACCACAAGGATATGCAGGTGAAGCCCTGAATAAAACAACTACATGTAATGTGGGGAATAGGGTTTGTGTTCTTATTTCTTGATACAGCATTTTTCTTTCATCGTATCCATCTTGTAAGCGTGCAGCATGCTCTTCGACCAGCTTTCAGTGAATACCAACAAGATCAAGGACCGAAATGCAACTTGGGATTAATCTCTGGCCAGTTGGTGGAAAGTTTGAACAAAGGTGGCTTTATATGTTAACAGCATTTTGGTCGGAAACTCAAGAGTCAGTTACTTTTGTTGATTTTGTTGAATAGTCTGCATATTTTATAAATATTTATTCACGATGGCATGTATTACATATGTGAAAAACATTATATGATAATATTTTGAACAATGCAAAATATTATCAAAACCATTATTACTATCGTATAGTTATTAATGTGGATTTTATCAGTAAATAAATCTATAATTTCTGGCTGGTTGGAATGAAAATTGCTGGGTTTGTAATTTTCCAAAGGATGTAAATTACAAGTGGCTGAGGATGGAATTTAACCGAGTTACTAGTGTAGATTTTTACAAATGAGTGAATATTTTACACAATTTTACAGTTGAGATGGCTGGATGTAACCATAAGTTTTATGCTAACTCTTGCACCTGTGGAACTCTCTTCCAGCTTGCTTTCCAGTTAACTTTGATCTTCAAACATTTAAATGCAATGCCAACTGTTATCTTTTGTCTTCTTAATTCCTGTTCTTTTATTATTCTCTCTCCTTTATAGTGTTTTCTTTTTCCTCATATTCTCTTACACTCAGAAAGTATCTTTCATCTTAGTGGCTTTATTGCCTTTCTTGAGGTGAAATGATTAATATTATGGTGCCATTTAAAATGGAAATTGAAAATTTGATGTGAAAAGCCAAGATAGCCAAACTAGATAAATGGGATTTCATTAGCATATCAGAAGTATCCTGGGATTTGTTTTTTTTTTTTCAGTGGGCTTTTGGAGAAATGAAAAGCATTTATGTACAATAAACTGAATTAGATTCTGGGATTGACTGAGTTTGAACTTGTGAATTAATGGGGTTTTAATTAGTGTGATTGAGTGAACCTCCCCAACACTCACTGTTGGAATAAAAGATAAACCAACCAGTCCTAAACAAGGTCAGATCTTGGCTAATATTCAAAATTGGTATCTGTTGTTTCTTTTAATCTTCTTCACCATTTTTATTTTGACTTTATATTAGCTTAGAAATTCAGTCAAGAAGTTATAACATCTAGAAAGTTAAAATCACCACTTTATAAAAATTTCTACGGTTGAAACATTCTGAAATAAAATCAAACATGTTATCTACTTAAAACAAAGTGAGACAAACTGAAACATACTTTTTCTTGCTTTGCTTCCTGCAAGATCAAATAGATATGAGTTTGTCATATTGATATCATTTCAATTTGTGAAACTATTTAGAAGTTATAACATCTAGAAAATTAAAATCATTGCTTTATAAAAGCATGAGGGGTCATAGGCTACAGCTTATACTGGCTGAAATCTTACTGCCAGTTATTTAACCAACATTATAACAATAAAACAATCAGAACAAATATGAGTTTCTCATATTGATATCCAGCTTATGAGATTAATTAGAAGTTATAACATCTAGAAAAGCAAACTCACTGCGTTATAAAAATTTCTATGATTTAAACCTTCTGAACTAAAATCAAACACATTATCTACTTGAAACTATTTAGAAGTTATAACATGTAGAAAATTGAAATCATTGCTTTATAAAAGCTTGAGGGGCCCTAGGCTGCAACCAATACTCGTCTAAAGGATAATCCAGCCCAAGGTTCACTTCTCGGTTCAACCCTCTTCCTGTTTTATATTAATGGTCCACCTAAGAGCATACTCTGATCTCTTGTCATTGTCTATGCAGTTGATACAAACGTGCACCTCCAAAAATGTAGATGAAGGACCCTGACAGCTGTTCTCTCCACTGACCTTAGCTTTAGCAACTCACTGGGGAAAAATTGATTGGCCACTTTCAATACCTCAAAAACTAAATTTATTATGTTCCATAACCACTGAGCAGACCCCAAACTTATATTTATCGCAATGAACAGCTGTTAAATTGTTAAATAATACAAATGTATATTTACGATGCAGCACAAGTACTGAACTGATAGCCTTCAGCTAATGTAAACTTGTCAGTTTACCTGTTCCACCTGCAGTTGAAATGGACTCTTCCCACTGAGTTCTATATAAACTTATGGTTTTCCCAATAGGGGACATATGAATCCATTTGGGATGTTTTGATGGGGAGTAAAGGTTAGCAAGCTTGTCTTGCTAGATCAATTATGATTGAATAGTGAGTTTGATCTCACTAAGCGGTCCATACGTTCAGCCTTGTGCCACATCTAAGCTATGCTTATTAAATTACCATATCAATTCATTTTTGAGTTCAACCCTCACTGGGTGCCCTATAATTTTGGCCTTGTGCCACATCTAAGCTATGCTTATTAAATTACCATATCAATTCATTTTTGAGTTCAATCCTCACTGGGTGCCCTATAACTTTGGCCTTGTGCCACATCTAAGCTATGCTTATTAAATTACCATATAAATTCATTTTTGAGTTCAATCCTCACTGGGTGCCCTATACTTTTGGCCTTGTGCCACATCTAAGCTATGCTTATTAAATTACCATATCAATTCATTTTTGAGTTCAATCCTCATTGGGTGCCCTATAATTTGGGCCTTGTGCCACATCTAAGCTATGCTTATTAAATTACCATATCAATTCATTTTTGAGTTCAATCCTCACTGGGTGCCCTATACTTTTGGCCTTGTGCCACATCTAAGCCACGGTGAAAAAATAACAATATCAATCCGTTTGCCTTTGGCTGGAATTTATATACATTTATTAAGCCCAAGCCCCAGGAAGCCAATCCCCCCCAGGCCTTACCTCTCCCTCAGGAGGGGGATGAGTTTATTGCCTGGTGCCTGAAGTGTTCTCAAAAGGGGAAGTACCTAGGGGGCTTAGAATTTTTGTGCAATGTGACCGTTAAACCCACTTTAAACCTCAACCTTGTGTCACATCTGGTAGTGACATGGGCACCCAGGTAAATACCTATCGATCCATTTGCCTAGTGAAGTTATATCAGATTAGATCAACATTGGTGTACACAGAAAGAGGCCCCTTGCCTTGAATACCTATTGGGATTTAAGCTCACACCAGGTCTCAAGTGGAACTCGTATCTACGATCTATTGCAAAAGATGCTGGAAAAATGATCGGTTCCCTGTACCACTCTAGTAGGTATCTGACTCTTCCTGTTATGCTCTACTTTTACAAGAGACAGATCGCTATTCTCTATTATTTTCAAAATTACAGGCTGTTGTATTGTGTTGTTGTACGACACATGATCAGTAGTCAACCTATTGCCTGTCTCTTAGTTTACTATGCACGTTATATCTCTTCTACTTAACATCCTACAAGGCTGGCATCCTGTTCCCACCCTTTCACTGTTAAATGTAGATGTCTCTTCTACTCCAATAGCTTCATATCTCGCACCTCACGCCTATGGAACTCCCTTCCTCATTCCTGTTTCCCTGATGACTATGATCTCCAACTATTCAAGTGTAACATCAATCAACCTCCAGTTGCCTTGATCTATCCTCTATCCTTCTCCACATCCTTTCCTCTAACACTCCTATTTGCTCTCGCTCCAAATCCTCTGTAACCCCTTGTGTGCTAGTGGCTTCCATACTTGCCTGGGGTGAAAAGCTTAAAAAAAAAAATATGCTAATAGGTACAATCCGATTTACCATTCCATGACACCTACTTGAACCAAAGAGTTTTAATGCATTTGGTTGTTCTTGAACTTCTTCTACAATCTCAATCCTCTTCACCCCCTTGAGGTTTATGCCTGTCAATCTTTTAGCCCAAGCCTGGCCTGCAAGATACCGGATCCAAGTCTCAACAAATTCTGGTTCATCCAAGCAACTTAAACATCCTATCGGCAACACCATATTGTTTATATTGTGTTCTTCTGCAACACGTGGTCAATAGTCAACTTCTGCCAGTCTCTTAGTTTACTATACCTTTATATCTCGCTTCTACTTTCACATATGCAAATAAATACAATCCTATTGACCAATCGCAATCGACTATGCAGACAATATTCTAAAGTAACAATTTTAATTAGAATATTGAGCATCAATGATAAATCTGCAGTAATACTTTGACTTTCTTTATGATTCAGAGGGATCAAAATATTATGCAATATTTCTTCCATGTTTCTGATACAATAATAATCTAATACTGTATTAAAAAGGATATTCGTCTTGATATTCGTCCCGAGATACTGGTGATAAAATGAATGAAAGTGACAATGTGGTTGTAGGTAAACATAAGATTAGTTTGTTAACAATTCAGTTTAAATTCCCACCAAGAAAGCAAGTCTGGGAATATTTTCAAAAACAAGAAAAACTTGTTTAGATTTAAAAACAGCCTACTGTACATATAAATAGATAGCAAGTACAACGGGTGTATTCAGTCAATAATTCAAGGAAAAGCAATTAATTTAATTTATCGAAGTTCGTGGTTTGGTGACACATATTTTGTTTACTTGTACAATGTTCTTCTGAGTTTTTAACATTAAAAATATATAATTTTTCTGCACACCAAATGAAGCACTTTTTTAGTCCTAAAAGCATAAACTGATTTTCTAATTTTATATATATATATATATATATATATATATATATATATATATATGTATATATATTTTTTTTTTTTTTTTAAGCGTATCACCCCAAGCAATGCTGGAGGCCACTATCATGCAAGGGTTGGAGGAAGAGCAGATAGGAGTGGTAAAGGAGAGGATGTGGAGAAAGAGAAAGACAGTGGGTTGATCAAGGCAAGGGGGTTACAGAAGATTTCGAGCGAGAGCAGATAGGAATGAAAGATGAAAGGATGTGGAGAAGGGAAGTGGATAGATCAAGGCAACTGGAGATATCGATTGACGCTACACTTAAACTGTTGGAGATTGTATTTGTCAGGGAAACAGTAATAGGGAAGGGAGTTCCATAGGCGAGACATGAATCTATTGTATATATATATATATATATATATATATATATATATATATATATATATATATATATACACACACACACACACACACACACATGCACATATGAATATATTAGAATGGATTTTTTATTAACCCAACAGATTTTTATCACTTTAAACATTATTTTTAGTGGATACTCGTATTTGAGTAGGTTCTCTGTTTATTTATTAAACAGTATATATATCTATTTTCATTTACCGTTTGGAAATATATATACATATAATGTTTAATATATATATATATATATATATATATATATATATATATATATAAATATATATACACAAATGTTCAAGTGGCCTGTCTATGTTCCAGTTTATCATGACATGAAAAAAAAAACAACTCACCCACCTCCACCTCAAAGCTTACTTTTTTATTTAGCATAGATCTCATATGTAATTGGTTAATCAAGACATACCCACAAGTCTAATTTTAATTCTGATCTTATGCCTCACCCGCTTTAACTTTTGTAAAAGAGGTAACACTTTGTTTTTAAATTTCCTTAAAAATCATTTAATCACCAGTTACTTACCATCACCTGAAGCAGTACAATTAAAATATTGAAACATGAAAGCTTTTGTGTAGCAATTTCAACATGTTTTTATTATAATGTTTTATAATAAAAATAATAACATATTTAAATAAAACAAAACAAAAACCAGGTACTTTAGGCAATTTCTCTGCTATTTAACTCCAGATGTGCAATAAACTATTTGAAAACTGGAAAGATCCAATAAAGTTAAACAGACCAAGTTTGTTAGTTGAAGACAAGTTGTTTAAATGAATTGTTGCTGCCAAAATATACAGTTTAGTTCAAATTCCAATTGAGTTCATTACATTTACTTATGTGCTAATAGCCATAGGAAAGGCATGAATCCAACTCTTCCCCTCAGTTAAAGCAGGACAGTTTGGGCCCTATAACCTTGATTGGCAAATAGTCTGGAAGAAAGAAAACTTTGAATTCAAACCAGCCTGGAGAGGGTTGTGCTCTGTCAGATTGTCTTGCCCAGGAAACACTACTATATACAGTGTATATATATATATATATATATATATATATATATATATATATATATCAGAATTCTTGCTGTCTAAATATACACTATATAGAGAGAGAAATCTATAACTATATAAGCTTAGGAGAAAACTCAAGAAATTTAAATAAAGGATTATATGAACAGAAAAAGGGATCTTTTACAAAACAACTCAGTAAATACACTAGTTGCTCATATGATAGATGGTACGCCACAAATTTGAGAAGTCATCTTAAATGGGTCCAAATGCCGTTGCTACTGATTTTGTTTAGTGGCATATCAACCTCTATGGATTATTTAAGGCCAAAATCTAAATATTTTGAACAAATTTATGGCATCAAGTAAACATATTTTGAACACAACTGTATGCCTTCAACTATAGCTAAAATGTATTGTTAGTCATTTTGCTATAAAATGTATTGATGGTAATTCTACTATAAAATGTATTGTTGGTCATTTTACTATAAGGAGGTATTTTTATACTTTCATAGTGTTTTGTTTTTACTTGAGGCAGTTTACTATTTGCCTGTAGCTGGAATCCTAACAGGTGCTACCACCCTGGGTCATGGTGGACCTAGGAACAAGAGCAACTAAGCAGTGGCTTCCAATCAGAGGCTTTGCTGCCAGATGTAGTTTATTGTGAGCCTAAATGGAAGACATATAAACTTATATAATGTGAAGCAGTGCCAAGTTTTAACATTCTCTTTTAAATGTATCAAGAGCATTATCATGGAAATGTAAAGGAATACAGCAGTCGTGATACCAACCTCTAAAGGCCACAACATGGAAGTGGCAGATTTCTTGAAAGTGGTCTGGTGAAAAGATGGAGCAAACAGGCGGTTCTGTACAGACTCCACAGAGGTAACCATAGTTTTGCTTACCAAGTTACTTCATCCAGAGATGTAAGCAAAGACAGTTGTGTCATGCCACCCAACATCAGGACATCAGTGGTCAAGCCCTGGATTGAGAAAATCTCTGGCCCTGCCCACATGACTCACGTAATGTAAGAGTGACAAGAATATTTGTGGAGATTTCGTAGTTTATTTTGTTCAGACAAACTCGCTTTCACGACGCTTAACTCTACATTTAAATGATAACTCTAACATTTAAGGCATTTAAAACAACATGCCTGGCCGCATACACAATTCCGGAAAATCCTTGTTGAAAACACAACTATACTTAAACAGGAAAACAGTAAACAAAAACTAAAAATTCTTGAAGCTATATACATAAAACAGTTGAAACCTAACCTGAACAAAATAAACTACAGAATCTCCAAAAATATTCTTAAATGCCTATAATTGATAACAGAAGCCATTGGTTTATACCAACGGCTTCCCATACTTAATACTTCTCGTTTTCACTCTCGCGTGGTCATGTGTGACGTCACGAGCTGCGACGTGATTTTCACTTCCGCATCTTGTATACACGAGTTTGTCATTGCTTTGAAATTTTCATGCAACAAAAACAAACTATCCTTATTGTTTCATCCGTGTATTGGTTGATATATTGAAATATAATTGTCATCTTTGATAATGGCTTATGTAAGCTGAAAGCTTAGATAGGATTTAAACATGTATCAATATGGTGATTTCCTTTCGTCTTTCAATAATAATGTTATTAAGCTTATCAGACAATATGAAAGGAACTTACTTAAAATAAATAGACAAAACTTGTCTATTTTATTTAATGAAACATGCATCAATATATATATATATATATATATATATATATATATATATATATATATTAAGAGTTCTTTTTCTTTCCATGTCGACAATATAGTTAAATTCCCAGATCATTTCTGTGGACAAAACAAATTGGTATAAGATGACAATTGGAAAAAAAATAACAACAGCAATATTTCAATTTCATTTTTACCTTGAAAGAAAGATTGAAGACGAAATGCTTCGGTAAAAAAGTAAGATTTTTTCCAATTGTCATCTTACGCCTATTTGTCTTGTCCACAGAATTGATCTGGGAATTTAACTATATTGTCGACATGGAAAGAAAAAAAAATAACTCTTAGTATAAAGGAAATTTACATTAACCAGAAAGGGGCTTAAGCAGAAGTGTCTCTTTTTTTAATTTTGGATTTTGGAATGTAATTATAACAACAATATATATATATATATATATATAACATCCTTTTTAACATAATTTCAATGAAAATATAAATTAAATAGCATATATATCTTTTATTTTTATTTTTATATTTTTATATTTTTTCTCCTCGGTAATTCTACAATTTAAAACTTAATAGAGATTTGATTTAGATTTCTAAATAGGTAATTTTTAATTTCAAATTTTATAAATCTTTTAATATCTATGATAACCTTGCTTAGTTGTCAAATTTTTCGAATTACTCTATACTTGTATTTCGATTGGTCATTCTAGCTTATGTAACAGCGTTTACTCCTAGCTAAGGATCGTTAATTACTTTGAAACTTTTAAAACCATTTATTCTATATTCTACATCATCACTTGATAAGACACCAGAAGTGTTGAAACAAAATGGCTATTTTTGTAGTGATTTTATAACATATTTATGTTGTAATATTCAAATAAATGATTATATATATATATATATATATATATATATATATATATATAATGAAAAGGCGAGCAACTCTTTGCGCATTCTCAGGGTCACATTTTCCACTAACATGAAATGGAGTGATTATATTGAATCATTTGCTAGGTCTGGTGCTAAGAAGGTTGTTTCACTGTGTCATACGTCATACCAGACAATTTTTCTTACCAGACTGTGTCTTGTACATTTATGAATCTACCATTCACCCAAGCATTGAATATTGCTTCTATAGTCTAGTCTGATGCTCCGGCTATATGTCTCAAGATTCTTGACAAAATCCAAAGAAGGGTCTCCAATGTTATCAGTCCTGACCTTGTATCAAAACTTCAGTCACTTACTCACTGCTCTTATTTGACTCTCTTGTGTCTTTTCTATAGCTATGTTTAAGGCTGTTGTACTAATGAGCTCTTCTCCTCCTAGACTCCTAGACCACATGATTGGCTAATAGGTCTCTATATTTTACTGTTGAAATAGCTTTGATCTAACTGTAAGTTTTATTCTAATTGTTTCTTTTCTCACACGTCTTGCCTGTGGAAGTCTCTTCTGGTTTCTCGATTCCCTGCTACCTACAATTATCAAAAATTTAAATGCAATGCCGATCATCATTTTCTGTCTTCTTGAATCCTCTTCTTTTATTGCCCTTTTTCCTCACTAAAGTTTTTCTCGTGTCTTTCTGACCTTCATCACCTAACTTGCAGTGAAATGATTAAAAAAAATGATGAACAAAAGTAATTTTTACAAAGTAATCTTTTTGAAAATATTCAGTAATTAATGAGAAAATATGAAAAGATTTATTAAATTTTATTAATTGATTGAATTTTAGTAGATACTTAAAAAGTAAAGAATTGTTTTAAAAATATATGAATTCATCCAATTCAAAGACAAGATCTTTTTAATCAATATTAATCTTCTAATCTTCATTGGAAGATTAATATCGGGGTTACTGGCAGATAAGCAGAAAAGGCACTGGAGGCTGATACTTGAGTTAATACCTCACTTGAAAGTTTTGATTTGATCTTAGCAAGTCTACCCAGTCTTGTACAAATTCTGCTCTATTTTGCTTTAATGTGGGGCAGTGTAAAATTTTAAAACAAATGAATACAAATAAAAACTGAGTTGAAATTAGTAAAGTTTAATTTAAAATACAATACACTTAAATTAGAAAAAAACATCCAGTGTTCGTATGTGAATCACATTCTGTCTCGTCAATGTAGATTTGATTGAAATAAGATCCATTTTTTTTTTTCTGATGATAATTTTTGATTGAGGAGACATGTCGAATTCAGAGTTTCTCAAATTGTCTCTCATATCCTTTGAGGCAAATATACGACCTAGGCCAGGCTTGTTCAACCTATCACCTGTTCTACTTGAAGTAATGGGGAATATATCAGGTTATCTCCTCCTCATTTCTTAACCCTTCAATAGGGGTCTCTCTCCCACGTGTATAAATACTTGCTCAGCCTTCTCTCTTCCTCTTTTCTCTGCTTACGCGCACGTGCGAGAAACTATCTCGACTTAGGCCGCGGGCCGAAACCTCACGCCTGAGGCGAGGTATAAAAAACTTTCTCTTAGACTTTCCAATATGTGAACTCTCATACAAACAGCGTTTCCCATATTCTGGGAACACGCTAAAAACAAAATACACACCCGTATGGACATTCAACACACACACACATAATTTTCCATACAAACACCCTTTGTAACTTTTTCATGTCTTTGTATTAATCTATTGTTATTAATATATATAATTGTTTTGTACATGTATATCGGTCTTGTTTGTTTATTTATCTTCTTTGGACTCCATTATAGTCCAACATTCCTATGTAGCGGGACCGGCCAGCAGGAAATCTTAGCTCAGAGATTTCATCCTCATATTCACCCCCCGGTCCTCTACAAATATCTTAAATATATACGTAAAAACTGAGTTGAAATTAGTAAAATCTAATTTAAAAAACAATACAGCTAAAGTAAAAAAAAAAAATCCAGTGTTTATATGATTCATGTAGATCCCATTCTGTATTACCAATGTAGATTTAGTTGAATTAAAACCAATTTTTTCTGAAGACACATGTCAAAATGTTTTTAACGTATACAAATTCACCCATTGAAAAAACAGGGTCTTTTTAATCAATATTAATCTGCTAATCTTTATTGGAAGATTAACATCTGGGGCTACTGGCAGATAAACAGCAAAGGCATTGGCGGTTGATGCTTAAGTTAATACCTAATTTGAAATTTTTATTTGATCTCGGCAAATCTATCCAGTCTTGTCATGCAAATTCTGCTCTATATTTCCTTAATGTTGGATAGTGTAAATTCTTAAAACAAATGAATAGACATAAAGCTGAAATTAGTCTAATTTAAAAATACAATACACTTAAAATAAAATAAAAAATCCAGTGTTTATATGATTATGTCTCCCTAATATAGATTTGGATGAAATAAGATCCATTTTTTCTGAAGAAACATGTCAAAATAAGTTTCTTCCAAACTGTTTTTTATATTTACCAACATCCAGATTATCTGGTACTCACTCATGAATAACTTTTTCACTTTTTGTACAAAGCAGCTGAGTGGCAAAATAAAATAAAACTGAGCAGATTAAAAAAAATAACCAGTTTTCTGGCAATCCTGGCTGTCTGGAATCCCACAGAATGGTCTGATCTCACTTTGTACACCAAGTCCTTTCTTGATGTGGTTAATTATGACTCTCCAATAATTTCTGTCTTTTACAGCTTTAATTAACACTTGCTTTTTCTCCTTTATTAACCATCTTCATCCTTGTGGCCCTTGTTCTTTCATGCATTTATTCAAAGTTTGTTATTAATTGTTTTCTCCAACTTCTTTTAACTTAAATATATCCTGTGAGTGTTGACAGATGAACAGTCAACAATCAACTAAGTAGAGGTAGTGTCTCAATCAAATCAATATGGAGGAGGAAAACCAGCTCACTTCTCTCAAGAACAAGGCAATGCATAATTCAGAAATGTCCGGTATCTGTATAATAATATTATAGGTGCTTAGATTTAATCATAACTTTTTTATTTGGCTTCCTGATCAGCTCAAAAGCAGCACGGGTTTATCTTTGATAACCATCTTTATTGATATGTTTAAGGTTAATAACTGACATGCAATCAGCCTAATAACTAATGTCACAAGACAATGATATTTATTGTGATTCACTAAGATACTAATACACTAAAATATATCCTGTAAAACATGCAATCTAATACTGCATTATCACTATATAACAAGAGATTTTGTTTTCAGCTAAATGCCTATTACAAGCCTAGCATAAATATGAAATGCACACAGACAAATCTCCAAACTTTAAGAAAAAGAAAACATGCCATTTCAATTCACTACAGATTAATGCTGAAAAAAGAAAATGAATATATATATATATATATATATATATATATATATATATATATATATATATATATCGTGCGATGGGTAAATTGTCGCCATTTTATATTTTTAATTTCACGCATGTGCATTGTTTGTTGTTGATTTTGTTAATTGCACAGTAGGGTCAGTTGGGCACCATCTGTGAGAAAAACACACCATAACACAAATTAAAGAAATTTGGAAATGGCATGCTGTACTGCTTCAATATTAATATTTCAGAGTGTTTGGGTGTTAATCTGAGGACAGTGCAGTGGATTTGGAAAGAGTTGGATGAGTCTAATGGTGGTTACAAAGGTACGGCAGCTCGAATAACTCACTCTGATCGTTCTGATAAGAAAAGAACTAGCAAGTTTGTTAGTTAAGGCCTCAAAGGAGGTAGTGCTGCTCTAGATCAAGAGGGTGGCTGCTGGAAGACCCTATCTGGCAACAGGACTCTGCACCATGCCACACAAGCAGGATAACCCAGTCATGGCTGTCAGACAATTTCTGCAACCACATCACTCCTTACATCTGGCCACCTACCTCCACAGATTGCAAACCCCTTGATTATTATGTGTGGGGTAATCCTTGTAACACCAAAGATGAACTGAAGGCAAGGATTCACCAATTTAAGGAAACCATTCAGAAGAGATACAGGAGATTCAGAAGTCATGTGGAGGCCATGATTGAAGCCAATGGCGACTTTATTGAATAAATTTACTCTTTATCATTTCAAGATATTTTTGTGTAGTTTTGGTAAATATATCTGTTAAAATGAGATATCAGTGTTGTTTTCATTTTTGCGGAATTTAGATGACAATTTATCCATCGCACCCTGTATATTAGCAACTTACATTTTGTATTTTGTTTCATTCACATTAATTTCTTTGTATTCATATTTATGGTAACTATTTTGGTTGCTATAGAATGGATGGTTTGGAAAAATCTTGAGACCCAAAAACATAACAGATACCTAAAGAAGACTGGAGGGTGGAACAGGTGAAATATAGTTATAGAAAAGAAATTAGAATTATTCTTTTGTGCCACCTCATGTTACCTCAACAAATATTTTTTAAAATTGGTCAGTATAAATGAATTTTGAAAGTTGGAATTTTTTTTTTAATCATTTTACACAATCAAAGTGATAAAACACTAAGGATGCAAATGGTTACTGGCAGTGAAAGAGTCTGAGAACAAAAAAAATTATAAAGGATAGAAGATGATAAAAGAACAGAAATTAAGAAGATGGAAGATAACGATTGACACTGCCTTTAAATTTTTGACGGTCAAAGTTGACTGGAAAGGAAGAAGCCAGAAGAGTGTTCCACAACCGAGAAGTGTGTTAGAAGAAACTGTCTTCATAGAACGTACGGTTACATGTAGCAATTTAATTTGAAAAATGATGCTGGGAAAGTGGCTGAAGCTAAGATGCCAGGTGAGGATTGATAATATTGCCGATTCTTTGGACTTTGTCAAGAATCTTTAGATACATAGCAGAGGTACCAGGCCAGATGTGGCAGCAATATTCAATGCATGGACAAATGGTAGACAGGTAGACTTTTAAAGTTAAGATGGACTCTGGCAAGAAAAAAATGTCTACCACTATACAGTGAACCTTTCAAAATGGTGTTCACTTAAACCAGATACAAGGTTTTGTTGTTTAAAAATTTAACTCTGCTAGCATTTTTAACTAAATTGAAATTTTTAGTGTAAACAAAATGTAACCCACAATATAATTTCATGCTAAACCATGAGTTTTAGTCTAGTATTTACCTTCCTGACAAACCCAACAAATCAAAATATATTTATTTAAACTCAACATAAAATTTGTTACAACTACTTCTGAAATGGCTTCCTTAATACAAAACTAAATAATAATAGGCTAAAACTTGAAGGAGGAATTTACTCTATCACCTGTAATGATTGCCACATGTAATACATAGGAGAAACCTTAAGGGATTTAAATAAAATATATGAACACAAAAGGGATCTTTTACAAAACAATGCACTAAATACATTAGTTGTTTACTGTAATGAGTCTGACCATAATTTTGATTTAAAAAGTGCTACTCTAATTACAAGGAAAAGTAATTTACTAAGATGAAAAGGTTTAGAAATTGTTTTAATTTTTAGATCATCCACAGCAAATTTACTGTGTCAAAGGTCTTACAACAATTAATCTTTCTTGGCAGATTTTCTATTATTGCAATGTGGAATATTTAATAGCAAAAATGAAAGAAACATGAACAAAAAGATAAAAGAATCTAAGTGAAGTTAGTGAGGCTATATATCCAAAACACATATTGAAAAAAACACAAAACAATTAAGTTTAAATCTAAAATTCTCAGCATCCTTTTTCTTTTGTGTACATGTATAGTTACATCAACATAAATATCCTTTTAGTTCAAAGAAGGTTTAAAGGACCAAATATGCAGTACATGAAAACTTTTCCCACTTTATCATAGTTTTTTCATTAAAATTATTTTTAATATATAAAAATTTATATTTGTTTTCCCAGTCTTTTGTAGGAAAATACAAAGAAATTTTCAAACATAAAAACCCCTGATTTGGCTTCAGAATATGAGGTAAATTTTTTAAGTCTGAAACCCATGAATTAGTATGAAATTGTGATCAGGATAAATTTTTAACACCAAATCCTTATTCCAGTATGAAAATGTAAGGTGAGATAATTTTTTAAACATTAAAACCTTTCATTTACTTTCAAAATCTGAGTTGGGGGTAAGTTTTCTAACAAAACTAATGATTTAGTAGAAATTTATCAGATTTTTTTTTTTTTATATCAAATTTCTTGATTCAGTAAAACGCTCTGAGGCAGGATAGAGTTTTTAACACTAAAATCATTGATTTCGTTGAAAATAGTAGCATTTAATGTATTTTAACCTTCAGAATTTGTTTAGATGGATCAATTTTTAAATATTTACTGAAGTCGCGAGAGGTGACACAGAACAAAGAAATGATATGAAAGAAGAAAAAAGAGTTTGAATGTAACAAAATGCAAAAATTACAACACCTCATCTGAAATAAATCAAATCATTACTTACATTTTCTTTGTCAGCCTGTGTTTTTGGAATGAGAGTCAGTTGTAGAATAAGGTAACCCATGTACGCAGACTTGCCTTTTTCAGACAACATCACTTTAATCTCCTGCGTCCTGAAAAAAAAAAAAGAATTTAAAATAAATCTCATTAGGCGGAAAGGTGAACAAAAGTTGCCAAGATAAGTTTATTCTGTCGGCCACAGCTGCAAAAATTGTATTTCATTGATGTTTTAAAGTTTATTGTTACCAGAAAATATTGATAAAAAAAAAAAATGACTTGCTTTTTTTGTTATGTAGAATTTACAATGAGATAAATATCAACTGCGACTTCAACATGCTTTAGACCACACAGCTGTAATCTTTCTGCAGCTGAGCAGACTAAACCATGCTAGGTTTGATGGCGGTTTATAAGCAGGATACAGGTTTGAACCCTGTCAGAATGTACATTTTCATTATTAAAACATACAAATGCACAGGCTAGTTGAAATAAATTTACTTTAAAAAAAAAAAAACAAAAAAAAAAAAACAGATGTCTATTCAAACATGCGTATACACTAAATATAAAATCCTTGGCTTTTTTTAATCATTTCAACACAAGCAAGGCAATAAAGCCACTAAGACACAAAGGGTTACTGACTGAATTTCTGTGATGAGGAGTTATCATTATTTACATTATTTATATTTGGATTATTGCCCTCATCTTTGCTGTTGTTATCACAATATTTCAGAAATTGTGGAAAGGCCACAAGGCACAATGGTCAAAATGTTGTGATAATAATAATAGAGATGAGGGCCAAATATAAAATATTGTACATAAGGAGTTACTGAGGGTGAAGAATCCGAGAAAAACATTATTAAAGAGAGTGGCCAGTAAAAGAAAAAGAACTAAGGAGACAGAAAATGATGTTGCATTTAAATTTTTAAAATCAAATTTGACTGGAAAGCAAGAAGCCAGAAGAGTTCCACAAGTGAGATGTCCAAGAGAAGAAACTGTTAGCATAGAACTTATACTTACATCTATCCAATTCAACAGTAAAATGCTGAGACCTAGCTGCCAATCCAGCATTGCACTTAAATTTGTAAAGTCAAGGTACCAAAGAGGAAAGCTCATCAAAACAATTACCATGAAAATACTTACAGAAACAGCACAGGGAGGCTACACTACAGCAGTGGGTAAGTGACTGAAGATTAGATGCCAAGTCAGGACAGATAACATTGCAGATTCTTCTTTGGATTTTATCAAGACTCTAAATATATAGTAGAAGCACCAAATCAGATGTGGCAGCAACAAAAGTAATAAGAAATATGAGGATATATTTCATAAATATATTTGATGAGAAAGACCAGACAATAAACCTTGATTGAAACAGAAAAAGAAAAGGAAAATACAAAAAAATGTTAACTTGTATTCCACGAGAAATTCGGGAATTAAAAATTGAATTCATTTGTGTTAAATACGAATAAAGTGTTGCTGCCGACACTTGAGTTTGAACATAGATCGCCAGTGCGCAAACAAGAGTGATCCCATTATTGAATTAAGTCAGTCCTGAGAGGATGGAGAGTGGTAGAGGAAGAAAAGATAGCTTACAGCATTGAGAAGAGATAGCCGAAGACACAAGTATGAATGATCCGGTGATTCGAGAGAGCACTCTCTAGCCAGAGGGAGATGGTCCTTGACGTAGACACCCAGGCCATGTATGTGGGTTAGAGAGTCTTTTCTGAGGAGAGGGAGGTATCCAGGGATCGAGAGATCAGAGGAAGGGATAGAGGAGTCAAGATTGGTCTCACACAGGGCGAGTATATCCGGGCACTTAGCAATGAGGAAAGACTCAACGCTGCAGAAGTTGGTTCTAATGCCACGGATGTTGGAGAAGGAGATATTTAGAGGTTTGGGTGATTTTTGGAAAGCTGGTTTAGGTTTATATTTCTGGTTTTTGTTATTCATGTGGGTAATTGGTTTTGGAAAAAGAGAAGGCCTGAGTTAAAGGAAGCCGACAGTTATCACCCATGACGCGGGCAGAGAGGGGGTTTGGCACAGCCTGATTCATAATGTGGCCTCAGGGTTGCTCACCGGAGATGACTGCAGGGACACCTATCCATGTGCAACATGGCACTACAGACACCCTGATATTATGCAACTGTTGATCAGAGCGGCCGCTCAAGATGCTACGCAAGAGTTAGGGCTCCTAACTACCAGTCGGAAACAGCAACCAGGTAACTGTCAACCGTGTACCCTCAGAATGAACAGGCAATGCCACAGACTACACGCATCACGGGAGAAACACAGTGGCACCAGTACAGAGGCCAGAGAGAGAGAGAGAGAGAGAGATCCGGGAACCCCTTCCTAAACACGAAACAAGGTTTGGGCCTCTAATCGTGTCCAATAGAAGGGGGAGGAGTGTAGACCGGGCGGTAGGAAAGCCTACCTTCTCCTATTACATATAACATATACAATGATGACAGAACAAAACAGTAGGGGGGATGTAGTTGGGATAGTTGCAGGGCTTATACTATTTGAGGGTACTGGGGGATAGGAATGACATACGGTACTAAGTTTTAACTTAGTATAAGTCCCATTGGCCTATATTAAAAAAAACAAAAAACAAAAAAAAAACAAAAAAAAATGAAGAAAATGAGTAGGAAATATGGTTAGCAAGCTTAGTGATTAAGAAGAACCAGGTAAAAAAAAAAAATAAAAAAAAAATTAATTAAATAAATAAAATAAAAATTTATTCACTCACAATCAGCTACATGCCGACTAACCATTTCACAGAAAACGCTAGCGAAAGTAACGGCGTGCTCAATCCCCGAGCTACAAGTTACAAAGAATGCAGTGTTGGTGGTGGGGTGGGGAGGGTCATATGGCCATTCTTCCCTCACGTCCACAACCACCAGTGGGCCTGGGATATTATGCTTTTTGTAAGAGAATATTCAAATCAACAGGCAAGGGAAAACGGTCACC
Source organism: Acanthosepion esculentum (assembly GCA_964036315.1). Lineage (NCBI taxonomy): Eukaryota > Metazoa > Mollusca > Cephalopoda > Sepiida > Sepiidae > Acanthosepion > Acanthosepion esculentum. The sequence continues at coordinate 61,306,969 of OZ038508.1, read as the reverse complement.
CGTCCCCTACTGAAGAGAATTATCTCTGACCAGCAAGAGCCAACCACGTTTATGGAAGAGGTAGACGACAAAAAATCAAAATGAAATCTCAGAGATTGTCTGCAAAGAGCCTCCTACCACCAGAACCACATTCTGCTACCAACGGGCTGACTGGGACTTGTTTCGTGACTTCCTCCACGATGTCCCCTGGGATGCTGTATTTAAGCTCCCCACTCACGATTGTGCTTCTGAGTTCTCTTCCTGGATTAAAGCCGGTATCGAAGCTTTCATCCCCTCCAGGAAATTCAAGGTCAAACCGCGCTCCTCCCCCTGGTTCACAGCTGCTTGCTCAGCTGCCATTGCCCATAGGAACCACTTCTTCCACCGTTTTCGTAGTGATATGTCCGACTCCAACAGACGTCTATTTATCTCTGCACGCAATGAGTGTAAGCGTACCCTCGACGATGCCAAGTCACTATTTGCTGCTCGGATGAAGGAACGTATTGCATCCCGCAAATTTGGCTCCAAGGACTATTGGCGCCTCTGCAAGAGCGTTCTGAATAGTAACAAACCCTCCATTCCTCTCCTGTTCAATCAGTTTGAGGTCCTGACCACCTCTGCCGACAAGGCCGAATGCTTTACTCGGAAGTTTTCTTCCAATTCTACGCTTGACTCTTCAGGGGTACCCTTGCCCGATTTCCCTCCCAGAACTGAGGCCCTCCTTGACGGCTTGCACATAACCCCGTCGTCAGTACTGGGCATTATTTCTAACTTAGATCACCACAAGGCTACCGGTGGTGATGGAATACCAGCCATTGTCCTGATGAAATGCGCACCAGAACTGGCGCCTGCCCTCTCTAAATTGTACAACCGCTGCCTCAAGGAGTCCTGTTTTCCTGACTGCTGGAAGTCCTCAACCATTGTTCCTGTCTTTAAGAACTCTGGCGACCCCTCCAACCCTTCCAATTACCGTCCTATCAGTCTCCTGCCCCTCTTCGGCAAAGTCTTCGAGGCCATTATCAACGCCGAAGTGATTAATCACCTGCTATCCCACGATCTGCTCTCAGACAAGCAGTATGGTTTCCGCTTTGCCCGATCTACTGCTGATGTGCTTACGGCCATCACTGAATTTGTCTACCAAGCTATCCATAATAACGGCGAAGCTCGTGCCATGGCCCTTGACATCTCCAAAGCATTCGAGAGAGTTTTGCATGCCGGCCTCCTTCGCAAGCTCCAGGGTTATGGTATCACAGGTTGATTGTTTGACCTAATACAATCGTTTCTGTCAAACCGGGATTTGAAGGTTGTTCTCAGTGGATTCATCTCCAACTCCTATCCCACTAACACAGGTGTTCCTCAAGGCTCCATCCTTGGCCCTACTCTGTTCCTCATATTTATAAACGACCTTCCTGACGCCATAGACTCCCAAGTCGGTATCTATGCTGACGACACCACTATTTACTCCTGCCTCAAACACAAATCTATTGAGGCGGACAAAATTAACCTGGCAGCTCAAATTGAAAAGGACATCCAATTGTTTGTGGACTGGGGAGAGAAATGGATGGTCAACTTTAACGCCTCTAAAACAAAACTGCTCTCCATTAACCACCACAAGGATCCATCCCTGCATCCCATTAGAATGTCTGAGGACCAACTTCTTGAGAGCTCCTCTCTGTGGCTGCTCGGTCTCATGCTGTCCGCTGATCTGAGATGGAACAAATACATCGAGTCAGTTGCATCATCCACCGCAAGAAAAGTTGGTTCCCTGTGCCGAGCCAGGAAATTTTTCTCCCCGGAATCGATCCTCCAAGTCTATAAATTGACCATTCGCCCTTGCATGGAGTATTGCTGCCATATATGGTCTGCCTTTTCTACAAGTACTTTCACGGTAATTGCTCCGAGGAGTTGCTTTCGCTTGTCCCTAGGCCTCGTGAATTTAAATGTCCTACGAGGCTGGCATCCCGTTCCCACCCCTTCACCGTTGAAATTGTTAGATGTAGACGTCTCTTCTACTCCAATAGCTTCATGTCTCGCACATCTCGCCTGTTACCTATTACTGTTTCCCTGACAAATATAATCTCCAACGGTTTAAGTGTAGCGTCAACCGTCATCTCCAGTTGCCTTGATCTATCCACTGCCCTTCTCCACATCCTTTCATCTTATTTACCACTCCTATCTGCTCTTCCTCCATCCCTTCTGTAACCCCATGCGTGATAGTGGCCTCCAGCCTTGCTTGGGGTGATATGCTTAAAAAAAAAAAAAAAGTAGACCACATGACCATAGAGGAAATGCATATATAGGAAGTCACATGACAACTAACGATCACTATTTCTAGTCTATCCTCTATTACTATATGGACTTCTATTCTCTATTCACTATACTATTCCTCTTTCCATATTATACTATGGATTACTATTCGAGCGAGTATTATCAAGCAAGCACTATTAGTGTGAGTGCTATTTGAAGGTGTCTGACATCACTATTGTTCAACGGCATACCATAGTTGTATCTGCGATTACAAAGTCTCTACTACAATGATCATTACGAAAGTGACAACAAGCATTCGTTGGCATTACAAAAGTGTCAACAAGAGTTTGTTGACATCACAAAAATTTGAATTGAGGAATAGTGTTAACTCAGTAAAGAGAGTGGAGATGGATATTGAGTTGTTTTTTTACTGCTTATCAACCCATTGTGTGGATGCATGGTGGTGTAATGTATAGCAGCCTGGAATGTGAAATCAGAAAGTTGGGTTCAAATTCCAGTTGAGTTCATTGCATTCACAAATAACCTAAAGAAAGATATGAATTCATCTCTTCTCTCCTCAGCTATGGGTAAATAGCAGGACAAACTGATACCTCCCACTGTGGTTAGCAATCAGTCTAGAAAGGAAACTCTGAATTTGAACCATTCTGGAGAGGGTTGGGCTCCATCAGGCTATCTTGCTCAAGATACACCACTGCTGCTTTGGCTAAAATACATGTGGTGACCCGGTGACTCTTGATGATGATAATGAAACCTTGGTGGGTTATTTAAAGTCAAAATATATTTTGGATTCTAAAAATAGATTTTTTTAAAGCAAATTTTGCATTAATAATTTTGCGAGATTAACAATGTTTTTTTTTTTTTTTAGATACAATCCTACTGTTTAACCTATAGATAGGAGGAGGAGATGGATTCATACCTTTCCTAAGAGAGTAGAGAATAGAATGGCCTGTTGATATTGTGCTATTACACTAGATTTTCACTTTTTTCTTTTGATGTCCCTTCTGCCTGTAGACAATCACATATATTCCTTTTCTTTATTATATGGTAATTGCCATAAATTCTTGGGAAAGATAGTGGAATGGTTTCCTACTGCCTTCTTCATGGTTTTGAATTCAGTTGTCTTTCTCCTTTCAGGACACAGGAGATCATGGCTCTCCTCAGATTCCGTTTCTTTATTATCTGTGAATTAGCATGACTTCTTGGGAAAGATTGAAGAATGGTTTCCCGTTGCCTTCATGATTTTGAATTCAGAGTCATCTTTCTCTCTTTAGGAAATGGATGATCATGGATCTTTAATGGTTCTTTTTCTTCTTTATCTGATTATAGCCATGGCTTCTTGGGAAAGACAGTGGAGTGGTTTTCCATTGCCTTATTCATGGTTTTAAATCCAGGGTTGACTTTCTCCTTTCAAGACATGACTAATCATAGCTCTCCACAGATTCCTTTCTTTTATTATCTGATTATTGCCATAAATTCTTGGGAAAGATAGTGGAATGGTTTCCTGCTGCCTTCTTCATGGTTTTGATTTCAGAGTTTCTCTCTTCAGGATGTAGGCAATAATAGCTTTGTGGCATTGAATTGCAATGGTGTCATGCAAAAGAACCTTCACACTGGACAATGAATGAGACCTAATTGATCCAAAACATGTCACATGAATACCTTTTCCAGTTTGTCATAGTTTTCCCTTATATATATGTGTGTAATTTGGCAGCAACTTTAAATTTTAAACATGTAGTATTGAATGTTAAAGACAACATAGTCTTGCATATTTTCTTTTCAATTTTCTTTTCAATTTTCTCATATTCTCTAATGAGACTTTTTATTTGTAAATGATTTCGAAATATGTATTGTCCATACGATGACCTAGCGCTTTCGAACATCATTGTTCATCTTCAGGGTCAATATTTTTAGTCAAAATTTTTTTAAACAAACATTTGCCAATTATCTTGTAGCGTAATCATGTTGCTGCTTTTTTACAAACTAAATAAATGTTAAAATCCTTTTAAATTCAAAAGACGTGATGATGTTATGACGTGCATGGCGAAGATTTTTATCATGTGACAGCGTGAAAAAGATTTTTATTATACAAGCCAAAAGATCGAAGAATATGTTATAAAATTTAAATATATTATAAACATTGTAATATGTTACCAGAAATATTGTAATCTATACGATTCAACTGGAGAAAGGTTATTACTCATTATCAGGTTAGAGGTTTTAAATTTACTATAATATATATTAAGTTTTAAGGCTTTGTTGGAATCAACAGGAAACACATTATGGTGTATTATAGACTTAAGGGCCTTTTCATCCATGCTGTATTGTCTATGCATTTGTCCTCTGTAAAAGAGGTTAACTGAGGATAATTTTTTGGGTGTATCTCTTGTTAGGTCTGAGAAGTATCTATCAAATTCATTATCAACTAGATAGTTAGGAAAACCGTTATTAATAATCAATCTGTTCTTATATCTCTCTCCTCTTTTTTAGAAGCCTATAATTAACACCCTTAACATGGTGAAGCTATGACCGTATATTCTTCAGGATGTCTACAAGGCTATCTAGATGGAGGTTATGTATGTCGGATCACTTGATGAGTGCTACTGGTACAACCTGCCACATAGGTTAGCGGTGATTAAACTGGTTCCCCCATCAGGCTTGACTGGTTTAGGAGGGTGGCTGGTTGCCCAGCAGGATGAAAAAATAAGACCTGACAAAGGCTGGATGAATCCTCTCATGGGATCAACAGCCATCTAGCATGATATGAAGTATATATGTGCATATATATATATATATGTGCAACATCCGATGAGAAGGAATACTCAAGAAATACATACATGCATACAATGAATGTAAGAATGTGTCACACTGAAAACTGAAGGTGCATTGGAATAGCCAAAGATGCCTTCCAAAAGCTAAGAAGAGTATTAAAAAACTGGAAAATTTTGTTAGAAACAAAGAAAAGAGCACAGAACTGTTATGTGATATCTATCCTCCTATATGGCAGTAAATGCTCGACAATCTCCTCAAAGAGGAAGAAGAGACTTCAAGCAACAGAAATGTGGTTCTACAGAAGGATGCTGAGGATACTATGGACAGAATATGTGAGCAACAATAAATTTTTAGAGAAAATGGAAAAGTGGTTTTTAGTTAAGGTATAATGGCTTCTCATTTTTTATCTGTGCTTACTCAATGTTGCCGTTGTTAAAATTCAATAAGGTTAAAAAGAAACTTATACTTAAGATCGAGAATAGATAGTTGTAACTTTTAGGGCGCATAATGAGGAAAGAGGGCTTGGAAAATATGATACTCACAAGACAGATTGAAGGCAAGAGAGACAAAGGAAAACAATGCATAACTTACTTAGTGAGCTTGAATAAATGATATAACAGAACAGGGTTTGGGAGTAATAACAAAAAGACCAAATACATTAAGAGCTAAAAAGGACAGGAAATTGGGGAGAGCCATGATCACCTACATCCTGAAGGGACACGACATATAAGAAGAAGAAAAATTAATACTGGATTTTATGGGAGACGTTAATGGGTTAATAAAAGTCTTTTTTTCTTCTTCAAATTTAGCTAATCTTTTAAAAATTTCCCATTTAGAAAACCTTCATTCTCTGCATGTAAGACTTTGCTGGAAATCAATCCAAGTCTTGAGGTACTAAGAGTACCCAGACAAAAGCAATGAATAGACGCTAGATAAAAATATTGAATAATTTTCTTGCATGGGTATTTATTTTTTCGTTGTAAAAAGCAATTACTTTATGGATTAAGAAATTAAATAAAAAGTCAATATATTAAGCAATTCTTTTTCACTGAAAAATGAGTAACAGATGATTAAGTGGTTTTTAGTTAAGGTATAATGGCTTCTCATTTTTTATCTGTGCTTACTCAATGTTGCCGTTGTTAAAATTCAATAAGGTTAAAATGTTTCACTAAGTAACGTGGTCTGCGATCTATAAAAACTAAAACTAATTCAGTGCATAAATAAATCACCCTATTATTATGGCAACTCTAAAATATCAATAACAGTAAATCATGCTGCAAAAAAAAAAAAAAAAAATGGAAGGGACAAAGATAGTGTTTATCTGGGGAATAAAAAAGACATTTGAATTGCATTTGCCTTTCCATTATATCAACAATCATGTATACAGAAGCACTGCAGTTGGTCTGTCATTAAAATAGAGAATCTTGAAGAATACAAACAAAGCTGACACCTGTGGCAGAGTCGAAAAAAGTTTTGAAAATTAAAAGAATTGGCATTTTTCTCTTCTTGAAACTGAGTGAACTTAAATAACAACTGAAATGTTGTGAGAAATTTTATTAAAAAAAAAAAGGGGTGAAAATAACTTCTATGTACTGTGTCCTTTCAGGACGTTGGCGATCATGACTCTCCACAATTTCCTGTAACTCTTAATAGATTTTTTTTTTTTGTTATCTCTCTTAAACTTTGTTCCGCCATCCATTTACTCAAGCTCATTTTTATTCTGCTTCTATGAAACATGTCCCTTCAGGACATTGGCGATTATGGCTCTCCTCAATTTCCTGTAACTCTTAATAAATTTTGTCTTTTTTTGTTATCTCTCCTAAACCTTGTTCTGCCGGCCATTTACTCAAGCTCGTTTTTCTTCTGCTTCTATGTGCCATGTCCCTTCAGGACATTGGCGATCATGGCTCTCCACAATTTCCAGACCTTTGTAGCTCTTAATAAATTTGTCTTTTTTGTTATCTCTCCTAAACCTTGTTCTGCCATCTATTTACACAAGCATATTCTCCATCTGCTCCTATGTGTCGTGTCCTTTCAAGATGCTGCTGATCATGGCTCTCCACAATTTCCTGTAGCTCTTAATAAATTTTGTCATATTTGTTATTTCTTCTAAACCTTGTTCCCCAATCCATTTACTCAAATTCATTTTTCTTCTGATTTTATGTTCCCTGTCCCTTCAGAAAGTTGGCGAACATGGCTCTCCACAATTTCCCATCATTTGTAGTTCAATATATTTTGTCTTTTTTGTTATCTCTCCTAAACTATGTTCTGCCATCCATTTACTAAAAGGTCATTCTTCTGCTTCTAGATGTCATGTCCCTTCACGATGTTGGCAATCATGGCTCTCCACAATTTGCCATCCTTTGTAGATCATAATTTTGTCTTTCTGTTATCTCTCCTAAACCGTGTTCCACCATTCATTTACTCAAACTTGTTCTGCTTCTGTTTCTGTGTGCTGTGTTACTTCAGGATGTTGGTGATCATGGCTCTCCACAATTTCCTATCATTTGTAGCTCTTTATAAATGTTTCTTTTTGTTATCTCTCTTAAATCTTGTTCTGCCATCCATTTACTCAAGCCCACTAAGTAATGTGAACTTTTCCTTTGTCCCTCTTGCCTTCAGTATCTCTTGTGAGTATCAGATTTTCCAAGCCCTCTTTCCTCATTATATGCCCTACAAATTTCAACTATCTCTTCTTTATGTTAAGTATAAGTGTCCTTTTTGTTTTCATTTTCTCTAAAACTTTGTAATTGCTCACATGTTTGATCTGTGGTATTCTCAGCATCCTCCTCTTAAACTACATTTCTGCTGCTTGAAGCCTCTTCTTCATCTGTGAGGAGATTGTCCAGCATTCTCTGCCTTATAAGATATTATGCAACAGTTCACTATTTTTTTTTCTTTGTTTCTTATGAAATTTTTCTATTTCTTAATACTTTACTTAGCTTTTGGAAGACATATTTTGCTATCCCAATGTGACTTCTGATTTCAGTGTCACACTTTCTGTCCTCTGGTAAAATCCTTCTCAGATATTCAAACTTTTTGATTTTGGTATCTCCAATTTGTAATTTGCATTTTTTGGTTCTTGCTTTTGCAGACAACCATGCTTTCTGTCTTCTTGCAATTGATGTTTTGTTCATCTTCTTGGTTCTCACCTGTATGTTTGGCTGCTATAGCCCACAGGAATTACTTCTTCCAGCTGTACCAGAGCAACATGTCTGATTACAACAGATGTCTCTTTGTCTCTCCTCAATGAAGCAAAGTTACCGTTTGCTGATAGAATGAAACAGCGTATAGCACCTTGCAAGTTCGGTTCTAGAGATTATTGGTTGCTCTGAAAGAGTGTGCTGAACAACAGAAAATCCTCAATCCCACCTCTATTCAATCAATTTGACGTTCTGACATCTACAGCAGATAAAGTCGAATGCTTTGCTCAAAGATTTTCTTCCAACTCAACACTTAACTCATTTGGAATACCCACACCTGATTTCCTCCCTAGAACTGAGGCTCTACTGAGTAATATGCACATTGGTCTCAGACATCATTTCTAAATTAGATTCCCATAAAGCAAGTGGAGGTGACGGAATACCAGCCATCATCCTAAAGAAATGTGCTCCCAAACTGGCCCCAGTTCTCTCCAAACTCTACAACTATTTCTTCACTGCTTCCTGCTTTCCAGCTTGTTGGAAGTCCTTCTTTGTAGTTCCTGTTTTTAAGAACTCCGGAAAACCTTCTGACCTTTCTCGTCATCACCCTGTTAGTCTCCAATTGCTTTTTAACAAAGTAGTCAAGGCTTTAATCAAAGCTGAAGTGGTTAAGCATCTTACTTCACCTAATCTGACAAACAATATAGATTTTGTTTTACCCAGTCTACCGCTGATGTGTTTATGGAGATCACTGGATATACATATCAAGTTCTTTATAACAATGGTAAAGCTTGTGCTGTGGCTCTACATATCTCAAAAGGCATTTGACAGGGTTTAGTATTTGACAGGGTTTAGTATGCTGGTCTTCTATGTAAGCTTCAGGGCTAAAGTATTACAGGATTATTGTTTGATTTAATCCAATCATTCCTATCAAATTGTAAAATGAAGGCTGTTCTGAATGGTCTCGCTTCTAGATCCTTTTACACAAGTGCGAGTGTCACCCAAGGCGTTATCCTGGTTCCTACATTGTATCTGAGCTTCATCAATGATGTTTCAGATGTCATCAGTCCCCAAGTAGGCATTTATGCAGATGACACTACCATTCACTCCTGTCTCAATAGCAAATCCATCAGAGCTGACAAAGTTAACCTGGCCGCTGCTCTTAAAAAGAACCTCCAATCAGTGGTTAACTGGGGCAGGAAATGGCTTGCAAATTTTAATGCCCCCCCCCCCCCAAAAAAAAACTAAACTGCTCTCATTTAACCACCATAGCATGGCTGAAATTTCAACACATGCGGAAAATTGACTTCTTCAAATCACAAACTCTGTGGAACTTCAAAGCCTCATGTCAGAAAACCTCTCACTTTAACTCTGATTCCTTGGCATTTTGAAGAAATAAAATTCATTTCTTCAATCCACAAAGTTTTGGAGATATTTTAAACTGAATTTAAAACAAAAACCTTTAAATTCACAAAGTTTTTGTGTTACTTTAAACTTAATATAAATTAAAAACTTTTAAAATCACTAATTTCTTTTCAATAATTTTAAATATTGATTTTTTAACTGTTCCCTCCTCAGTCGGACACAAATCCTAATTCTGGATGTTCAAGAATCAGATGAAGGGCAGATTTTCAATCCAGGGATCATCCTGATTCTAAAATGGTATAATATGTATATATAGTATGGCCTGAGAGTTTTCAGACACACAAACAGGCAGACAGAATTTACTGTTTATTTATTAGGATAATGAAGACAAGATATAGACAGAATTGATATAGACAGAATTGATATCATATTTTATGATAAAAGGTCTAATTTGTGATACATATCTGCAACACCTTAATCTTTTGACCATTTCACTAGAATTTTTAAATTGTGATGAGTAATTGTTCCAAGAAATGATGTCAAGATTTTTGCTATAGCTTTTATTAGTCTATGGTGAACACTAGCAATTCCAGGTATGATTGGTTGCATTAACATACCTGCTTTGTGCATTTTAAGTAGACCATAAAGTCTAGATATTAAAGGCTCATATTCAATCAATTTTGACAATGTTTTGTTTTCCTGGTTAATTAATTTTCTCTCTGATTAGTTGAATTTTTGTGACTTGAAAATTAATTTATGTTTATTGATTTTTCATAAACGTTTTTATCATCAAGTAACAGTTTTATTTTTTCATTGTGGGCATTCATATTCACAATAACAATAGGATAACCAGACATTAACAGAAAACTTGTTGACACAAAATTATTTAACACCGAACTTGAAACCCTCACGTTCAGTTAGAAATTGGTAACCAGAATTTTAAAAAAAGGCATTGAATTGACACAATAGTTAAGAACCAGAAACATAACAATACAGATTTTAATAAATTCAGGCATTACTTACAGTGGTTGACTTTTAAAAAATAGGCAAAAGTTTTTTTGGAAATAATGTTTTGGCATTAGCTTTCTTTAGACCTTTCTCAGGCTGCAACACAAAATGGGGTTCTGTTTATATATTGATACAGTGTCATATGAATCTGTTATGATGTTGATTTGGGGTTTGTAGAGACAAACGCCAAATAACACGTAACAATAAAAAGGGTTTTAATAGGTTGGTAAAAAGGTACAGAAATCGCCTGAGTAGTCAATAACTAGCTCAGCCAAGAACTTCTCGGTCTCCCTGTCTCCCTCATGTCAACTGACATGCCACTATTTAAAGTCTTTGTTCACAGACGCAGACAAGTTCATCTTCAAGAGGGGTGGTAGGTTTCCGACACAACAGAATCATTGACTTTTACAGAGTTACTGAATTTAGCTGTTTTGCATACAAAAACAAACTTCAGTATCTCTATTTCTGAGATGAGGCATTATATACACTATTTACATTATTCGGACCATTGTCCTCAAGAAGGCTGGAGTGTACAACGGCCAAAATGTTGTAATAAATATGGCGACAAAGATGAGGACAATAGTCCAAATAATGTAAATAGTGTAAAAAACAGACTTGTTTTTGGTGTTGTTGTTGTTGTTGGTTGTGATAGTGTGTGTGGTGGGGGTGCTGAATGGTTAAAAAAAAGATTTCTTTTAAAAAACAAGAAATTTAAAATTGGAATATAAAATTTTATGCCCCTACATCTCCAACATTCATATCAATTCATATTTATAACCAATGTTTCTGCTTATATTTTCACCACATATATACCAGGTGTAACAGCAAAATTGTCCAAATCGTGTAACAGTATGGGATAAATAATTGTCCCTCCTACAAAATGTTTACTATCTAAAAAAACAACTAAACTAGTTGAGTTTCTTTTTTCCAGGTTTTCAGATAAGACGTTTAATCATCTTGACAGTATTTGTCGTAAGAATTACAGAAGAACCCTTTGAGTTATTCAGCTAGAAAGAGAACAGGTTAAAATCGTTTTGTGTCAGCCTAACTATGTCTTCCCAACTGAGCAATGGTGAAAGGAAAAAGATCATTCAGGCTTTCAGTAATGGTACCCGCATTCATACTCTGGCTTCCATCTTCAAATTTCGTTCAAGAATCATCAAGAGAACGGGGAATAAGTTAAAAAAAAAAAGGGAGCAGTAGAGAGGAAAACTGGATCAGGAGGTCACAACAGCAAGAGGGATCATTTCAACTTAAAGTTAAATATATTCTTATTCTTCAAAGTAGAGTCCAATAGTGTTATAAAACCCTCAGAGAATTCAAGTAAGATATCTTTAATTATTTCTAAGATACAATGGTTCAAAGCTTAATCCAACAATTGGACAATTTTGCTGTTATACAATTTGGACAATTTTGCACTTAAATCTGATATATAAAGGGTATTCCAATAACTTGGACCGATTTTAAATGTGAATTAAGTTTAAGCGTCTAATGATTTTTTTTCTTTTTCTTTCAGATTTGTCTGACATTTGGTCGATATTATTTTTCACACATAATTGCCATGGCTTAAAGAACATGATCCAACAGAGAAATAAATAAATTTTCACCAATAGCACTGATTTTTTTTTACTGCTTACTTTGATCCGTGTTAATGAAACACTATATATATATATATATATATATATATATATATATATATATATATATATATTTTTGAATTGGACATTTATTCCGTATACACCAATCCTATACTTGTGTGTGTATATATATATATATATATATATATATATATATATATATATATATATATATATCTTCTTTTTTTTTTTTTGAAGCAAATGCTCAGTTTTATAATAAACAGTATTAAATAACATTTACCGGCCTGAATGTCCGAGAAATTTTCATAGATTAGCAAGGTCGATTTTACTTAAATACTTGCTTAAATACTTGTATCTATGAAAAGAACGTTAAACATATTATAAATGTCTTTAAATAAATTGTCGGACTATGTCCAATTCAAAAATATATGACGTCATTTGTTTACATTTGATACGCTAGAGCAGATATGAATAGAAGAGATTCATGGAAGATTTAAGTTTAAAGATAGTAAAATCGGCCTTGCTAACCAGAAGCTTCTCTGTGACCGAACGGTTAAGGCACATCACGCGAAATGATGGTTCCGTATAGGATACTGGTTCGATTCCTGTCGGAGAGCGAAAATTTTCTATGAAAATTTCTCGGACATTCAGGCCGGTAAATGTTATTTAATACTGTTTATTATAAAACAGAGCATTTGCTTAAATACTTGTATCTATAAAATGAACGTTAAACATATTATAAATGTCTTTAAATATATATATATATATAATACAGGTAATAGATCTGTTGGTATATAATCCAGGTGGATCCTTGTAATAACAAATATTAAAACTGATCCACAGAGAGCTCAATGTCTTTATTATAACAGAGAATATATATATTTTTTACAGCAAAAACAAAATTACCTCAACATGAGTATAGTCTAATTCTTCCAGACAAACACTTAAGAGCCGAACACAGATGGGTTCAGACAAGCCCAAAATAAACTATACTCATGCTGAGGTAATTTTGTTTTTTTGCTGTTAAAACACACACACACATACATACATACATATATATATATATATATATATATATATATATATATATATATATATATATATATATATATATATATATATATATATTCCATCAATAAGAACAATATTTTAGTGTGATTAAGTCCTTTTGCAATATGAAATGTGTTACATAGAATTTTTCCATTTTCTTTTTCAATTACCCATAAAACTTAATACAATAATAATGATAATAATAATTATCTTTATTATACTAAAAATGATTTTAAAAACTATTTTGTTAACCACTGTTCCATAGTAATTCCACCATAAAGTTATTTATTAAACAGAGTATCACATAAGGTCAAAAGCATAAAGATAAGTTTATGTGCTGAGTGTATGATATTTGCCAAATAATAAGATGCATGATTGACAAAGATAAGTTCACTGTATCTCATCCAAACACCTAAACTATTCAATTCAAGCTTCAATAGACAAATGGTTATGCCAAATTAACCGTGTCTATATATATATATATATATATATATATATATATATATATATATATATATATGTATGTATTAACCGTGTCTATATAGGAAATATTTCTCATTCATTGACTAAATGTCAATTGAAATTTATAAAATCTTTTTCTTAAAACTGTTTTGCTGGAAATTAGACTTCCTGAGTTCACTAGATGTTATAGCTCTTTCTAATACTGACAGTGACAGGAATTTCCTTCCAAACTTTTTGTTTTTGCTACTGTAGAGGGTAACAGCTTGTGTGTAGCTTGACTTCCTCTTCTAGTAACATGACTATCTATTTTTGCTGTTGTTTCCGTAGGAAATTATGGCAAGTGTAAGTAACTGCTTGACTTAGCAGGTGTCCATAGTTCACAGACAGAGAGAGAATCAGTAGGTTTTCTTTATTATGGCAGGAATTTACAAGTCTGGTTCTCCTTTGACTACTAGTTATAATATGCAGTAGAAGAGATTAGCACTTACAGACATTAAGAGTTGGTATTCATCTTTTTTTCAATCTTGATTTCACATCTAAATTCAAGTTAATGGAGTCAAACAATAATGTCCAGTCTCAGCAAAGGCACATGCTGAAATTCTAGGATCAAGGTAAGCTAATTAACATGTTTCTGTTTCGTGTTTTTTTTATGAGGGGAAAAAAAGGTTTATTTTTATTTTATATATTTCTACACATTTCATATATTTCTACACATTTCAGATATATATATATTTCTACACATTTCAGATATATATATATTTCTACACATTTCAGATATATATATATTTCTACACATATATATATATATATATTTATACACATTTCAGATATATATATATTTCTACACATATATATATATATATTTATACACATTTCATATATATATATATATATATAGATATCTATATTTATACACATTTCATATATATATATATATATATATATATATATATATATATATATATATATAGATATCTATATTTATACACATTTCATATATATATATATATATATATATATATATATATATATATATATATAGATATCTATATTTATACACATTTCATATATATATATATATATATATATAGATATCTATATTTATACACATTTCATATATATATATATATATATAGATATCTATATTTATACACATTTCATATATATATATATATATATATAGATATCTATATTTATACACATTTCATATATATATATATATATATATATATATATATATATAGATATCTATATTTATACACATTTCATATATATATATATATATATATAGATATCTATATTTATACACATTTCATATATATATATATATATATAGATATCTATATTTATACACATTTCATATATATATATATATATATATATATAGAGATATCTATATTTATACACATTTCATATATATATATATATATATATATATAGATATCTATATTTATACACATTTCATATATATATATATATATATATATATATATAGATATCTATATTTATACACATTTCATATATATATATATATATCTATATTTATACACATTTCATATATATATATATATCTATATTTATACACATTTCATATATATATATATATATATATATATATATATTTCTACACATTTCATATATATATATATTTCTACACATTTCAGATATATATATATTTCTACACATTTCAGATATATATATATATTTCTACACATTTCATATATATATATATATATATATATATATATATATATATATTTCTACACATTTCATATATATATATATATATATAGATATCTATATTTATACACATTTCATATATATATATATATAGATATCTATATTTATACACATTTCATATATATATATATATATATATATATATAGATATCTATATTTATACACATTTCATATATATATATATATATATATAGATATCTATATTTATACACATTTCATATATATATATATATATATCTATATTTATACACATTTCATATATATATATATATCTATATTTATACACATTTCATATATATATATATATATATATATATATATATATATTTCTACACATTTCATATATATATATATTTCTACACATTTCAGATATATATATATTTCTACACATTTCAGATATATATATATATTTCTACACATTTCATATATATATATATATATATATATATATATATATATATATTTCTACACATTTCATATATATATATATATATATATATAGATATCTATATTTATACACATTTCATATATATATATATATAGATATCTATATTTATACACATTTCATATATATATATATATATATATATATATATATAGATATCTATATTTATACACATTTCATATATATATATATATATATATATAGATATCTATATTTATACACATTTCATATATATATATATATATATATATATATATATAGATATCTATATTTATACACATTTCATATATATATATATATATATATATATATAGATATCTATATTTATACACATTTCATATATATATATATATATATATATATAGATATCTATATTTATACACATTTCATATATATATATATATATATATAGATATCTATATTTATACACATTTCATATATATATAGATATCTATATATATATATATATATATATATATATAGATATCTATATTTATACACATTTCATATATATATATATATATATATATATATATATATATATATATATATATATATATATATATATATATTGTAACTGATATAAAACTTCCCTGTCCAGAAATGGAAATTGTAAGTAAAATAGTAAAACTCATTCCATTTGGAAAAAAAACTACAAAGGGTTCAAGTAATGTGATTTTTTTGTTATTTTGTAAATATTTCGGTAAATCTCATTGCTTGTGATTTTGTCACACCAGTCTATAAAATGTGATGAAGCATTGTCTTCTTTAAGATTTATAAAATTTATTTATTTGTTTGAAGTCATTTTTATCCTTTGATCTGAGAAAAGGGGCTTATACAAATCATAGTTTAGATATTTCTGAATGAGTTGGATGCTATCCATGACATCCACATGACTATCAAGATCTGGCAAGGCAATTAATAATGAAAATATGAAAAATAAGATCATTTAAGACACAGCACGATGTACCCTTCTTTGCTGTGATTTTATTCAAGAGTTATTCTCATGGAACACTTGCAGAATTTTTGTTGGAATTTCTGGCACGAGCACTTATCATTATTTACACATGAACTACTGTCCTCATCTTTGTTGTTGCCATCAAAACATTTTCAATCAATGTGCCCTCCAGCTTTCATCATGGTAACATACAGGGAATTCTGAAGTGAACGCTTTATTTAATCAACTGGGTACGACTGTTTTCATTCCACTGCCCATGTCTAGGGATATCTTGTCTCAGATCTTATTTTAGCACTGCTGAGTTATAGCTGGCCTCGTTTCCACTGAATCTAAGTATACACTGCCTGATCCAGGGTTTGAAATCACAATTAATATATCACCAAAATTCTCTGGAGGTCACCCATATTGACATACACCTGATGAAGGCTGGAGGACATAAAGGTTGAAGCATTGTGATGACAAAAACAAAGATAAGGACAATAATCTGAATGTAAATAGTGTAGATAGAGAATTGTTGAAAAAAACTTTCCAATCAGTAACCAAGTAAAAGTAATTATAGTCCTGTTAGTCAAGCTATATTCAATAATTGTTGCTTCTTAGCAACTTAGTGTTTTCAAAGGTGCATTGGAATAGTGAAAAATGCCTTCCAAAAGCTAAGCAAAGTATTAAGAAATAGGAAAATTTAATTAGAAAAAAGAAAGAAAATAGTACTGGATTGTTAAGCAATATCAGTCCTCCTCTATGACAGTGAATGCAGGGTGATCTCCTCACAGATGAAAAAGAAGCTTGAGGCAACAGATATGTGGTTCTACAGAAGGATGCTGAGAATACCATGGACTGAACAAGTGAGCAACGATAAAGTTTTGGAGAAAATGTAAACAAAATGGACATTTAGAATCAAAAAGAGAGAGTTGAAGTTTCTGGGGCACATAATGAAGAAAGAGGGCTTGGAAAATTCAGCACTTACAGGATAAGTTGAGGGCAAGAGTGAAAAAGGAAAGCAGTGAATAACCTACCTAAAGTGCTTGTGTAAATGGTCGGTAGAACAGGGACTAACAGAGATGTTCTGAAAGGGTGCGGCAAGAAGAAGAAAAAGAATGTGGAAAGTCAAAATCTTGATAATGATATCATTTTCTCTTCTAGTTACAAATGCTACCCATTTTAGTTGTTGTTGTTTCTGCTGTTGGAAAGGTTCAAATGATGTGGCTTTTGTTATTTGGTAAAGTTCTTTGTTTCTGATTCTATAGCGCCAGTCTATGAGATCTGATGAAGAATAGTCTTGTTTAAGACCGACAGGGTTCATTCTTTAGAAGCAATTTTGTAGGAAACAATATAAACACTGATATATATTTCCCCCTCCCCCTACATATATATATATATATATATATATATATATAATTCTATCAATAAGAACATTACTTTATTCTGAAGAAGTTATTTTAGATGATGAGACATGTTGCATAGAATATTTTTATTATTTAATTATCCAATATTTTTCTGATAGCAAGAAATGTATATATCACATATTCCCATATTATATGTGTGTGTGTATTTATATGAATATAAATATATATATATATATATATGTGTGTGTGTGTGTGTAAGTATGTTTATATATATATATATATATGTATGTATACATATATATATATATGTATGTATATTTATATGTGTGTGTGTGTATATATATATATATATATATATATATGTATGTATTTATGTATATATATGTATATATATATATATATATATATGTATGTATGTATATATATATGTATGTATATATATATATATCTAGAGATATATATGTATGTATATATATATATATATATCTAGAGATATATATGTATGTATATATATATATATCTAGAGATATATATGTATGTATATATATATATCTAGAGATATATATGTATGTATATATATATATATCTAGAGATATATATGTATGTATATATATATCTAGAGATATATATGTATGTATATATATATATATATATCTAGAGATATATATGTATGTATATATATATATATATATATATATATATATATATATATATATATATATATATATGAATTAATATATATAGAGAGAGAGTGAGAGAAGGATTTTTGATTGATTGATTTGATTTTTATGACTTAACCAATTATATGTTATTTAGAGCCAGAAAATATTTTCAGATTTTAAGAATATTTGGGAGATGATAATAATTTACTAATACCAGTTCTACTAATTAACTCATAGCTTTGGAAAGAAGAGGTTGATTCTTACCTTTTCAAAGTGTAAGTGAATATAATGAACCTGACTGGAATTGGAACTTGGCTCTCTGATTTCCAATTCTGAGCAGTTATCCATTACACCACCCTGGCACATTCAAGCTCACACCACCTGATTTTCCCAAGTGGCCACCCATCTAGGCACTGATCAGATTTGACATTGCTTGACTTGAGAGAGAGAGAGAGAGGACTATTTAAAATTTTGTTTAACAGCATATCAACGCCTTTATGGGTTATTTAATTCTGAAATCTAAATATTTTAAACACAATTTTATGGTTTCAACGAAATATATTTTAAATACAATTGTAACCTTTGAACTCCAGATAAATTGTATTGATGCTCATTTTGCTATAATTTTGCATTGTTGGCCATTTAACTATGAATAGGTATTGTTGGTTGGTTGATTTTGTTTAGCGGCATATCAACCACTTGGGGTTATTTAATGCCAAAATCTAAATAGCTTTAACACTATTTTATGACTTCAACTATATATATACTCTAAACTAAATAGGTATTGTTGGTTGGTTGATTTTGTTTAGCGGCATATCAACCTCTATGCATTATTTAATGCCGAAATCTAAATATTTTGAACACAATTTTATGGTTTCAACTAAATATATATTATAAATAGGTATTGTTGGTTGGTTGATTTCATTTAGCAGCATATCAACCTCTATGGATTATTTAATGCCGAAATCTAAATATTTTGAACACAATTGTATGGCTTCAACTAAATATATTTTGAATGCAACTGCATGCCTTCAACTACCGATAAAATTTATTGTTGGTAATTTTGCTATAAAAAAATGTATAAAAGTCACTAAATAAAGCGTTTGGTTTGAAATTCCAACATATATCACCTGAAGAAGGCTGGAGCATGCAACAACCAAAACATTGTGAATATGGTAATAAAGATGGAGACAACAGTCTGAACAATGTAAATAGTGTAAAAATGTATTGCTGGTCATTTTACTATAAATATGTATTGTTGGTAATTCTATTATAAATATGTGTTTTTATACTTTCATAGTGTATTGTTTTTGTTTGTGAGTTCACTATTTATCCATAGCTGGGATCGTAACCGGTGCTACATGGGTCAAGGTGGACCTGGGAACATCAGCAATTAAGAGGTGGTTTCACACTCCTCCAAACTTCCAATCTCCTAATCAGAGCCCTGTTGTCAGAGGTAATTTATCGTTATACCCAGAACTTCACTTGGTATTAAATTATGTCCTTTAACATAAGAACAACATAACTTTTAATTTTATGCTTCACTTCAACATCTGGGCAGCTTTTTTCAAGAAATTTTGAAAGGAATCAATATGTCTGAAATATCTATTTTGTTATACAGCCTTTGTCTTGGCATAAGATTAAATAAATCACAATATATTTACTCAGTAGATATATAAATTCAGAAAATATTTTTCAATGGTCAATTTTTCTTTTTATTACATGAGAGGTGCCAATAAAAAAAAATTCGACAAGTGAATTTTAATAAATCTGCCAAATCTTTAAAAGCCAATAGGTCCCTGCAGCGGCCAAAATAATTATGAAATCTCAAGCTGGTGCCAATAATGAAGGTGAAGACGTTACCAAATTGACTTTTACTTGGAACCAGAAATCTTTAATCAGATTGGATTATTTAGTTTCAAAATATTGATTACATTTTCTCTAATACAGACTACTTTAATCCAATTTTTTAAACTAGCTAGTAATATCTGTTGATATCAGCTCACAAGTGCTGATGTTTACTTAGCTAAGCCTGCTCTGGTACATTGCTATGTATAAAACTACAAAGACTGAAATGAACAGCTTCTGGAAATTCCTTTCTAGTAATGGGTCTTTTAGTCCTCCCAAAGGAACAACTTTGTCTCAGTGTCTGTGTCACCAGCTCAGACGTCATGTTTTTGCCAAAAACAAGTTCTACTGCTTTGATTCTTGGGCAACAACCTCATTTCATAACTCTCCTTTGAGTGGCACTTGAGCCTTGTATTTAGTGAAAGTAAATCTCTCTCTCTCTCTCTCTCTCTCTCTCTATCTATATATATATATATATAGGTAAAATCTGTGGGTAAGTAATCCAAGTGAATCCTATTAATATAATATATTAAAACTCAATATATTTATTACAGAGCATAGAAATGAATTACATAAAAATGGGGTACAATTGAGTTTCATTTTTATGTAATTCATATATATATATATATATATATATATATATATAAGAAACATTTAAGCTCTAGTTGTCATTTGAGCATTTTTGGGCACACATTCTGCTAGACTTTAAAAAGCATGTAAACTCATAATTTTCATATATTTTTTCAACTGTATTTTGTGTGCATATATATATATATTGTAAGACATTTTTATGTTTATACATTCCTTTTTATAGAATTTTTTCATAAAAATTATAAAATAATTGTCGGACTTTGTCCATTTCATAATGTGTGACGTCATTTGTTTACATTTGGATACGCATTGAGCAGATATGAATGTACGTGAGAGAATCATGGAATATTGTAGTTTAAAAGCAGTAAAATCAACCTTGCTAACTGAACACTCCTCTGTGGCGAAATCAGTAAAAGAACGTCAGGCTACATGACGGTTCCGTGTAGGATACAGGTTCGATTCCTGTCGGAGGATGCATATTTTCTATGACAATTTCTTGGACATTCAGGGCGGTAAATGTTGTTAATACTGTTTATTATAAAAAGAGCATTTATTTAAATATTTGTATCTAAAAAAAACAAAAGAATAAATAAACATAAAAATGTCTTAAAATAATTGTCGGACTTTGTCCATTTCATAATATATATATATATATATATATATATATATATATATATATATATATATATATATATATATATATAAATAAAAAGGAAAGAACAGTAAGATATAAAATCCGGTGTTCTTATAGATATTTTTATTTTTACACAATAGTGCTCAATGTAAATTTAAATTTACAGAGCATTAATATTATAAATTAATAGATTTAAAATATGGTTTTACCACTACAAAGCTTCCATTTCTGAAACATGGTTATCACTGTGTAGCGGTAAAACCATATTTTAAATCTATTAATTTATAATATATATATATATGTATATAGCTGGCCTGACGATTGTCTCTAGCATGAAACAGCCTGTTGCCTCTGAGTGTTGACTTCAATGTTCACTTTTATATTTACATACGCTCTATCTCTGATATTGAGCACTTTATCCCATAAATATACTTAAAACTATATATATATATATATATATATATATATATATATATATATATATATATATATATATGTATAAAATTGTGTATTTGGGCAGCAATCCCTCTTTTATACAAGTTTCATTAAAGATGACTGACAAGTTACTGTTGTTAAGAAAAATTAAATAAAAAGCTTACCCACAGTTTCTTGTCAATAGTCTTTAATGAAGATGATACCTTTCATTAAATACAGCCAACAAGGAAGATTTGATTAAATTTTTATTAAGTTCTTCCAGAATCCTTACGTTTTTCTGTTTTGTAGGAGTACAAAAATGTTTCCCTAATTTTTATTGTCCCCAGTGCTTCTGGCCACTTCTATTAAAGATATCAAACATTTCTCTCTTACTATCAACCTCACACTATTTAACAGTGGAAATGGAACGTTAAAAGTTTTTTTTTTAAAAAATAGAAAGATGCTCATGCGAATTCTAGCTACACAACATGTGAAGGCTTGGAATGAACGCTCCAATTCAAAAGAACATAAATTACAACGTAACAGTCAGAACATGAGATAAAAGAAATAACACCACCAGAGGCAAAACACCCTTGAAAATGGCTATAGAAGTGGCTGAATGTGTTTGGGACAATAATATGTTTAGAACAATATATTCTTTCTTCTTTTTATGTGCCATGTCCTTTCAGGATGTAGGCGATCATGGCTCTCCACCTCCTCCTATCCCTTGCAGCTCTCAAACAGGTTCCTTTCCTTTGCTACCTCCCCCAGACCACATTCTGTCAACTACTTGCTCAAGCCTGCCAGTTATATCATGTATTTTCCCTTGTCTCTCTTTCCCTCTATTCAACCTATGAGTATCAGATTCTCCAGGCCCTCCTTCCTTATTATGTGTTCCAGAAACATCAGCTGCATCTTCCTGATATTATGTATAAGCCTCCTCCTTGTTTGCATCCTCTCCAAGACCTCACCATTGCTCACACACTTGGTCCATGATATCCTTAGCATCCTTCTGTAGAACCACATCTCCATTGCCTCGAGTCTCTTTGAGGAAATCATTCAACATTCACTGCCATAAAGAAAGACAGATGTAACATAACAGCTCAGTATTGTTACCAAAGAAATCCTCCTGTCTCGCAATACTCTGCCCAGGTTTTGGAATGCATCATTGAACATCCCAATAGATCTACGGATCTCAGTGTTGCACTTACCGTCCTCTGTCAAGACTCTTCCCAGATATTTAAACTTCTGCGTCTGCTTGATTCTAGTGTTCCCGGCCTGCAAATCGCATTTTGGGCTCTTCTTTTTACTGATGACCATGCCTTCTGTCTTCTTGTAGTTAATGCTTAGTCTCTTCTTAATTTTTAAAGTAGCAGATTTAATTTTTATTAGTAAAACCTTTCAAATATGACCACAGCTATTTTTTTTCCAAAATAAATATAAAATAAAAATAGTTTTGTTGACACTAATTTTCAGAATCTCTTGCAACTCTTCTGTCAGATGTCCTTGTTTAAGTTAGTGAATGCTGCCATAATCCTTGCCTTCAGTTCATCTTTAGTGTTACAAAGAGTTTTGTTGGCCTCTCACTCAATTGCGCCCCACATATAATAATCAAGGGAGTGCAGTCTGAGGATTTAGGTGGGTAGGTGTAAATGATGATGTGATTGCAGAAAATCCCTGACAGTCATGAGTTGGTTTTCCTGCTTGTGTGGCATAGTTCAGTGTCCTGTTGCCAGACACAGCATCTTCCAGCAGCCACACTCTTTACCCAGGATAGTGCTACCTCCTCAAGGCAATGATGTAAACCTCCATGTTGAGTCTGAGGCCCTGTGGGAAGATGAATGGAGGCATAATGTTGCCATTATTAGTAATCTCTTGAAACAGTTTTGTTATCACCATTAGACTCATCCAACTCTTTTTGAATTCTCTGCACTGTCCTCAGATTGACTCCCAAACACACTGAAATGTTTGTATAGGAGTTTCCGGTATGAATGCCAAGCAACACTGCCTGCTGTTTCCAAATTTCTGTCCAAGTGAATTGCGTCATAATGCTCCTTTTCTCACAGACAGTGCTAAACTGACCTTACTATATTGGGCAGTCAACAAAATCAATAACAATCAACACGTATGCACAAAATTAATGATATAAAATGGCAAAAATTTACCCATCGCACCCTATATACATACATATATATATATATATATATATATATATATATATATACACACACACTAGTCATTCTATGTGGCATTTTATATTCCACAAAATATGGTAAATGTAAATGGTTCTTAAATAAAGTAATTTTCATGAATAACAATTTTTACCTGGATGCAAGAAACTACAAAGAAACAGTAACAAGTAATGAATACCACTTTTATTCTCTTTAACAAAGTGTAGGTCTTGATATAAAAGGGGTTTGCACATTCTCAGTAACACCTTAATTAAATTATTCAAGAATATTTTTTTAAAATCTCATCGAACATATTTTTGAAAAAAATCATCAAAACCATAGTGTCTTTTATTAAACCCTCACAAAAATCTTGGAACTTTTAACATAAATATATAAATAAATAAAACAGGTAAGTAAAGATACTAAAAATTAAATATGAAAATAGACTTTTCTTTTACATGGAGTTGAAAGAGAAAAATAATTTATGAAAAATTTTTCATTCTTGTCAGTGTTATATAAAAATGATTGATCAACCATTGATAAAGATATAAACCAGAGGGAAATATTCCTTGAAATTTTATTCAATTGTATTCCTAACAATTTCCAATGTCTTTTATTCTCCAACTGATTCAGCCATATTGGAACCAATAATACTGATTGGTAAAAGTCTTTCTTCATACAATTCTTTACTTCCTTTAATATGTTACAAAGAATCTCTTTAGAAATGACTTGTTTAAGGCTGGTAGCTATGTGAACAATTTATAAAAATTGTGATACTGACTTTTTAAAATTTTTTTTTTAATAAAAGTACAATTGCTTTTTCTGCACAAATTATTTGATAAATTCTTTCGTATCAGCAATTTACACAATCCAAAATGGAAAAATCACATGTAACAAAAATGCTTGATTCATTAGTTGTTCATCATAAATTTGACCATAATTTTTACTTAAAAATTGCAGTTTTAATTAAAACAGAAAGTAATTTATTTCAGGTGAAAATGTATAGAAAGTGCATTAATCTCTGAGTCTGCCATGGTAAATTTACATCCAGGCTCATACAGTAATTTACCCTTTCAACATGGAATATTTAAAAACAACTACAAGAAAAATTAAAACAAAAGTGGTAAGAAGCTCAAATAAGTCAGCTAGGCTGTGCATCATAGTGAGTGTGAAATAATAATAATTCCCTTCACCCACTCCCTTCATATTTGGGTGAGCTGATGAAGAAGAAAGAAAGGAATTTGCGAGCCTATTTTAAATTGTTTTTTTTTGACCAATGAAAACCTTGCCTTCACAGAAATTAGCCCGTCAGCCAAGAAGAAGAAGAAGAAGAAAAAAATGAGGAGAAAAATTAAATTAAGAAGAGAAGAATGTTTGAAGTGTTTTCATTTCAGTAAATTTATGTCCAGGTTCATACAGCAATTTAACCATTCACTCTGATTACAATATGGAATATCTAAAAACAACTGCAATAAAAAAAATTAATAAAAGCTGTAAGAAGCTAAAAGAAGTTAGTTAGGCTGTATATTGCAGTGAGCGCAAAATATTAATAACTCCTTTCACCCACCCCCTTCAAATTCAAGTGATTTAAAGAAGGAAAGCAATTTTCATGCCTATGTGAAATTTTCTTTCTTGCCTTCACAGAGTTTGACCTGTGAATGAGAAGAAGACAGAAATATATTCACGAACCTATGTGAAATTGTTTTTGACCAATAAAAACCTTGTCTTCACAGAAATTAGTCATTAAGCCAAGAAGAATAGAGAAAAGAAATTAGTGAGTTTATTTATGCAAAATTCTTTTTGATATAAAATAAGGAAAAAAAATTTAAGGAGTGAAGACTGTTTGAAGTCATGTAAAAAGTTTTGTTTCAGTTCCTCACAACTTGCATTGAAGTTTCTTTCAACAATCCAAGAAAGCTAAGTATTTCAAATTATCACCTTTCGTATACTTTTGAACATATACAAATCATATATCTCTTTAATAAGTAACAGACTCCCTTACCTTTATTTTAACATCTTTTAATATTATTTTCTGTCAGATCATTTAATCTGTTGTATGAACATTTCCTCTTCATGACAATATGTTAAAACTACGGACTTTAAAAATTTCTGATTTATTTTCCTGAAATGAGCTACGTACACAACTTCAAGCATATAAATTCAGAATAAATTCTTTATCTTGTTTTGTTAAAATTACCTGTGTGTTTTCCTCATTATTAGCATCTTCCTTTAATCTTCTTGATGTAGGTAAATCAACTGTTCATTTTTAACCCTTAAGCCCCATGCCACTATATCAATCACAAATGATTATCACAATATAAGGTACATTTTTTATACAAAAATCTCCCCAAAAAACCATCCTGCATTTCTACCTCATTTGTTAGGTTACTGATATGAGATAAACACCCATTATTTACCTAATAGTTATCTAATGATCTAAAATGAGTAAATTATGATTACAAGTCAAAATGATCTAAAAAAAAAAAAACAGATATATATATAAATATGGATGTATCACCAGTTGAATATCATTAGTATTTTCCTAAATATTTAAGCATACAACTAGATTAGCAATTAGGTCTCATCATTTTACTGTTGAAATGCACTTTCACTCTCAGTAACTGCTGATATCTTAGTGACATTATCACCTTGCTTAGGGAAAAATGATTAATAAAAAAAATAACAAATAAACAGGAAAACAAAAATTGTGCATGTGTCTTTTCAGACACATTTTCACACTTTTCTGAGCTAGACAAGAAGAAGGGATAGTGAGAGTGAAAACAAATGACATGACCGCTGGAAAAACCAGCTATGCGTGATGCGTGAAGAAGTAGTTAAGAGGTCATCTGCTAATCATATTTCTGTCCTGCTTAGGGCCAAGAAAAACACAATAGATTGGCACTGACCTATTTCTAGAGATGACTACAAATACTATCAAGTGCTGACTTTCAAAACTCTCGAATACCAAAATGGATGTTCTTTAAACTCCTACTAATATCCACCTTATGAACGGACATTTTGTGACACCGAATCTCAAAGGACTCACTCTAAAGAAAATAAATAAAAATATCTTATTTATTTTATACCCTTGAGTTAGTTCATTTTATTCCAAAGTATTCAGTAAAGAAAATCCTACCAACTCCCCACAATTTCATTAATGAATGGTGACCAATTTTTTAGAGAGGGGATTACCTAAAATTTAAAATCCACCAGATTTAAGATTACCATTAGCCTGCAAGGTAGATTAGTCAAAAAAGGTAAAATTTTAAGGAAACTTAATACAGTAATTGGTTAATTTCATTATTATTACTATTAGTGAATACAGGATATGATGGATAAATTGTTGTCTAAATTACTCAAAAATGAAAATAACATTGACATCATATTTTAAAAGATATATTTACTAAAATTGCACAAAAATATCTGGAAATAATAAAGAGTAAATTTATTCAATGAAATCACCATTGACCTCCAGATGACTTCAGAATCTCCTGCATCTCTTTTGGACAGTCTCCTTGTTTAAGTTGGTGAATACAGCCATGATCCTTGCCTTCAGTTCATCTTTGGTGTTACAAGAAGTTTTGTTGGTCACTTGCTCAACTGCACCCCACACATATAATAATGAAGGGGGCTGCTGTCTGGGGAGTTAGGTGGCCAGATGTAAGGGGTGAAGTGACTGCAGAAATTGTCTGACAGCCATGACTGGGTTCGCCTGCTTGTGTGGCATGGTGCAGACATAGGGTCTTCCAGCAGCCACCCTTTTGACCCAGGACAGCACTACCTCCTCAAGGCACTTGATGTAGTCATCTGTGTTGAATCTGAGGGCCTGTGGGAAGATGAATAACATTGCTATCACTAGTGATCACTCCAAACATTTTTGTAATCACCATGAGACTCATCCAACTCTTTCTGAATCCTCTGCACTGTTCTCAGATTGACCCCCCCCCCAAACATTCTGAAATGTTGGTATTGGAACTTCTGATGCAAATGCCAAGCAGTACAGCATGCCATTTCCAAATTTCTGGCAGAGTGAATTGCCTTCAACCCGACAGCTTTTTTTCCTACAGACTATCACTATTTCAATGGCAAATGTTCAAATGAGCTACATTTTTCATTTCACTGATTCAGAACCATATATTTGTACGTGGGTGTTTTTATCAGGATCCCTGCGAAGATGTGGTATTGTGGCACATGTTGGATTGCATAGAGAAGGATGGATTCTTGTGGTGGTTGAGGAAATTGTTAGTGTGAATGGGTTGTGAGTCAGATTAGCTCAGTGTAGGATAGCCAGTGTTGACCAGCTTTTCCCCACTTTGCCTCCAGCTTTGTGCCACAAATTAATGTAACCACATTAATTAAATAAGCACTTATGTGGCCTTGTGGGTGATGGATTATTTTCAACCCTACAGCTCTTTTCCCACTATCACTATTTTACTGGCAAATGTTCAAATGAACTAGATTCCATCATTTCACCAATTCAGAACTTTACAGCTTAGATTCACCATACCATGTACACAGGGTTGACTCATCTCCATTCCCTTTGTATTCCATTAATAAGGGGGAAGTGTCATTGAGACACCTTCTTCCTGAGAACTAATAGTTTGTGGAACAAACAGCCAAGAGGATGTTTCTGCAATCACTACAGTCTTAGCTCTGGTGTTATCTATTCTAGATATCATCATAATCTGTACTTACTGTTTTTTTTTAATCATTTCACCTCATTCAAGGTAATAAAGCCACTAAGATGCAAGGGGTTTATTGAGTGGGAAAGAATATGAGAAAAAGTAAACATTATTAAGGAGAGAGAACAATAAAAAAACAGGACGTTTGAATTTTATGTCCATAAAGCAACCTTATTCAGTAACTATCTACTGTACTGGATGAACATTTAGTAAAGAAAAGGTACAAATAAGAAGCAGAGGCAGGAAAATAGGTATGAGAATATGAATTTGTTTTGTCTAGATCCTTAACACATTGACTGCCAACCATGAGATAATTTGGGGTTGGCAATTTTTAGTATAACACAGCAGACGAGATCTCTCGTGCCAACAACTAGTTTATTTGCACTGATACTTTTAGTGCAAAAACAATGTTAATGTCTAAAGTTGAAGCTATAAATCAATTCATAAAATTTTTTTTATTCCTTAAGTTGGCTATTATAAAGTTGGTGTTTGAAGTCTGATTTTGTAATTGACATTTGGCTGTCAATGTGTTAATTCCAGCCTAATTTTCTGAGAACTATTTTTAGGAGTTAATTTTTTTTCAATTGCTTATATTAGGAAGGGGTTTCTGGGTAGTGTAACAGTTAACAATAATGATAATCGTTTTGTGTGTATCAAAAGTATTTTAATTTTTACAGGCCTTTATTACCAAGTTTATTTTATTTCCACGTGTAAAGACTCTACTATATGATGTATCTTTTGTTTCAGACACTATAATGATGGATCCAAGGATTAGCATTCTGGCAATTCTGAGTTAATATTTCAAACAGAGCTTCAAAATCTTTAACACTATTCACAGAATTCAGGTGTTGGAATTAATTTTTTTTTTAATCATTTCACCCCAAGCAAGGTGAGAGTGCTACTAATATGCAGGGAGTGACAGAGAGTGAAACCGAGAGAAAAGACTGGTGATACCGGTGGATTGAGAAAAGGAAAAAAAATGGATGCAATTCAAGAAGACAGAAGATGGGGATTGACATTGCGTTTACATTTTTGAAGATTGTAGTTATCAGGAAAGCAAGTACACAGAAGGAAGTTCCCCAGGCAGGAAGTGCGAGAAAAGAAACTGTTGGAGTAGAAGTGGCAGTTACATTTAGCTATTTCAAGATTAAATAGAAGGAACCTAGATTCATGTAGTCACCAGGAAAAAGAAAAACTTTTTAGAGCAGTTGCCATGAAAATATTTGTAGAACAGGCAGAAGGAAGCCATGTCACATCAGTGAGAAAGTGACTGAAGTC
Organism: Acanthosepion esculentum; assembly: GCA_964036315.1. Taxonomy (NCBI): domain Eukaryota; kingdom Metazoa; phylum Mollusca; class Cephalopoda; order Sepiida; family Sepiidae; genus Acanthosepion; species Acanthosepion esculentum. The sequence continues at coordinate 61,276,558 of OZ038508.1, read as the reverse complement.
AAGATGCCTGCTCAGGATCGATTACATTACGAATCCTTCTTTGGATTTTGTCAAGAATCTCGAGATGAATAACAGGAGAACCAGACTAGATATGGCAGCAGTATTCATGGTAAAAGATAGATTTGTAAATGTAAAAGATGGACTCAGATGAGAAAAATTTTCTAATACAACATAGTGACCCAAATTTCCTTGCAGGTGATGCAGCTGTTGATTCGATGTAGTCGCTCCATTTCAAGTCAGTAGAAAACATGAGGCCAAGAAGGCGCAATGTTTTGCTCTCCAGGAATCATGAAGCAATATCTGACTGGATTGGTAAAAACATTTTTAAGCATTTCAATGATCAACCTAATATGATGGAATATACCTTTAAAAGACAGAGTAAGGTCACAGAAAGGCAGGGCAAATAAGTTCATGACTTCAAATGAATAAATAATCAACTTCATATAATAGAGTACATAATTCATCTGAAAGGTGGGGAAGGTCATTAAATTCCAGTGAAAATAAGTTCATGACTTTAAATGAATAAACGGTCAACATATAGAATATTAAAACATCTGAAAGATGGTGGCAGGTCATCAAAATCCAGGAAAAATAAGTTCATGACTTTAAATGAATAAATGGTCAACATATAGAATATTAAAACATCTGAAAGATGGTGGCAGGTCATCAAAATCCAGGGAAAATAAGTTCATGACTTTAAATGAATAAATGGTCAACATATAGAATATTAAAATATCTGAAAGATGGTGGCAGGTCATCAAAATCCAGGGAAAATAAGTTCATGACTTTAAATGAATAGATGACCAACTATATATCATAGAATACATAATTATCTGAAAGGTGGTGGAGGGTCATCAAAATCCAGGCAAAAAGGAGTTCATGACTTCAAATGAATGAATGCTACGCATCATATCATAGAATATATAAATCATCCAAAAGTGGTAGGAAGTCATAAAATCCAGGAAAAATAAGTTCATGACTTTAAATGAATAAATAATGTCATAGAATACATTTCATCTGAAAGGTGGTGGAGAGTCATAAAAATTCAGGGAAACTAAGTTCATGACATTCAATGAATAAACGATCAACCTAGTATGATGGAATACACAATTTAACTGAAGATAAGGTTATAGATTATTATTCATCATCAGTGTGGACAGGTGTGGCTATAGAATCACAGCCGAGTATCTGACTAACTTCCTCCATGTATCTTGGTTGCATGCCAATGTCTTAGTCTCTGTGAATGATCTTTTAATAATGCTGTCAGTCCACATTTTGTCCCTGGTTTCATCTTCATCTTGTGCTGAAGGTAGAATCTTGTAGGGTGGGGGTAGAAAAATTATCTACCGACTCTTATAACATCTCCATACCATTTTAACTTTCTTTTCTTGATGGGTGTTATGAGGTCTTCAAACAGGCCTGTTTCTTGTTTGATTCTATTTTGCACTGTGTTATTTTGTTTTTATTTCTGTTCTTGAGAAGTCAATGAAAATTAAGGAAAATATTCTTCTTCTACGTGCCATGTCCATTCAGGACATGGACGATCATGGCTCTTCACAGTTTCCTGTTCTTTTTAGCTCTCACTAAATTTTGTCTTTTTGTTTTCTCTCCGAAATTATGTTCTGCTATACACAAGCTTGTTAGGTTTCCTTTGTCCCTCTTGCCTTCAATATATCCTGTGAGTATCAAATTTCCCTAACCCTCTTTCCTCATTATGTGTCCTAGATATGTCAACTGTTTCTTTCTGACGTTAACTATAAGTGTCCTTTTTGTTTTTATTTTCATAAAAAAATTGTCATTGCTCACATGTTTGCTCCATGGTATTCTCAACCTGACTAAATAATGATGTTCTGTACTTAGTGGATGAAAAGATTTTACACTATTTACATTATTCAGACTATTGTCGTCATCTTTGTCACCATATTTATTACAACGTTTCGGCCGTTGTACGCTCCGGCTTTCTTCAGGTGGTTGGAATGTTGAACTGAACCCTTTATTTCGCTCACTGGGGTAGACTGTTCTAGTTCCACGTGCCATGTTTAATGGATGTCAGTTATCAGTTATCTCCTGTTAATTCCCCTCTACAAGTTCTCCACTGCTTTAACCAGGTATTGAACTCACACTCTTTGGGTCCTGTCACTGGATCTAACTAACGCCTTTATCCACTGTGCCATGGCACGTGGAACTAGAACAGTCTACCCCAGTGAGCGAAATAAAGGTTTCAGTTCGATATTCCAACCACCTGAAGAAGGCCGGAGCATACAATAGCCGAAACATTGTGATAAATATGGTGACAAAGATGAGGAAAATAGTCCGGATAATGTAAATAGTATACATCATACCTCATCTCAGAAATATAGACAGATACTGAAGGGCCGAAACATAGTAATAAATATGGTGACAAAGATGAGGACAATAGTCTGAATAATGTAAATAGTGTACATAATACCTCATCTCAGAAATATAGACAGATACTGGAGGGCCGAAACGTAGTAATAAATATGGCGACAAAGATGAGGACAATAGTCCGAATAATGTAAATAGTGTACATAATACCTCATCTCAGAAATATAGACAGATATTGATGGGCCGAAACGCTGTAATAAATATGGTGACAAAGATGAGGACAATAGTCCGAATAATGTAAATAATGTACATATTACCTCATCTCAGAAATATAGACAGATACTGAAGGGCCGAAACGTAGTAATAAATATGGCGACAAAGATGAGGACAATAGTCCGAATAATGTAAATAATGTACATAATACCTCATCTCAGATTTTGTTTAAAAAAGAAATCAAAGAGATGGAAACATTTGCATCATCCTAAATTACCCGCCTCATTTATTGTACAGTCATTAGAAGTGTTTTCTCTTTTTTTTTCTGCTTATTCTTTTTTTTATATTTCTTTTTAGAAACGACCCTGCAGCAAAGTTGTGGGGAGAAAAAGTTCCTATTTTATATCACTGTCAAATGACCTTGCAGATTTCCAACCTGGAATTATTGATATTTGTATGAGAAGAGAAATACAAGAAACTATTCACATGCTTCATAATGATTATTCACAACAACTGACACATCTATTTCACCAACATGTGATTTCCTCTGTACTATGAATGTGGTATCTAAAAATCAACATCTTTTGAATATATGAAGTAATGAAGAATAGAATTTAAGAGTAAGCGAAGCAAGAGAAATCAATACAATATGTAGATTGATAAGTAAAGTCTCCAATCTAAAATTGTAGTTCTCGACCAAACAGAATAATGGAACTTGTATCAAAATGTAGCAAAATTATTTTTGTTCAAAATTAATGGGATTGTTTGATAAGCAACATCTCAAATTCTATAAAACAAGTTTTTGATTTGATGGAAAGATGAAACTGGTAAATGAACTTATTTCTTTTCAAAATGACTTTTGAGTTTACTTTTCAATATTTCTACAAAATTCATTATTTTCTGTCTATATTTTTGAGATGAGATATTATGTACACTATTTACATTATTCAGACTATTGTCCTCATCTTTGTCACCATACTTATTACAACATTTTGGCCGTTGTACACTCTGGCCTTCTTCAGGTGGTTGGAATGTCAAACTGAACCCTTTATTTCGTTCACTGGGGTAGACTGTTCTAGTTCCACGTGCGATGTCTAATGGATGTCAGTTATCAGTTATCTCCTGTTAATTCCCCTCTACAAGTTCTCCACTGCTTTAACCAGGTATTGAACTCACACTCTTTGGGTCCTGTCACTGGATCTAACCAAGGCCTTGATCCACTATGCCATGTGTCCTTGTATAAATTTCTGGGTATTATAAACCTAATGTCTCAGCAAACATTTTTTTTACCAGTGCTCATATTGCAATTTTTGCTATTATCATTTGTATGTTTTTACCAGAGCTCATATTGCAATTATTTCATTATTATTGCTTTTCCCTGGCACTCCTTATTACTGGTTCCTATATTGCATTCATTTCTATGCTTGGTCGGCTCAGGAGATTTTTGTGGCCTAGCATATGTGCTGATTCCTTAAGTTTACGAATTTTCCAATGGTGTTCTTTGTCTATGATCTCAACCTGATCCCACAGAGGGTGGTGATCTCCCTTCTCTCTCCATTTGTGGTCAGCCACGCCTGATTTTTCCTCTTCCCCTCGTATTACAGCTTTTTGGTGTTCTTGAAGCCTTACCTTAAGGGGGCGGCCTGTCTCCCCTTTATATTTCTTTCCACAGCTGCACGGGATAGCGTACACACAGTCTTTAATCATGTTCTCCTCTATGGGGGGGTACTAAGAAAACAGTTTGCCTGTCTTATGTAAAGGGGTTATCAGAGAAAATACAAAGGATCTGCGGTCCATATAACATCAGGACAACCTTCAACGACAATTCACAGATATCTCTCCCAAGTAAGGTGAGTTATCTTTACTCATCTATGTTGTTATTATCAAAGTGTTTCAGCCTTTGTCCAACCTTCTTCAGGTTCTTGTCAATCCAGATAATTTTCAGGGAATTTCAAACTGAACCCTTTATTCAATCTACACACTTTTTCCTCTTTCTTAATACTTTGTTCAGTTGTGAGTTTGTGTCATATTTTCCCCTCATCTGTTATAACACTTAGAAGATAGCGTAAATTTCTGTACGTGCATGACTGACATTTAATCTTGCATCTTGGGCTGTCCTGCTTGTTAACAACCACACATTCTGTTTTCTTCAGATTGATAGTTAGTCCTTTCTTCTTTCTTTCTTCCTTCCCACTTTTCTATATTGTTTAGGAAATCTTGCAGTTTCCTTTTTGTGTCTGCCTTCAACACAGTATCATTTATGTATCTTATGTTGTTAAGATTGTGCCCACGAACAATATGTCCAGCTATAACTTCCAATTCTCTGAGGATTACCTCACTGTATCACTCCCTTTCCTACTGATGTAAAGTTGCCTCCCTGTGCCTTTTCTATAAATACTTTCATGGTCATTTTTTGGATGAGCTCTTTACTATGGTACCTAGACTTCATGAATTTAAGTAAAGTACTAGACTGGCTTGGAGCAAGAACTCGAAGAGCCGAGTTTGAATTCCAGTTGAGTTTGTTAGATTCACTTACGTACAAATACCTTTGAGAAAGGTATGAATCCATCTCTTCTCCTCCAAGCTATGGGTTGAATAGTAGAACAGACTGGGTTCTTTACACTTGGATGGGTAACCAGTCTACAGCAGAAAGAAATGGCAACCTACTGCGGGAAAAAAACCTGCCTCATCAGTCATGTATTGAAAGATACATAATCACACAAGTGTGTGTCATGTATGGCACTTAACTGACTGATTGACTAGACTGGCGTCAAGATCTCTTCAGTTCACAGTTGAATTGATCCAATGTAACCATAAGTTCTCTCCTAACAGTTTCTTTTCTCACATTTCTTGTTTGTGGAACTTTCTTCCATCACCATGCTTTCCAGTCAACTTTAATCTTCAAAAATTTAAATGCAATGTCAATCATTATTTACTGTCTTCCTGATTACTCTTCTTTTGTTCTTGCTCCTTAGTAATGTTTCTGCTTTCTAATTCTTCCACACCCAGTGACCTGTTGTATTAGTGGCCTTACTGGCTTGCTTGAGGTGAACTCACTTTAAAAACAAAATGTCCTATCACTATTCTATTGCTATTTCCATGCAAATCATGAGAAGATGAAATATAACTCTCTTGTGGCAGGACTTTACATTTGGTATCGCAGTTAAATTGCATATATTTTGAAAAGGCTTTTAGTCTGAAATGAAATTCAAAGAACATAAAATGCCATTGAACATTATTCATTTTAATATACTTTTCTTAGAATAAGATAGCTGCTCACAAAATCAATGAAATAAAAAAAACGTATACATTGCTATTTAAGGTAAAGTCAAGGTAATATTCTATCTACTGGATTCTTTTTTTTTCTTACTTTTCTCATCGATATATAAGAAATTACCAATTCTAATCCATGGAAAAGCCAATGATAATCTCATTCTTAAGCACAAAATAAAAAGAAAAAAAAAAATGAAAAATCAGGCCATCTCAGTTCCAATAAATTCTTTCTTTATTCTCTAACAATCCAAATATTTTTTAAGAACTCCAAGATGCTTAAAATAATCAATAATCATTTGCTTTCCATAAGCATCTAAGCAAATCCTTGACAGAAAATATAATTTCAGCACTTGAAAACCACCCCAGCCACAGCCAACCAAAAAAACAAACAAAAAAAACAAACTTTTACCGGAGTAAGATACCAACACATGAATATAAAGTTTATATTTATTTATTTTTAATCATTTCACCTCAAGCAAGGTGGTCACAGAGAGTGAAAGTGAGAAAAAAGACTGTGTATAGGGAGGGTGGTTGAGAAAAGGACAAAAGATGAACAGGATTTAAGAAGATAAAAGATGAGGATTGATGTTATCAGGGAAGCAAGTAAGTGGAAGAAATTTCCACAGGCAGGAAGTGTGAGAAAAACTGTTGGAGCCGAAGTGGCAGTTGTATTCAGCTACTTCTACAGTAAATGGGTGGGACCTAAATACCAATCTAGTAGCACGATTGAATTCATGAAGTCAGGGCACCAGGGGAAAAAAGCTCATATATACCTAGCCTCATGGATTAAAGCTGTGATTTGTAAAATTTGGTGGCATAGTAATTGTGAGTTCAATCCCTGGGCCAGGTAGTACAGATTTAGATTCAGTGTAAATATAGCTAGTAATAACTGAGCAGTACTAAACAAGAACAAGACTATTTGAAGTCATAGACAGTAAAATGATCTACCCACTGAAGATCAAATAAAAGGTTCAGATTCAAATTCTCTCAAGCTTACATGGACTAACAGACAACTGAAGAAGGCTGGAGAGCATAATGGTCAAAATATTATGATAATAATAACAAAGATAAGTACATTCGACCCAGATGTAAATACTGTATTAAACTTATATGAATAATACTGTAACCACAAATATAAATCCATCGTTATCATTACTTACATTATAATGAAAATCTGAACATATTAGACATGTCATAATAGGTCATTCCATCTTAAATAAATCAACATTTTGTGGCAATTTTTAATTTTAACATCAACTTGAGATTTTTCTTGTTAAAAAGTTGAATATTTTTAACACATTTAACATTATGGATAAAAAATAGTGAATTTTACATAGTGTTTTTTTTTCTGAGACTTAGCATGTACAAATAAAATTCACAGATTTCAGAAAAAAAAAAAAAAAAAAAAAAATGAAAACACCCCTGAATAATATCAAAATCCATAAAAAATTTTCAGAGCAGAGTTAAGCAAAGTTGAGTATTAGATCGTGTCATATAGAACCTAAATGAATGGAATCGTCTGTTTAGGTAAATAAGCAAACTTAAGCAATGTTGAGAGAACCTAAATGAATGGAATCGTCTGTTTATGTAAATAAGCAGAGTTAAGCAATGTTGAGCATTAGATAGTGTCATATACAACCTAAATGAATGGAGTCATCTGTTTAGGTAAATAAGCAGAGTTAAGCAATGTTGAGCATTAGATAGTGTCATATACAACCTAAATGAATGGAATCGTGTGTTTACATAAATAAGCAGAGTTCAAGTTGAGCATTAGATTGTGTCGTAAAGAACTTAAATGAATGGAATCGTCTGTTTACGTAAATAAGCAGAGTTCAAGTTGAGCATTAGATTGTGTCATATAGAACTTAAATGAATGGAATCGTCTGTTTACGTAAATAAGCAAAGTTGAGCAGAGTTAGCATTAAGTTATTTGCTAAGTGTATCTTCATGTAGTAAGTAAACCTTCTATTTCATTATTTACCTAGAAGATTTGTCTTCCTTATTTATTTCCCTCTGTTATCTCAAAAACACAAGATACAACACACAATAGGTGGCTAGTAGATAAATATATAACAAAATCTACTGCTAAATGTACTTAGATGATTCTTGGATAGTTATCAATGAAAATAGTTACTGGCAGGAACCTACAACATTACCAAGAATCCACGAGATTTATCACAAAGTGATATACAGTACTGGTGATGAGGAAATTCAATTTTTCACCCCCAATTAAAAAAACAGCACAATACAACACATGATGGCTTATATACTTTATAATAATGTTCACCAGAGATATGGCCCAAGAGCCTGTTGAAGTAGAGGGATAACAGTTAACGCTAGACTTGAACAGGTTAAGATTATAATGACGATTTTCTAAGTTACACTTAGATGTGAAACAATGTTAAAAGTATGGGGAACCCAGTAAAGATCAAACTCACTATTCAGTCATAAGTGATCTAGCAACCCAACTTGGAAACCATTACACCATGTTGAAATGCCCTTATAATTTTCTATACATAGCTTAGATGTGGCACAAGGCCGAAAGTGTGAGCACCTAGTGAAGATCAAACGCACTATTCAGTCGTAATTGATCTAGTAAGACAAGCTTGAAAATAATATTTTAAGCATAGCTTAGATGTGGCACAAGGCCAAAAGTGTGGAGCACTCAGTGAGAATAAAACTCACTACTCAATTGTAATTGATCTAGCAAAACAAGCTTGCTAGACATTACACCATGTCGAAGTGCCCCAGGTAAAGATTATAATGATCCGGGAAGCATCCTCTTGGGAGTCAGTTCCACAAAAGAGAAAGTAGAACTGGTAGGATAAACAAAATGGCTGAACTGAGAAGGCTCACCAATTTGGTGCTCTAAATATATGACTGGTTAAAAAAAATAGTTACTGGATTAGCGAATTGCAGGATTATAGTAAAGAAAATTTTCACAGAAAATGGCAAATGGAATTTTATTCTTCTCAGTTATTAAACTACCTGAGAAAAACAATCCACATGAGTGCTGACAGCTGTCTTTTTATTTATTTCACACTTCCGATATATGTGCATTTTCCACTCAAATGCACAATCTCCATTATTTATGTTACCCCCAGCAGATGCATTATTTCCTACTTTATGCCACAACACTTATTTATAAATAAGACAAATTATTAAAACAATGTAAAGAAATATTCAAATTTCTTAGATGAAGCATTGTCAATTATTATTCATTTTGGACGGGTATTTCTTTCATCTTATTTCTCTTGCTTTTTATTCGAGGCTTATTCTTTATTTCTCATCTGCCCTGCTTACTTAAATATGCTTTATTACTAGTAGTATTAATAGGATTCAAATTTCTTAGATGAAGCATTATCAATTATTATTCATTTTGGACTAGTATTTCTTTCATCTTATTTTTCTTGCTTTTTATTGGAGGCTTATTATTTATTTCTCATCTGACCTGCTTACTTAAATATGCTTTATTACTAGTAGTAGGATTCAAATTTCTTAGATGAAGCATTGTCAATTATTATTCATTTTGGACTAGTATTTCTTTCATCTTATTTCTCTTGCTTTTTATTCGAGGCTTATTCTTTATTTCTCATCTACCCTGCTTACTTAAATATGCTTTATTACTAGTAGTATTAATAGGATTTAAATTTCTAAGATGAAGCATTGTCAATTATTATTCATTTTGGACTAGTATTTCTTTCATCTTATTTTTCTTGCTTTTTATTGGAGGCTTATTCTTTATTTCTCATCTGCCCTGCTTACTTAAATATGCTTTATTACTAGTAGTAGGATTCAAATTTCTTAGATGAAGCATTGTCAATTATTATTCATTTTGGACTAGTATTTCTTTCATCTTATTTCTCTTGCTTTTTATTCGAGGCTTATTCTTTATTTCTCATCTACCCTGCTTACTTAAATATGCTTTATTACTAGTAGTATTAATAGGATTTAAATTTCTAAGATGAAGCATTGTCAATTATTATTCATTTTGGACTAGTATTTCTTTCATCTTATTTTTCTTGCTTTTTATTGGAGGCTTATTCTTTATTTCTCATCTGCCCTGCTTACTTAAATATGCTTTATTACTAGTAGTATTAATAGGATTTAAATTTCTAAGATGAAGCATTGTCAATTATTATTCATTTTGGACTAGTATTTCTTTCATCTTATTTCTCTTGCCTTTTATTGGAGGCTTATTCTTTATTTCTCATCTGACCTGCTTACTTAAATATGCTTTATTACTAGTAGTAGGATTCAAATTTCTTAGATGAAGCATTGTCAATTATTATTCATTTTGGACTAGTATTTCTTTCATCTTATTTCTCTTGCTTTTTATTCGAGGCTTATTCTTTATTTCTCATCTACCCTGCTTACTTAAATATGCTTTATTACTAGTAGTATTAATAGGATTTAAATTTCTAAGATGAAGCATTGTCAATTATTATTCATTTTGGACTAGTATTTCTTTCATCTTATTTCTCTTGCCTTTTATTGGAGGCTTATTCTTTATTTCTCATCTGACCTGCTTACTTAAATATGCTTTATTACTAGTAGTAGGATTCAAATTTCTTAGATGAAGCATTGTCAATTATTATTCATTTTGGACTAGTATTTCTTTCATCTTATTTCTCTTGCTTTTTATTCGAGGCTTATTCTTTATTTCTCATCTACCCTGCTTACTTAAATATGCTTTATTACTAGTAGTATTAATAGGATTTAAATTTCTAAGATGAAGCATTGTCAATTATTATTCATTTTGGACTAGTATTTCTTTCATCTTATTTCTCTTGCCTTTTATTGGAGGCTTATTCTTTATTTCTCATCTGACCTGCTTACTTAAATATGCTTTATTACTAGTAGTAGGATTCAAATTTCTTAGATGAAGCATTGTCAATTATTATTCATTTTGGACTAGTATTTCTTTCATCTTATTTCTCTTGCTTTTTATTCGAGGCTTATTCTTTATTTCTCATCTACCCTGCTTACTTAAATATGCTTTATTACTAGTAGTATTAATAGGATTTAAATTTCTAAGATGAAGCATTGTCAATTATTATTCATTTTGGACTAGTATTTCTTTCATCTTATTTCTCTTGCCTTTTATTGGAGGCTTATTCTTTATTTCTCATCTGACCTGCTTACTTAAATATGCTTTATTACTAGTAGTAGGATTCAAATTTCTTAGATGAAGCATTGTCAATTATTATTCATTTTGGACTAGTATTTCTTTCATCTTATTTCTCTTGCTTTTTATTCGAGGCTTATTCTTTATTTCTCATCTACCCTGCTTACTTAAATATGCTTTATTACTAGTAGTATTAATAGGATTTAAATTTCTAAGATGAAGCATTGTCAATTATTATTCATTTTGGACTAGTATTTCTTTCATCTTATTTCTCTTGCCTTTTATTGGAGGCTTATTCTTTATTTCTCATCTGACCTGCTTACTTAAATATGCTTTATTACTAGTAGTAGGATTCAAATTTCTTAGATGAAGCATTGTCAATTATTATTCATTTTGGACTAGTATTTCTTTCATCTTATTTCTCTTGCTTTTTATTCGAGGCTTATTCTTTATTTCTCATCTACCCTGCTTACTTAAATATGCTTTATTACTAGTAGTATTAATAGGATTTAAATTTCTAAGATGAAGCATTGTCAATTATTATTCATTTTGGACTAGTATTTCTTTCATCTTATTTCTCTTGCCTTTTATTGGAGGCTTATTCTTTATTTCTCATCTGACCTGCTTACTTAAATATGCTTTATTACTAGTAGTAGGATTCAAATTTCTTAGATGAAGCATTGTCAATTATTATTCATTTTGGACTAGTATTTCTTTCATCTTATTTCTCTTGCTTTTTATTCGAGGCTTATTCTTTATTTCTCATCTACCCTGCTTACTTAAATATGCTTTATTACTAGTAGTATTAATAGGATTTAAATTTCTAAGATGAAGCATTGTCAATTATTATTCATTTTGGACTAGTATTTCTTTCATCTTATTTCTCTTGCCTTTTATTGGAGGCTTATTCTTTATTTCTCATCTGACCTGCTTACTTAAATATGCTTTATTACTAGTAGTAGGATTCAAATTTCTTAGATGAAGCATTGTCAATTATTATTCATTTTGGACTAGTATTTCTTTCATCTTATTTCTCTTGCTTTTTATTCGAGGCTTATTCTTTATTTCTCATCTACCCTGCTTACTTAAATATGCTTTATTACTAGTAGTATTAATAGGATTTAAATTTCTAAGATGAAGCATTGTCAATTATTATTCATTTTGGACTAGTATTTCTTTCATCTTATTTTTCTTGCTTTTTATTGGAGGCTTATTCTTTATTTCTCATCTGCCCTGCTTACTTAAATATGCTTTATTACTAGTAGTATTAATAGGATTTAAATTTCTAAGATGAAGCATTGTCAATTATTATTCATTTTGGACTAGTATTTCTTTCATCTTATTTTTCTTGCTTTTTATTGGAGGCTTATTATTTATTTCTCATCTGACCTGCTTACTTAAATATGCTTTATTACTAGTAGTAGGATTCAAATTTCTTAGATGAAGCATTGTCAATTATTATTCATTTTGGACTAGTATTTCTTTCATCTTATTTCTCTTGCTTTTTATTCGAGGCTTATTCTTTATTTCTCATCTACCCTGCTTACTTAAATATGCTTTATTACTAGTAGTAGGATTCAAATTTCTTAGATGAAGCATTGTCAATTATTATTCATTTTGGACTAGTATTTCTTTCATCTTATTTCTCTTGCTTTTTATTCGAGGCTTATTCTTTATTTCTCATCTGCCCTGCTTACTTAAATATGCTTTATTACTAGTAGTATTAATAGGATTTAAATTTCTAAGATGAAGCATTGTCAATTATTATTCATTTTGGACTAGTATTTCTTTCATCTTATTTCTCTTGCTTTTTATTGGAGGCTTATTATTTATTTCTCATCTGACCTGCTTACTATATTTTATTACTAGTAAAAAGAGATTTGGTATAGCAGAAATTTGGTTCTACATGAGGATGCTGAGGATACCATTGACTGTACTTATGAGCAATGATAAAGCCTTAGAGAAAATAGAAACAAAAAGGAAATTTATACATAGCATCAGGAAGAGACAGTTGAGGTTTCTAGGGAACATAATGAGGAAAGAAGGATTGGAAAATCTGATACTCACAGGTCAGACTGAAGACAAGAGAGATAGAGGTAAAAAAAAAGTAAGATACTTAGTGAACTTGTGTAAATGGTTGGTGGAACAAGGTTTAAGAGAAATAAGAAAAAGACAAAATTTATTAAGAGCTACAAAGGACTGGAAATTGTGGAGAGCCATGATCACCTATTTTCTGAAGGGACATAGCACATAGAAGAATTATTTTGTCATAAAATATTCCATCATATTCATCTTTATTCATTAATATTAATTTTTGGCTCATATTATTCTTATTTCTATTGTTTTGGATATAATAGTATTCACATTTTTTAGCTGAAGCATTTGAAATTATTAACTTTTGACTCCTACATAATTACTTAACTCTGATTGGTTCTTTTATGATTGATCAATTGCTGCTTGATTTTGTGATTCATCATTTAAAGATTATTTGAAAACAGCTTTCATCTTTTGTTCTGCTCTTCTTGCATGGCTAAACAACTCACTGAATTTGTGTATCGAGTTATCGTACTTTTCAAGAAAGAACATCCGATGTGGAGATTGAAGAAATATGCAGAAATTCTTCCTGAATTTTTCAGTCACATCAGTTGTCACCAGTTTTCAATTCTTGTTTCACATGTTTCTGAATTTACCGGGCACCCTGTATATAGAATTGTCAGAATGCAGGTAGAAATCATAGCCGTGTATGAAGGACAAAATGACAACAGGGTATGAATTTCAAGAAGGGGACATTATAATAATTAACATCATTTGGTATTTGACAAGTAAAGTACTGAAAACATATTTTTATACTGAATGTATCACACACCTCACTCAGTATCCCTCTAACTTGAGTAACTCTTGAGCCTTATATTGGGTGAACAGTTGCAAAAAAAAAATAAATAAATAATGTATGGAAATAAAGCTAAGGTTAAAATGGCAGTGGGATTCCAAGTTTGGGATTGAGATCAAGTATTTTGTTGGAACTGACAACATATTATCTATTAAATTTTAACTTAGTATCACTGATTGAACCCCAGTCACAATGAATGGATGCCCTATTGGGGACCCTCTGTGCCTTGAGAGGTTATTGGGCCTTAAGTGAAACTCATGCATGTGATTTATTGCTAAAGATATAGGAAAAATGGTGGTTCACCATCCTGCTCCAGTAATTGCTTGACTCCTTGTGCCATCCTTTACCTTTATAAGAGCCAGATCAGGCCTAAATTGGCGAACTGCTGTCATATTTGGGCAAGAGCTGCCCATTTCTCAGTTTCCAATCTCAATAGAGTCCAAAAGTGAATCAGAGGACTTGTAGGTGACAAATTATTTCCACCCTCCAACCTTTCTTTCACAGGTGGGATGTGGCAAGCCTCTGTTGCTACTTCCTTGGAAAGTGTTTGGACAAACTGCATTCCTTGTTTCTGCTAGCTCTAACATTCATGACCAGGACCCACCATGCCATACACATTGTAACGAACCACCCACAATACCCTCTGTATTTCATTGGTAAGAAGTAAGTTTCACTTGAACAACTTCTGCAAACCACTGGTCTGGTCTGTGGAACCCACTCCAAAGAGGATGTTTCCCTGATCACTACAAACTTAACCTGTTCAACTCTAGGGTTAACTATTATCTTCCCCTCCTATGTGTATAAACTGCCTCTTATTGTAACCCTCTACTTTGAGTGGCTCCCAGGCCTTGTACAGGGTGAAGCTCACCATTTAAAAAAAATTCAAATTCCCTTTATCAAAATCAAGCAGAGAATTAATATTATTTGATCATTTAAAAAAAAGAAAAAACAATGTATATAAGAAATATGGTGAGATGGTTTGTTTTATTTTACACAAGATTAACCAGAATGGGTTATTTAATGCCAACAAGATTTTTAGGATATGTCCGTATGAATAGAATATGCATTTGTAAATAGTCAGTCTGTAATCAGGTTTCATTGACGTATTTTTGTAAAGATGGTTTTTGTTGAAAGTCAAATGTATTGTTGGTATTTTTATTATAAAAACCTATTTTTACACTTTCATAGTGTTTTCCTCCCAGTTTGGATGTTAACTATGTGCCCATAGCTGGGACCCTAACAGGTGCTACCACCCTGGGTTAGGATGGACCTGGGAACAACAGCAATTAAGAGGTAGTTCCATGCTCTTGAAAACTTCCTGATCAGATGCCTTGCTACTGAATGTGGTTTATCATCATACCCAGAATGCCTCATTTGTGTGTGTGTGTGTGTGTGTGTGTGTGTGTGTGTTGGGGATGCCTTATCCCTCTGCAAAGGTGCAGTTGGCATACTCTGAGGCCCGGCTGACAGGGCACCCAAATTATGGTCAAACTGTTTAAGCTAATATAAGATGTTTACAAGCCAATATATACACTAACACATGCAAAAATGAAAACACTTAAACAAATAAATAATAATAATAATAGACAAATAAATAATATGAAGTATGGAATAAATAAATTAACAAAATAAAATTAAATAAGAGAACAATATAAAAAAAATCTCTGCCATATACTGCAATGAAACTTCATCTACGTTACCTGATCATTTGGCTAAAAAATAGAAGTAAACACTTAAAAAGAAAATTACAGAAACAGCCTTGTGTTGTGTTTTGTATCATGTGGAGTTATGTCGTCCCTTCATTAAAATCAATGACTTTTTGTTGGTTGGTTGATTTTGTTTAGCAGCATATCTCTATGCATTATTTAATGCCGAAATTTAAATATTTCATACATAATTTTATGCTTTCAACTACAGATTTTGTACATAATTTTATACTTTTAGAGTAAAGATATGATTTTTAGACATAATTTGTAGATTATAAAATGTATAAAAAAGAAATGTATAGAAAATTTTTTTTACTTAAATGGCAAACTAGAAATTGAGACCAGATATCAGAAAGCCAATGCAATCAGTTACCAACTTGCTCCTCTTCTAAAACACCCTAGCATTTCCATGAGAAACAAGGCAAATCTCATCAATGCCATTTTCCTACCAATGCTGACATACCAGTGCCAGACATGGCCACTAACAAAAACCCTTGAGAGGAAACTGATCACTTGTGAGATGAAATGCCTGAGGAAAGATGTGAACAAGACCAGGCGAGACAAGATCAGGAATGAGAAAATTAGAGATATGGTAGGAGCAATACAAATCATGCAACACATCAAATGACAGAGGATCAAGTGGTCTGGACACCTCACTCGTATGCCTATCAACCAACCAGTCCTATGAGCATACGCTCTCAGGTACTCTGGCTGGAGAGCGAGAGGCAGACCAAGAAGATGCTGGAACGACTCAGTGGCAAACACTCTCAGAGCCCACAAGATTATTCTCCTCCAGGCTACTTGCCTTGCCACTGACAGATGACTGTGTCTACTTGCGATGCCTAACAGCACAAACGGAAGGAAAAACTAAACTAATGTATAGTCTGTAATTTTACTATAGAAATGCATTTTTATATTTTTTAGTGTTGCATTGATTATTATTTTGCTATAGAAATGTAATAATTGTCATTTAATTATAAAAATACACTATTGTTTTTTGTTTGGGATTCATTATTTGCCCATAGCTGGAACTCTAACAAGTGATACCATCCCAGGTCAGGATGGACCTGGGAATAACAGCAGTTAAGAGGGGTTCCATGTGTTATACTCCATTGCAATTAGAGCTCCTTCTGAATCATTCTGCATGCTGACCAGATGTGAATGTCACAAAGGCAGAGAACAAAATAACAAAAGTCATTTTCTGTGCATTAGACTCCATGAATCATGTCCGGTCTATGAAGTGAGTTCCGACAGTGGCCAATCACAAATGTTCCCACTGGAAAAAGAGATGCTCCTGGGGACTACCAGACCTGCTTAAAAGCAGATCTCTGAGAACGACCTGAGCAGTTGCAGCCCAGTGTGCTGCCAGCTGCCACACAAAGTGCTGCTGCTGCAACCATCACCACTATCACTCAACATGACTGCACCTCTCAACAACCGTCACAACTCCCAGGCTTGACTAACCACCTCGACTATCAAGCTTTGCGTTGATAACATCTTGTTATGGGGACCTACCTTCATGGACAAAATAGACTCGTCTTATGATTATATTATGCCTCGCAAGAGGACTGTAGACAGTTGACGAGTTGACTACTGTACTTAGCCATCAGTCGGATGTGCAACACTTCTGTATTCGTTCTTTTTGTTAATAATATGTTTTCACTGAATTACTGAGTTCGAGTTTTCTTTTGGACCTATTCCGGGTCCACAACACATCTCAACCTCATCACCTCAGCAAATACCAGCCACGAGCATCTGACTATCAAGCTTCAACACCATCCTGCTAAAAGCATTCATCATCGACGATGATTTCACCTCAGCAAATACCAACATAATAACATCTTTGACACCATGTCACCTCGGCAAATACCAACAGGATAACACCTCAACTTCAACTCTTAATGCTCACATCCTATACATCAGCAAAGTCAGATTCATGACTTCTCCTGATTCCTAATGCTCGCATACTAGCATCAGCAAAGTCAGATTCCTGACTTCTCCTGACTCCTAATGCTCACATCCTACCATCAGCAAAGTCAGATTTGTAACAGATTAAAGAGTGAAAATATCAACAAATAAATACCTACATAAAAAAAACCTCTAGAATTTGTATGTTACACTGACTGGATGAAATCAAGTTTATTTCTTACCATCAAAGAGAACTTCTTTTATTCATATACCATTTTGATATCAGGTGGAGGAATAAAAAACATTTAACTTTTCTCATGTAGTTAATCATCTATTCAAATAAGTGCCAGTTAAGACTCAGAAACTACTGAATTGATTTCAACCAATCTGCATGCAGATAGACTAGGGAGAGTTACAGGTGATGTAAAGCTAACCTAGGTCAATCTTGAAGGTCATGAAAAGTCAAAGTAGCCATTTCTCAAGAAAGTTAATTATTTATTCACATATAAAAACAAATAGGAGCAAGGGAAGTAAATTAACTTTTGGTAGTAATGTATGGTTACTCCCCTTAGTCATTTTAATAATTTATACAAATAATTTGAAGTGTTTATTTGCCTTTTTATTCAGACATAAATACTTCCCGAGTGACACTGGATATTTCTGCTAGTTCCAGTAATAAATCTTACAGGAAAAAATAAAATAAAACAAGAGATTGGACCAATCAGTTCTTTAAAGAACCTGAAGACTTAACGCTGTTTTAATGTCAATTACCTGACTTGAGAAAATGTCACTGATTTGCTAAAATATTCCCAGTCAGAAGATTGGCAGATTCTATATATTACACTTACCTACTTTCAGATTCAGCTATTTTTAGATAATTTTCAAGCATAGCTTTTGGAAACAATCTGTTTACAATATGCATCGTCTTAGAAGGTGTACCAAGTCTTTCAGAAGATGGAAAACAATCTAACATACCATATTTTCTTGTGTATAATATGACTTTAGTATAATAAAACTCTGTATTTCTGAAGCTAAAAGTCGGGAATAAATTACATATTTCAGTATAATATGTGTCAAATTTTGACATTCTCCTTTCTTTTTCAGATGTACCAAGTGTGATAACTTCCAATGAGATACATGAAAGAAAAAGGCTACACCTCTCTTACAGCACTACCAACCAACTGTAGCAACTCCAGGTGCCCATCAAGTGATCATTCTGAGGGATTGTAAGCAATGAGGGCCCACTACATATTTCCACGTGGTCCGAAGATCAATGCTGCCACCTACACTGAAGTGCCAAAAATAGTGTTCAAGATCTACATTATTTACATTTGAACTATTGTCCTCATCTTTGTTGCGTCACTTGCAATAATGATTTCTAATTCGGGATTGAAATGTGTCAGTACTAGCTCCAAAGTTAATTTTTGTATTATTTCCTTAAACACTTTTTTACAGTCTTCTGTCCAATTCCAATTATTCTCCTTTTTTAGTAACTCATTTAGTGGGGCCCTCAATTTATGCATATTATCAATAAATTCACCATAGTAGTTAGCTAGGCCCAGAAAACTTTGTAATTCTGCAAAGTTTTTTGGTTCAGGCATGTTTTTAATTGCCGATGCCCTCTCTGGGTCTGGTTTCCTGCCACTTTCATTGATTATCTGGCCTAAGTATTTAATTTCCTTTAGGAAAAAAATCACACTTTTTTCCTTTTACCTTAAACCCAAAGTCCTGAAGTCTTCTGAAAACCTCCTTTATGTATGATGTGTGCTCTTCAACATTGTCGCTCTTAATTAGAATGTCATCTAGATAAGCAGTCGCAAAATTCTGGCCCGTGAGCATTGTGTCCATCGTCTGCTGAAAAATTGCTGGTGCAACTTTTACCCCAAATGGTAGTCTGTTGAATTTATACAACCCTTTGTGCGTATTAATACATAGAATTTTCGTACTCACTTCTTGTACTGGGATTTGCAGATAAGCCTCACTTAGATCTATTTTGGAAAATATCTTACCACCGTTGAGCTTTGTAAATATTTCCTCTGGGCTCGGTAATGGGAAATGATGGTCTTTCATAGCCTTATTTAGCCCCGTCGAAAAATCTGCGCATACACGGATTTCTCCTGATTTCTTTTTTACATAGACTACCGGTGCTGCCCATTCACTAAACTCTGTTTTTGAAAGGATCCCAGTTTGTTCAAGTCTCTCTAATTCTTTGTCAATTTTTTCTATAGTAGCAAATGGTATGTTTCACTTCTTTCTAAATACTGGTTGGATGTTTTCTTTTAATTCAATTCTAGCTGCAAATTTGTTGCATCATCCCAACCCGCTTGCAAATACCTCGGGAAATTGATTATGTAATTCTTCCTTTAACTTTGTTGCATCTGATGGTTCACCGTCTAACTTTTTGCAAAATGAGCTGATAGGTAGGTCCCAAATGTCGAATTTTTGCATCCAGTCTGTACCCACTAGATTTTCTGTATCTTTCATTACATATATCTTGAGCTTTTTGTTTTCCAGTGAAATTTAACATTTACGATTATTTCTCCTTTGAATTTTATACGCTTTCCTGTCACCGACTTAACAATTTTTTGTGTATGTAACATGGTTTGTCTGTTAAGCTTTTTCCATGTCTGTAGGTTAATTATCATTAGATCGTAACCTGAGTCTAGTTGCAAATTTATCTTTTTATTTAAGATTTCAAGTTCCACATATTTCCTTATGTTGGTATTGTCTTCGTCATGCCTCCTAGTAGCTCTTATCCTACTAGTAGCTTTTCTGTTCCTACATTGGGATGCCTTGTGCCCCATTTTTCCACACACAAGACAGTTTTTATATTTAAAATGGCAATCCTTATTCCAGTATAGTCCTCCACATCGATAACATGCAGATGGGGGGGGCTTATATTTGCTTCGTTTTTGTCATAATTTGTCCTATATGTTGTACTTTTTTCCCTTATTATAGAATTTTTGTTTTCTTTCCAGGGGAGGGTGAAGAACGTAAACTTTTGTTTAACTTACGTATATGTGATACTCCTGACTCCTCAATGTTCTTTGAGTCTTTCTTTATACTCAGGCATTTTTGGCAATCTTCTGATAATTGTTGTAGTGTTAGTCCAGGTTCATTTTGTAGTTTTGAAGGCATTCTTTTGTGCATTTCACTATCTTTTGCTGGGACTAACCCTTGAACAAAGATGAGACACTTGAAATTGTCCGATGTTAATTCTGCCAACTTGAAGTCGTTGCAATGTTTATTCACAATTGCGGCAAACGTGGAATAGTCCTCATTTTTGCCCTTTACCAGGTTAAGACATTTCCACCTCTTATGAAAGAGTGATGTTTTTGGACCAAAAAGCTCTGTAAGACATGTAACTGCTTCGTCAAACATTAATTCGTTCGTCTTTTTTGGCAAAATGTAATCCACAAATTTTGTGTATTCCTCAGTTCCTAATTTTCTGAGCAAGAGACGGAGCTTCTTTGCTTCTGTCCAGTTTTGACAATCGATGTTGTAGATGTCTTCATAACGTCTGAAATAATCCCTGAAATTTTTATCCTCTTCTAGGGAGTAATTGAATGTTTCTATCGTATTTCACACTGCGTTTTGGGAAAGAGTCGCCTCTTTTTCGATATTTTGTTCTTTGTTACCCGCTACCTTTAATATAATTCCTGCGTTTGTAGTAATTGTTTTTGCCATTTCTCTTCCATTCTTTCTTGGAGTTGTAATTGCTGTTCATTTTGGTATTTTACAAGTTATACTAAAATACTTTTAAAATCCTCCATGATAAGAGTCTTACGAAAAACTCGATTTTCTGTATTTTAATCCTCGTAAATCGCCAAGTTGATGTGGATACTGGCGAAAAACGGCAATCTTTTCTTTTGAGTCTCCGAGAAGCGCAAATTCTTCTCAACCAAGCTGTTGTGGTGAGAAGAGAGAAATTTTTTATTTCCGTGTAGGTCCCAATTTCCTGTCACCAAGTTGTTGTAGTCGGCAAGGGAGAATTTCTTTTTCCTTTTTGTGTGAACATTGTGGACTGGGGCTACAAACAAAGATCTGTACCAAATAACAGAAACCATATCACTTGAAGATTACCAACAGCAGCAACAACTAAAATGGATGGCACATGTAACACAAAAAGAAAATAATTACATAATGAAGTATTATAGAAAAGACACAGGGAGGCCATCTTACGGTGGTGGGAAAGTGACTGAAACCTTCAATAATCAAATTGGTGCAACACAATCTTTTTACTGCTAGTCATTAAAAAAAAACTATTTTCAAAGAAAGATATTTTTAATCTAAAGGCAATCCTTCTTGGAACATTGTGGATTGCCAAATATTTTTATAGTTTTATTTTCGCACTTTAGAAAGTAACATTCATTGTGATCAATCTCATATTTGAGAAATTATATTCTATCATAAAGTTGGTACAAACATCATTCAGATAAGGTACTTATTCAATGAGTTATTTTAATTAATATCTTCATAAAAAGGGCTTTGATAATATTGAAAAAGAGAAAATAATGACATATTCAAGATGCTGACATTCCACCCATTCAAATAAAAGGTTAAGAAAGAAACCCCCATCAATACCAGAGAGGGATTTGAGTGAGGAAAGCCTGTATGTCTTGGCATAGACCATCCGTCTTTGAACATTTTGAACTGGCGCTACACAATATCACAAAGATCTGTACCAAATAACAAAAACTACTTCACTTGAGTACTACCAGCAGCAGTAACAAGTAAAATGGATAGTACATTTAACTCAAAGAGAAAATAATAATATGTTGACATTCCACATTAATTCAAATAAAAGGTTAGGATGGAAGCCCTCAATACTGAAAAGGTCAATAACTGAACTTGAAAAACACATTTCTCTGGAAAATTGTTTTGAAGAGAAAGATTTTATAAATTTAAACTGAAAACAGCACTGGCTGCTTGATCAATGAATACTGAATGTTTCTTTATATTATAATACTGCCATGACGATTTCCTTATTGTGTTGGTCAAAAATTTAGTCCTATTGAGGTTCTGTTCATAAAAAAATATAGAACAAAATTTCTTTGGAAAAGTTTTTGGGGATTAGTATTCATCAGACTTTCTTCTTCCAAACTGAAAAATATTGATTTTTATCATTTTAGAGGGGAGATGCTGTTCATAATAAAAATCCAGTGTCAAATCGATCCCTGACTTCTTAAAGAGTTATCTGTACTTTGTTTTTATTTTTAAATCTGAAGTAAGTCATGTACTACTAAAACTGCCCTTTTTCCCAATTTGTAGTAGAGTCTAAAACTTTTTTCATGCACACAGATTCTACACTGATCCTATGCAAAAAATACAAATCTATACATAAACTGCTTTTGACCTGAAATTATCCAGCTATAAACATTTTCATTTATGATGAGTTCTTTTCCAGTGATTTATATAAGCCACAATGTCTGTTCAGAAATGATCTAACCATTTAATATTAAACAAAAGTAACCTACCTAGGGCAATGGTACCTTAGTCCTCTTCAAAAGTATTCTGTGTCTACCCTTATACATTGAATGATTCATTCATTTTCTATGGTTTATCAACCCTTTGCAGGCTATTTAAAGCCATGAAATATTTTTAGATTGTAAGAATTTTTATTTTTTTGAGATATTTATTAACCCATAGCTGGGGGAGAAGAGGTGGATTCATACACCATTATCCATTACACCACCCACCTGGTCACCCATCTATGTACTGACCAGGATCAACATTGCTTAACTTCGGTGATCGTACGGGAACCAATGTTTCAATGTGATGTGGCTTACCTTTATACAAATGCCTTGACACTAAAAAGTCCTCTTTTCAGCTGATTTGTTTTTCTCCTTAATACATTGACTGCCAGCCGCAAAATACCTTTTAGTTTTTATTATGCTGTGGGCCACAAGTTATGTTTTTGTGGTCTTGCTTATTTTTTCATTGCTTTTAATGCAAATACCTGGTACCTGACATCTGATGCAGGAATGAAAGATTGTATTGGCGACTAAATAGTGATATTTTTAATGTGAAAACTTCATTTGAAGTTATAAGTTATCAAAGATTTTTATTTGTTTTTCCCTGTAATTTTGTCTCCTTTTATCTCCTTTTCAATGGGGATTTTAAATTTGAGAAAAGACAGAAATTACCAGAAAATAAATCTGAGCAGTAATGGATGATGACAAACCTTTGGTGATAAGATACCTTGCCAAAAAAAGTACACTGAACAAGAATGTAATGACCACACAGTAGACAACTCAGTGACTGATGTTTCACTGCCAACTGATTAACATCATAGAATAGGGTCTGTTCAGCCATGTACAGTAAGGTACCATCTGATTAGTTGCCAAATTATATCAAGGCTGTACAACTGGTCTGTGATATATTTAAAGTGGCGAGATACTTTCTGGATAGACCTTATTCCTAACTGACTGATATCTTAACATAGTCATTACTTATTTTTTTTCTGCTCGCAAAACAACTTCAGGAATGGAACGATCAAGTTGCCAGAAAATGAAATGAAGTGTTCATAAATTGAGATGTTGATAGGAACTAGCAAATAAAAATAGATTGATAGATTGGTTTGATGCCAGTGGGATAAATTCAAGAATTCATGATTTTACAGAATGTTTATTTCTTTTAGATATTTTTTAGACATTTTCTGAGATTACTTCAAAACCATTACATGTAGCGCCAAAAAAAAAAAAAAATGTGAAAGCAAATTGCAACATGTTATTTGATCAACAAAAACATTAAAAAACAAAACTATTTAATACTAACAGAAAAAAAAAATGGCCTACCTAGGACAATGTTGTCTTAGTCCACTTCAAAGTGATCCTCTTGAAACCTCTCATGTATACCTCAGAATTACATTATTTCGTTTAGATATTTTTTTAGACATTTTCTGAGATTACTTCTAAAACCATTACATGTAGCGCCAAACAAAAAAAAAGAAAAAAAAAGGGAAGCAAATTGCAAAATGTTATTTGATCAACAAATCAAGAAAAAGATTAAAGAAATAAAACTATTTAATACTAAAAACAAAAACTTCCTACTGAGGGCAATGGTATCTTAGTCCACTTTAAAGTGATCCCCATGAAATGTCTCATGACTACTTTAGAATAAATTGAGCTCAAATAAAAACAGGAAGCAAATTGCAACATGTTATTTGATCAACAAATCAACAAGAACATTAAAAAAACAAAACTATTTAATACTGACAGAAAAAAATGACCTACCTAGGACAATGCTGTCTTAGTCCACTTCAAAGTGATCCTCTTGAAACCTCTCATGACTACCTCAGAATTACATCCTTTTTAAAACAATCTACAAAGTCTTCTTTAAGGACTGCCATCAACTACCTCATGACATTATTCTTAATTTCAAATAGTCTGAAATTTCCCTTTTAATGGTGATAGTCAGAAATCACAAGAAGATAAATCTGGTATATAAGGAGCCTGCCAGACCAGGATGATATAATGTTTTGCAAAAAAAAAAAGAAGATATACTGATCTACTCACATCACACAGGCAAGCTCACTCATTAATATCACATTGCCAACTGAGTAACGCCACAAGAGAGTGTCTGTTCATATATGCGCAGTAGTGTCTTCTCTGGTTAGCTGCCAACTTGCATCAAGGCCACACAACCCATTCTCAAGATATCCAAAATGGCTGATACTTTCTGAACAGACTTTGGATATCCCGCCCAGAAAAATGTGGAAATGAGACACTGAAAACTGAATTTAAATGAGAAAAAGCTTTTTTCCTCTACATTTTTCTGTGTGCTTTGTAAGAAGTATTTTGTTGACATCTATTGGTCTTGGCTTCTTCTTTTTGAGGATGAAAAGGATTTCTTAAAAAATCCCAAGCCATATTTCTTGGATACATTTTTGTCTGTCATTCTGACGTGAAGATGCCAACACCAACAGATGCTTTATTTATAGATTTTCCACTTTGTCTCCTCATCTCAACTTTTCTTTTGGATACTATTATTTTTTTTTTTAAGTGTATCACCCCAAGCAAGGCTGGAGGCCACTATCATGCAAGGGGTTATAGAAGGGTTGGAGGAAGAGCAGATAGGAGTGGTAAAGGAGAGGATGTGGAGAAAGAGAAAGACAGTGGGTTGATCAAGGCAAGGGGGTTACAGAAGATTTGGAGCGAGAGCAGATAGGAATGAAAGGTGAAAGGATGTGGAGAAGGGAAGTGGATAGATCAAGGCAACTGGAGATGTTGATTGACGCTACACTTAAACCGTTGGAGATTGTATTTGTCAGGGAAACAGTAATAGGGAAGGGAGTTCCACAGGCGAGATGTGTGAGACATGAAGCTATTGGAGTAGAAGAGACGTCTACATCTAACAGTTTCAACGGTGAATACTATGATACGTTCTACATGCACACCAAAAAATGTAGAGGAAAGGGGTTTTTTTCTCATCTAAATTCTGTTTCCCATATTTTATTCATTAACCACTTTGAGATGGGGGTATTTTTTTTTTAATTGTTTTGTTCTTATTGTAGAACATAAAATTTTTTTTTTCTCTTACAGTTTCTTTATGCTCTCAGTGTCACTGGGTCATTCCATACTATCATATCTCATCAGCCATTCTCCAAGACAATCATTGCTTTTACTGTTTTCATCAGTATCTACAAACTGTTTTTAATCACTATTTATTTACTGCCAGAGTAAGAACACCATGTTGGTCATTCCTGAGGCAGATTTTATATCAGAGTAATTGGCTGCCTCGACATCGCTTCTTTGCACTTTAGTTTCTCATACAGAGTGATTTTCATACTGAAGTAGCAACAATTGAAACATTGAAGCTGGCCAGTCACCAGCAAGCATCTACCCAGAGACAGGCTGTTACATGATACAAACCACTGAACCTAGATGAATCTCCTTTCTGTGTCTTTGTCAAATACGATGGAGTCTTCATGATGATGATGATGAAGAAGACCCAAGCAAAAGAGATGTATTGTAAGATATACTGCCAGTCACTACAGGATTTTCATAGTTTTCACTGATTCAGCCCCACATACAACAAATAAATTTCACATGGCGACCGTTCGAGGTAATGCTTTCGCCATCATAGCGGCTGACAGAGGATAGAAAAAATTGTTTATAGTTACGTTGTTCTGGAATTGTCATCATTGGTCGACTGAACTTGCTTTGTTTCAATGACTTTTGTTTTGTTATTATTAGTTACTTTGTTCAATAAATCCAACAATTGATTAGGAAAAAAAAAAAAATTTCACATGTTTCACAAGGGCATTCATTGTTTTCACTGCTTTTATTGCCATCTACATTTTGAATTGCTATCTGATTCACTGCCAGAATAAGACGACCAAGGATTTGCAAAAAAATATCAGTTCCTTAGAAGTATGATATTTGTTTATGAGTGCTGCCATTTTTAAATGTCAGGACGATTTTTATGAGAGGCTAATCTAAATTATGATCATCAGCATCATCTATGAATTGCCTTTAATCATTATCTGCATCAGTTCTAGACTACTCCTCCCCAGTCTTTTGAACAGGAGTATAGGTTTATCCTTTATTTCCTGGTTAGGATTAGGCTTCATGTTCCTTCTTAAATCTACTTCAGTTCTATACTTCTAACATCTCCACCTAAACTCTGAAATTTTATTTACTATTTATTTTTGAATTTATTTTATGTTTATTTATTTATTTATTCAGTAGGTTGAGATCAGTTGCCTATTGCCTAATTAACACTCTTTCCCTATCTTTTGAACAGGAGTAGAAGTTTATCTTTTGTTTTCTGTTTAGAATTGGATTTCTGGTTCCTTCTAAAATCTACTTAAACCCTATACTTCTAACATTCTCGTCTGAACTCTGTGATTTTATTTACTATTTATTTTTTACTTTAATTTTTTTTCTCAATCGGCATAGGTAGGTTCAGCTATCATCTGGCTCCTACTCCTCCCTGGTCTTTTGAACAGGAGTAGAGGTTTATCCCTTGTGTCCTGTTAGGGTTAGGTTGCTGGTTCCTTCTAAAGTTTTCTCATTCATTTTCACTCCCAGTAGCACCTTTTGTTTTAGTGGCATTATCACCTTGCTTAGGGTGAATTGATTAAAAAAAAAATCATGGCAGGTAAAAAAAAAGAACCAGAATAAGGAAATTTGCATATATAGATATATCTCACTGAAAGAATGGTACAGTGGAGTAATGGATAGTGGCTCGGATTGAGGAATCGGAGAGTCAAATTCGAATTCCAGTCTGATCCATTACATTCACTTACATGCTAATACCCTTGGGAAAGGTATGAATCCTCTTCTTCTCCCCTCAGCTTTGGGTAAATAGCAGGGCAGACTGGGTTCTATAGCCTTGGGTGGCAACCAGTCTAGAAGAAGGAAAATCTCTGAATTCAAAACTGACCTGGAGACGGTTGGGCTCTGTCAGGCTATCTGCCCAAGAATCACCATTTCTACTGTGGCTGCAGTACATGTAGTACATCTACAACCCTGATGGGTCATGGGATAAAAAAAAAAATCTCACTCAAGTACAACTAATTCTTTGACTAAATAAAAAAAACATGTTGTACCCAAAAATTTCTAAAGAGCTAAAAATATAATTAATACTGTTGCTGTAAGTTCTGCAGAGGCTGAAAGAGGGTTTTCTGCAATGAACATAAGTTATTCTGACAAAAAAAGTTATCATCTTACAGTTAAAAATGTGGCAAATATTCTAGTCATAAATTTGATAGGTCTGGGACTGCAGTGATTCAGTTTGAATGTAGCTAAGAAACCCTAACACAGCTGATGATATAAGAGTCAAAAAGCATAATACTTTTGAAGAGAAATATGATGAGAACAGAATTGCAATCTGGAAATATCTTAATAAATAAATGTTTTCTATTAAATTATCAAAAGGGTTTCATTATTTTTGATACTATAAAGTGATTTGTTTCCATTCTCAGATTGAAAAGAAAATAAGCAAAATTGGTTCCTGAAGATAACCTGCCTTTATAGAACCAGTTCCTGGAATTTTGTGATGCCATTATTGGGTGTATTTTAGATGTTATAGCCAAGGAGATAATTTTTATATAGATAACCGTGAGAACTCAACTAATAACATCAACTATGTGAGGCTGACCTTGGCTGTCATTTAAGGTCACCAGAGGTTATCAAAGTGCATAATCAAATACTTGCTAAGTTGGCATGAAGACTCATAAGACAATCAGTTGTGACACAGACTATGTGAGGTTGACCTCTGAGCTCATTTGAGGTCGCCAGAGGTTATCAAAGTGCATAATCAAATACTTGCTAAGTTGGCATGAAGACTCATAAGACAATCAGTTGTGTCACAGACCATGTGAGGTTGACCTCTGAGCTCATTTGAGGTTGCCAGAGGTCCAGAATGTGCATAGCATGCCATTTCTAGCTAAAAATTAATCAATTTCTGGTAAAAAGACAGGTGATACAGAGTTTGCTAAAAAAAAAAAAAAAAAAAAAAATAACATAGGAAGTTATGCAAAAGTGAGACTTGATCACAAATTGAGACTTTGAGAGGCAAAATATTTATAGAGTAGGTTTGAGAATGTTGAATGCTAAAGGGTTAATGTAAAAGCCATTTAAAGCTGTAGAACAAACATGTTTCTGCAAAGCTTGTTGACATGAAATTATTTTAAATTTCTCAACCATTGACTCCCACTCATAACTGGATTTAAACCTAGCCTTAAAATTAAGATTTAAATTCGTAGAGAATTTTTACTGACATGAACATTGAATGAATGATTTTAGTGGGATTGCAACTCATATTTAGCAATTAATTTTAATACTTCCGAGGAACTGCTTTCGCTTGTCCCTAGGCCTCATGAATTTAAACATCCTACGTGGCTGGCATCCCGTTCCCACCCCTTCACCGTTGAAACTGTTAGATGTAGACGTCTCTTCTACTCCAATAGCTTCATGTCTCGCACATCTTGCCTGTTACCTATTACTGTTTCCCTGACAAATATAATCTCCAACTATTTAAGTGTAACGTCAATCGACATCTCCAGTTGCCTTGATCTATCCACTTCCCTTCTCCACATCCTTTCACCTTTCATTCCTATCTGCTCTCGCTCCAAATCTTCTGTAATCACCTTGCCTTGATCGATCCACTGTCTTTCTCTTTCTCCACATCCTCTCCTTTACCACTCCTATCTTCTCTTCCTCCAACCCTTCTATAACCCCTTGTGTGATAGTGGCCTCCAGCCTTGCTTGGGGTGATACGCTTAAAAAAAAAACAAAAAAAAAAAATAGAAAAATGTTCTTTTATCCTCACAATTGGTAAAAAGGTAGATAAGGTAAAATTCAATCTCCAAGGTCACAGGTCATTGGAAGCTGAATTACTTAATGAACTTTATGATACATATTGGAGGTAAATTGGTACATGGAGAGAACTTAAACAGAAAAAAAAAAAAATGATGGACTAGATAGTGCTTGCCTCCAAGCGGTCACCATTGTTCAATTTTGGATTAAATTTGAAAATTTTTAGGTCAGGGAGAACAAGACACTCGCTGTGTCACTGGCCCAAAGAACTTGCTGATATTTTTTTTTAATGGACCGTGATTTGACGGTTCAAAGGTGAACTGCCCACCCCCCTCTTTGAAAGGGAAGGTAGAACTGGGACTGGACCTTAACAGCAGTTGCAAATGAGACCGCTGAGAAACTGGAGGTTCGTTTCTCTCTCCCTGCTGAAAAGGCAGGCAGCCCATAAGTAAAGGATGCATGGGTAACAGGCTGCTGAATGCAACTTTCCCCTTCAGAGAAAGTTTGGAAAAGAAGTCCTCTCGAAGAAGCCCCAGAAAAGAAAGTTGAAAAGAAGTTCATAAGTAGAGTTTGGAGCTAAAGCCGTTTAAGAAGAAGAAGCAAACACGTGCGTTTTCAAAAAGTGTTTTACCACGTGTTTAAGTAAATTGTCACCTCCTAGCAGCCGTAAAAAAAGGCGTAATATCCAGGCAGATGGGAGGAAAATAAGTGAAGAAAGAAGGGAGTTTGGTCACCAAGAAGAGAACCTTGTCTACACAAGAGAAAAAAGATAAAAACTTTTGAACCTTGAAAGGACTGAAAGTGTACTGTAGAGCTAAGACTCTTCCCCCTTTTTTTATTGTTATCATTGACACAGCAGGTGGGTGCTATTCTTTTTTTTTGTTTTTTGGTGCATTGTAATTTTTAGGTTTGTTTTCTGCCATGTTTTTTTTTACATTGTGTTACTCAGAGAATAGGTTATCTTATTCTCAGCAAAAAGGGATGAATTTTTGCAAGCACCCTTGTTTAGCTGGATAGAAATAAATATTTTTTTCTTTGTAATTGAATCTGATTTGCATTTTTTCTTTCTTTTTCGTTATTAATTTGGGCAACAGTGAAAATACTGTTGCAGCAGGTTTTATTTTCTGAAAGAAAAGAAAATTTCCGAAATAAAACATTTTTTTCAATGAAGCGGACGTTAAAAATTTTAATTTTTTTTTCTTTTGTTTGTAAAACATGGTACATGCCTCAAAAACATTTTCAGTTAAAATTTTTAAAAATATCTCTGATTAAACTTCATTGTTACAGTTATTTTTAACGTAAAAAAAAATGACACAGAAATACAGTAAATATTAGGAATTTGTTGAACGAGACATTCTTGCAATTGAAGAAATTAACTCAAAGAACATTATTGGTCTTGACCTGGCATCTCGGCTTCAGTCACTTTCCTATCATCATAAAGTTGCTTCCCTGTGCCTTTTCTATAAATACTTTCATGGTAATCATTGAATGGTACCAAGACTTTATGAATTTAAGCACAGTACTAGATTTTACAGTCAAATTGGCAAAATGTAACTGTAAGTTCCATGCTAACAGTTTCTTTTCTCGCTTGTGGAACTCTCTTCCAGCTACTTGCTTTCCAGTTAACTTTGATGTTCAAAATTTTAAATGCAATGCCAATCATTATATACTGTATTCTTGATTACTCTTATATTGTTTTCACTCCTTAATAATGTTTCATTTTTCTAATTCTTCCACACCCTGTAAACCCCTGTCTCTTACTACCTTGCTTATGGAAAATTCAATTTAAAAAACAAAAAAAAAAACAGATTCATGGAGAGGTTCAGTCTTACAATTGATACATTTCCAGGCACTTCGGAGGCTGTTTAGAATCCAATTGTGTTCAACAATTAACCAGTGGTAGAAGTGCAAATATTTACTCAGAAGCCTTGTCACCCTAAGAGACTATATTATTTGTTTTGAGCATCCTGAGGCTGTGGTTGAAACCAATAGCAATTTTATTGAATAAATTTGCTCTTTATTACATCAAGATATTTTTGTGTAATTTTGATAAATATATCTGTTAGAGAGATGCCAATCAGAACTTACAGAATAGACTTGCCCGGGAAACAGAGTGGAATCTCCCAGGCTGTTATATAAACCATCTACCGATTTGCCCAGTCAGTCAGACTCAACTTCTATTACAGTTGAGTACTGTCTGTTGCTATTACCAAACTCTACAACAATGAACAAGATGAATCTTTAACATTATGTTAGTCACTTCACCTAAGATTTCCGAAAATGGATAGTACCTTGGTTTCTGTTTCCCATGACAACTGAGCTACAATTGTTCCACACTGCATTCTACACACCATCACTAACTCAGGAGAGTAGTGGAAGGGAGTAAAAGAAACAAGTTGTCAACTAGGAATTATGAGTACTTTAAAAATTTGTGGGTAACCAAACACCTGATATGACTAACACAGGGTTAAGAATCCTTAATGAGTTTTGTAAAGCCATCATTACTGATGTCCTTTTAGGACATGGAATAGAAAACAAAAGAAAATATACTGTCAATTCACTTTGAATGTCTGAGTAAAAAAACATTCCCATCCACCCACAAAATAGAAAAAAAAAAATCAATAAAATAAACTGAAAAATAACCCCATAAAAAAATAAAACAAAAAAAACAAAAGATATATTTTTTAAATGACTTACGTGTTGGGTTCCAGTGTTGTGAGATCAATTGTAGAAGATCCCATGGAATCATCGTGCATACCACGATCATAGTCAAAGACTTTCACATACAATGGCTTTAAGACATCCTCAATTGGAATGGTAAATTTTTCCTCCCATCGGGGATTTAGATCTTTGTAGATAATTCGACTCTTGTGGTATAGCTTCCCATCAATTTTAAATTTAACGTATGGATCACTGGTTCCTGGAAGAGAGAGAAAAAAAAGGAATTGACATTTAAAATAGTAAATTTAATTTCTTATTATTTAGATTACCAATTTAATTTTTTTTGATTTGATAAATGGTACGGCTATCACGTAGGAGTTCGGACATGCATACATACAACTTTTTTAAAAATCTTTTCACCCCAAACAAGTCAATAAAGCAACTAAGATTCAGGCGGTTATTGAGTGTGAATGAATATAAGAAGAAAAAAACATTATTAAAGAGTGAGAACAATAAAAGAACAGGAACAAAGAAGACAGAAGATAATGATTAACAATGCATTTAAACTTTTGAACATCAACATTTGCTGGAAAGAATGGGTCCAGAAGGGAGTTCCACAAATGTGAGAGCATAGAACTTACAGCTAGATCTATCCATTTCGACTGTAAAATTATGAGACCATGTCGTCAATCTAGTACTGTGCTTAAATTCATAAAGCCTAGGAACCAAAGGGGAGAGTTCATCTGAACAAATTACCATGAAAGCACAGCAGTGTGAAAGTAACTGAGCAGAGATGCCAGTTTGACACCAATAACATTGCAAATTCTTCTTTGGATTTTATCAAGAATCTCTAAATATATAGCAGGAACACCAGACATTAGATAAGAATTAACTTTTATGTTTTTTATAATAGATTTCTCTCTACATGCACATATATATAACAAAACTTTGTAATTATATGTAAAAAAGTCTAATCTCTCACTTGTGTGTGTTCATATATATATATATATATATATATATATATATATATATGGGAAAATTGCATGACAAAGTGGAAAAAGTTTACTTGTGATGCATTTCACCCTTCAGGACTTCATCGAACTAAATATTTAATGTTGTTACATGTGCAATGTGCCTGACAGAGGGGTGCTAGGAATTCTAGAATTTTTTTTTTAAGTGCTGAATTCATTTAGAGTCTTTTTATTTTTCTTTCCATCACTTTTGTTAGCAGGTATTTCACACTGTGATATTAGAAGATCTGCCAGAAATGGTGAAATATTGTAAGAGCCAGGCTGCAACTTTACTGTAGATGACCTTGTCATTAAGGCACTCTCTAGAAATTTATATCGAGTGAATTATTTTCTCCTTTGAACAGAGTAGCATATTTTATGTCAAAATTGTGGTCAGTCTCGTTACAGTGGGCAACCAACGCATTTGACATATTATTTTATAAAATGTCCCTTTTGTGTTCATATAATCTTTTATTTAGATTCATTGAGGTTTCTCCTATGTATGTTTTTGACTATTAATACAGGCAATGGAGTAAACTCCTCCTTCAATTTTTAGCTTATTGTTTTGTGTAGTATTGAAATACGAATTATTTTACTATAGAAATACATAAAAAAATGAGTAAGATATAGATTTCCAGTGGTCAAGAATTAAGGTGTCAGTGATATAACAGAACAATGTATTCATAAAATAAAAAATGAGGGGCTAAAAATTGCACATTAGATTCTAAAATTCTGATTGAATTTTCTTTAGTTTCAATCGATCGATACTGATCAATACATCTATATGTATAAATAGCAAAATAAAGGCTTTCTTGATAAACCTACTGGAAACAGAATTCAATGCCAAAATCCTGATAATAAAACACTGATCAGACAATTTGGAATTAAGTCAAATGATTCTTGCTTTCTGAAAGGCTTTCCTTGGATTCATATTTTAAGAATTTGTCTAGATATTCAACGAACGATAAAAGGCAATGAAACAGAAGGAAGTTCTTTACCTGACTGATTCTAGCACGTTTAAATATCAATCAGATATAGATTTCATACTACTTTTTTGTGTGAGTCTGATATAACAGTGGCAAGATTCGTTATTGTTTTTTTTTTTGCTACTAGAGAAAAAATTGTTACATATGTTTTTTTCCAAATATTATCTTTACTAATTCAGTACCCACCACTAATCTAACGGCAAGTTGATGAAATTTAAAAATCTAGATTACTTTTCAACAGACATATAATGTCTACCCTTTTTAATATTATGGATGTTAAGATGATTTTAGGA
The DNA here is from genome assembly GCA_964036315.1 of Acanthosepion esculentum. Taxonomy (NCBI): domain Eukaryota; kingdom Metazoa; phylum Mollusca; class Cephalopoda; order Sepiida; family Sepiidae; genus Acanthosepion; species Acanthosepion esculentum. The sequence goes on along the minus strand of OZ038508.1, from coordinate 61,241,878 downwards.
ATGAATCAAAAACTAGGTAGGAAGTTATTTGTATAGAATAAATGTGAATGTTATTGACAAAATAAGGCAATTAGATGCACAAGGCAGTGCTTAAAATTCTCAGCTTGGTTTCCAAATCGGACTAAATGTTCAAACAAATGTTTTATAAAGGACTTCTTTTTCCGGCCAAAAACTTTTCAGTCCCACCTCATGTAAATGTACTGCTAAGCATCTGATAATGGAAACACAATGAAAATTAGAAAGGGATTGTCAATGGTCAGGAATTAGTACAAGCATTACTAAAATATGACTTGAGTGGAACTTACATTTCACCAAAGGAATACAAAAGGAATGAAGTTTGCATCATGGTAAATAAAATTTTGGATTCCAGTCTCCAGAAAAAAACCTTATGATAAAATGTCTTTCAGATTATCAGTCCAATCTTTGCTCTTCAGAAAGAACCTTATGGCAAAATGTCATTCTGATTATAACATGAGCCTCCACTCTCCAGAGATATTTAGTAGTATTCATTTTATGGATCTTTCTCCAGACAGTACAGTGTCTCTAAATCACATTAAAAGTCAGGGGCCAAGATGTTGCCTGGTGCCTCTCATGTCATATATATGTGTCATTCCATCTCAAATCAATCAATGGCCACAGGTGACCCTCTCAGAAAAATCTAGGAAAATTCACAGGTGTTCCTTAGTCAAATTTATTGATAAATCCCAAATACTAGATCCTTAATAGTTTCAGAGCATCTTGAAAATTCACTGCATTTTTTTTACTAAATATGGCTTTCAATGAACTTGTGACATTTATAGCTCCAAGAATATCGCATGCACAGATTTGAAACTTGGTTACAATAGTTTAAAATATAAACAGCTTAGCTATGCCTTATATACTTTTATTTTCATAAGATCTTGAAATGGCCCAAATGCAAAAAAGATGCTTCTCATTTACTAGATACAGCATCCAAATTAGTTGTTCTGTCATTGATGACCTAATAAATTATTTCTACAGAGTACACATATTCATTTCTCTTACAGCAATGTTTAAATCTTGCTCCTGGCATTCCATCTTATTAATTACCATATTTATATTCCATCTCTTCATGGCCACTCACTCACAAATAGACAAACATATAAGAGGGCCCTGAAAAGTTCTTGCAAAAACAAATCTGATATTTGGTTAGATTTTAGGCGATTGGTCAAGTCAATATATATATATATATATATATATATATATATATATATATATATATATAACATATTCTAGCCTAAACAGTCCCTCAAAATCTTTAAATATACAAATAGAAAAAGTACCGTAAGAATTTTTGCCGTTAGAAAAAAAAAAAAAAAAAAAAAAAAACCCAGACGACCTGAATTTAGCGGATGTCAGAATTTGTTGAAAGATACATACCTACCCGGATCCCTAAACATAACCTCGCTTTCGAATGTAACTATTAACTGATACAACGAAAATTAAAATTTGAACACCCCCCTACCACCCCTTGTCTATATGAATGGATTTATCAGTATCCTTGGAAACCCTCAATTATGAATCTTTGCCGTGCCTTTAACAAACGTAAATTTTAAAAAATAAGTTACTCCAAAGTTCACTTGACGAGGAAATGGAACTAATGTCTTTGGTTTAATAACAAAATTAAATTCAGGGGCTTTAGCTTCCATTTCTGAAACATGGTATCACTGTGTAGCGAAAAAAACATATTTTAAATCAATTAATTTATAATATTAATGCTCTGTAAATTTACATTGAGCACTATTGTGTAAAAATAAAAATATCTATAAGAACACCGGATTTTATATCTTACTGTTCTTTCTTTTTATATATATATATATATATATATATATATATATATATATATATATATATATATATATACATATATATATATATATATAGGTAATAATCTGTTGGTGTATAATCCAAGTGAATTCTATTAATATTAAATATTAAAACTGATTCAGCTATAGAGCTCAATGTTTTAATTAAACAGAGCAACATATTTCATACAATAGGAATTAAGATTACATATATAGGTGATGATCATGTGATGACACAGAAAAGAAAGAAAGAAAAATGGGGAAAAAAAAGATAAAAAATAGGAAGTAGTGTAAGAGAGAGTGGTCAGTGGAGAAAGAATGAGAAAATGATCTATTTATATTAGACACAGTAGCAAATTTTCTCTTTCTTTCTCCTCTGACCCCCCCCCCACCCACATATCCAGACTTACACTACTCCTATTTTTTATTTGCTCCCTTCCTTTCTTGTCTTTTCCCTATCTTCTGTCTTTTTTCTTTCTTTCTTTCCTCTGTCTGGCCATTTTTATTTCAATAATTTATCATCCTTGACTGGTTTGAAAATCCTTGTAAATTTTCTCAATTTACAAGCTGATAATGATCATCACCTATATGTAATCTTAATTCTTATTGTATGATTTTATATATATATATATATATATATATAAAGCCATACAGATATACAGTGCAATGGGTAAATTATCAACATTTTATATTTTTAATTTCACACATGCGCATTGTTTATATATATATATAAATTTTACAATGATGACCACCCCCATACAAGACCCAAGAACCACTCAAGGTAGAGGGTTACAGAATAAGAGGTACCACTCCAAGCAAGGTAACAATGCCACCAAGATGCAAGGGCTCACTGAAGTGAAAGAGAAGGAAAACACTTTAAAAGGAAGCAGAAATTTAAATCCTAAATGGGAAACAAGGGATAAACCTTTACTTGTGTTATATATATATATATATATATATATATATATATATATATATATATATGAGAAAGAAAGAAAGAAAGAAGAAAGAAATGTAGTTTTGCCCAACATTGCAAGTTGCTACAAAACATTAACCTAAAAACTCCAGTCCTTAGTCATATAGAGACCTTTCATATGGATGGCATACATGATACCAAACACATTCAGAAATATCTAAACTATTAGCTATATACAACCACTTTCTTTGATCAATGCTTAAAAATGGCTTCCAATGAATGAAACCTGTAGCTCTTAATGAGGACCAGCCTTCTTTGAACTTTGAGGACTGATGCTACACAATCATAAGTAAAGTTCTGTACCATAAACCATAAACAACATCACTTGGGACATTCAGCAGCATCAACAACCAAAATGGACACAATATGTAACTCAAAGAGAAAATGATGACAATCAAGATGTTGACATTCCACACAACTTCAAACAAAAAGTTAGGAAGGAAGCCTCCATAAAGAGCAATAACTATTACTGGACTTGGGAAGACTATTTTCCTGAAAATTTATTTTAATAAAAAGATTTTATTATTTTATTTAATAATTTTTTTTTTATTGAAACCAGCATTGACTGTTAAGTCAATGAATGCCCAATGTTTCCTTAAAAGGAAACTGCTAACATTACCATTATCACCATGATATTGCTGCATATGCCCAAGGGAGATTACTCTTAAATAGACAGTAGAAACTCAGTGTTAAGGTTAGTCATATTTTCTCATGGCTAAATTCTTCAAAATTCCAGGTAGTCTCTCAACTGATTCATTGTCCTTTAGAGGGCAAAATCCAATCTAATCTGATCCATCATTTTCTATTAGTTTTTTTTTTTAAGTTTTTTTTTTTACTAAAGTTCACCAAATACAAGAGTCAAGAGTCACTCGTGGTAGAGGCGTGTGACATGAATGAAAGAGGAGGTAGCAGGAAATGAAGATTATGATGGTAAGGTGGATAGACAGCATCTGAGATTGACCATTGAAGCAAGTAAGAATGCCTTGTTTAGGGAAGCATCCATGTGGGAGTTTGTTCCACAAAGTGACAATTCTTGGGGGGAAAGCTGTGTGAATAGAATTTCCCACTTGAAAATGGAATATGGAGGAAATTTAGGTGTTTCTATTCTGTGGAGGTAGCATGGTGAGTCCTAGCTGTAATTGGTGAACCTAGGCTCTGTCTTATCTGAATATTTGCCATGGAAATAGGAAGATTTATTGAAAATTTATGTGAGAAACTTTTGCTTTTTTCTAAAATGGTTTGATTTATTTTGTTTTATAGCATATCAACTTCAATAAGTTATTTAATGCCAAAAATGTTTTAGGATAGGTTTGTATAAATAGAATATGTATTCTTTATAAGAAATCAGTTTGGTTTAGTTTATTTTGTTTTACAGAGTAAAACCTCAATGGGTTATTTAATGCTGACAAAATTTTCATTGTTGGTAATATTTTTTTCCAAAAATCTATTTCTGGTAACATTTTTTACTTCAAAAATCTATTTCTGGTAATAATTTTTTTTCTTCAAAAATGTATTGCTGGCAATAATCTTTTACAAAGTATTTCTGGTATTTAAACCTATTTTTCACTTTCATAATGTTTTGACCCGAGTTTGGTTTGGTTTGTTTTACGGCATATCAACCTCAATGCGTCATTTAATGCCGACAATTTTTATTGCTGGTAATATTTTTTTTCAAAAAATGTAGAGCTGGTAAAAAATGTATAGCTGGTAATTTTTTCTTTTCAAAAATGTATTGCTGGTATTTTTTTTTTTAAAGGTATAGCAGGTAATAATGTATTGCTAGTAATAATTTTTACAAAGTTTTTCTGGTATTAAAACCTATTTTTACCCTTTCATAGTGTTTTAACCCCACTTTCGGTGTTTAACTATTTGCCCATAGTTCTACCATCCCGGGGGAGGGTGTAGCTGGTAACAACAGCAATTAAGAGGTGGTTCCACACTCTTCAAAACCTCCTGAACAGAGGCTTTGCTGATAGATATAGTTTATCATCATACCCAGACAGTCTGAATTAGTTCCTCATATTTTGTGTCAAACAATGTCAAGTACCCATTTTTTAAATTCTTGGTTAATAAAACAAATTTGAAACAATGGCTTCTTGTATGTAAGGCTAAAGAAAAGAAAACAATCATAGACTGCAAAGAACTTTTTTTAAAAGTTGGTTCAGAGCCATTGAAGATTCTGTATATAAATTACCAAACTAATTAAAAAAAAGGAATGAGATTTCCGACCTGAGGCTTTTCATGTCTTTTCATTCATGTCAGTCCTGATAAACACGAGTTCTTGTTTCAATGAACCTCTTCTTGGGAATAGCTATTTGTCATATAAAAAGAAATTTAATCAAGAAACTGGAAAGAACAGGTTCATGTATATTCTTAACAAGTGATTATATAGGAAGAAAGACGTATTTTAGTAGCAGCAGAAAATACAAGAGATGAAGACTTGATAATAAGGTCATCTTCTGGAAGCATCTTGACATGCCAAACTGATTGTGAGTAAAAGGTTATGATGCTTGATAACCACTTTGCCATTATGGAATGAAGAGTCACCAATTAAAATGGCTTCTTGCATGAAATCAGCTGCAGACATCACATGAGTAATCACAAATATTTACAATAGAGATCAGCAGATAGACTGATAAATATATATATAGTAGCAAACAAATAATAAACTGAAAGAATTTTAGAGAATTTCAACTCAGTGCTTAAGAGATTTCAGTTGTTAAATTCCTGAAGTCCTGATGAAATTTTTGAAAAATCTTAATATGTGATGTTAGAGCAATTAAATTGATATATCTCAAAAGCCCTTGACTATATAATATTACAAGTTGATTTTTTCTGGGGCAAAAAAATAGCTTGTTAATTTTCACACCTCCAAAACTAAACTGCTATTAATCATCTGAAAGACCTCTTTCTGCCTTCCATCAGCATGGCTGATGCTAACCTCCAGGGGAATGACTCATTGTAATGACTTCTCAGGCTAACACTCTCGGCCGACATGAAGTGGAAAGCCTGTATTGAATCTCTTGATAGGTCAGTTTCTAATAAAGTCGTGCTAAATGATTTTTCTCTCCAGAATCTATCTTGCATATCTATGTTGACCATTTCATCCACGCTTAGAATATTGCTGCTATATATAGTCCTGCAGCATATTTAGCGATCCTTTGATAAAATCGAAAGAAAAATTAGTAATATTATTGGTCCTGACCTGGCGTTGGGGTTTCAGTCATTTTTTCCACTGCCATAATGTAGCCTCTCTGTGCCTTTTCTATAAATACTTTCATAGTAACTGTTTGGATGAGTTCTTTGCTATGGTATCTAGACTTTATGAATTTAAGCACAATACTAGACTACCATCAAGATTACATCACTTGACAGTTGAATTCGCTACATGTAACCATGAATTGGCTACATGTAACCATAAATTTTATGCTAACAGTTTCTTTTCTCACTCATGGAACACTCTTCTGGCTCCATACTTTCCAGCTAACTTTGATCTTCAAAAATTTAAATGCAATGACAATCGCTATCTACTATCTTTCTGATTATCTCTTCAGTAGTTTTTTTTCTTTAATAATGTTTCTGTTTTCTAATGCTTTCATACCCAGTAACCCCTTGTGTCTTAATGGCTTTACTGCCTTGCTTGGGGTGAATTCGATTTTAAAAAAATAGAGCCTGATGGACCATTTAATTAATCTCTTCCCTTACTACTATATTTCTGTTTATTTATTTAGAATGGCTCATCTACTCAAGTGAGTATATTATCAATATAAAGGAAACTGTCTTGATAAAATCCAAAGAAGAATCAGCAATATTATTGGCCCTGACCTGGCATCTTGGCTTCAGTCACTTTCCCACTGCTGTAATGTAGCTTCCCTGGCTTTTTCTATAAATACTTTCATGGTGATTGTTTGGATGAGCTCTTCACTATGGTATCTAGACTTTATGAATTTAAGCACAGTACTAGATCGGCAACAAGGTCTCATTCAATTTACAGTTAAATTGGCAAGATGTAACCATAAGTTCTATGGTAACAGTTAAATTTCTTACACTTCTCGCTTGTGGAACTCACTTCCAGATTCTTGCTTTCCAGTTAACTTCAATCTTCAAAAATTTAAACGCAATTTCAAATGTTATCTTCTCTCCTCTCAATTTCTATTCTTTTATTTTTCTAGCTCCTTAATAATGATTCTCCATTTCTTATATTCTTTCACATTCAGTAAACCTTTGATTTGTTGCCTTGCTTGGGGTGGAATGATTAAAAAAAAAATTTGGTTGCAAGCTCAAAAGATGGACAGTTCAAGTGTTGCATCTGCAAATGATCATGCAAGGCTGTATTTATAAATCTAACATCATCCATGCTTTGAATATTGCTGCCACATATGGTCCAGTGCTCCTGCTGTATATTTAGAGATTCTTGATAAAAATCCAAAGAATCAGCAATATTATTGGTCCTGATCTGGTGCCTCAGCTTCAGTCACTTTTCCACTGCTGTAAAATTGCTTCCCTGTGACTTTTCTATAAATACTTTCATGGCAATTGTTCAGAGGAGCTCTTCACTATGGTACCTAGACTTTATGAATTTAAGTGCAGAACTAGATTAACAACAAAGTCTCATTCAATTTACAGTTGAATTAGCTAGATGTAACCATAATTTCTATGCTAACAGTTTCTTTTCTCACACTTCTCACTTGTGGAACTCCCTTCTAGGTCCATGCTTGCCAGCACAATGTCAACAGTGATCTAATATTTTCCTGATTAACTTCTTTTGTTCTTGCTCCTTAGTAATGATTTTGTTTTATAATTCTTCCACACCCAATAACCCCTTGTACCTTAGTGGCTTTACTGCCTTGCTTGGGGTGAACTTGATTAAAAGAAAAGAAAAAATGAAAGTAAACTGATTTTTCCATCAAAAGAATCCAAATTTAGCCTACTTGGTTTTACTGGTTACGAGATAAGGTTTTTGAAATTTGCAACTTTTACAATGTTGTTGATTTCTGATGTTTCTAATTGATTATGTAACAGGTGTTAATTCTTTGTTCTAAAATAGTGCTACCTGATTGGAGGTATGTTCAGGTGGGATCCTGTATTGTAAGCGTATTAAACTTGCAAGTGCATTTGGGCATTTCCAGTCTTAAAGGGTTAATTTGCTATTAATGTATTTTTAAATGCAATGAGCTTCAAGACATAGGTAATGATTGCTCTCCACAGTTTCTGTTTCTTTATCATCTATGAACTGCAATGACTTCTTGGGAAAATTAGTGGAGAGGTTAACCATTGCCTTCTCCATATTTTTGAATTCAGAGCTTGCTTTCTTGGGAGGGATAGTAAGGGGTCAAACATTTTTTAGTGCTACAAGGGAAATGAAGTTGTGGAAAGCTGTCAGACAATTTTAATTTTCTTTCTGAAGTAATTTATGTATGTTGAACTGATTAAGTTGTAAGCCTTGACAGATACTTGATGAAGCTGTAAGCTTTGATACTTGATTATAAGTTTTTTGTTTTATCTTGGTACCCAACGAAACAAAGCAATCTGTATATACCATTTCTTTGTTTGAAATCAATTCCTTTTT
>OZ038508.1:61183510-61231010 GCA_964036315.1 Acanthosepion esculentum | reverse complement strand
TTTACAAGTCTACCATTCATCTGTGCATTAAATATTGTTGCTAGTCTGGCGTTTCTGCTATTTAGAGATTCTTGATAAAATACAAAGAACTTGCAATGTTATTGGTCCTAACCTGACATCTCAGTTTCAGTCACTCTTCCACTAAAGTAATGTAGCTTCCCTCTGCCTGTTCTATAAATATTTTCATGGCAATTGTTCTGCTGAGCTTTTCTCTTTGGTACCAAGACTGTATGGAATTTAAGTGCAGTACTAGATTGGCAGTTGGGTCTCATCATTTTATAGTTGAAATGGCTGGATTATATCGTAAGTTCTATGCTAACATTTTTTCCTCTCACACTTCCTGCTTGTGGAACTCTTTTCTGGTGTTTGGTTTCCCAGTCAAGTTTGAGCTTAAAAAATTTAAAGGGAATATCAATCGTTATTTTCCATCTTCTTAATTTTTGTTCTTTTATTATTCTCGCTCCTTAATAATGTTTTCTTTTTCTCATATTATCTCACACTCAGTAACCCCCCTTTGCGTCTCAGTGGCTCTATTGCCTTGCTTGTGGTGAAATGATTACAAAAGAAAAAAAGAGAGACTACATAAAAAAATCTAATAGATGAAATATGAATCTTCTAGTTTAGCATTTCAAACTTGAGTGAATAAGATTCAGGACTCTTCAGTGGATTTGACAAGAAAGAGGGCCACCTGCACATTACATATGATGAAAAACTGTTCCTTAAATCAAAAATGCTGGTAGCAATATTCTTATAAAATCTAAGAAATAATCAAAAACGATGTGTAACAGATTTCTATCCTTTTTCTACTTTCTATGGTGTAAATATTTTTTGGGAATAGTATGTTTTCAAGAAATTGGTAAACTATTTATCACAGATGCATTCACATCAGAAATTTCACCTGTGTATTTATGTAGTGATGTGGCACAAGGCTGAAAGTATGCAACACCCAGTGAGGATCAAACTCACTACTCAGTCATAATTGTTTTAGTGAGACAAGCTTGCTTACCATTACACCGCCTCAAAGTGCCCCACCTGCATAGTCATATATCTGTACACAGTTTGTGCTAACTTCTATATATGCATATATATATATATGTGTGTGTGTGTTGTAGCATACCTATGGACGATAATGATTATTTCCCCATTCACATAAATACAGTAGTAAATACTGTATGTTGGTCTGTAGTTGGAGATTCATTGTGGAATTCACTTGACTCATTTCTAGCAGTTGACTACTTCTACGCACCACTGGCAAATCTTATATGTGTCGTTTGTGTCCTAAGTATTATTGTTCATTACCAACCTTTGTGTGATTATTCTATTCAGTAAACTTCCCTAGGTTACAATATATATATATATATATATATATAATGTTGTGCAAAAGTAAATGAAGATAATATTAAAAAAAATTGTTTAATATGCTGTTCATGACTATATATATATATATATATATATATATATATATATATATATATATATATATATATATATATATATATGAAGAAATATAGTCTTAAAGTGTGCTATATTTATGGGATAAAGTGCTCAATATCAGAGATAGAGCGTGTGTAAATATAAAAGTGGACATGGGAGTCAACACTTAGAGGCGACAGTCTGTTTCATGCTAGATGCCCGACGATTGCATCTAGCATGAAACAGACTGTCACCTCTAAGTGCTGACTTCCATGTACACTTTATATATATATATATATATATATATATATATATATATATATATATATATATATATATATAATGCTTTTTATAAAACATGATTTTAACTATGGTTGTGTTGAAATGTGCACTAATTTGGTTAGCAATAAATAGCAAAATAGTGGTATTTCTTAATGAATATTTTTACCGACAAACAAAAGATAGCTATTCTAGTTTATTTAAAGAATTTGCAATAAGTTTACTTCAAGCTATGTAAATGTAACTAAAATATGTCACAAGTAAAAAATATTAGAGGGTGTTTCCTTCTAAGGCAGGGGGGGCATAATTTCATTAGCCTTGGGAACACAAAAGGTCATAATCGAACCCTGCACACACACACATTATATATATAAAATAATCATTTGAGGAACATTTGTCTAAAAATGATTTAAATCTTCTTGTAGCTCTTGACAGTTCCATTCTGCAAAAGCATTGTAATATGCATTAAATCCAAAATCAGAAGTAGTTTTTATTTTGTGTCTGGTTGCTGTTTATAAGGAAACGCCTACTGAGAACAGATGTCAGGAAAATGGGCATTGCTTTCAATCTGACATGTTGTCTGTAAGGTTGGTATTTTTGTGTTAATAAAGATTTACACTGACATCTGCAAATTTTGCTAAGAGTAACAAACTTAGTTTTATGCTTGGCTTCCTCACCTGAGTGGCGCTTATCTTCAGAATTCAAAGTGAAAGTGAGATTGACTTGGTGACTAAGTATAGTGTACATTTATATATGAAATCATTAACGGAATTTTAACTTTTCGGTACAATAAACACAGTGTTATCTACTTTTCGTTAATTTTTTGTTACACTTACTGTTATGGGAACTTACCCAAAATAATAATGGACATCATAAATACTGCGCCTCAAGAGACAGTTCTGTTCAGAGTCAGTCGTTTTTGGATGACTCAGCTAGCTGGTCGAACTCTCTGCCTCTGGGCAGAGAGGAACCCGGACGAGGCTCCGCCAAAGGGCAGAGCCTCGTTCGGGGAGGTTGACCAACCCGATCCCGTTTATACGGGTTCTACGGGCATTTTTTGGCCGAGCCTACAGGCTCGGGAATACCCACGGTAAACTCGGCCTTGTGCCACATCTATCCCTCGTGGGTGGGACAGTAAATACTGTTCAGAGTCAGTCACGGTCAGAGTCAGTCAGAGACAGAGTCGAGTCAGATGATTACTGTAAGACATTGGAATAGTGATACTTGTCGAGACAACATAGTTCACTCTAACCAAATCGGATATTCTTTACTAATACTTCTACTTCTTTTGTACATATTTCTGTTTGTAATATATCTGTGTTATTCCATACCTGTGTTCGAGTTATTCTTCATTGGTTCTACCTTGGACCATCACCGTGGTACAAGGAACTTGGACCATAACACTTAACTTTCTGTATCACCCATAAACAGAACAATATAAAAACTACAGTCTGCCCAGTAAAATAAAGCAGCAAATTTATTATCACTGTTTTATCTTTCAGGAATAATTGACCTTGAATAAATTTATTGAATATTCACAACCTTGAATAATCATTTGACTCTCACATAATTACTTAACTTTGATTTTTTTTTATGATTGATCAATTTCTGTTTGATCTTGTGATTCACCATTTAAAGGTTATTTGCAACCAGCTTTCATCTTTTGTTCTGCTCTTCTTGCAGGGCTAAACAACTCACTGATTTTGAGCATCAAGTTATCATACTTTTCAAGAAAGAACATCCGATGTGGAGATTGAAGAAATATGCAGAAATTCTTCCTGAATTTTTCAGTCACATCAGTCATCACCAGTTTTCATGTGCTTGTCTCACATGTTTCTGAATTTACCGGGCACCTTGTATATAGAATTGCCAGAATACAGGTATAAATCATAGCAGTGTATGAAGGACAAAATGACAACAGGGTATGAATTTCAAGAAGGGGACATTATAATAATTAACATCATTTGGTATTTGACAAGTAAAGTACTGAAAACATATTTTTATACTGAATGTATCACACACCTCACTCAGTATCCCTCTAACTTGAGTAACTCTTGAGCCTTATATTGGGTGAACAGTTGCAAAAAATAAATAATGTGAAAGAAACAAAATGCAGACAGAACTGTTTACTGCTACTGCTAACAGTACCTGCCCCTGTTGGTCACAGAGGTGATGTTTAGTGTGCTGTCTCTGCAGAAAGAAAGCAAATGACTGCCCTACCCTGTGCTGCCAGAACAGAGTTGGTGTGAACCTCAGGGTGTCTGGTTATGAAGAAAGTGTCTACCAGCTTCCTAATGAAATAATCGAGACAATGAGCCAAGTGATGATGGCTATGCAAATGATTCCTTTGCTAGTCAACTGCTAAAGTTTAATTGGTTCCTGCAGGCTGTTTGTGACCCTAAATGTTCAAAAGCTGAAATAGTTTTACCCACAGGAATCAGTGTAAAACATTTGTTCATTTCTGGACTCCAAATGATTGCTTACTTAAACTTTGTCAACAGTATGTTGTGCACATGTTGATACACAAACCTGAAAATCTGCAAATCTAATACAAAAAAATATAAACAGATAAAATGCAGTGGAAACAAAATGCAGAGAGAACAGCCAGTTGCTACTGATAACAGTGGATGCCCTCATTGGTCAAAGAGACAGTTTTTAGAGTGCCATCTCTGCAGAAAGACAGCATGTGGCTGCCCTGCCAGAACAGATCTGGTGTGAACTCTATAACGTCTGGTTATGAAGAAAGCAAATGTTTACCAGCTTCCCTGTGAGATAATCAGGGTGGTGAGCTGAGCTGTGTTGGCTATGCAAATGATTTTTAGTGTGCTGTCTCTGCAGAAAGAAAGCAAATGACTGCCCTGCCCTGTGCTGCCAGAACAGAGCTGGTGTGAACCTCGGGATGTCTGGTTATGAAGAAAGTGTCTACCAACTTCCCAATGAAATAATCGAGACAGTGAGCTGAGCGATGATGGCTATGCAAATGATTCCTTTGCTAGCCAAATGCTAAAGTTTTAGGCGCCATAAAAGCAGGCACCATTTTCTTGGAAGAAGCAATCTGACAGTGTGCTCTGTTAACCATAATGTGATTACCATGTGTTACCAAAGATTTCTGTCTGTGTTACCCAGTGTCTTTTGAAATTGTCCTTGTTTGTTTCCAGTGTTTCGACTGTGTTCATCATGTACATGTGGCGTTTTCGTGTGGAAGTCTTGTTCATGCCCTTTAGTGCTTTATTCCAGTGCTGCTGATTTCTGTCACTCTTTGTTGGCAGATACCCAACCAATAAGAAGAGAATCCTTCAAATATAAACTGCTTTTACACTAATGAATGTTAAAATTAATAGCCATGGTCCCCTCTTTTATATGTTAACATTCTGTTTTGTTTTTATATTCCAATTTTGTGTAAATTGTAACAAGGGAATTCTGGGTATATAAAGAAAGTGGTGCTTGTTTTAAGCAGAATAAGCTGATTTTGTAACACTTTATGACTGATAAACCATGATTTAATTCTGACTTAAATATGCAAACATTATTAATACTTGGCACTCTATTTCATCACTGTTCTATATAGTAAAAGATCATTAGATTTATTTAAAGCATTTCACTCTAAACAAGGCAATAAATATACTAGGATGCAGGAGGTTACAATGGAGTGAAAGAGAATGAGAAGATTTTAGCGTGGAGAAAGGACAATAAAGGAACAGGATTAAGAAAGGCAAAAGATGGCAACTGATGTTGCACTAAAAGTTTTGAAAGTTGTAGGTGGCAGGGAAGTAAGGAATCAGAAAGGGAGTTCCACAGGCAAGAAGTGCGAGAAGAGTAACTATTAGAATAGCACTGATGGTTGCATCTAGCTAGTTCAACAGTAAAATGGTGAGACCAAGTTGGCAATCTAGTAGCACGCTTACATTCATGCAGTCAAGACACTAAGGAGAAAAGTTCATCATAACACTAGCCATGAAAATATTTTAGAAATATATTAAGATAATGTTCATAAGTATGTTCTGATGCTTTCTTCTTGAGAAAGCTTTTCTTTTGATGGGAAAGAGATGCTTGGAACCCCTGCACAGAGAAAAACTTTTTTTATTTTGTAGAATAAATCAGAAATTTGAAACGGTGTATGACATCTTTCTATTGGAATCCTGTTTGTCCCTCTCCAACTAACAAATTTTTTATGATCTTATCATCTGGTTGTGCTGTGGTTGCCTGTACAGCAACAGCCACTCTGGAAAAGGCCCCACCAAATAATATACAGTCATCTCTAACACATTTTTACCTTCTTCCAGTCAACTCCAGAAATATTGATTCATTTTCTACGGATTATCAACCCTTTGCAGGTTACTTAAAGCCAGAAAATATTTTTACATTGTAAGAATTTTCTTTTTGAGATAATAATGGTTTAGTGATACAAGTCTTACTAATTAACCCATAGCAGGGCGGGAGAAGAGGTTGATTCATACCTTTCCCAAGGGTATTTATGCATAAGTGAATATTACAAGCCCAAACCATTATTCATTACAACACCTGCACATCCAAGCTTACAGCACCTGGTATTCCCAAGTGGTCACCTATCTAGGTACTAATCTGGCTTGACGTTGCTTAACTGCTGAAATAAGCAACAATTCATTATTCACCTAAAGCTGTTTCCATATTTGAAATATGCGGCATTGATTGACTGTAGGATTAGTTTTGTTTTCAGTTAAAATTTATAGAATATTTCTGTTGAAACAGTTTTTCAAAGAAACGGGTATTGCAAGTTTATTAAGTGTTGTCATTCTTTCTAGAACTGATGAGAGTTTCCTTCCTAACCTTTGGCTTAAAGTAATGTGGGAAACTCAACATGCTGATTATATCATCATTTTCTCTTTTACTTACATGTGCTACCCTTTTTAGTTATTGCTGTTATTTAAAATGCTGAAATTCTAATATTGGCAAGGAAAACATTCTCCTGTATAAGCCACCAAATTATGGTTTAAGTCATCTAAAATCAATTGGTAAAAAGTAAATATAATGAATACTTTCCTGAACTTTCTTCCTTAGCTAAGAATCAAAATATAAAATTTACTTCTTTTAGATCAAGAAAGATTTCAGTATTATCTCATTATTCTAAATTTGAATTTCACTTACTTATAGCGACAACCTCTCCAACCTGCCACTTATAAGGAAATATTTGGCATTCATTGATTGAGCAGCCAGTCATGCTTGTGGTTGGAATTTACGAAATCTTACTATGCTTTCTTTTTAATCATTATGTTAAATCTTAATAGTAATATTAGCCATTTCCTTATAAGGAAATATTTGGCATTCATTGATTGAGCAGCCAGTCATGCTTCTGGTTGGAATTTACAAAATCTTACTATGCTTTCTTTTTAATCATTATGTTAAATCTTAATAGTAATATTAGCCATTTCCTTATAAGGAAATATTTGGCATTCATTGATTGAGCAGCCAGTCATGCTTCTGGTTGTAATTTACGAAATCTTACTATGCTTGTTTTAAAATCATTATGTTAAATCTTAATAGTAATATTAGCCATTTCCTTATAAGGAAATATTTGGCATTCATTGATTGAGCAGCCAGTCATGCTTCTGGTTGGAATTTACGAAATCTTACTATGCTTTCTTTTTAATCATTATGTTAAATCTTAATAGTAATATTAGCCATTTCCTTATAAGGAAATATTTGGCATTCATTGATTGAGTAGCCAGTTATGCTTTTGGTTGTAATTTACAAAATCTTTCTCTTGAAACAATTTTCAGCAAAATAGGTTTTTCAAGTACAGTAGCTGTTATCACTCTTTCCATCATTGATAAGCTTCCTTCCTAACCTTTTATTTGAAGTAGTGTGGAATATTTTTAATTATGTCATTATTTTCTCCATTGGGTTACATAAGCTATCCATTTTATTTGTTGCTGCTGTTGGTAGTCTTCTAGTGATGTGGTTCCTGTTATTTTGTTTGCAGTTCTTTGTTTGCAAATCTGTAGTGCTAGTCCACAATGAAGGAGGATCTTTGCAAAGACCCTCAGACTTCACTCGCTGAAAACCTTTTTTAACCATTAATCTAAGAGAGCTGACAGTTTAGAGAATTCTGAATGGGTTTGATGCCGTTCATTGCATCCATATGAAAGTCCAATCTGCCAAGGCTATTTAAGAACATGACTAGAGTTTTCAGGTTGATTTTTTGGTTTTGTAGCAATTTATGGTATTGGGCGAAACTCATTGTTCTGATAAATTCTTGATGTCAGTACTTAT
This sequence comes from Acanthosepion esculentum, assembly GCA_964036315.1. NCBI lineage: Eukaryota > Metazoa > Mollusca > Cephalopoda > Sepiida > Sepiidae > Acanthosepion > Acanthosepion esculentum. The sequence continues at coordinate 61,223,069 of OZ038508.1, read as the reverse complement.
TGGTTAATTTAAAACTATCTTGGCTGGAATTTGAGCTCAGCATACCAATTTCATTTTTAGTATTGATAACCATTACATATATGTTCATATTTCTCCAAATAAGCCATATCGTACATACAGTTTATTGCTATCAAAACTAGTGCTGATAATACTGTACCGGGTGTAAAAGCAAAATTGTTCAAATTGTGTAACAACATGAGATAACTGTCCATCCCACAAAATGTCTGATATCTAAAAAACCACTAGACTAATTGAGTTTCTTTTTTACCAGGTTTTCAGATAAGATGTTTAACCACTTTGGCACCATTTTTCGTAATAATCACTCAAAAACTCTTTGAGTTATTCAGGTAGAAAGAGGTTAAAACTGTTTTGTGTCAGCCCAACTGAGCAATGGTGTGAGGAAATAGATCATTCAGGCTTTCAGTAATGGTACAACGTTCATACTCTGGCTTCTTTCTTCAAAGTCTATTCAAGAACCATCAAAGGCATGGTGAATAAGTTTAAAAAAGAGGGAGCAGTAGAGAGGAAATCTGGGTCAGGAGGTCACAACAGTGAAAGAGATCATCATTTCAACTTAGAGCTGAATACACTCTTATTGTTCAAAGTAGAATCCAGTAGAGTTAAAAAAAAATCAGAGAATTCCAGTAAGATATCTTTAATCATTTCTAAGATACAACAATTCAAAGCTTAATCTAACAATTGGACAATTTTGCTATTTCACTCGGTATATACTACTTCATATCACAAAGTCTTATACACATTGTGGTAACTCCTTGACTAGAATCCCCATAAGTACCTCCAAATTTTTAGAACACATCACCAAATGAAACTGCTATGACATTTACTAGTTCATATAAAAATACACAACACCTGTGCAAGACTGTCCAGAACCTAGTTTGTCACACCTACCACTGTTGCCACTAATGAAATGCATTGCTAAACTGTTTAGATGTGCTCACATCCACTATTTGGTCTCCGTAAATGTTCAGAAAGAATTGATAAATGTCACTGGGTGCCATTCTTTTCCACATTAAATGTTGTACATCTGTTTTGTATGCATTTTCATATCAAATGCCATTTTGCCAGCCTGCTGTTCAGGTGTATCTGTAACAAAGCAAAGAAAATGTCATCGGCCAATGTAATAAAATTTCAGAGTGATCCCTGGAGTTTCATATCCATTGTGATAGTTTTTTTTAAAAAAGCAATCTATGAGATTTGTTTGGCATTAATTTCAACCAATTTTGATCTGCAAAAATTTAAATGTAATGTCAATCATTATCTACTTTCTTCTTGATTCCACTTCTTTTATTTTTCTTGCTCCTTAATAATGTTCCTCTTTTTTTCTTATTATTTCACGCTCATTAAGCCATTGTGTCTTTTTGGCTTTACCTCCTTGCTTGAGGTGAAATGATTAAAAAAAGAAAGCATAAATTTAAATAAAGAGATTTTCCCACATAGAGTATTAGGTATGCGCAATCCATAGTTTCCAAAAATCCATAGTTTCCAAAAATCCATAGTTTCCAAAAATCCATAGTTTCCAAAAATCCATAGTTTCCAAAAATCCATAGTTTCCAAAAATCCATAGTTTCCAAAAATCCATAGTTTCCAAAAATCCATAGTTTCCAAAAATCCATAGTTTCCAAAAAAGAGTGCTGAGAACTTTTTCACATGCCTAATAAAAGCTTATATGAATGGCTTACAAGATATTCACTTTCTGCTGTACTTTGTGCAACTGTTTCAAACTTAAAAATTGCAATCAACAAACATTCAATTGCAAAATGTACCAAAACAAAAAAAGTTATATTACATCTTTAAGCACAAATGTAACACAAATTGGCATCATTAACTGAATTTTCTCATTAAAATCTTATAAATACACCAAATAGAATGCAGTATTTAATGAAAACAAACAGAAAATACCAGGCTTGAAAGAAGAATTATATTTTCCTTAATTTGCTGGTTAGTAGAGGACACAGGTAATAAAAGAAATATTTTTTCAACAGTTATTTCTAAATAATAAGTTTTCAATAATAATCCAGGCTAAAAGATCAGGAATAATTACAGTAAACAAAGAAAAGAAACTAGTGAGGAAGGATACAAAGGCAAGCATGATTGAATGAGGACAGTTATTCATCAGAAATTGCACAAAGAACTTTGGTTCAAATGTACAAAAAACAATTGTGAAAGTACAAACCAAAAATTATTCTCAAGAATAAGAAAAGTAAAATAATTTGGGGGGTGATATTCACCAGACTCAAAGCCAGGAGGCATGAAGTGAAAGAAAAACTGCTAAATAGTGAATGTGGACATTAGACCAGATGTGACTCAGGTAGAATAAGGTGATGAAATGTATGAGGAATTACAAAAACTGTGGCAGAATAAGGTAGTGCCCTTAATAATCAGCATACTTGGAGCAGTTCCCAAAAGATTGAGGAGATTAAAAAAATGATGCACAGACTTTTAGCATGATAGAGATCTACACTTTCCTCTTTTGATTGATTTGCCATAGAGTAATGCTTAGCAGCTAGACTTACACACCATTATTACTCAAGAGAGTTCTTCATTGTCCCTAACTTTTGGCCTTGTATCCGAGTTGAATATTCTAATCCATTACACTTTTCGTCTTGTACTGGAGATGGGGTCCAGTTTAATATATTCTTACAAAACAAAACTGATTCCCACATTTAAGCATATTCATTAACATCCTAGCAAAATATTTCCTACTACAGGATGCGACAAAAATACCTCCGACATATATCTCCTACATAATGCTAAGATGATCATAACATCCATATCGGATTAATAATTTAAAAAAATCTTCGCAGTTGGATGTATTAATCTGAACAAATTGCAGATAGCATCAGAAATAAAAAACAGAATTGGGTTTTAGTTTTTTAGGTGACTAACATTAACACAAAATAAACACTAAAAATCATGTGTATCTTTTCAATAATACAAAAAAAAAACATCCTGTTTCTGAAGAAATAGACAAAAAATGAAAAGAATAAAAATGCATTATTAAATATATGTTATTTCAAAGCTTCTTTTTGGAGTTTTTTTTTGTAGAGAATGTCTTTTCTATCTTTCTTTAAGATAGTAGCAAAACAGGGACAGCTGAATAAATTCGATGTTTTAAATCTCAATGTTTGCAGATTTTTAATTTTTTTTGTTTTGTTTCTTTTAATTAAAAAAGATGATTTAATCAGGGATCATTGAAAATTCATTAAAATGCTTGTTGAAATAGAAAACATTTTAGAAATCTTAATTTCAAAAGTAGTTTATGAAGGTATGGTGCCATTATGCAAAATGCAACCAAGATTTTCAAAAATATTTCCTTTTCTGACCAACAACAAAAGCAAAGAGAATAAATGATTGAAACATTCCGCAAAAAGTCACTGAATCATGTTAAGGTTAAAGAAAGGTTAATACAATCGGCAAATTTTGGGTGAATATTTTATTTTCCTTAATGGGAAGGTTTCTGCAATGCCAGGATAATGAACTTTCTCTTTTGTCAACTCTGACATATTTTTCTTCTTTAGATCATAAAGATACATTGATAATATTGAACAGAATTTTTCTGAATGCAAATGAGAAAGAGAGAAAGAACAGGTACAGAAAGGTGAGAGAGAGAATGAATGTAGAGAAATGTGTGTGTGTAAAAGAGAGAGAGAGAGCCAAGATAGAGAAAAGCAACAGAGAATGAGCAAAGGTAGGGAAAGGCAATTGGGAGACAGTGTTGAGGTAGGGAAAGGTGAGAGAGAGAGAGCAAAACCTTAGATAAAGAAAAGTAAGAGGTTGAGAAAGGTGTGAGAGATAACCAAAGCAGGGAAAGGAGAGAGAGGGCTGAGAGAGAGAAGCAAGAGAGAGCAAGCAGGGTTAGGGAAAGGTAATTGGAAGACAGTGTTGAGGTAGAGAAAGATGAGACAGAGGTTGATAAAGGTGGAAGAGAGAGCTCAGGTTGAGAAAGGTGAGAGAGATAAAGAGAGATGAAGCAGGGAAAGGTGAGAGACAGAGAGCAGAGGTACAGAAAGGTGAAAGAGAGGGAGAGGGAGAGAGGCAAATGAAGTAGTGGAAGGTGAGAGAGAAAATAGAGCCAAAGTAGGGAAACACTCACACACAGAAAGTGAGGTGAATGCTGACAGAGAAAGCTGAGAGCTGAGAGAGAGAAAGGCATGAGAGAGAACTGAGAGAGAAAGGCAATAGAGAGAACTTAGAGAAAGAAAGGCAAAAGAGAAAGCTGAGAGAGGGAAAGGCAAAAGAGAAAGCTGAGAGAGGGAAAGGCAAAAGAGAAAGCTGAGAGAGAGAAAGGCAAAAGAGAAAGCTGAGAGAGAGAAAGGCAAAAGAGAAAGCTGAGAGAGAGAAAGGCAAAAGAGAAAGCTGAGAGAGGGAAAGGCAAAAGAGAAAGCTGAGAGAGGGAAAGGCAAAAGAGAAAGCTGAGAGAGAGAAAGGCAAAAGAGAAAGCTGAGAGAGAGAAAGGCAAAAGAGAAACCTGAGAGAGGGAAAGACAAAAGAGAAACCTGAGAGTTGGAAAGGCAAAAGAGAAAGCTGAGAGAGAGAAAGGCAAAAGAGAGAACTGAGAGAGAGAAAGGCAAAAGAGAGAGAACTGAGAGAAAGAAGGGCTAAAGAGAAAGTCAAAAGAGAGAGCAGAGAGATAGGACAGTCATGTTTTTTGTCACAACAGGTTTCAGATTTAATTATATCAGACATTTTATTCCTGTTCCCATGTTTACATTTAAAAATGGTTTCATGGAGAAAAAAAAGATACAGAGGAAGGGAGAGGCAGGCGAGAAAAAACAGCAAAGTTCATTAGGAAAACTAAACATTTTTTTGGCATTTTTCTTCAAAACAATCATTGTTCTTTAAGCAAACCATGTTTTTGTTAAAAAAAATTTTTTAATTAGGAAACTGTCACATTTTGATGATCAAAAACAGCGAAAAATAAATAAAAGAAAAATTAACATTTCATACACACATACACACTCATATTTTTATATAATAAATGCGAATGTCAGTATGTCACACTTTTTCAACTTTACTCCGAGAGACCATAGCCCAACATATCTTACCATTTTGAAAACTCTGTGAGCAAATTAAAAACATTCTGAGCCAGATCCAGACCTGCAACCCTGAAATTTTCGATTCCCAACTTTTCATAACTGCAAATGTTTTTGGTGATTTTTTTTTGTAACAAATGCTTTGTACAGTGGCAATTTTTATAACTTGGAAATATATTTGGGAATAATCAAAATTAATTGTGAAATCCAGCAAAAGACACCCATGAAAAAAAAAAAAAATTATTTGTACTGAAAGTAAGGACCTACATACATCAAATTGTCTTTAAATTAAGTGGCGGCAAAAGAATTATCATTGAACTTTTAAAAGGTAAGTTTAAATATTAATGCAATACCTAAATGCATGGATCAATTGTGAGTTCTTCTGTAGTTTATTGTTGCCTATCAAATCTACTCCTCCCAACTTATTGTGATGAATGCCCAATCAAGATCCCTCTGCAGAAGGTAGCTTGAATACTAGTATATATATATATATATATATATATATATATATATATATATATATATATAGGGTGACCCAAAAAATGGTAATTTTTGAAGTGCATATTGCCAGACATGAGCAAGTGGCAACACTGCGAGACAGTGACCTTGAGCAAGTAAATATTTTGCCATTTTGGTAATGAGAATTCAATTCACTGTATCCCAGCTGAGATGTTGCAGCAGTCAATGAGGAATCTCAACAGCAGATTTCAAAAATGCATTCGTACAGGAGGACACCATCTACAGGACGTAATTTTAAAAAAATGAAAATTACATCATTGTTTCTTAAATGGCATGTTTTAAGGTTTCAATTACTATGAATTAAATATTTTTCTTCCATCACTCTTGGTTTTACTGGATTGTTAAAAAGTTCCCGTTTTTTGGGTCACCCTATATATATATATATATATATATATATATACGATGGAGGCACGATGGAGTAATGGATAACGGCTTGGATTGAGGAATCGTAGAGCCGAGTTCGAATTCCAGTTGAATCCATTACATTCACTTACGTGCTAATACCCTTGGGAAAGGCGTGAATCATGAATCCTCTTCTTCTCCCTCCAACTATGGGTAAATAGCAGGACAGACTGGGTTCTATAGCCTTGGATGGCAACTGATCTAGGAGAAGGTCAACTCTGAATTCAAAACCTGCGGAGGGTCGTTTGGGGACCTTGGTGGCATTCGCTGCACCAGGTCCCTGTATTCGTTCCTCCAAAAAGTGTGGATGGCCCTGCACAAAGCCTTCACCACTATCATCAAATCTCATGTATCGGTGTCGGGCTTTCAGTTTCTACGAACTGATCTGCCTGACCCTCATATGTCAAATTCGACGGGAGAGTCAATCATATATATATATATATATATATATATATATATATATATATATATTAATTCTCTTTTTTAATCATTTCACCCCAAGAAAGGTGATAATACCACTAGGATGCAGAGGGTTACAGAGAGTGGAAGAGAATGAGAAGACTTTAGTGACACATGAGGAAAAGGACAATAAAGGAACAGTTTTCAGGAAGACAGATGGTGATTGATGTTGAGGAACTAAGGAGAAAAGCTGATCAGAATAAGTGCTATGAAAATATTTGTAGAAAAGACAGAGGGAAGCCACATCATGACGGTGAAAATGTGACAGACCCTTCTTTGAAACAAATTTGGAATAGAAAAATGATTGAAACCAAGTTATCGATCCTGACCTAGAATCTTGGATTCTGTTATTTTTCCACAATTATAATATAGATCCCATTACCTGTACCTTTTCTATGAATATTTTCATAGTTATTGTTGTAATTAGATTTCCTCTTTCATACCTTGATTTTACAAATTTAAACACAGTACCAGATTGGCAGTTAGGTCTCTTCATTTTATAGTTGAAATGGCTAGATATAACCATAAGTTCTATGCTAACAGTTTCTTCTCTCCAACTTGTCATTTGTGAAATTCTCTTTCGGCCTCTTGCTTTCCACTCAACTTTGATCTTCAAAAGTTTTTAATGCAATGTCAATCCTTACCTTCTGTCTTCTTGCAGCCTACAACAAAGTTTAGCAGTCTGAAGTGCAGTGTTGATGGAGCTTATGCTGTAACAGATACCAAAACCATCAGAAATTGTCATTCCAAGCTGATGAGTACGGCATCTGTGGTAGATACCCACAGAAGTGGTTGTCCTTCAACATCCAGATTAGAAGAAAATGCACAAAAGGTAGAATTTTAACACTGCACTGTATTCTACCATTATACTGTTCCAAAATAAAATATGTTTTCTGAAAATCGACTAATAATGAATAATGTTTATAACAATATTAAATAGGGAGTTTCATTCCACCCACCCTGTATTTAACATAATTTATATATATATATATATATATATATATATATATATATATATATATATATATATATATATATATTAATACATGTTTGATTAAATAATATAGATAAGCGTTGTCTATATATTTTATGCAAGTTTTTTTCATATAGTCTGATAATCTTAATAACATTATCATTAAATAATGAAAGAAAATCACAATATTGATACATACTTTTTTTTATTTAATCCGATCTGAGCTTTCGTATGTATCAATATTGTGATTTTCTTTCATTATTTAATGATAATGTTATTAAGATTATCAGACTATATGAAAAAAACTTGCATAAAATATATAGACAACGCTTATCTATATTATTTAATCAAACATGTATTAATGAAAAAATGCTGCCTAAATACACACAATATATATATATATATATATATATATATATATAAATATATAATTTTGTTATTATTGCAACTTTCCCAGCTATCACATAATTCATGATATTCAAACTTATTGATTATTCATTTGTTAATTTTTAAATTAATTAATTATAGCTTCAATTTAGTTTAATTATTTTATATTATTGAATATAAAAATGCTTTTAAATTAAATTGCATATTAAGACAAACTCAGAAAAATATTTATTGTCTTTTAAACATACCAGTTATTCATGTTACTTTTTTATTTTGTTTTATTTTAATTTAGGTTATTTAATAATTGTTTATGTTTATATTGTATATTATATTTTATTATTTTGTTTATTTAATTCTAATCTAATTGATTGCTTTCACATTAATTATACCTGTTTAAATTTGTATTTGTCAGCCATATCTGATGGCATTTAAGACTCATCTAGCAATTTCAGCAGGAAATATTAAAAAATAATTATTGATTGGTGTACCAAATTTTATTGGGACTTCCTCCATGTTTCCTTTTGGCCTAATTCAAAAAAATATTTCTTTTCATACATTTTAATAAAGGAGATAAGGAAACTGAGCTTAGAATAGTCTGTGCTAGAGATAGTTTCACCTAATACTGCAAGTTGCTACAGAGCCAAAACATTAACCTGTAGGTATATTATTATTGTTACAAATAAATAAAATAATAATAATGATGAAAATTATAAAGAAAAGAAAATAAAACAATATCAAAACCTTGTTTAAAATAAATTAAATAAAAAATAAAAATAATAAAATTACTCCCAGCACGCAACAAAAACTGTTCCTGCCAGAAATACGAACATCCCACCAAAAGACCTGAGATTTGCTCACTTTGTTCAAGAACCGTCGGGATGACCACTTCCCTCCGTGATAAAACTTGTGATGTTACAGAGTAAATTGCTCCCTTTTATAACATACTAGCAGCATGGCCTGGCATTGCCTGTGCTTGATTCAAAAATCGTACAACTCATACAGCAATCGCTATCACTTGACTTAAAATATTTTTGCTCTTCCTTGCCTTTAAAGGAGTGCCCTTTGCCATGTTGATGTTGCTACATGCCTTACTTCTTGCCTATTTCACACTGCAAATTTTTTCTAAGCTCTATACTAAACATTAAATCTGTTACGAAAAAAGAACTAAACAAAATGAACACAAAATGATCAGCTTTAAAAAAGGACTCGTAACTGGAAAAACCGAATGAAAAAAGAATGTTAACAACAAATACCTTTTCACACCCAACCCAGTTCTGTGGAATCAGAATCAACGTTGAGTTTAAGCAAGCGAATAAGCCAATTGGAGTAAAGTGTCATGCAGATTTAAAGTTTTCCCACTTGTGATGAATGCAGCTATCGATTTTTTTTGCATGCTAGTTAACATTCGTGTCAGTCAGCTGTTGGCTCTCACGCTGGTCAATAGAATCTTCCTGCCTATTCGTGGCAGCCAGCTATAGGCTCTCACTCTGGCCAGTAGAAAATGGCCGTAAACTACATGAAAACTACCGTAGAAGCATGAAAAAATCGATTATTTCAACTATCGATGGGAGTTGGGAAATACAACATTGGTCTTCGCCTTGGCACTAACTTGGAGCATGTGCATGTAAATTTTGGTGCAAATCCGTCTAAAATTGCGGCCGTGCATTCATTACACACACACACACATCCTGCCTTTTATAGATATACATTAATACAAATCTAACATAAAATACGCACACCAATACACACAAATACATAAATAAATTTGTATGAAATTAACATCCGATTGACTATGCTTTTCCTCTACTGTGTGCATTTATTTTCCCTGTTTTTATCTTTGTAAACACAAGCCTAAAATTATACTACCACTACCCCTATCGTGTGAGTGAATACCCCACTGTTATATAGGAATAAAGTGTCGCTGCCGACACTTGATTTTGAACATAGATTGCCAGAGAACAAACACAGGCGATCCCATTATTGAATTAAGTAGACCATGTGACCATAGAGGAAACACATATATGGAAGGTAGCATATCTAATTGATCGTCATTTCTAGTCTATCCTCTATTAATAAACGGATCACTATACGGATAACTGTTCAAACGAGTATTATCAAGCAAGAACTATTAGTGCAAGTGATATTCAAAGGTATCTGACACTAGTATTGTTCAACGACATACTATAGTTGTATCTGCTACAATGAGCATTACAAAAGTGGCAACGAGTGTTCGTTAACATCACAAAACTTGCAAACCTAAAAAATTGAATCATGTTCTTAAATAGCCTTGTCAGATGAAGACTATTATTATATGGATTCCATGCCTAGTACCAAACTTGTTTAGAAATATCTAGGCAGTCAGCTATATACAACTGCTTTTTCAGATCAATTTGTTAATAATGGCCTTGGGTAAGCAAAGACCATCCTTCTTCAGATATTTTGGACTGGCACTACAGAATCACAAACAAAGAACTGTAGCAAATAATAGAAACCACATCACTTGAAGACTTTCAACAGCAGCAACAACTAAAATGGATAGCACATGTAATTCAAAGAGAAAATAATTACTTAATCAAGATGTCGATGTTCCACACTAATTCAAAAAAAAGGTTAGGAAGGAAACCCCCATTAATACCAGAAAGAAAGAAAGATAACAGCTACTGAACCTAGTTTCCAGAAAAACTGTTTAAAAGAAAGGTTTTATAAATTTCAACAGAAAGAATCACTGGCTGCTCAATCAATGAATGCCAAATGTTTCCTTATAAGGAAACAGTTAATATTACCATTACCGTTGTTATTTAAATATCTTTCTTTATTCACCTAACAAAGGCTGTAAAACAGACCCACCAATATATTGGGGTAATAGTCTCAGCAACAAAAAGAACAAGTACAACCTATTTCCCTGAAAAATAGTATTAAGAGAAAGATTTTATAAATTGTAACTAAAAGTAGTACTGGCTGCTCAGTCGATGAATTCCAAATGTTTCCTTATAAGGATACGAGTAAAAATGTCATTACTTTTAGCCTTAACTTGTAAATTGGGTAAAAATAAACAACAACCATGACACAAAGGAAAGAAGATAGCTGATGTCAAATATGCAGATGAGAAAGATTTGGCAAAAACAGGCTGAGTGATTAGAAAAAGCTATATGCGGATATCACATGTGACTCAAAGAGAAAACAATGATATAATCAAGGTATTGACATTTCACACTACTTCAAACAAAAGGTTAGGAAGGAAACCCCCATCAATACTAGAAATAGTGATAGCAGCACTGGCTGTTCAGTCAATCAATGCTGAATGTTTCCTTATAAGGAAATGGCTAATATTACCATTACCATTGGCATTTAAATCTCTTTCTTTATGCACTTGAAGAAGGCTGTAAAACAGACAAGCTAATATGTTGTGGTAACAGTCTCATCAACAAAAAGACAATTACAATCTATTTTTCTGAAAAATTGTTTTAAAAAAAGATTTTATAATTTTCAACTAAAAGTAGTACTGACTGCTCAGTCATTAAATGCCAAATGTTTCCTTATAAGGAAACGGCTAATATTAGTATTACCAATACCATTTAAAACAGTTGTGCTTTTATTACAAATTCACGAAACTCTTGTATTTGTAAGGTACAGGGTGGAGGTCTTCTCTTGCATAAAATACAGAATATCCTGTGATAAGGATGAAGATTACCAAACGTTAGTATCTGTGCCTAGATAAAAGACCCTCCAAACTTAAAAGGCTGGTACAACATAATCTCCATGACTCCCGTTTCTGTTGGCCTTGTGTTATACTAAGCAAAATTGAGTAAATACCAATAATAAATTAATACATAAAATAGTACTAACGATATGTTATCTCACAAGCTAAATACTGGTATTTCAATATTTATTTCCAGTTAGTATTGTTTAGTCAGAGGTGCAGGTAGCACTACAGTTATCAGCACCGAATGTGGAATTGTCAAGCCAAGTTCAAATTTCATCCTAGTCTGTCAGATTCATTTCACATTTGGGAAAAGCATGTATCCATCTCTTCACTCTCCCCAGTATGAGTTAAATAGCAGGGTAGATTAAGCTCTCTAAGCCTAGGGAAGGGATAACTTAATTTAAAAACTATAAAGGCAATGAGAATCCCCTCCATTATCTTTTCCCCAAAAGTCATAGCAATTCGCAGATAGGAAAAGGAATCTGTCAAGAACTGTGATCACCTGCATCCTGAAGGAAGATAGCAAAAAAAAAAAAAAAAACTGTTTGCTCAATGTTATAAAATAACAACCTGAATAAAGTTGTGGTTAAACGAAATTAAAAAATTAAGACAAAAGGAAATATAAGTAAAAACAATAATACTAATAATGACTGACAATGCTTCATCTATCAAAATGAATAATACTACTATTACTAATGTAAAAACAGAAACAAATCTAATGCTTAAAGAAATCATGAAATAGGGTGATGAGTTATATGTTAGATTTGATTTTCTGTAAAGCCATCAAATTCTTAGCACTTAGGACTTAAGGCAACTAGTGCATTCAACCATATTTCTCTGGGACAAAACAGATGTGAGTTCAAATATCTTTGAGAACGTATCCTTTATTTTCCAATTCTGTGTTGTCTACTCTCTGTTTTAGATCAAGTGCCTGAGTAAAGTTTTGATGAAAAGGATTCAGATAAAATTGATAATAATGATTAAATGATTTTTTGGTACAATTAAATATCTTTAAATAATATTTCTGAGCCATTCTACAGCTTTTCTTTAGGTTACACACCTGTAAGGAAAGAGAGATGCTTTTTTGGTGGATAGTACAAATTGGCAAGCAGAAACAGTTACTAACAGAAACAGCATGTTTATTCCCTGCTACCTAAACACAGGTGATCTAAAGAGAGCTGCTCCAGGGTGTTCGATTTGTGATAGTGAGATCAAGGGGGAGTATAGCAAAGAAAACGGGGAGTTACCTCGTCAAACTAAGCGACAGCGAGTCGCGTGTATTTTACGACGGAAAAGCTGGAGAAAAAGAAAATTAATTACCAAACAAAAGGGCACGTATTCCGCATGATATGCTGAAGACGGAATATTTGAATTAAAAAAAAAAAGTCTGACGCAGGAGTCGAAATTAAACGTACTTTGATATGCAAAATACTGGAGATCATCTCTCAGCTGTCGACGAATGGAAAAAAAATGTTCGCCCGATAAAAGCAGTTGGTGTTCTTGAATCTGGGCAAATTCGGCAATTTTGGCTACCGCATTTGGTGGAGAATGAGTTATTTTTCTGACTGGTGGTGTGCATTTTGATTAGCGAGATAGTATTTGCGAATCGAATTTTCGGCATTTCTTTCTGTCCTCGATGTTCGAGTTGGAACTTAGTGATTTATTCTCTGTGACGTGGAAATAATCTGCGACAAATATTTCCTTTGCAATCCCAGTTTACTTACATGATCATAATTTATATGATTTACTCACCTTAAAAAGGCTGTAGAATGACTTGATCAATAGGATGTCATAACAACAAAAACAATCATTTTAACTGTCTTACTAAATGAAATGATAACATCAATCCTTATGGAATGAAGTCAATCATGGCAAATGAAAGGAAAAGAGATAGTCATCAATCATTGTGGAATTAAGTCAAGCAATGCAAATCATATATGAAAGTAAAAGAGTAGTCATTCACCACTGTGGAATTAAGTCAAGATAATAGACAAAGAACAACAGATGACTGAGAGAATCGGTGCACATGGTAAGTACTGAGAATTTCTCTTGTAGATTTAGCAAAGAGATGAATACCATTTGGGAACCTCTGATTAGGAAAGGAAACTCAAAATATTAGGCACCTGAATCAGGAAAACCATAGAGTCCCACTATTTGGGTCTCAGAACAAAATGTTGATACAAGATTATCTAAGCATTAGTTAAACTATATTTGTGTCTCTTAGTGTAGAAAAGTCACATATTCTGTTTCATTAAAAGAGACAGAGAAGTAAGATAATTGTAAATAGAATTGGTGATTATTAAATGATATAAAATATCCTTGAAGCATGGAAAGCAAGCTACCAACCATCGATTGAATTTGGTTTAGTTCAAATTTTTAAAAAGGACACGAAGATCAGGTGAGAAGAAAAAAATATTGCCAAGTAGAAAGTGCCCCCTAGTAGCAGTTTCAAAAATTAGGAGGAGGTAACCCAAAAATATTCGTACTGTTATCCTCATCGTCATTGCCATATTCACAACGTTTCCGCCAGTGTACACTCCAGCCTTCTTCAGGTAATTGAAATTTTGAACCGAACCCTTTATTTCCTTAAGGACACATGGTCCAGTGTATAAGGACGTTGGTTAGATCCAATTACTAAACCCAAAGAGTTGTGAGTTCACTACCAGGCCACAGCAGTGGTGAACCAAAACTTGGAGAGTTGAATTAAAGGGAAATAACTGAGGTATCTGGAAGAGGCATGGCACGTGGAACTAGAACAATCTACCCTGGTGGACGAAATAAAGGGTTTGGTTTGAAATTCCAATCACCTGAAAAAGGCTGGAGCATACAAGAGCTGAAATGTTGTGAACATGGCAATAAAGATGAGGATAACAGTCTGAATAATGTAAATAATGCAAGTAATCATAATACCTCATCTCAGAGATATAGACAGGTAACCCAACAAATTTAAAATATCATCACTACTTGGGTTACTTAATTTTTGCACAAGAATTATGACTCAAATAGTTGCTTAAATTGGTTATACTTAAGTATAATAAGTAGAAAAGAAAGACATTTCCATATAATGAAACTAGCAGAGTTGATAGATATCTGTCTATATTTCTGAGATGAGGTATTATGTACACTATTTACATTATTCGGACTATTGTCCTCATTTTTGCGGCCATATTTATTACAACATTTGGCAGTAGTACACTCTAGCCTTCTTCAGGTGGTTGGAATGTCGAACTGAACCCTTTATTTCGCTCACTGGGGTAGACTGTTCTTTATCCACTGTACCATGTGTCCTCGAGGACACATGGTACAGTGGATAAAGGCGTTGGTTAGATCCAGTGACAGGACACAAAGAGTGTGAGTTCAATACCCGGTTAAGGCAGTGGAGAACATGGAGAGGAGAATTAACAGGAGATAACTGATAACTGACATCCATTAAAAATGGCACATGGAACAGGAACAGTCTACCCCAGTGAGCGAAATAAAGGGTTCAGTTCGACATTCCAACCACCTGAGGAAGGCTAGAGCGTAATACAGCCCAAATGTTGTAATAAATATGGCCGCAAAAATGAGGACAATAGTCCGAATAATGTAAATAGTGTACATAATACCTCATCTCAGAAATATAGACAGATATCTATCAACTTTGCTAGTTTCATTATATGGAAATGTCTTTCTTTTCTACTTATTATACTTAAGTATAACCAATTTAAGCAACTATTTGAGTCATAATTCTTGTGCAAAAATTAAGTAACCCGAAAGCCGAAATGTTGTAATAAATATGGCGACAAAAATGAGGACAACAGTATGAATAATGTAAATAGAGTTGATAGATATGTCATCATACTTTTTATTTAATTATACATTTTTCCTTATTTTATTTACTTTTTTTCTGGTTTTTTGAATTGCTTAAGCAACATTCATGTCAGTAACGATCAATGGGATTGAGTTAAATTTTATTAGATTTGCTTGTAAAATATTTTTTATTTTTATTTTTATTGCTAAATTAAAACCGTGTAACCTTCAAGATGAGCATATTGCTCTGTACTTTTCTTTAGGCACTGTGTGCCTTCAAAACGTTGGTGGTCATTTTTGCTCTCTCCAAAACCCTGCTTCACCATCCATTCAATCATACCTGACAGGTAGGTTATGCATAGTTTTCCTATGTTCCTCTTGCCTTCAATTTGTCCTGTAGGCTTATGGACACATCACATTGAAACACTGGTTCCTATATGATCCCCAAAGTTAAGCAACATCAAGCCCGGTCAGTACCTAGATGGGTGACCATTTGGGAATGCCAGGTACTATAAGTTTGGATGTGTGAATGATGTAATGGATGACACAAAATTGTTAACTGAAGAGCCAAGTTATAATTCCCATTGCAAAAGTTATGAATCCACCTCTTCTCCCTCCAGCTAGGAGTTAATTAGTAAGACTTGTATCATTAAATCATTATTATTTCTGGAACAAATTTTTATAATCTGAAATACTTTCTGGCTTTAAATAAACTGCAATGGGATGATAAGCTATAGAAAATGAATGAATCAATCAATCAATTTGTCCTGTGAGTATTGAATTTTTCAAGCCTTCTTTCCTCATTATGTGTACTAAAATTTCAACTATCTCTTCCTGATGTTACGTATAAGTGTTTTGTTATGCTTTGTATCTCTCTCTGCATAGTAGTAGTCATTGTACAGTTCTCAGTGTCCTGAAGAGCAACCGGGTTTGCTAGGCATAACCTCCATGTTCACCAGTTGTTCTCTATTTATACTTGACTATCTAATTTGCATATGATACTACATGTCCTTTTCGGTTCCATTGTCTCTAGAACTTTGTTGTTGCTCAAATGTTCAGTCCATGGTATTCTCTACATCTTTCCTGTAAAGCCACATTTCTGATGCTTCAAGTCTCTCTTCTTCATCTGTGAGAAGATTGCCCAGTGTTCACTGCCATATGAGAGGACAGATATTATGCAACAATTCAGTACTCTTATTTGTTTCTCATGGAATGTTTCTGTTTATTTATACTTTGCTTAAATTAGGTAAAGGCATTTTTTGTGATCCCAATGCACTTTCTGATTTTAGTGTCAAAACACTTATGATAAAAGTTCATTCATTTTCTGATAACACTGTGCAAAAAAAGATTTTGCTGTTGGGGGTAAAGGCATGAAAGATTTTGCTGTTGAGGGTAAAGGCATGAAAGATTTTGCTGCTGGGGGTAAAAGCATGTGTCTTAGGCTAAATCTAGTTGGCTGCTTCCAAATCTATATTCAGAATTGTTCTAGAATGTCAGAATTTTGCATTGAGCTCTTGCACATGATTGGGGAGACCTTGCCCCATATAAAATGGATAAATGTCTGCTATCCAGATATAATACTAAATCATGTACATTCATTTCAAAATTTGTACTTAGGCCTTTGAGATATCTTCATAGCATATTTAGGCTCCATATAAATATATTAATAGTATATTAGTTCTGTATATAACATATTTATGTTTAAGGCAAATAATAATGAGAAAAACAATTTTTTTATAAGCAATTCTACTAAAAGTTGAATCAATACCGATCTTTATTACTGACATGAATGTTATCTAAGCAATTCAAAAAGCAGAAATGTATAATTAAACAAAAAATGTGCCAACAGATGCTATTTTACACAGTATTCAAGAATTATATCAATTTGCTAGTTTCATTATATGGAAAGGTCTTTATTTTCTAGACCTAAGTATAACCAATTTATGCAACTATTTGAGTCATTATTCTTGTGCAAAAATTAAGTAACCAAAGTAGTGATAATATTCATAAGTTGCTTATAAACAGATATTGTGCCGTATATTTATGTTCAAGGAAAATTTAGATAGTAGTGGTAAGTAACCAACTAAAATTTAGATGTCAGTGGGAAGTAACCAATTAAAATTTAGATAGCAGGGGAAGTAATCAACTAAAATTTAGATGGCAGTTGGCAGTAACCAACTAAATATAAGATACTCACTTTACTTCAATATTTTTAGAAATGTTTGAAACACTTCACTTGTGCACTGAGCTGGTCTCCTGCAGTAAAAACTAGAATTGATTTACAGATAGTGTAACAGATATTGTCTTGGAAAGGGGAATTGAAATGCTGAGCTCATACTCCAGCTTGGCCTGCTAAATTCACTTTTGCACAAATGCACTATCTAAATAATATTATAAGCTTGTTTCATAGCTGACTCAGAGTTATAGAAACTAAAATTTTGTGTTTCAAACAAACTAAAATCAGTGAAAAGTAGTTGAAATTTAGTCCTTTTCATAAGTAATGTTTCTAGCGTGATTACATAGCTTACTCAAAGTTAGAGTAACTAAAACTTAGTGTTTGTAAAGTTAAGAAAGCAGTTGAAATCTTGACTTTTCCATTAAAAATGTAATGTTTCTAGTTTGTTTACATAGCTTACTCAAAGTTATAGTAACTAAAATTTAGTGTTTGCAAACTCATGAAAATAAGTGAAAAGTGGTTGGAATCTAGAATTTTCCAACTGAAAAGCAGTATTGTGAAAGGCATGAATCTATCTCTCCCCCAATGCTTTAAATATCAGGATAAGCTAGGCTCTCTAGTTTTGGGTAGCAATCAGTTTCATAGAAGGCAATGAAAAACTACTCTATTATCTTTCCAAAAAATATCTGATAATGATAAAACAAAAAAAGGAATCTGTGGAGAGCCATGATTGCCTGTATCCTAAAAGGACATGACATTTTGAAAAAAATCACCCATCATGTCTGAATTAAACCCCCTCTTATAATTCGATTCCATCTCAGATATATTCTGGTAGAAACTCTTACTGTGATCATCACTTGCTATTTGTCTTGAATATACTATATACAATTTTGATAGAGACACTTTAATTTTGGGGGGCACAATAAAGAAAGCAGGCTTGGAAAATTTAACACTCAAAGTACATATTGAAGGTAAGAGGAATATAGGAAAATATAGAGTAACTTACCTGCAGAGCTTATGAAAATGAATGGCAGAACAATAAGGGACAGTAAGAAGATAAACATCACTTAGAGCTATGAAGAATAGGATGTTGTGGAGAGCAGTGTTCGTTTAAGTCATGGATGGACAGAACACATAATAATAGAAGAATGTACTATTTACACTGAATACGCTATTCAGATATCTTAAAAAAAGGTTTAGTTTAATACAGAATTATTTCTCTGAATAACAGACTGTAAGTTTTTCCTGTTACTCAGTGTAATGACTTCATAAAATTAGAGACAAAAAGATCTAACAGTTTGATTTTCTATAATGGCATCATACAAACTACTCTTTCTTATAACATTCCTTTAGTGTGCTATATCAAATTTTCTACCTTTCTTTTGGATATTGTGTTCTTAAACCTCTTGACTCTGACTATATCTTAGGATAGAAGGGTAAATATTAACTTTTCTCGGATTAAATCATGATAACTGACAGGAAATACTGCTAGAGGATGAAAAAATTGAACAAAGCTAAAAACATTATCTTATTGGTTAGTTGCATAAGTTAGTTAGTTGAGTATAGATTTCAGTACAGTATGATTTCCTTTGCTCCACAGGAAATAAATTGAGAAACACCCCCAGGTATAAATTAAAATCAATTGTGTTAAATGGGTGGGTATTGGTGACAAATAGTATTGACTGTGTCTGCAAGAACAAAACAAGCTTACTGCTATATTAACTATCATCATCACAAAAAACTGTAGCAGGTAACAGAAACCACCTCACTTGTGGATATTCAAAAACAGCTAAAATGGAGATCACATGTAACTCAGAGAGAAAATAATGACATAATCAAAATGCCGACATGCCACACTACTAAAAACAAAAGGTTAGGAAGGAAACTCCCAATTAGTACTTTAAAGGGCTACTGGACTTGAGAAAACTATTTTCTTGGTTCTTATGGCTGTATTATGTTGAAACACTGATTAAGCAATGTTGAGTCTGGTCAGTACCTAGATGGGTGACTACTTTGAAATACCAAGTTCTGTAAGCTTGGATGTGCAACTGATGTAATGGATAACAGCTCACAAATGGAAACTGGAGAGATGAGTTCCAATTCTAGTCGGGTTTGTTATATTCACTTATGTCTAAATACCTTTGGGATAGGTATGAGTCCACCTCTTTTCCAGGAGCAGCTATGGGTTAATTAGGAGGACTTGTACCTGTAAATCATTATTATCTCCAAAAAAAAGAAAATTCTTAAAATCTAAAAATATTTCCTGGCTTTAAATAACCTGCAACGGGTTGATAAGCCATAAAAAACAAATGAATCAATCAATCAACTTATTTTCCTAAAAAACTGTTTCAGTAGAAAAATTTAATAAATTTCAACTGACAGTAGCACTGGCTGCTCAGTCAACGAATGCCAAATGTTTCCTTATAAGGAAATGGCTAATAATACTACCATTACCATTTTAGAAAAAAATTTAATCTGCTTAATGAGTTGAAAATTTGTACAAATACCAGGTGAGGAACATTATATACATATTTTACAGCAAAAAAACAAAAATTACCTCAACATAGAGGATAGTCTATTTCAAGCCATTCTGTACGCGGCTATCATCAGCCCCTTTTTGCTGTAAAAAATACATATGCTCTGTTATAATAAATCCATCGAACTCTCTGTGGATCAGTTTTAATAACTAATATTACTAGGATCCACCTGGATTATATACCAACGGATCAATTACCTGTAATATATATATATATATATATATATATATATATATATATATATATAAAGAAATATACTCTTAAGGTATGCTATATTTATGGGATAAAGTACTCAATATCAGAGATAGAGCATATGTAAATATAAAAGTGAACATTGAAGTCAACACTTAGAGGCATCAGGCTGTTTCATGCTAGATGCAATTGTCAGTGGTCTGACAATTGCATCTAGCATGAAACAGCCTGATGCCTCTAAGTGTTGACGTCAATGTTCACTTTTTTATATATATATATATATATATATAAACATGCACACATACATTACTGGACTCTCCCATTATTTTCAACGTATGAGGGTAAGGCAGCTGAGTTCTTAGAACTAACAGTCAAACTACCCACACATCATTTTGATTATACTGGGGATGGCTTCTATAGAACCAACCACACTTTTTGGAAGAGATGAATAAAGCGAACTGGGGCACAGTATGCCACGAGGCCCCTAAATGATCCTCTGCAGGTTATGAATTCAGATGAGCCAATATGTTGCAGTAAGCATCTCAGCAACAAAAAGAAATTCAACATATATCCCTGTAAAATTGTTTTAAGAGAAAGATTTTATAGGTTTCAACCATAAGCAGTACTGCCTGCTTGGACAACGAATACCAAATGTTTCCTTATAAGGAAACAGCTAATGTTATTATTACCATTACTTTTGTTATTTAAATCACTTTCTTTATCCACCTGAAAAAGGCAGTAAAACAAACCAGCCAATTTTTTGTGGTAATCATCTTGGTTACAAAAAGAACAAATTCAACCAATTTTCCTGAAAAAACTGTTTTAAGAGAACGAGTTTATAAATTTCAACCAAAAGCAATACTGCCTGCTTGGTCAATGAATACCAAATGTTTCCTTATAAGGAAACAGCTAATATTATTATTACTATTAACATTGTCATTTAAATCTCTTTTTTATACACCTGAAGAAGGCTGTGAAAAGAAGTCAACAGTCCAGATAAAATCTTGGAACATTAATAATTCTACCCAATATAGAAGACATGCAAATTTCCAAGTTCAATAAACAAATAACCTATTTGAATTTTGATTTAGAGTACAGCTAACACAAAAAAAGAAACAAAAGGTTTACAATGCTTTTAAACATGATTAAATTGTCTGTAACTCTGATGCAGAAATGTAAATATTAATATTTTTGATTTGGACTTTATATGTAGAGAAAAGCACTTCCAGCCAATAAAAGAAGTGACAGACAGTAGGCAGCTAGCTTTTCTTTTTTTTTGACATATTGATCAGTCCATCTCACTTTATAATGAGTTGGCCATGATATTTCTATTCAACAACCAAGTCTAAAAAGATCAGGTTTCAAAAAGTAAAACCAACTTTAAAAAATATTCATTGAAATTTTTGAGCAGTTTATTTCAAAATAAATGTTGAAATCAAAATAAATGTTTTAAAAAAAATGTTGAAATCTCAAAAAAATGTATTTTCAAATATCGTTTTTAACTAATTCTTTCCCTTACACTTTTTAAAAAAATTATGAAATTCTAATAATTGAATGGGGAAGTGGGTCTTATGTCTCATTAGTTTCTTTTTTTTTTTTAATCTAATAAAGTTGACTGAATGCAAGGTCCAAGAGCCACTCAAGGTAGAAGGTTTGTGAACGAGGTGAGAAATATGAATAACATAGGAGGTGGGCAAAGTAAAGATTATGGTGATAAGTAGAACAGATAATGATTGACTTCTGACTTTTATTTACACTATTTGTATTTGGACTATGACTTATGACATTGACTTAAGACCATGAGTTATTATATATTCACTTAAAAATGAATCACAGAAAAGTATAATGCTGCTTTCGGTAATAGTTTTTCTTTGAGTTTAAAGTAATTTTTAAATAATTTTTAAAGTTTCAACAAAATGATCATATTCAAACTATAACTTATGACTTAAAATAGGACTTACGACTATGATTTATGACTATATATGCTGGTAGATATAAGGGAGGTGCTGCAAGTTTCTCAGCACAAATGACCAAACATCACATATTTGATAGGATTAGGGTTTCATGATTGGGTCTAAAATTTTTCAGTACCCCTTTGGAAGAATTACATGCTAATAAAAAATTCAGTACATTCTGTGATGAGGATAAAAATATCCAGAAATTATTTTAGCCCAGGTGAAAAGACTAGGAGAGGCTGAGAGACAGATTTTCAAGGCAAGCAGACTCTCCCAACTTGGAATTGTATTGTGACATCAATCATATAAGCACTTATTTATCACAACTTCCTCTACCCATCCATGGTCAATTTATGGTAACGTACAAATAAAGAAGATTTAGCCTTTGATGAGACTTCTAGATTTGCGTGTTGCCTTGCTATAAGCCGAAATGTCCAAAGAATTGGTCATGAAAACTTACTCTCAGGATGTAGAATACAAGTTCAATCAAAATTAGTCCCACAAAATAATAATATTATAATACCAAGGTTAAAGAAATACAATGCATAAGTAAGAAATATCTATTTAACAAATTTCATTATTAATTAAAAATGTGTTATACATACATAAATAATGGTCTCTCTTTTCATTTTCAATGTATAAGGGTCAAGCAGCTCATTTCTTAGAACCAACAGCCGGACTACCTATATATATCATTCGATTATAGTAGCGAGGAACTGTACAGAACCAACCACACTTTTTGGAAGTGCCAAATGCAGAGAACTGTTGCACAGTATGCCACAACGTACCCAAACAACCCTCCGCAAATTTGAATTAAGAGTTTTTGTTCTCCTAGATCATTCACCACCCAAGGCTATAAGACTCATTTTGTCCTGCTATTTAGTCACAGCTGAGGAGAGATGAGATAGATTCATACTTTTCCCAAGGATATCAGCACGTAAGTGAAATGTAATGAACTCAACTAGAATTCAAACTTGGCTCTCCAATTACTCAATCCGAGCTGCTATCCATTATTTCACCATGCCTCCTAGCACCATGTATATATATATATATATATATATAGAGAGAGAGAGAGAGAGAGGGAGGGGGAGGGAGAGAGAGAGAGAGGGAGAGATAGAGAGAGAGAGAGAGAGAGAGAGAGAGAAAGATTCATCCACAGACAGACTGTTTCGCTGTATCACAGCTCCTCAGTGTGGCTAAACGTCTGATTGCTTCAAGCCAGGATTGAAACCCGACTGATTTGACATCAGTCAGATATCTTACCATCGTCGCATGGCAGAAAGGAAGGGAATTTTAACGCTTTTCTCTATACAAAAAAAAGCCAACACCTCAGAGAACTCAATTCACACTTGAAGAGTAATGCTTAATAGCAGTAGGAGCCGCTGTTTTTTAAAACCCCTTTCCCAGAGAGAGCTCAACTGATTTCTGGGAGCACATATATATATATAGTCATCCACAGATAGAATATTTCACTGTAACACAGCTCCTCAGTGTGGCTAGATGTCTGATTAATAAATATACATTTTTTTCTTCACCACTGTGTACACAAGACTCAGTTTTTTTCATCCAAAATTGTGTACAAAAGTTTATTGCATCTTATAAAAAAAATGGGATTGCATTCTAAATTAGATTAGAACTCAATCCCATGTTTTTTTATAAGATGCATATTTACTCAAAGTGGACAAATTTGTGTTAAATTGGATTTATATATATATATATATTTATAGTTCTTTTTATAGATACAAGTATTTAAGCAAATGCTCTGTTTTATAATAAACAGTTTTAAATAACATTTACCGGCCTGAATGTCAGAGAAATTTTCATAGAAAAATTTCGTTCTCCGACAGGAATCGAACCTGTATCCTATACAGAACCATCATTTCGCGTGATGTGCCTTAACCGTTCGGCCACAGAGAAGCATCTGGTTAGCAAGGTCGATTTTACTATCTTTAAACTTCATCACGCGAAATGATGGTTCCGTATAGGATACAGGTTCGATTCTTGTCGGAGAACGAAAATTTTCTATGAAAATTTCTCGGACATTCAGGCCGGTAAATGTTATTTAATACTGTTTATTATAAAACAGAGCATTTGCTTAAATACTTGTATCTATAAAAAGAACATTAAACATATTATAAATGTCTTTAAATAAATTGTCGGACTATGTCCAATTCAAAAATATATATATATATATATATATATATATATATATATATATATATATAGAGAGAGAGAGAGAGAGAGAGAGAGGTTATAGTAGTTCCAACGAGAGAAAAGTGTGTATATTAAAAATTAGAGAGAAATTCCAAATGTTTTTGGTTGTATGTGGATTTTTAAAAAATATTAAGCTTTATTTTCCATAATTTTTCTACACGAGTTTCTGGTCTCGTGACCTTCATCAGGCAAAGCATGGAGATTTCCGCATATTATTAAAAATAATTAATTTTTTTCTTATGTAAGACTTGTGGTGTAAAAGCGGTGGAAGGAAGTGTATGGATTACCCAAAAATTCTTATCGAGTTGCACTTAATTAACATAGACCGGTTGCAACGTAACATCATCCAACTGTTGCGGGCCCACCGTGTGGAAAGGTACTGAGGTTAATGGGCCAAAACCTTGCTGAAGCACGGCGCTCAGCTGAAGATTGCACCTGGTCTGGAGCACTTGATGTGTACTTGTGTTCCATAAAGAGAAGAGGTTATAGTAGTTCCAACAAGAGGAAAGTGTGTATATTAAAAATAAGTGGGAAATCGCAAATGTTTTTGGTTGTAATGTGGATTTTTTTTTAAATATTAAGATTTATTTTCCATAATTTTGCTACACAAGATTTCTGCATATTATTAAAAATAATTAATTTTTTTTCTTATGTTTTTCGATGTTAAATATTCTCAATATGAGACATTCTCTTTTTATGTGTTAGTGACCCAAATGTCTTCCTGAAATTGCATGTGGTGTGTGTATATATATATATATATATATATATATATATATATATATATATATATATATATATATATATATATGCCCACACATACAAGTTTGACTAAAAGGAAACGACAAGGTCTGTCTGTTTAATTTTTTATTGTATTTTTTTCAATTTTTAGATGGGGTGCTGAGTATTGCGCTCAAAATCTGAAGTTCATATTTTCTTCAAGTACTTTCGATTTTCGCAGTCATTATCAAGAACCGGGGTGGTGTGTGTGTGTGTGGTCGTTAGAATTCCTTTGTCTGCATCTTGGTATTATTTGGGAAGTAGATGTTTTAAATGTTTTAGCATGATGTCATGTGTAATGACTATTGGGAATGAGGCAGCACAAAAAGAATGTCATTTATTTATTTTATTTTATAATACTGATTAAATATGTGCACACATTAATTATATCACACGTACGTCAATATAACTTTTCCAGAAGTGAATGATACTTTATTTAATGTGGACTGTTTATTTTGTATAATCATATCTTCTAGAGAGTCTGTCTATATTTCGGAGATGAGGTATTATGTACAGTATTTACATTAGTCGGACTATTGTCCTCATCTTTGTCGCCATATTTGTCACAACGTTTCGACCGTTGTACGCTCCGGCCTTCTTCAGGTGGTTGGAATTTCGAACTGAACCCTTTATTTCGATCACTGGGGTAGACTGTTCTAGTTCCACGTGCTATGTTTGATGGATGTCAGTTATCAGTTATCTCCTGCTAATTTTCCCTCTGAAAGTTCTCCACTGCCTTAACCGGGTATTGAACTCACACTCTTTGGGTCTGTCACTGGATCTAACCAACGCCTTTATCCACTGTGCCATGTGTCCTTCAATACCCGGCTAAGGCAGATTTTTTCCTGCAGTAGGTTTCCATTTCTTTCTGCGGTAGACCAGTTGCCATTCAAAACTACAGAACCGGGTCTATCCTGCTATTTACCCACAGCTGGGGGGAGAAGAAGAGGATTCATCCCTTTCTCAAGGGTATTAGCATGTAAGTGAATGCAATGGGTTTGACTGGAATTTGAACTCGGCTCTCCGATTTCTCAATTCGAGCCGCTATCCATTACTCCACCATACCTTTATAAGACATACATCCATCTAATCACTGTGTGCATTAGTGTGTATAAAACTTGCAGTCATATATATGTCAGATAATTGTATAAACATAAATGCTCTACTATTGCAGTATGGAGTACTTATGTCGATTTTGTTGAAATAAAATTCTTTTCTGGATGATTCCGATTCAGCATATTAAAATAGAAGTTTTCCAAATTGTCTAATGTAATATTGGGAATCCTGTTTTGTTTCACAGATGTTGATTCTGTTGAAATAAAATTTTTGCTAACTCTTCAGCAAAACATATCAAAATTGATTTCTGAATTGTCTTATATATTTACGATTTTACAGGATTTATGTCCGAACTTTACTCTCTTCCTAACCTTTCGTATATAAGAATATAACAACTGCTGGCTGCTTTGTAACTGGCTATCGACATCGCATGATACCAGTTAAGACTGGTTTAATGGCATTGTAATCAAATATGACTTTTTAGTCCAGCTAATGACTTACATCATTTACTGCAAGTCTCACCAGCATGAGTTGCACCTGCTGCAAAAGAAGCATTCAAAAATTGATCACCATAAACTTTTATATACCTTTCCGATATTCCTAGAGAAATGCATTCCCTACCACAAGTAAGGCAGGTGTGGTCAACATTAGCCCCAGTAGCAGTTCTGGTTTTTATGCATAGTTTCAAAGATGACTTTTCAGCCCATGCACAAAATTATTCAATGATAAAGCATTTACCTTAAGCATGAGGCTACTGAAAATGTTTCAGCCCAACCAAGAAAGGATTATGATCAAATACATAATTTTTATTAAGGTAAATTTGGGGAAGTGAGTTATGATCATCCTGAGGGCATCAGTTCGGGACTTGATATCGACGCTGATGACACAACCATTTATTCATGTCTCAATAGTAAATGTAAGCAGTTTGATAAGATCAAATTGTCAATTGATCTAAAGAAAATGACATACCGTCTGTTGGTAACTGGGCAAGGAATGCCTCTCTATTAATCATCTGAAAGACTCTTAACAGCCTCTCACTCTGCATGGCCGATACTAAGCTCTCTAAGAGTGACTCATTGCACCTTCTCAGGCTAATATTCTTCACTGACATGAAGTAGAAAGATTTTATTGAATCCGTTGCTAGTTCTGTTGCTATGAAAGTTGGTTCACGGTGTCATGCTAGACAGTTTTTTTGCTAGAATCTACCTTACACATTTATACGTTTGCCATTCTTCCTTGCATTGAATATTGCTGCCACATATGGTCCAGTGCTCCTGCTATCTATTTAGAGATTCTTGATAAAATCCAAAGAAGAATCTGCAATGTCATCAGTCCTGACCTGGCATCTCGGCTTCTGTCACTTTTCCACAGCCGTAATGTAGCTTTTTTGTGTCTTTTCTATAAATACTTTCATGGTAATTGTTCTGATGAACTTTCCTCTATGGTATGCTCATTGGCCTATTTTATTTCTGTCCCTATTTTTCTTTAATTCCCCATCCCCTCCCTCGTTAGGTGGTTAGTGATGTCAGTTCGCAGGCAGGATGCAGGGTGTCTTTCACTTCGTGTGAGTGTTTTCGTATTTGTTGTTGTGCCTGAATGAGTGCGTGTCAGTGTGTGTGCTTGGGAGGAATGAATGTTCTATAATATTATAGTCCCGCATTGATTTCGGCCAGTGAACTGGTATTTCTGCCATATTTAGTGATTGGGGGGGGGGGGTATTACTAATATTATTTTTCTTTAGTTTCTTGTAAATATTTTGTATTCATATTGTAAATACTGATTGGCGTTAGTTTTTAGAATTGTTATTTTATTCCCCTCCCCCCCCACAGACACTGAATTGTAAATATGGGGACTAGTTAGTATTTTCATAGAGACAGTGAGGTATTATGGTGGTTGTAGTAAGAAAGGCACGTATGAATGTGTTGCTTTGGTGTAAGGAATATTGTTCGTACGATTGGGTCAGTGTTTGCGGCTAGCTAAGTTATATTTAAGACAGAAGAAGACCGTCCGTTCCCCAATCCCCACTTCAGCCTTGTGCCACATTTCTGTAATTTAAACAGAATAAATATCACTTTCCTCTATGGTACCTAGACTATGAATTTAAGTGCAGTACTAGATAGGTCTCATCATTTTGCACTTGAATTGGCTTGAAGTAACCTTACGTTCTATGCTAACAGCTTCTTCTATTGCACTTCTTGCTCGTCAAACACACTTTCGGTTCCATGCTTTCCAGCCAACTTTAATCTTCAAAAATTCAAATGCAATGTCAATCGTTATCTACTGTCTTCTTGATTACTCTTCTTTTATTGTTCTTACTCCTTGATAATGTTTCTCTTTTTTATTACTCTTTCACACTCAGTAACCCCTTTTGTCTTTGTGGTTTTACTGCCTTGCATGGGGTGATATGATTAAAAGAAAAAGTTAGCAGCACCTCCTCATATTAAGACATAAGGGGTTGCTACTGACTCAACCCAAATAGTCAAGAGATGATACTTGACTTATTAATGATAACATTTTAAATAAGGTGTATGAAGACAAGAGTTCAGCAGCTGAGCAGACAGATTCAGATGGAATTAGAATATCCAGTGAACTTTAAACAATCAGAATCAATAAATGCTAAGTAAAAGAATATATCTGTTCTTGCAAACAATAATAAAAACTATTTGCATATAACCTCTTTTCATGATAATGCAGAAATATATTTTTGGAAGCAGTCCGTGACATCTTTGATACTATAACGATATTAAAAGTAGAAAATCTATGTCTAGAACATATAGTGAGCAAATGGCATAATGGTTAGTGGTTCAGAATAAGAAACCAGTGAACAGAGAACAAACTGCAGATGAATTCATTACATTCACTTTCTTGCAAATATCCTTCGGAAAAGTATGAATCCATTCTCCCCAGCTATGGGTTAAATAATAGTGCAGACTGGTCTCTTCAAGTATAAAACAAAGGTATCCATAGTTTCTGTCGGAATTTCTGAGATAAGGAGTTATCATTATTTACACTATTTATGTTTGGATGATTGTCCTCAACTTTTTTCTTGTTATCACAATGTTTCAGCCATTCAGTCCTCTTGCCTTCCTCAGGTGTATATTGATCCGAGTAACCTGGCTCTAGAACAACTGCCTGACTGACAAGAGTCCAAAGGAAAGCCCAATAAGCACAATTGCCTGACGGAAAAATGCCCAATAGGGACAACTTCCCAACGGAAAAATGCTTGATGTTTATATATATGTAGAATATTTAGATATTTTTGCTATTATTTGACAGGGAAAGTTATAGATAATAGCTAACCATTCCATCCCACTTCTCATAGAGGTGAAGACCCTGTGCTAAGGTGAAGCTTACTATTTGGTGGATACAAGATATTTTTGAGAGCAAAAAATTGTCATGAGGCTGCAAGAGTTGATTTGTTTAATATAAAATCATTCTTATTATTAGTTTCATTATTGCTTTCTTAATCAATGTTTAAGATTATTATTATTATTATTTGCATTATTTATATTATTGTTAACATTATTATTATTATTACTAGAACATCATTATTATTATTATTGAAATGAAAAAATCTTAAAGAATATATCAAAGGTTTAAAGCAATCTAAATATTCTACATATATATAAATATTGGGCATTTTTCCATCAGGAAGTTGTCCGTCAGGCTCTTGTCAGTTGGGCAGTTGTCTGAATATCAGGTAACCTGTCATGAATTCTGAACTGAATCCTTTATTTACTCTATGGGGGTAGACTGTCCTTGCTTTACTGCCTGTGTCTAGGGATATCGTCTAGTTCTTATTTATAGTCATTTAGGGGTATACATCAGCCCCTGTGGAATGAAGTGAAAATGCTGGACAAGAAAGAACACTAGAGAGTTAGATGTATGAAAGATTCAGAACATACGCTAGGCTATAGGATCTCCTTAGTAGACCTAGCATAGACTGGTTGGTTGTTGGGTTTAACGGCATGTCAACTCCTATTTGGGTCATTTTATTCCGAAGCCTTGTTTATTTATATATATAAGATGGTTATATTGTATAAAAGGTTAGGAGGCTGTTGGGTTTCATAATCTACTGTATTTGGGGGGGGGATTGCTTTTTCTTGTGATTGTTTCTGATTGTATATTTTCATATCTACATCCATGCATGCATGCATATGTATGTCTATACACACCTAGCATAGAGATAAATATGATATGGGAACTACTAATAAAGAAAGAAAGAGAAATGACAGCAAATCAGCATCAGCAGCAACAATGAAAACATGACAGGCAGCAGCAGTTGCAACATTAATCAGCAGCCAGATTAGGTTTAAGACTCCAAGTTCACTACTGTAAATAAACTGCTGCCATATCTGGTGCTCCTGCTATTCATCTCAAAGTTCTTGACAAAATCCAAAGAAGGATCGGCAATGTAATCGATCCTGACCAGTCATCTCGACTTCAGCCACTTTATCACCCATATGATGTGGCTTCCCTCGGTGTTCTCTACAAATATTTTCATGGTGACTGCTCTGATGAGTTTATTTCCCTGGTGCTTCGAATATATGAATTTAAGCATGCTACTAGATTGGTATCTAGATCCTACCTGTTTACTGTTCAAATAGCTAAATGCAACTGCCACTTCTACTCCAATAGTTTCTTTTCTCCCACTTCCTACCTGTGAATCTCCCTTCTGTTTACTTGCTTCCCTGATAACTACAAATTTAAATTTAAATGCAATGTTAATCGCCATCTTCTGTCTTCTTGAACCCCTCTCATTTTTTTGTCCTCTCTTTCCTCAATCTTCCCTATTCTCAGTATTCTCTTTCACTTTCACCCCCTGTGTACTACAGGCACTTCTGCCTTGCTTAGGGGGAAAGGATTAAAAAAATAAATAAATAAAATAAATACGTCAGACAAGAAATGATTGATTTATAAGTAACTTAAAATATACTGCAGTATTCCTCTACTTCTCTTGTCTTCCCAGTGTGCCCTGTGACTGTTACATTCTCCAAGCCTACTTTCTTCCTTATGTGCCCCTAAAATTTCAGCTCCCTTTTTTTGATCATTATGAGGACTCGATTTGTCATTCCGCTACTCCTTAGAACTTCCTCATGCTTCATCCAGCTTCTGGCAAATATTCTTAAGGTTGAGCACACGTTTCTGAGTAGCACGTGCATGTTTCAAGGAGTAGGTTTAAGACGATGAATACTCAGAACACCAGAAAATGTGGGGAAAAAAAAATTCGAGAACTCATTCAAACTGTTATATACCATACCTATGAACACTAATGTGCATGTCCCAATCCTCATAAATATGTTGGACACTACTGCAAGTGGGGGTAATATGGTGTCTAAGTAGTCCACCACTAGCAGTGGTTTACCTACATCACGCCGCTGGCGAGTATTGTTTTTTGTTGATGTTATAAACCATTATTATTATTACCATTTCATATCCAAACTTTGTTTTGGTTATTCCTCATTCAGTAACCTTTTCTAGATTAGAACACAAACACTCTGTCATCTTTCTCACATGACTGAAATCAGTTATGGAATTATGAGATTCTAGTCTAGGAACTTTCTGATAATAACTCATTTATATCTGGAAAGACCCATGAAAATTTCACGGTTTTCCTATTTGAATTTTCTGACGAATCTTAATTCTTCAGTTAATGATTGAATAAGCTCATGGCGAGTTCTACAACAATAATATAACTGTAGATATTCCCCTATCACATCGTCAAATATCTGAGCTTAACTTTAATAAATATTGCAATAACTGGTTGTTATTTTAAGAAGTGGGTACAAATGAAAAGATTTGAAATTGACAACTTTTCCATTTCACTGAAACAGCCATTAAACATATCTATCTTCTCTTTTCTTTCTTGCATTCATTTTCTCACTGAAACCAAGTAGCGTATGTCTTTTTTTTTCTACAAAATCAAAGCAGAATAGTCCATTATTTATGAGGTATTGGCAGGAGATGTTAAACCATTCTATCTTCCCTTCTTCCATTCTAGCCAAATCTCCATCCTATGAACATTTCTCTTAATAATAATTTATAAATAATTCAGCAGATAATGTTTATTTATGGTAACTGGATTTTTGGCAATTACCTTACTCAGTTTCTGTCATTCGATACTGTGCATCTGAGAAATGGTGGATTTATCAGTCACCATTGCTTCTCAGACTTTTGGCTGAGATCAAAGTCTAGTATCTTTTCTTATCAGCTTAATCTGATTTTCACTTCTGTCTTCCCTTCTTTCTTCCTTTCATTTTTTCACTGAAACTAAATAGTGACTTTTCCCCTATTTCCATGTGATCAAAACAGAATAGTTCATCATTTATGAGGTTTTGGCAGGGCGTAATGGTCATGTGAACTAACAAAGGGAGGGACAAGTACAATTATAATGGGATATTAATAATAAAACAGATGATATTTTTACTGATCAATAAAGGACTTACCACAGCTGTCACGAATAACAAGGTCTTTTCCTTCCTGAAGAAGGACTACAAGCTGGAAGAATGGATGCTGTAAAAGGCTACTCTGGTGTTGCCTAGTTGTGCTCTCCTGAAAAGACAAAAAAAGAAATCAGCATTAATTCGAAGAATATTTTGTTAACAAATAAAGAGTATATAATGCACTAGCAGCATGGCCCGGTGTTGCTTGATTCAAAAATCGTACGACTCATACAGCAATCGCTATCACTTGACTTAAAATATTTTTGCCCTTCCTTGCCTTTAAAGGAGTGCCCTTTGCCGTGCTGATGTTGCTACATGCCTTACTTCTTGCCTATCTCACACTGCAAACTTTTTCTATACTAAACATTAAATCTGTTATGAAAAAAGAACTAAACAAAATGAACACAAAATGATCAGCTTTATAAAAGGCCTCGTAACTGGAAAAACCGAATGAAAAAAGAATGTTAACAACAAATACTTTTTCACACCCAACCCAGTTCTGCGGAATCAGAATCAACGTTGAGTTTAAGCAAGCGAATGAGCCAATTGGAGTAAAGTGCCATGCAGATTTAAAGTTTTCCCACTTGTGATGAATGCAGCTATCGATTTTTTTTGCATGCTAGCATGCCAGTTAACATTCGTGTCAGTCAGCTGTTGGCTCTCACGCTGGCCAATAGAATCTTCCTGCCTATTCGTGGCAGCCAGCTATAGGCTCTCACTCTGGCCAGTAGAAAATGGCCGCAAACTACATGAAAACTGCTGTAGAAGCATGAAAAAAATCGATTATTTCTACTATTGATGGGAGTTGGGAAATGCAAAGTCGGTCTTGGCCTTCTTCCTAACTTGGAGCATGTGCATGTAAATTTTGGTGCAAATCCGTCGAAAATTGCGGCCGTGCATTCGTTACACACACACACACACACACACACACACACACACACACACACACATCCTGTTCTTGTTATTCTTTCTGCTTTACTATGTCCACATTTGCCGCATTTATTAAATTTGTACTATTTTAAAAATATTATTGAGACAGTTTTTTTTTTAAATATTTGTTGTATAGCCCTGTCATGCTGTGGAGCTCTTCAGCAACAGCATCAATTCGATAATAAAGTTACATTCTTCTCTCTCAGCCGGTGATCACTAGTTGTTTTGGACAGAGATGAAAGAACTTCAACACAGGGAATTTTAACTATTTTATTAACGTCGAATATGCATCTAACTATCCAATGGGGTTGCTCTCCCTTCACTGGGGAGCTGTTCCAGACATGAAAGAAAACACGTCTACATTGTTTGACGGTTCAGAAACAACTCACTAAAAACCCTTTCTATCTCACTCATTCCCACACTGAGTCAACCAATTAAAATCAACTTCCTTGTTTTGTATTATATCTGACCTCGAAGATCAACCTCAGGAAGTCTGAGCAGAAATACACTTCATCTAAAAATAATAATCTGCTTAACTATTATTTAACATATTAATATACAACTGGGACTGAATGCCATCATATATTTGATATAAGTTAGTTAAGCCAAACACCACAAGTTGCTACAAAACCAAAATATTAACCTAAGAGCACAAGTCATGTTCTTAAATAACCTCGTCTTTCATACGGATGTCATGCATAACACCAAACACATTTAGAAATATCTAAACTGTCAGTTGTATGCAACTGCTTTCTTAGATCAATGATTAAAAATGGCTTCAAGCAAATGTAGATTGTAGTTCTTAATGAGGACCAGTACATTACATTGTAATAACATTTTTTTCTGATTCGTAACCTTTCATTTCGCTCACTATATGGCACTAAATGGAACTAGAACAGTCTACCCCAGTGAGCAAAATAAAGGGTTCAGTTCGACATTCCACCACCTGAAGAAGACCGGAGCGTACAACAGCCAAAACGTTGTAATAAATATGGCGACAAAGATGTGGACAATAGTCTGAATAATGTAAATAGTGTATATAAACTCTTACTGGGCCTTTTAATGTTGAATATAAATGTTGTAGGACACATAACAATGAATTAATAGAAAAGTAGATACACATCAGGTATGTACTTGAATAAAAAAAGGTAGACACATTTCCAGTGTACACGGCAGACACACTAATTAGTCTTATATCAGTCTGTAAATATCCACCTGGAAGTTGTCATCTACAAGGGATGTAGCCTGCATATTCCAAACCCTGTTCAATTCACTGATATGAAAATATAGGACAGCCTATTGTGTAGCTATACCAACAAGACCTCTTGAATATGAGAGAAATTCTGAAGCAATATGAAACTACAAAAAGGAAAGAACCTACCTAGGTGATCGAATGAAAATAGAAACTTAGCTAATAGTTACAAACAATCGTACATACTTTAAGCGAATCAGATGAAAGGATTTTTTTTTTCTTTTAAATTCAGAGAATTCTGACATGTCGGAAATCAAGCTGTCATTAAATGAGAAGTTTTGTCAATGTCAGTCTCAATGCATGACTGAATCAATACAACAGGTAAAGAAGGGATTAAATTCGTTCTGAGAACTCCATGGGGGAGGAGAAAAAAAAAAAGAAAACACATCAGAAAAGTTTTGGATGCGTGGGTTAAGGAAATGCAAATCAATTATCTGCTTTTAGCATATAAAATATTGTTTATTTGCCTTATTTAAAAAATATTAACAGCATGAAGAATTTTAATGAATTGGTATAATTAAAAGTTAAAAAAGTAGTTAATTTTTATACAAGGATTAAACAAAAAAAATTTACAAGAATAAATCAATATACCTATTAGCCTAGCACAACAGAATTTTGATCTGAAATTTTTGCTGTATAATATTCAATCTTTGTAATTAATATTCAAGAAAAGGAATTAAGTGCATTAACAAGAAAGAAGATGATATTATAAAATGAATGTTTTTTTTCATCATTAGGCTATATATTTATTGATTTTATTTACCTGACCTGACCTCTAAGATGTAACACAAGTACTTTATTGGGTGCCCATACATGTCCCCGCAACCACTGCCATGCTGGTGTCAATATCACACTGATCCTACCTCTCTTAGGGATAACTTTTAAACACTGCAAAATGCAGGAAAACAAGACAACAGTAACAGCCGAAATTTTTTATGATGCACTCAGTTCATCATTTCAAGCCAATAGCAATTGTACAAAGATATTCTGAATGATTCTCGGAAATTTTTTCTGCTTTTATTAAGACCGGCATAGGACCTGTCAAACATAAATTGATTTGCAAATGGATCAGCACTTTTGTCTAGCATCAAAGTAACTATGTGTTCCACCTCAGATCAAAATGCTGTTTCTCAGAACTTCTTTCATGGATCAGTGCAATACCTGTCTCTCTGTATTATACATATGTACAGGCAGTATAAGAAAGAGAGCACAAATATATATATCTTGGAGGAGATCGAAAGTACTTGGGTTAACAGAAAATACAGCACCTTCGTTGATGAATTCCAAATTTACATCAAGAAGATAATTAGAAAAATGAAAAAAAATAATTTGACTAATATGTCGATATTATTTATTGAAACATGCTTGAATGAAGGTATGCTGTCTAAATACACACAGCACACACACACACACACACACACACACACACACACACACATATATTTACTAATATTCACCAAATACAAGGCCCAAGAAACCATTCAAGATAGGGGGTTACTGTGTGGAGTTATATTAGCATAGGAAAGGACCAGCATTAGAAGAATAAAGCTGAAGTAAATTTTAAAAGGAACCGGAAACCCAATCCTAAACAGGAAACAAGGCAATTACCTCGACTCCAGTTCAAAAGACCTGGGAGAAGTATGAACTGGATGATAGGCGGACCTTAATTTCTGTGGATTCCCATTGAATCAAACTTTAGCCGTGTGACCATTAAGATGTAGGTTAGCTCATTGGGTTCACCTTCTCTCCCCCTACCCAGGTTCCCCTTCTCTCCCCCTACCCAGGTTCCCCTTCTCTCCCCCTACCCAGGTTCCCCTTCTCTCCCCCTACCCAGGTTCCCCTTCTCTCCCCCTACCCACTCCTACCTCCATAATATAATACCCCACATTACTTCCTGTAACTATGCCTTCTTCTGTCATTTCTTCCTCTCTGTCCCCTCTCATGTTCTCCCTCTCTTTCCTTCACTAACTAACAAGTCCCCTTATACAAACTGACACCATAAACAGTTTTAAATTAAAAATTCGCAGGTGAAAATGGTCATTAACTAATGGTATCTTAATTCCAAGTGTATGAAAATTTTGCTTTGTTTAATGAAAATAAACATCGAGCACTCTTTGTGAGTCAGTTTTAACATTTAATATTTCAAATTCTATATTGTATTAATAGGACTCACTTGGCTCATACCAAAGGATTATTACCTGTATATATATATATATATATATATGAAAAAAAGTATTTTTATGTGTGTGTGTGTGTGTGTGTGAAGTGAGTGTAAGAGTGCTTAAATATTATATATACATATGTATATATGCAATTACTGTAAAAAGAGTGCGCAAATATATATATATATATATATATATATATAATGTGAGCGTGTGTGCATTTGTGCAGCTACTGTAAGAATGCACAAATATTATAAATAATGTATATGCACATGTCATACACAATACAATGCACAAATCTTATATATGTGCTGGTCGTGTAAAAATTATCAGGTGAATTCCTAATTACATTTGATTTCACTTCTTTCACACTAATGATCCTTTCAACTTACAGATCTTTATATATATATATATATATATATATATATATATATATATATATATATATATATATATTGTTAAATATAACAGACAACAAATATCTATTATGCTTGATCATGAGCCATTCTAAGCTTCGTATAATTTTGGGAGAAAATAAAGACAAAAATTTTTAAACATTTGGAAATTTTTTATTATGCTCTTCTTTCATCTAAGCTTTTGGCTCACATGAGCGCCATCTTCAAAGTGGTTCACCCTCAAAGATGATATTCTGTTGTATTGTCATAGAAAATTGCTGTGCAATGGTAACGGTTGCAGAAAAGCAGACGCAGTCGTAAATTCATGATGCAGTTTTATGACATATGTGGTACAATTTAATGTGTTATAACTAGTTTGAAATATATATATATATATATATACATATATATATAAATATAGGTAACTATACTCGTGTCGAAAAACCTTCGAACTCTTGATTTAACAACAGCCAAATCAATCACGAAGGAAAAAAAGGGTTTTAAAAAAAGAAAGAGCCAGGAACATGAAAGTCTGTCGAAAATAATCGCACAGATACAGGTTCAAGGCCCAAAGAAAAAACCCCGATACGAGTAAACAACTAACTAAAGAGCTCAATACAAGCGTAGAGCAAACCTAGTCAAACCTAATGAGCCAGACACACCTACCAAGGTTTCACTTAGGCAGATCGTCAGGGTCTGCCTAAGTGAAACCTTGGTAGGTGTGTCTGGCTCATTAGGTTTGACTATATATATATATTTTATATATATATATATATATATATATATATATATATATATGTGTATATGTATATGTATATATAAATATGTGTGTGTGTGTGTGATGGTGAATTGACTAAAACTGAAATATTCAAAAACATGGTACATGGAATTAGAACAATTTTCCCTATTGAATAAATAAAGGGTTCACTTTGAAATTCCAACAAAAGATCACCTAAAGAAGGCCGAAGCATACAATGGCCAAACATTGTGAATGTGACAGTAAAGATGAGGCCAATAGTCTGAATACTGTAAATATGATGGTTAGCTACTCATTTTCAAGTTTACCTGTCTACTTGGGTGGCTAATTAATCCCTACTGCAGATACCTACCCAGTCATCTTTTTCTTCAACACTCACAGGTCCAAACTGTGGTTTATACTGGAACTATATTGAGGGACACAATCTGCTGGGTTCAGTGGGTGAATAAGACCAGTATGCTCAAATGAACTATTGCTAGCAGAATAACTCCCCAATTTCCCTTAAATGGCCTGAGACAACTTGTTATATAACTTTCAAGCACTTCAATATTATTGAGGAGTCAACCAACCCCCCAACCCTCAAGAAGTCACAAATCAAAAATGGTAGGATTTGAAAATGTGTCTCAAGGTCACATTACTAATGCTCTGACCCAGTGGTCCCCAAACTTTTTTCTCTGGGCCACATTTTCAGAATTAAATTTTACTCGCACCTTACCAAATTTTATATGATAAAAAGTACATTCGAAAATTAAAAAAAAACATAACGAGGGTTAAAGGAAGATAACTGCAGATGATAACTCTCTCCTCTAATTTGCAGACCCTAGTTACTATATTCTTATTACTTGATATAATGCAAAAATATGACAATGATAAAATCGGTCAATAATTATTTATAACTATTTATACTGGGACTCATGCATGTAATTACAAGTAATCTATAATAATATTTTAAATTTTGAAATCATATGAATTTTTGGCATATGAATTTTTTGAAACTGTTTCTAAATCTTTGATTGGCTTTCAGTCATTTCACCTCACCTGCTATCTTCTTCCACCATACCTATGAGGCATGCTGCATCATTTGGGAACCACTGGCTTAAGGGGTAAAACTGATAGTTACTATGCAGTTTTTGATTTTCCATACTGTTTATCTCTCCCTCTCTCTGTGTATATATATATATATATATATATATATATATATATATATATATATTTATTTATTTATTATAATTTTATCATATAGACAAAACCATTTTACTCACAACAAAGATGCAACTTGGTTTCAGTGCATTTTAACTGCACGTCTACGGGTGAGGGTCGAAAATGGTTATGAATGATCCTGTTTGTAGGCAAGCCCGGATGCAAAACGTCACTTCCTATTTTCCATTTATTGAGAAGAAAAATGTACTTACAAAATATACATAAAG
>OZ038508.1:61176010-61178510 GCA_964036315.1 Acanthosepion esculentum | reverse complement strand
CAAATTTTTTTTTTTTTTTTTTTACCTTACGTTTGAGGAAGAATTCTGCACTGAAAATAACATTTAAATTATGAGAGAAAATCAAATTTTACAAGTAAAAATAAAACAGTAAAAAAAATACATTTTTTTAAATTGAGGTTTATTATTTCAGTCATGAAATATTTTTCTGAGAATATAAAAATTACATGAAACACCATTAATTGAAACGGGTTAACTTAATGAAATGAGATTTTATTTCTTTTTTATTAAGGCAGATTTTTTTCTATTTATTAATAATTATATGGCAGTAATATGAGTTTTATTTTATTTATTAATAAAATTAACATGCTAATAGCAGCTATGTTGGTTTTGTTTTGACTCGACAAGTATTTTTTAGTTTGAGTAGTAGCGAGCTAACTCCAGAAAATTTAAACTCCAAAAATCGTTTTAATTGATAATTTGTCGTGTGGATAATAATTCCAAAGTAATGTACAATGAATTTATGCATTCGATTTCAAACTTGAAAATTTGGGTGGACTTCCAAGGGCGTTTTTTTTTTTTGTAATAGTCGATATTTTCTTTTATCCCACTATTCGATTATATTTGAATAGAAAAAGAAAAAAATTAAAAATAATACGACGATATTCAGAAAACTTGACAAGCGTTGTTTTCTTGTTACAAAGCCATTTCTGAAGTAAAAAAAAAACTTGCTTCTATCAAAGGAAACTACTCATGTGACATTATTTCAACAATGTGCATCCGTACTTTCGTTGTAGACGATTTTAAATACAATTTTGGAATATTAAAAATTATTTTTAAAATAATTATGGTTGTCAGATTTTAATAAGCTTTCAAATTTATGATCTTTAAAAAGTAGAGAACATAATATATCATTTCCATAAGGTTGCAGAAAGAACTTAATGTATAAATATATAACAACCTTTTGTCATATTGTGTATTTAAAATTGAAAAAAAAAAGAAAATTAATGTAAAAATTTATTGTTCATCAAAAAATTTTTTTTCTTTCAGATAATAATTACCTTCGTATATATTATTCAGAAAAGCCATTAAAAACTTTCTTAATTAAATATTGTCTTAGTTTTATTGGGTTTTGTATTTTTACAATTGAGGTAAAAGTTTGGACAATTTCGGACATTTTTTTAACAAAAAAATCGATGATTTAGATTTTTCAGAGTTTTGTGCATTTAATTAAAAAAAAAATTGAGGTTGCAAATAAATTTTTTTTTGTGTTTTCATAAAATTAAGTTCGAGGGGGGTAACAGATATAAAAAAAAAATATTTATACCATGACTTTCAAAGAGACAAACATTTCTAAAATAAGTTCATTCATTTCTGAATAAGTTCTGAAGTTTTCATTAAAATCCAACAAGTAGTTAATTTTTACAAGAATTTCGAAATTAATGTGTCTTTCAACTGACAAAAAAACAACTAAAAAAAAACGCTAAAAAGGTCAAAATTGGACATACCTACATAAAATTTAAAAAACTCAACAATAATCCGACCAACCAACTAAAATCAAAGCTTAATAAACTCATTAATGCTAATAATGCCGAACAGAACTCATTAAAACTCCCTAAGGTTGTTGGTGATTATAGGCCTGGTTACATATACGGCAATATAAAAACACATAAACCTAACTATCCTCTCCGTCCTATCATATCACAAATTCCAACTCCTGTATATCAACTAACAAAATACATCAACCAACTCATTACTCCTTATCTTTCTAGTAAATATAGTGTTAAGTCAACATTAGAAGTAATCCAAATCCTAAAAAGCGAAAAACCCGACAATGAAATCATAGCTTCACTTGATGTTGAAAACTTATTTACCAATGTCCCTGTTAGTGAAACTATTGACATAATTATAAGAAATATATACAGTAACTCATCTTTACCCCCACTTAAAATTAATCCTAATATATTACGGAAACTACTATTAGCTTGTACTACTGAAGTCCCTTTCTTAGATCATAATAATAATATATATATACAATGTGATGGTGTCTCTATGGGTTCAGTACTGGGTCCGACATTTAGCAATTTCTATATGTCGAACCTGGAAAATAAGATATTTACAGACTTTAAAAAACCATCCATCTATGTAAGATACGTTGATGATATTCTTATGTTAGTTGAAAATACAGATGAAATACTTCAACTACAAAAATGTTTCCAAAATAATTCTGTCCTCAAATTCACGTATGAACTCAATACTAATAATAAAATTCCTTTCCTTGACATATTAATAAACACAAATAATAACAAATTTACTATTTCGCCATATAAAAAACCTACTAGCATAAATTCATGTACACTTAACTACAAGAGCGAATGCCCATATTACTACAAAATAGCAATTATAAAAAATCTAATACACCGTGCAGAAACTAATTCATCCACAAAACAGAT
The DNA here is from genome assembly GCA_964036315.1 of Acanthosepion esculentum. Taxonomy (NCBI): domain Eukaryota; kingdom Metazoa; phylum Mollusca; class Cephalopoda; order Sepiida; family Sepiidae; genus Acanthosepion; species Acanthosepion esculentum. Next base: position 61,176,099 of record OZ038508.1, on the reverse strand, counting down.
TTTTTACAGTGAACTAAAGAATATAAAACAAACACTTGTTAATAATAGTTTTCCAAACTATATAATTGATGAACAAATAAGATGCTTTC
>OZ038508.1:61168510-61171010 GCA_964036315.1 Acanthosepion esculentum | reverse complement strand
ATTTAATTTCAATTTTAAAACATTTTTAAAAATTCTACTTTCAAATTTAACTTTTTAATTTTAATCGGCTATATTTCTTTATAAACCAAGTAAATGTAATATAATTATCTACATTATTTAAAATTATTTATACCCATCAAATATGAGTATGTATAATAATCAGGTAATTTTTTTTTTTTTTTTTTTTTTAGATTATTTAAAGATTATTTAAAGAAAACTTTTGGCAATGACGACAAAAAATAGCTATTTCATTTCTCTGATTCAGTAAATTTTTATTTTTTATAAACTTAGTAATATATAGTTTCTCATGTATGCATAAAGGACATGGGTCATTTAATGACCTACATATTCTAGCTCTTCTTATTAACTTCCATTTCACTGTAGGTGTTTTATTGGATTCTTTTAGGTGCCAAAAGTACTTCGAAAGAGATGTTTGACTTTTATACTTATTTATCCTAAACGAGGATTGATGTTGGTAGAACCTCTTTTTGAACTCATGGCTAGTGCAACCTATATAAATTTTTATGTTTTCAGGATTTCGAGGCTAATCCAACTACAAGGATAATTAATCCTACAAGACCAGATATAGGAAAAATTAGTAAAATGATCCTTGAAAGGATAAATAAACAAATCAAAGATAAAATAGGCCTCAAACTTTGGATAAATACCGAAGACGTGATAAACTGGTTCACCTGTATAAAAGCAAAAAACAACTGTACACTAATGCAGTTCGATATTGAAAATTATTACCCATCAATATCTAAAGAACTGTTCTTGAATGCGTTGGACTTTGCCACCCAGTACACGGATATTACTGAGGATGAAAAGAACATTATATTAAATGCGAAGAAATCGGTACTGATCCATAATGGTGAGCAATGGGTAAAAAATTCATATGACCACTTTGACATCACAATGGGATCACTAGACTCAGCTGAGTCTTCTGATCTTATTGGTCTTTTTATTTTATATAACCTAACAGCGCATCGTGATATTGATTCAACTGACATTGGTCTATACAGGGACGATGGTCTCATGGTTATTAGGAATTCTACTAACTTCAGAATAGACAAAATTAGAAAGGCATTATATAAAGAATTTAAAAGCATGGGTTTAAAAATTACCGTTAGCACTAAAATTAAAAAAGTTAACTTCCTTGATATAACATTAGATTTAAAGAACAATACATACACACCTTATAAAAAACTCAATACGAATCCTGTTATATACACCCTAAATCAAATCACCCCTCATCTATAATTAAACATATACCTTTATCTATCCGAAAAAGAATTAGTACAAATTCAGCAAATGACAAGATTTTCGACGAACATATTAATTTCTATAATAAAGCTCTAAAAGATAGTGGCTACAAAAACCTAAAACTAACTTATATTAAAAATGAAAACGGTAAACATAGGAAAAACAGAAGCAGGAAAATAATTTGGTATACACCCCCATACAACCAAATGGTAAAAAACAAATTGGGACAAAAATTCCTTGAATTAATACTCAAACATTTTCCCGGTGGAAGTAAACTTAGTACCATTTTCAATAGAAATACACTAAAATTAAGTTATAGCTGTACTGATAACCTAGAAAAGATAATTAAGAAACATAATACTAATATCTTAAATAAACACTTATACCAGAACCAAAAAATTGTAGACAAGGGAAAAATACAAACAACAACTAATGAGGGTGAACAAAAATTATGTAATTGTAGAAACCCTCAAAACTGTCCTTTACAAAATAAATGTTGCATAGAATCAGTAGTATACCAATGTAATATATCTTCCGTTGAAAATCCTGAAAACATAAAAATTTATATAGGTTGCACTAGCCATGAGTTCAAAAAGAGGTTCTACCAACATCAATCCTCGTTTAGGATAAATAAGTATAAAAGTCAAACATCTCTTTCGAAGTACTTTTGGCACCTAAAAGAATCCAATAAAACACCTACAGTGAAATGGAAGTTAATAAGAAGAGCTAGAATATGTAGGTCATTAAATGACCCATGTCCTTTATGCATACATGAGAAACTATATATTACTAAGTTTATAAAAAATAAAAATTTACTGAATCAGAGAAATGAAATAGCTATTTTTTGTCGTCATTGCCAAAAGTTTTCTTTAAATAATCTTTAAATAATCTAAAAAAAAAAAAAAAAAAAAAAATTACCTGATTATTATACATACTCATATTTGATGGGTATAAATAATTTTAAATAATGTAGATAATTATATTACATTTACTTGGTTTATAAAGAAATATAGCCGATTAAAATTAAAAAGTTAAATTTGAAAGTAGAATTTTTAAAAATGTTTTAAAATTGAAATTAAATAAAACAGATTCTAACCTAAATATCTTTTAAAATTGTAATTAAATAAAACGTACTATAACCATAACACCTCTCTCAAAGCAATTCAAACACTGGAAAGAATCCAAGTGAACACCGAAAGTCATGTGAAATTAATAAGTTAGAATATAATATTGAACA
>OZ038508.1:61161010-61163510 GCA_964036315.1 Acanthosepion esculentum | reverse complement strand
AATTTACATTGTTAAAAAACTCGATGGAGCTTTTCAACAATAAGTAAAAGTTCATTTATCATTAGGAATTTATTTTGAAGCAATATGGCAAATTCTTCACACAAAACGCTCTCTTTTGAAGAAAAAAAATTCATTATTGCTAGCTATCAAGAAAAAAGGTCAATTTCAGAAATGTCTGATATTGTTCATAGGTCTAAAAGTGTCATTCATTGTGTAATTAGCAGGTATAAAACCGATAAAATGTTAGATGCAAAACCAAAAACCAGCAGACCTCCAAAAACATCGCAAAGAGAAGATCGAAGAATTGTTAGAATATCTATAAAAAGCCTGTTTTGAAACTGCTACATCAATTGCCTGTAAATTTAATGAAGAGACAGATAATAAGATCTCAAGGAAAATGGTTGCTCGCAGGTTAAAAAATGCAGGATTGCATGCCCGTATTCCAGCTTCGAAGCCGCTCATTTCAAAGCGAAACCAAAGGGCACGACTGGAGTATGCGAGAGAACATGTTGTTTGGACTGACGCACAGTGGGATATAGTTCATTTCAGTGACAAGTCCACGTTTACTATATTTGGTTCTGAGGGCAAAACTTATGTACGCCGTAGAACAGGTGAAAGACTGTCTTCTCAATGTGTCAAGAAAACCGTGAAGTTTGGTGGCGGCAGTGTGATGGTGTGGGGAATGATTTCACCTGCAGGAGTTGGCCCTATCATCCGTGTACATGACAAATGCTGAGATTTACAAAAGGCTTCTTCAGCAGCATGTGGTACCAAGATTGCACCATAATCATTATGAATCTCCTATTTTCATGCAGTACAATGTACCTTACCACAAGGCTCGGAAGGTTAGGGCTTTATTTGAAGAAGAAGGAATTGCCCTAATGAAGTGGCCAGCCCAGAGCCCCGACCTGAATCCAATAGAAAATGTTTGGAAGATAATTGGGCTCAGAAAAGAAACCCAAAAAACCAGGATCACCTATGGGAGTTATTGAAAGACGAATGGGAGGGAATTATTGCTGATTTTTGCAAGAAATTAATTAGATCATGTGGTCGACGATGCAGAGACGTCATTGAAAATAAGGGGATGTTTACCAAATATTAAATTTTGTTGATATTTTGTTCACAATCAAGTATTAACAAGATCGTTCCTTAACTTTTGTCCAGTAGCTTATTTCCTTTGTTCCATTTAATCCTTATTTTAAAAAAAAACTATTATGTAAATTTTTGTAACTTTGTATAATATTTATGCATTACACCCTAATCTTTATTCAGTAAAAATTTCATTGCTAATCATGCATTACTTTTTAAGTAATACGCATATTTATGTCTTTGTTGTTTCCGTTCCTTATATTATGGCCACTACTGTGTATATATATGTGGATGTAGATCCGACGGTATGATGAAAATGTGGAAAAGACAAAGCAAAATCCGAATATGTGAGTTTACTGTTTTTTATTTTGTTTTTTTGTTTTTTTTTGTTTGACGTTGACAGAAAAATAAAAAAACAGTAAACTCACATATTCGGATTTCGCTTTGTCTTTTCCACATTTTCATCATACCGTCGGATCTACATCCACACATTTGCTTACATATATATATATGTATGTACGTTTCCTTATAATAATACAATGTATATGTATGGAGAAAGAATATATATATGCATATTGGCAAAAACACACACACAATACACAAGAATAGAGGAAGGAAAACCCCATGAAAAGTTACAGGGGGACATAAAAAGATAAGAACAAAGACATCCCCCTCTCCCTTTCTCTGACCAAGTTTAATTATTTTATTACACCTGAACCTGTAGAACATTTTTGTGCCAGTCTAAGATGGATTCAGATGGTGACTACTACCACTACATACAAAAGACAATGGTTAAAAGGTTTAACATAGGAAGAAAAAATTAATTCCTTTAAATATGTTCGACTAACCATTCTTTGCCTGAAGAATTTCACAAGATCTGAAACTTATATATATATATATATATATATATATATATATATATATATATTATAAAAATAAACTTTTAAGGCAGGGTTTATTTATGGGTTAGAATACACAATATAAAATGCATGTAAATATGAACGTGGACACTGAGATCAACAACCAGCGGTGACAGTCTGCTTCATGCTTAAATGCAATCTTCATGACCTGAAGATTGTGTTTAAGCATGAAACAGACTGTTGTCACTGGGTGTTGACCTCAGTGCCCATATATCAAATACATATACATGCACATATATATATATATATATATATATATATATATATATATATATATATATATTGACATAGTGATTTGATATATATATATATATATATATCAAATCACTATGTCAATACTGTAGTATCCACCTATTGTGCATCTATATAATAATACTGTAGTATCCACTAACATAATATATTGAAGATACAAGAAGTAGCAGGAAATATCTTAACAAGTCAAACGTTGCTAAGAGCTACAAGGTATAGGAAGTTGCAGAGAGCCATGATCT
>OZ038508.1:61141010-61156010 GCA_964036315.1 Acanthosepion esculentum | reverse complement strand
ATAGCTCTTCAGCTCTGGTTGACAATCTATCTGCTCATTAGCACACCAACTGGTTTTGAATTCAGAGTCATCCTTCTCCTAGACTGGTTACGAATCAAGGCTAAAGAACTTCTCCTAGACTGGTTACGAATCAAGGCTAAAGAACTTCTCCTAGACTGGTTACGAATCAAGGCTAAAGAACTTCAGTCTGCTCATTATTTGAACGAATAAAGCAAAAACGACCATCAACGACTTTTCAAATGTTTTGTCTATCCAATTTCATTTGCAAGACATAGGTAAAAAAGATGACATATTTTTTCAGGCCCCTCCCAACTGTGCTGGGATTATTTCTCCAAGCCGGTATCATCAAGAAGTCACCTTCTTGAACCGTGAACCATGGTAAGAGTCAAACTCTGGTTGCATAGAATGCTTGTGTTCTCTTTGTATAAACAGAGATGCCGTGTTAAATTTAAGCAACTGATACTTTGCCAATATCTTAACCAGATTAGCACCATATTGGTTACCTGACTTGCTGCAGCTCTTTCTGACACTGACAAAAAACAATTTGGTGCTTTTATGATACTAGCAGATTTATTTTGGTAGAGGTAATATTAGCTGGTTCCTTATAAGGAAACATTTGCATTCACTGACCAAACAGCTTGTACTACTGTTTTCTGTTGAAATTTATAAAATCTTTCTCTTTAAACAATTTTTCAATAAAAATAGGTTTCTCAAGTCCAGTAGCTTTTATTGCTCTATTCAGTATTGATGAGGGTTTCCTTCCTAACCATATACTTGAAATAGTGTGGAATGTCAACACATTGTCATTATTTTCTTTTCGAGTTACGTGTACTATCCATCTTAGTTGCTGCAGCTGTTGGTAGTCCTCAAGTGATGTGTTTTCTGTTATTTGGTACAGTTCTTTCCTTGTGATTCTGTAGCACCAGTCCACAAGGTTTGAAGAAGAATGGTCTTCGCCAAGACCCACAGGTTTCACTCACTCAGAGCCATTTTTAGCAATCAAGCTTAGAAAGTAGTTGCATACAAATGACAGTGTTAATGTGATATGGCCAGGAGTTATAATTTGAAAAAGAGGGTCCAGTTCATAATATAAATACAATGTTCAGGTGAACCCTGACTTCTTAAATAGTTATCTGTACTTTATTTTTATTTTCAAATGTCGATTTTGAAATATTGCTAAGATCATTCATAACTGCTTAGTACTGATATTGTCCTTTTCACAATTTGTAATAATATGCATTGATCAATGATATAAGCCTAGTGACTAACTTGACATTTATGAATATAGGCAAAGTACAAATAACTTAAGACGTCAAATAACAGAAATCCACATTTTAAAATGACTGATGAATTTAACTTTTTTTAATAGTGAGAAGAAAATCTCATGACTGCTAACCTATAAAAATTATTTTTTTGAATTCTTCCCTATTTTGTTATTGGGCATGGCTGATCGTGTATGGAGAGAAAGGGGTAGATGTCAAATTCTGTGGAAGGAAGTTAAAATACTGGACAAGGAAGAACATGCATGAGTTCTGAAAGAATCAGTGCATATGCTAGGCTATGAGGACCTCCTTAATAGGCCTAGCATAGAAATAAATACAATATGGGAACCAGTAATAAAGAAAGACAGACAAATGACAGCAAGTCTTCAACTGCAGCAGCAGTAGCAAACAAAACATAGTAGACAGCAGCAGCAGTTTCAACCTAATCAGCAGCCAGGTTAGGTTTAAGGATCTAAGTTCCCTATAGCAATGGCCTAGTGGATAAAAGTGTTGATTTGTGAATTTTGTGACATAGGGGTAGAGAGTTCAATCTATGGCTGTGTACTTGAACTCAGTAGAAGCACACAGAGCAATTAATAAGATACACAAGCAAGAACTAAACAGTAATAAATAAAATAAGAACTAGATAATGAGCAGTGGAATCAGAACAGTCTATCCCCATAGATTAAATAAAGGGGTTAGTTTGGAATTTCTTGTATGTTACCTAGATTGATATATATCCACAGCGGAAATGTTGTGATAACAACAACAAAGATGAGAACAATAGTCCAAATAGAAATAGTGTAAATAATAATGATAACTTCTCATCAAATTTAACAAAAATTATAAAATGTATTTGCATTGTTCGCAGGGCCAAGAATATGACAACTGTATTTACTTGAAGACCCCACACCAAAAGTTTATACTTCAGGTAGATCCAGGTAGACACATGTAACCTCAAGTATAGATCCAAGACTCAAATATAGTTCTGAGTAATGTTTACTGATAGACTCAAGTATGGACCCAGGCAATGTTTACCGATAAACTCAAATATCAAACTGAGCCATATTTACTGACAGACTCAAGGAAGTACCTAAACCATGTTTACCAATTGACCCCAAGCAAAGTTTACTGATAAACTCAAATACAGACCCAAGCAATGCTTACCAGGAGACTCAAATTTTGATCCAAGCAATTTTTATCAGTAGACTCAAATATGGATCCAAACAATGTTTACCAGCAGATTCAAATATGGATCCAAACAATGTTTACCAGCAGATTCAAATATGAATCCAAACAATGTTTACCAGTAGACTCAAATATGGATCCAAACAATGTTTACCAGCAGATTCAAATACGGATCCAAGCCATTTTTATCAGTAGACTCAAATATGGATCCAAACAATGTTTACCAGCAGATTCAAATACGGATCCAAGCCATTTTTATCAGTAGACTCAAATATGGATCCAAACAATGTTTACCAGCAGATTCAAATACGGATCCAAGCCATTTTTATCAGTAGACTCAAATATGGATCCAAACAATGTTTACCAGCAGATTCAAATACGGATCCAAGCCATTTTTATCAGTAGACTCAAATATGGATCCAAACAATGTTTACCAGCAGATTCAAATACGGATCCAAGCCATTTTTATCAGTAGACTCAAATATGGATCCAAACAATGTTTACCAGCAGATTCAAATATGGATCCAAGCAATTTTTATCAGTAGACTCAAATATGGATCCAAACAATGTTTACCAGCAGATTCAAATATGGATCCAAGCAATATTTTCCAGTAGGCTCAAAAATGAATCTGAGCAATGTTTACTGATAGACTTGAGTACGAATCCAAGCAATGTTTACCAATAAACTTAAATATGTATCCAAGCAATGTTTACCAGTAGACTCAAATATGAATGCAAGAGATGTTTACCAGATGACTCTAATATGGACCCATGCAATGTTTACCAGGAGACTCAAATATCAACGCAAGAAATGTTTACTGATAGTCTCAATTACAGACATGACCAATGTGTACTGAAAGATTCAAATATAGAATCATTCAATGTTTACCAACAGATTTAAGTATGAACCCAACCATTACTGAACAGAATGTGTTCAGGAGAAAAAACAAACTCCAAAGGAACATTGAGATTGAAACGTGTCATCTAATGTATGTCAGTAAATGAGTTTCTAATAATGATCAAGATTGAAAAGAAAATTGTCTCAATCAATTCAGCTGTCTTTCCAGACTAACAAAAAAAATCAAATAAAGCAAAAAAGGTGGATAATTACCTGGATCTTACTCAATCATTTGACAATTCATTGGCTTTTAAATTAACTAATTCTGATGCCTGTACAACATTTCAAGTGATTTTCATTAAAAAAAACATTTCTATTTGTTTATTCTGTTTCTAATGATTAAAAACATAATGCATATAAATCACAATGCAATGAATTGCAATATCTATGCTTTTGGTCTGTGTGTGTGTGTGTGCATAATAATTTTCACAGAGTACACAGATAATATTTGCAATTTATTTTCAGAGTTTTTGATTTGAAATTTATAAGTTAATACTGAAATAGAAATTGAACTGAAATGCTTCATTTTTTTAAAAATTATGAAATTGTTTATAAGAGGGGTATGGAAAAGTTCTTGGCCCAACCAAAAAGAGATCCAAAAATAAATTCTGATGTTTCATCATTTGATCAGATTTTGATATGCTGGTCTCGCTGAAAACTTTCAATACCAATTCATATTAGAAAAGAAAGAAATTTAAAAAATTACGTAATGTTGTCTATAACTTTAAAAAGTTATTAAAATATCCAATATTGTTCGGACACTCAAATCTCTTCTTTGTATATTTACTGCTGTTAACATTATAATTTTGAGAAGAGTCATGTGGTAAAGTAATCAGGAGTAATCTCCCTTGTTTTATGCTTAACTCCCTTTGGAGAACTCTTTCATTTGTAGAGGACTATAAATAGTCACTACACTGATATCAATTATTCTAAGCAGAATAAAGCTTCCTTAAGCCTACTCTTGCTCTCTTTTTTTATTACAATTTATTCTGCTTAGATATCAGCATGGAACAACCGATGTACCCACAGTGATTCGACGTGGAACTGGATACTCCAAATTCTGAAAAACGTTGGCAAGTGACACTTGAAAACTTTTAACAAACATTATATGCAGAAAACTCAAACTGGCCAATAAACAAGCTAAGACTCCAAATGAATTATGTATCATACACGATACATGAAATTATTATGGACTGTTCTACTAATGAAGAGGCTGGAGTACTACAAGCTACCTACTGAAAACTCAAAAACAAGATATTTTTGTAATACCTACTTGCTACATGATGATAACAAAATGGCGAATCACAGGAGCAATTTTTAAAAGAATTACAGACCCTAAGCAAGGACTGCAACTTCTGGCCAATGAATGCCAAAGACATTTGAGACAAGCACATTATGGATGCCTTTATCATTGGGGTTCAGGATGCTCAGGTAAGACAAAGACTTCTTGAAAACAAATGACTTAATTTAAGAACAGCCTACAAGCAGTTTTATATGTGTGAGGTTGCTCAAAAACAGTCTGTATTCCACCTACAGTCTGATATGGTCGGTGCTGCCCTGAACTCCCACTCTTCTCATTCTTCCACCTCTTCTTACGTGTATAATTCTCCAGGTATCTCCTCTGTTGCTCCTTTCTCTAACCAGGAAATTTCAGACGCTACAAACTCTTCAGAGCTGCCTATCAATGCTGCTTTCAGAGGTCATAAATGCCACTTTTGTGGGCTCGGTCTACACCCGTTTTTTCTTTGTCCGGCCAGAGATGCTAGGCGTCACAAATGTGGGAAGTTGGGACATTTTTCAAAAGTCTGTAGGTCCACATCTAAAAATAATTTTTCTTAAACTTCTACTGCCTCTTTTATAGTAGCTACTATAACAGCTGCATCTCCAGATTGCCTTTCAAAACGTATAATACAGATTAAAGTTAATGGCATTTCTATTGATGCATTGATTGACACCGGCAGCTCTGGTAATTATATTAATTTCAATTTTGTGAAGCTAATCAGTGGAAAATTTTTCCCTATTCTACTCAGGTGTCTAAGGCAAATGCTTCTCTATCATCACTGGTGATTGGATACTGTCTGTTTAGCTTACATTTAAAAAATATTTTCTACAGAAACATCAAACTCTCGATAATGAAGAACCTCTATAATGACTGCTTGAACCGGGGGTATTGAACTCGCACTCTTTGGGTCTGTCACTGGATCTAACCAACGCCTTTATCCACTGTACCAGTGGAGAACTTTCAGAGGGAAAATTACCAGGAGATAACTGATAACTGACATCCATCAAACATGGCTCGTGGAGCTAGAACAGTCTACCCCAGTGATCGAAATAAAGGGTTCGGTTCGAAATTCCAACCACCTGAAGAAGGCCGGAGTGTACAACGGCCGAAACGTTGTGACAAATATGGCGACAAAGATGAGGACAATAGTCCGACTAATGTAAATACTGTACATAATACCTCATCTCAGAAATATAGACAGAGGTATACACAGCTTTTGAGGCAAATGGTTGCCTCTACCAGTCTAAAAGGATACCATTCAGAGTAACAAATAGCGTTGCCAGTTTCCAGTAGATTATGGACAAAATTATTAGTAACAAAATTTGGAAGGCACTTTTGCTTACATTGATAATGTAAATGTATGCAGGCACAATCACAATTGTGATCTGAAACAGTTTATGGCAGCCATTGAGAAAATATTGAGAAATATAATCTCACATTAAATAATGATAAATGCTTCTTTGGCATAGAAACCGTTAATTTACTGGGGTACACTGTGAGCAAAGGTTCTATGTTACCAGATCCGGAATGATTGAAACTGTAGGGGTGTAGTATGTTGGCTAGTGTCACCATGATATAATCAATATCAAAGAAGGCTGTGTTCTTGTAAAACAACACCCTACATTAATTAATGAACAACAATACACGAGAGAAAAATAATCAAGCTCAGTGAACATTAATAATATTGTATTAACAATGGTATACAAATTTCAACAATAAATACAAAGAAAGTTGCTTCCCCTTTTCCATTAATAAAAAGGGTAATTTTAGCTAATAAATGTTGAATACAAAATTGAATGTAATTTAACTACAAAGTTCAATTGAAGTCTTAGCTAAATAAAGAATAGTTCCACAGTGTTTTATCAGTGTAGAAAGATGTAATGTTCATGAGTGATATCAACAAGATTTAGTATGATTACTTGAATTAGTAATAATTAAGAATTAAAATGTCAATATAGCGCCGTGCCTTATTTTCCAAGAATTGAACTGCTACTGGCAAACAGCGAGAGTCTTTATATAACAAGTTTTAGGCTCTGGATGGCTTGGCGCCAAAAGTATAGAAAAGAAATGGACCAATCCGTGATTTTAGAGAAAAATTTGAATTACCTGCGATGGTTAAATTGTCCTATAATAAGTATCATGTATTTATTAACCAATGATATTAAAGAAAGCGGAGGTGTGGCACATGTAAGTGATTCCCACAAAACCTCTACTAAAATTGCCAATTCCTAATAATATGCATGCCCTAAAATGAGTGATGGACGTGTTTACACATTACTCCCAGTGGATTGCTTCTTTTTCAAACAAAATACATCTCTTGGTATAAACGAATAATTTTAATCTTTCTTTCGCAGTAATGGAGGCTTTTAAAAATATTAAAAAGGATATAGTCAACTCAGTGATTATAGCTATAGACCCCCCGGTATTCCTCTGGTGGGGGAGACAGATGCATTCGATTGTGCAATTGCTGCTTTTTTAAGGCAATCTGGACACACTGTTGCTTTTTTTTCAAGGACCTTGTCGCATTTGGAACAGCGACATTCAGCAATTGAAAAAGAAGCTTATGCTATAACAGGGGCACTCAGAAAATGGAGGCGCTATTTAATCGGATGACATTTTAGATTAATCACTGACCAAAAATCTGTCGCGTTCATTTTTAACACCAGAACAACAAGTAAAATTAAGAAAATAATGAAATGCAAAATTGAACTCTCTTGTTTTTTTTTTTATGTGATCTACCGAAAGAGAATGCCGGAGTAGATGCCCTATCAAGGGTATGTAGCTTCTTTTTTTTTTTTTTTTTTTTAATCTTATCACCCCAAGCAAGGCTGGAAGCCACTAGCACACAAGGGGTTACAGAAGGTTTGAAGGAAGAGCAGATAGGAGTGGTAAAGGAGGGGATGTGGAGAAAGATAGTGGATCGATCAAGGCAAGGGGGTTACAGAAGATTTGGAGTGAGAGCAGATAGGAATGAAAGGTGAAAGGATCTAGAGAAGGGAAGTGGATAGATCAAGGCAACTGGAGATGTCGATTGACGTTACACTTTAATAGTTGGAGATTGTATTTGTCAGGATAACAGGAATAAGGAAGGGAGTTCCACAGGTGAGATGTGCGAGACATGAAGCTATTGGAGTAGAAGAGACGTCTACATCTAACAGTTTCAACGGTGAAGGGGTGGGAATGGGATGCCAGCCTCGTAGGACGTTTAAATTCATGAGGCCTAGGAACCAGCGAAAGCAGCTCCTCGGAGCAATTTCCATGAAAGTATTTGTAAAAAAGACAGAGCGAGGCAACGTCGCGTCTGTGAGAGAGCGACTGCAGATGAGATGACAGATCAGAGCCAATTACATTGCTTGATACCAAACATGAATAAGCTTCATACCCTACACAGTGAACTGTGCCACCCAGGTATAACAAGGAAGACACATGTGGTACAGCCCAGAAATCTATCATATTCCATGAACAACAAAAGAAATGATAAAATCATGTAGAATATGCAAAGAACACCAACTGCAGTTCTTCAGGCCTAAAACAGGATGCTCATAAAAGCCACTCAAACATTTGAGAGGTTAAACATAGATTTCAAGGGTCCCCTACTGTTGAAAAATGGGAATCATTACATTCTAACTGCTATTGACAAATATTTGTGATGCCTATTCGCATTTCCTTGTCTGAACATATCAGCAAATTTGGTGAGACAGTGCTTATACTCCTTATTTGCATTTTTTGAGGTTCAAGCTTACATCCATTCAGACTGAGGAGTCTCATGTTTTAGCAGCTGAGACAATTTCTTCATGAACGAGGAGTGGCCACATAATAAGAATGACCCATTGACAAATGAAGTGGAGCTAATCGAAGTAAATCCGCATTATGCCGTGGTGCAAAACTTGGATAGAAAAGAATCCACTGTTTCCCTCTGTTTCAATGCAGTGGATGTACCTGCACATTATGTAGTTTGCAAGGAGGGGCCTACATCTCAAGACACTTCCACTGCAGTTGAAAGTCAACTTGTCAGCATTGCGCCGTGAGATTCATCTATGGACGACTTACTGTGAGAATCAGATACAGAGTCATATCATCTCAGGAATCCCAGAAGGCTCAGAGTGAGCCAGATGTGGGCAGTCATTCAATTGCTCAGAAACGAGCCTATTCCCAAACCGATTTGGAACCCCCTGTTTTCAGAATTGCAACAACCTACATACAGAGGAAGCATTTATAGCAACTCAGGACAGAGAGAGAAAATCAATCCCAGTGTCTCTTCAGACTCAGAAATCCAGAGTGTTGATCCTACTCACAATACCAAACTACCAAGACGTTCCAACAGAACCCACAAAATGCCTGTACAATGAAGCAAATTCATCTTGTATGATTAAAATAAAATTGGGGAGAATGTGCTAAAGTAATTGGGAGTAATTCCCCTTGTTTTATGATTACCTCCCTTAGTCTGTAGAGGACTATAAATAGTCAACATGCTGGTATCAATTATTCTAAACACAAGTCATTAATATATCTAATATTGTTTGGACACTCAAATCTTTCCTGTTGTTAACATTATTGTTGTAGCCTAACTACGGACGATAATGGGTATGTCTCCATCTACATAAACACAGTAGTAAATACTGTACATGGGTCTGCAGTTGGAGATTCATTGTGGAATTCACTTGACTCACTTCTAGCAGTTGACTACTTCTTCTACATGACGCTGGCGAATCTTATATGTGTTGTTCTTGTCCTAAGTATTATCGTTCAATTCCAACCTTCGTTTGATCATTCTATTTAGTAAACTTCACTAGGTTACAACAATTATAATTTTGAGAAGAGTTATTAACATTAATGGTTTAGATGGTCAAATCTATGTTTTGTATATTTAGTGTATTAGTGTGTTGTTTGCGCAATGTTTTGACTGATCCAGTATTCAGCCCTCATCAGTTATAGCCTATAAGAAAGAAAAAAAAGAAGCTTATCACCAGAAACCTAGACAACAGAAATTGTTCATTAATGCACCAACTAGATTGGTTTATTTTTTCCCCACCTCCTAAGCACTGCCCTGTGATGAGAGCTCTTTGAGTACCAGATAAGTAAAGATAAGAATAAAACCTCTTTACCTTTATTTAAAGATAAAGAAACACTCTTGAGTCTGATATAAACAATGCAATCAGCATTCATTCAAACAATAAAAAAACTCCTTATATCTAAAGTATCATCTGTTATAGGTTACAGAAGGGAATTTGTAATGTTTTCCATTCGATAAAGGCCTCAATTTGCTATAATAGGTCATTTAAATGTCAGGCTATATTTTATATGCTAGTGTATGGGTATGGGTGAGGTCCTTGGAGAAACCTTTTTCATCTCAAGTGATCTGTGAGAAAATTCTTAACCACTCAACACAAAGTTCAGTGTGGAGTCTTTTGAGAAGTCCAGTGATATTTACAAATCCATGGAAACTCATTAAAGAGAAAATTATTTTTAATTGTTTTAAAATATATATATATATATATATATATATATATATATATATGTATATATATAAAAGCTAAGTCAGATTTAAAATAAAAATGGAAGTAAAAAATAAATTTTAATAAGTAGAAATAAAATATAAAAAATTTCAATTTATCATGAACAATTTATAGAATTATCAAAAATCTTTTCACCTCAATATGCAAATGTATTGTAGTTTCAATTATCAGAATGTAATATTCTACACGGAATATCCAGCATTGTCTAAGAAAAAATAAATTCAAATACAATTGGACAGAGTGCGCTCAGGGGCTTCTCTATCAAAAGGCAGAGGGGCAACTGAGAAAATAATACTGAGAGGGGCCCAGCCCTGGGGAACAGCTGCCCGAGGCTGCGCCCTCCAATTGCACAAGAGGGAGGGATCGGTGCTCGCACCGAGGCCAGTGCTACCGACAGTTGCGAGGGCTGTGGGCAATTTTTGTGCCTGCCTGGATGCACGCGCTCGGGTCCCCACTTTAAAAAGACCTTGTGTCACATCTCATTCTCGTGGGGGAATGAGTAAACACCATAAATTCAAATGCAAGATCAGTGTTGTGGATTTGTTTTGATCTTTTTTTTAAATCAAATTTGTTTTATTTAAATTAGATTTTAAAATTCTTTTAAATTGTTGCATATAAAGAGAGCAAAAAAAAGAGCAAAACTGATGAGAATAGCTTGTGGGATTAAGATAGTTGGATAATTCAGGGTCGCCAAATTAACAATTTTTGGTTATCTCTGGCTGACTTTTTCTGAATTTAATCAATAAAAATCTAGATTTAATTTTTATCATCTTTTAAGGTTTCAGCTGTATCTATATTCAACTTACAATTTTGTTTTTGTTGATTTTTTTTTTTTCAGATAATGTCATACAACCATTTTATTTCTTACAGCATTTTAAAATAACAGTTTGGCATAGTGATCATTTATTGAGCATTTATGATTGATTTGTACATAAATAATCTTGTAAGTTTATTACAGGTAGCTTATTATTCCAGAATCCATTACATTCACTTACATACTAATACCCTTGGGAAAGGTATGAATCCTCTTCTTCTCTCCCACCCAGCTATGAGTAAATAGCAGGACAGACCTATTCGATAACCTTGGATGGCAACTGGCCTACTGCAGAAAGAAATGGAAACCTACTGCCTCGTCAGTCATGTATCGAAAGATACATGATCACCTACATGTGTATCATGCATGGCACATAACTGAACTGAGTTTATTAACAACACTGCCAGCCAGTGTTATTTTTTAAACTTAGATCTAGGTTTTTCAATTTCTGTCTGTGTTGTTTTTCAACTTAGAAATTTGAAAGTGTGTTGAGCAGTGATATACTTTCTAAGCAACTTGTGTCAGCAGTGGCCGCATCTTCTGATGGCAAATGAGTTTTCTCATCCTATGGACTGGTGCATTCCAAACAGAGAAACTGTCTTGGTACAAAACAAAACTTGTTGTTATGGTAATTTACCCATGCATGCATGGACCCTCCCAGCTATAAATAGGAGCAGGTACTGCCTTTTGGAGAGGGAAGTTTCCAGCAGTCAGCTCTGACAGTCGGACCAAACATTCTTGCTGTAACACTCATTTGTATATGTTTGTATTACTGTTTCTGTCAATATATTTGTTTAATTCAATTCCTCTCTTGTGTCTTTATTTCTGACCCTAACAAGGCCACAGCACTTGTCTTTTTACTTAAATCCATGAATGCAGACACTACTCATGTTGAATTTTAAAATTTGTTAATGGTTAAAATTTTATTTTATAGTGAAAAAAAATTATTCAGTTGATTAATAAATATTTGATTTAATATGTTTAACACTTTCTTCCTTCATGAAATTATATGAAACCAAAAAAAATTGTTTTATTTCTAAATATTTGCTTTAAATAAAAATTTTTGTAAAATCAATTTTAATCAGTGATTTAAAAAACATTATTTGATTTAATTATGGAAGGGATAACAGATATTAAAATATGAAAATAGTCTCCTGAACTAACATTTTAACATGTTGGAAACAATTTTCATGAAAACCAAATTAGTTACATTCCATCTGATAGGACCCTGAACTGCCACCAGTCAAAATGTATGGATGTTCCCTGAAGGAGGCCCCATGCCTTGAGCAACTATTGGGCTTTAAACTTTCCCCAGACCTGAAGTGGAACTTGTTCATACAATCCATCGCTAAAGAGGTAGGAATAAATGGTCAGTCCCCTGTACTGCTCCTTGTGCTACCCTCTGCCTCTACAAGAGCCAGATCAGGGACATTAATGGAGTACTGCTGTCATAGTTGGGCCAACTTTTTTACAAGTACTTTCACGGTAATTGCTCCGAGGAGCTGCTTTTGCTTGTCCCCAGGCCTCGTGAATTTAAACGCCCCACAAGGCTGGCATCCCACTCCCACCCCAACACCGTGGAAACTGTTAGATGTAGACATCTCTTCTACTCCAATAGCTTCATGTCTCGCACATCTCGCCTATGGAACTCCTTTCCCTATTACTGTTTCCCTGACAAATACAATCTCCAACGGTTTAAGTGTAGCATCAATCGACATCTCCAGTTGCCTTGATCTATCCACTTCCCTTCTCCACATCCTTTCATTTTTCATTCCTATCTGCTCTCCCTCCAAATCTTCTGTAACCCCCTTGCCTTGATCGACCCACTGTCTTTCTCTTTCTCCACATCCTCTCCTTTACCACTCCTATCTGCTCTTCCTCCAACCCTTCTATAACCCCTTGCGTGATAGTGGCCTCCAGCCTTGCTTGGGGTGATACACTTAAAAAAAAAAAAAAAATTTGCTCAATTCTCACTTTCCAGTCTTGATAGAGTCCAAAAGTGTTGCTGTGTTCTTGTGGGTGATAAATTATTTTCTACCCTGCAACACCTTTCTCACAGATGAGATGTAGCAATCCACTCCCATCTGTATAAAATGTGCCTCTTACTCTGTAGCACTCCAACGCCATGTACAGGGTAAACCACATTGTAAAAAAAAAAAAAAAAAAAAAAGTCAAAGCAGCCTTTCCTGTGTAAATGAGATGTCGAAAGAAAAGTGCTCAGACAAACTACATTCCTTAGTGCCACCAGTCCTAACCTTGACAACTAGGACCTACCATGCCACTTACATTGTAGCAAACCACCCAGATCTCCTCCGTGTTCCTGTGGTGAGAAGTAAGTTCCACTCGAACAGCTTCTTACCATTAACCACTGCTCTGTAGATGTTACAATCTTAACCTGTTCAAGTCTAGAGTTAACTGTTATCTTCCCCACCTATCCGCATAAACTGTGGGTCTTACTCTGTAACTCTTTACCTTGAGTGGCTCTCGGGCCTTGTACAGAGTGAGCGTCATTGTGAATAAAAAAAAAAGTCAAGGCATCCTTTCCTGTGTAAACAAGAAAAAATGACTGCTCGGTCTTAATCTGATCTGCATTTAAATATATTATTGTTATTATATTACTAACGAGTATTTTGTTTTCTTTTTAATTGGTATGTATGTACATTTTATTATCTTTGATTCATTATCATCATCATCCCCTTGACTTTTGTAATCGTAGGGCAGATCTGAATGCAGAAGCCACACTAACTCTTTTCCGCAACGGTCTCTTAACAGCAGCCATCAGCAATTCTAGTACAGTCAAACCTGTCCATTTTTTGATATTGTCCAACCAGTTTTTTATCCTTGAGTTTCAAAAAATGATGAGCAAAACATTTAACTCTAATTTGTTTTACATACACATTTTCCTCTTGCTTTTTAATTACATATTTTATATATATCTGTCTTACATATAGTGTCGAAATAATGTTTTTTTTTCCTTGATACCATTATCATTTTAACTACCTTCACTCCTCAACAATATTTAGTTTTAATAGGTAACAAATAAAAGGAATTTGTTAAAAGGCATGATCACTTACACTCTGCAGGAAGGTAGCAATTAAAACAAAAAAAAATAAAGTGAAGCACTGTGTTGAAACGGAAAATTATTAACAAAAAGATATATCTGTAATATTTGTAAAAAATTGTTTGAAAACCTCATGGTACTAATGCTGTGATAAAACACCAGTTGTGATGAATAGCTGCACCCTATATGAGGGTCATTTCTTGGAATGTCTATTGGGGGACACTCCAGACCTCAAGTGAGACTTGTATGATCAATCACGAAAGATGCTGCAAAAATGTTCAGCTTCTTTTGCCACTGCAGGAAGTACCTGACTCCTCCTGCCATGCCGTATCTCTACAAGAACCAGATCAAACCAAAAGTGGAGCATTGCTGCCACACCTGGACCGGAGATGCCCAATCCTCAATTTCCACCTTCAACTGTGTTCAAAAGTGTTTGCGTAGTATTGTGGCTGATGAATTGTATGCCACCCTTCAACTCCTTCTCCACAAGCAGAATGTTTCTAGCCTCTCACTACTCTACTCCTCTTTTCATGGCGGATGTTCAGATGAACTATATTCCTTGGTTCCACTAGTCCAAACCTTCACAGCTAGGATCCACAATGCTATATCCACAGATTTGACTCATCCTCATTCCCTTCATATTCCACTGGTAAGGATTAAGTCCCATTCAGACAACTTCTTTCCCTTCAGAACTGTTGTAATGTGGAACAAACTCCCAAGGGAATGCTTTTCTGGTCACTACCATCGTAATCTCTTCACTTTCGGAGTCAACTGTTATTTATTCTATATATCCTTTTAATATGCAACCTTTGCACCCTTCCTATATGCCTTTACAAAATTCCCCTTCAGTAAGCCTCTACCTTGAGTGGCACTTAGGCCTTGTATTGGATGAACAATAAAAAAAAAATCCCCACAGTACTAATGGAAAGTTAATAAAACTTGGAAAATGAAAAGTAGGTTTTAAACTAAGCAAGAAATG
>OZ038508.1:60816010-61136010 GCA_964036315.1 Acanthosepion esculentum | reverse complement strand
CAAATCTAACATTTACATTCATGGTTATTATAAATAAACAATAAACAGTATTCCAGATTTATACACTGAGTTTAGCACAGGACTTTTTATTGTGGGCATCCAATTGGGTTTGAACTATGGGATGTTCAGCATCTTGTGAGACAAGAAAGCTATTACTATAGGAGGGTCTGGCACCATTCTCTAGATGCTTACAGCTACTTCAGTTTTTTCATATTATTTTGTTCAATGTTTGATAAAATTAATAATTTTGCTATTCTAAAATGCCAAAACAGGAATAATACATGCTATCAGGTCATCACATAAGTAATATCAGAAATTGGATGAAGAAGAAGAATGAACAGAAGAAGAATGAGAAGAGGCAGAAAAAGAAAGAGAAAAATAATAATAGAAGAAAGAGCAGAAAAAGTGTATGAAGAAGAATGAGCAGAAGAATGAGCAGAAAAAGAAAAATAGTATGAAGAAGAATGAGCAGAACAAGAATGAGCAGAAAAATGAGCAGAAGAAGAATGAGCAGAAAAAGAAAAATAGTATGAAGAATGAGCAGAAAAATGAGCAGAAGAAGAATGAACAGAAAAAGAAAAATAGTATGAAGAAGAATGAGCAGAAGAAGAATGAGCAGAAAAAGAAAAATAGTATGAAGAATGAGCAGAAGAAAAATGAGCAGAAGAAGAATGAGCAGAAAAAGAAAAATAGTATGAAGAAGAATGAGCAGAAGAAGAATGAGCAGAAAAAGAAAAATAGTATGAAGAATGAGCAGAAGAAAAATGAGCAGAAGAAGAATGAGCAGAAAAAGAAAAATAGTATGAAGAAGAATGAGCAGAAGAAGAATGAGCAGAAAAAGAAAAATAGTATGAAGAATGAGCAGAAGAAAAATGAGCAGAAGAAGAATGAGCAGAAAAAGAAAAATAGTATGAAGAAGAATGAGCAGAAGAAGAATGAGCAGAAAAAAAAATAGTATGAAGAATGAGCAGAAGAAAAATGAGAAGAAGAATGAGCAGAAAAAGAAAAATAGTATGAAGAATGAGCAGAAGAAGAATGAGCAGAAAAATGAGCAGAAGAAGAATGAGCAGAAAAAGAAAAATAGTATGAAGAATGAGCAGAAGAAGAATGAGCAGAAAAATGAGCAGAAGAAGAATGAGAAGAAAAAGAAAAATAGTATGAAGAAGAATGAGCAGAAAAACAAAGAAAAAAACAATAAGAAGAATGAGAAGGTGAAGAAGAATGAGCAGAAAAGTGAAGAATGAGCAGGAAAAGAAAGAGAAAAATAATAATATGAAGAATGTGCAGAAGAAGAACGAGCAAAAAAGAGGAGAATGAGCAGAAAAGAGACAAATGAGCAGAAAAAGAAAGAGAAAAATAATAAGAATGAGCAGAAGAAGAATGAGCAGAAAAAATTGAAGAAAAATGAGCTGAAAAAGAGAAGAATGGGCAACAAAAGAAAGAGAAAAATAATAATGAGAAGAAGAAGGATGAGCAGAAGAATGATCAGAAAAAGTGAAGAAGAATGAGCTGAAAAAAAACAGAAGAATAATGAGGATAATCAGAAGGAGAATGGGAAGAAGAAGCAGAAGAAGGAGAAACAGAATAAGCAGAAAAAGAATGAACACAAGAGGAAGATGGCTGATGAGCATAATCAGAAGAAGAAGAAGGAACAGAAGAAAGAGAAAAAGAATGAGCAGAAGAATGAGGAAGAGACAAGCATAATCAGCAGAAAAATGAGAAGAATGAGCAGAAGAATGTACAAGAGGAGAAGAATAAGCATAAGAATGGGCAACAAGCTGAAAAGAATGAGCATAAAAAGAAGGAGCAGGAGAGAGAGAAGAATGCACAGGAGAAGAAGAAGAATGAGCAGAAGAAAAAGACTTTTTGTCACTACTTGGTACCAAGAAGTGAGAAGTCGAGGTTTTGTTATATCATTTTGTGATGTCATTTTAATTTTGGCAGTCAAAATTTCTTTAGTCATTATTTATTTAAAACAAAGGACATCAGATAAACTGATTACTAATATATAACAAAAGCAGAGGACTTACAACATATACTAATAGAAGACTGAAATCCTGCTTTCCCTCCTGATGCCAATGTAGTGATGATACGGGTGGGGATATGTTGATGACAGTGATTCATAGTTGGGATAAGAATAATTTTGAACAAAAAAAAAATCGACATCTTCTACCAAGTGTTCCAAGAAATAGGAAAAGAGATAAATCTTTCCAATGCAGAAACTACGATCTGGAAATGGAATGAAAGCAGTGACGGTACCTTCCTTGAATCGATCTTAAAAATTCAGGATGTGGAATTAATAAATTCCAAATGTTTCAAGTGTATGGATCAGTTATAACAAATTTGTTTGTTTAGCGGCATATCAACTCCTTATGGGTCATTTAATGCCGAAATTTAATTTTCTTGGGAGCATTAGTAATTTCTTTTACGAGAATGTATTGCTGGTATTTTATTTTTTATTTATTTATTTTTTTTCTTTTACAAAAAATGTATTGCTGGTATTTTATTTTTTATTTATTTATTTTTTTCTTTTACAAAAAATGTATTGCTGGTATTTTATTTTTTATTTACTTATTTTTTTCTTTTACAAAAAATGTATTGCTGGTATTTTATTTTTTATTTACTTATTTTTTTCTTTTACAAAAAATGTATTGCTGGTATTTTATTTTTTATTTTTTTTTTTTCTTTTACAAAAAATGTATTGCTGGTATTTTATTTTTTATTTATTTATTTTTTTTTCTTTTACAAAAAATGTATTGCTGGTATTTTATTTTTTATTTATTTATTTTTTTCTTTTACAAAAAATGTATTGCTGGTATTTTATTTTTTATTTATTTATTTTTTTCTTTTACAAAAAATGTATTGCTGGTATTTTATTTTTTATTTATTTATTTTTTTCTTTTACAAAAAATGTATTGCTGGTATTTTATTTTTTATTTATTTTTTTTTTTTCTTTTACAAAAAATGTATTGCTGGTATTTTATTTTTTATTTATTTTTTTTTTTTTCTTTTACAAAAAATGTATTGCTGGTATTTTATTTTTTATTTATTTATTTTTTTCTTTTACAAAAATGTATTGCTGGTATTTTATTTTTTATTTATTTATTTTTTCTTTTACAAAAAATGTATTGCTGGTATTTTATTTTTTATTTATTTATTTTTTTCTTTTACAAAAAATGTATTGCTGGTATTTTATTTTTTATTTATTTATTTTTTTCTTTTACAAAAAATGTATTGCTGGTATTTTATTTTTTATTTATTTATTTTTTTCTTTTACAAAAAATGTATTGCTGGTATTTTATTTTTTATTTATTTATTTTTTTCTTTTACAAAAAATGTATTGCTGGTAATATTTGTTTTTCTCTTACAGAAATATATTTCTGCAAAGTTTTTCATGCTGAAAATGCTAGTATTTTTACTATAATAATTTTTATACTTTCACAGTGTTTTGACCCCATTTTGAGGGTTAACTATTTGCCCATACCTGGGCCAACTCGGATCAGAGTGAACATGGGAACAACAGCAATTAAGAGGTGGTTCCATGCTCCTCAAAATTTCCTGATCAGATGCCTTGCCGCCGGATGTGGTTTATCATCATACCCAGGATGTATAACAAATTTAAACTAGGCAATAAGGAAATTGAATATAGAATAGATTATACTAGGGATAGTTTCACCCAATACCCCAAATTCCTACGAAACCAAAACATTAACTTAAAGATTTGAGTCTTGTTCTTAAATAGCCCTGTCAGATCAAGACTTTCATATGGATGTCATGCATGGCACCAAACCTGTTCAGAAATATCTAAACTGTCAGTTGTATACAACCTCTTTCTCAGGTCAATAGCTAAAAATGGCTTTGAGGGAATGAAACATGTAGATCTTGGTGAGGACAATTCTTCTTCAAACCTAGTGAACTGGCACTACAGAATCACAAGCAAAGAACTGTACCAAATGAAGATCATTTAAGGATTTTCAACAACTAAAGTCTCGTTAAAATGATAACGAATGACACACCGGTTCCCATATGATCACTGAAGTAAAGCAATGTCAACCCTAGTCAGTACGTAGATAGGTGCCTGTTTAGGAATACCAGGTGCTGTAAGCTTGGATATGCATGTAATGTAATGGATACTGTCAAAGAATTGTTAATTGGAGAGCAGAGTTCCAATTCCCATTGGGTTCATTATATACATTTACACACAGATACCATTGGGAAATGTATGAATCCACTTCTTCTGTTCCCAGCTATGGATTAATTAGTATTAGTAGGACTTGTATTGCTAAACTATTATTATCTCCTAAAAAATATTCTTACAATCCAAAAATATTTTCTGGCTTTAATTAACTTGATAAGCCACAGAAAATGAATGAATCAATCGAATTAGCTACACAGGCACGTCTTTTAGATTTATTTACATTTTCTGGAATATGAATGTATAGAAACTACCAGGGCCACAAAGTAAGGGATCAGTTTATATATTGAATGTAATATAGAATTGATCCCCCATTTTATAACCACATTATAATCTCTTGATTAGGTATGAATCCACCTTTTCTCCCTCCAGCTATGGGTTAATTAGTAAGACTTTTAGATTTATTTACATTTTCTGGAATATGAATGTATAGAAACTACCAGGGCCACAAAGTAAGGGATCAGTTTATATATTGAATGTAATATAGAATTGATCCCCCATTTTATATCCACATTATAATCTCTTGATTAGGTATGAATCCACCTTTTCTCCCTCCAGCTATGTGTTAATTATTAAGACTTGTATCGCTAAACCATTATTATTTTTTAAAAATTCTTACAATCTAAAAATATTTTTAGGCTTTAAATAACCTGCAAAGGGTTGATAATCCTTAGAAAGTAAATTAATCAAGAGTATAAATAACTCAAAGCATATTTGGCCACCATTTGTTTTATAATTACATCACGCTTTATCAATTAAGTATTTCATTTTAATTTTTTTATTGCAACTACTTCTACTCAGAATGTAATTATACAGCTGTTCATATTAACTAACAAAGTTACATCTAATAATAAAATCCTTGTGTTTAATATATTCTCTGGCTGCAGCAATAATTACTCTTTACAGATGAAAACAAGATAGAGTCTATTTCATTTAACTGCTTCATGTCGTTTAACACCTTTACTATAATCATACCAATCATATACCGGCTACTTTCAGCTGGACCGAGCTCATGAAGAGAAATGCATGAACACTTAGAAATGCCAATCAAGAAAATGGCTGAACAACGGCACTTTAGTGTTCCAACAGATCAGACCAATCAAAAACCTGAACTTCATAGAAAGGCTGGCAGGTTTCTGCTATGAACTGAAATCAATCCTGATTTCTGTTTGATACTCAACATTGTTTCCAATTTGGAAGATCAAAACAAAATATCACTGTAATACCAGGCTCCCCCACTAGATGTCACTTGAACCTAATCCAGTCAACTTCAACCATCAGACTTAAGAATGAAATCACATCAGGCATTGTCCCACATTATATATCATATACAACAATTAGCATAGGCTCTGCCTCAAACCAAAGTCTCATTACCAGTCTCTCAATCTAGTATCTGTTTTTCACCGTTCTGCCATTTTTCTGTCTTTAGACAGTTCAAGGAAAAGCTTTGAGAGATACCTAGTCCTGGAGATTCCAACCTTGCAGCAGCATCTTCCTCATTGCGTTAAAGAGGGAGAGTTGGTGTTTATTAATTTATTATGACAGTAGTTGGGGTAAAGGCTGAAAATTAACTTAACTAATGGTGTAAGATCTTATTTATTGATTAGAATTTTTCGTAATCTTTTACAATTTTTACACAGTTTTCACTTATCGAATACAATGAGCCCCCACCTATTCGTGTTTTAGCATTCGTGGCTTCACACATTCACGGATTTTTCTTCAGAATATATGTACTTGTTATTTGTGGAAATCCCGAATATTCACGTTTTTCTGGTGAACATATATACAAATTATTTGCTGAGAACTCCCGCAATTCGCGTATTTTTTTAATAGAACATGTTTAAAATATTCTTATATTATTTTCTTGTTATTTAAATGAGTTAAAACATATAACAGTCCATTTTTTATGGCAAAATTATCAGAATTGTACATCTTCATTATAAAAAACAGATGCAAAAACATGCATTAAGGGCTGCGGTCTTAAAACTGGTTTATGTTAAGTCTGGGGGCATCATTACAGTTCTGTTTTTAGAAAATGTTTTAAACTTTATATTTTATGTCTTGTTACACATATTTTATACAGTATTTTCAATGGATGTATCGATATATGCATAATTAAAAATGGTTATTGTAAGTATGAAAGAAAATTTTCAGTAAGTGTATAGTCACCAATAGTATTTTTCAAAAATGTTTTAAAAAGGGTCTGAAATGTTTCTAAAATGTTTAGGATGAAAGTTTAAGGCATATGGGGTTTTAACAATAAAAATAGGTACTTATCAGCACTTTTAGGGGGG
Organism: Acanthosepion esculentum; assembly: GCA_964036315.1. Lineage (NCBI taxonomy): Eukaryota > Metazoa > Mollusca > Cephalopoda > Sepiida > Sepiidae > Acanthosepion > Acanthosepion esculentum. Next base: position 61,129,521 of record OZ038508.1, on the reverse strand, counting down.
GGGGACAAGTATTCGCAGATTCTAACTATTCGCGACTGGTTCTGGTCTTTAACCCCTTGCAAATATGGGGGTCTCATTGTACAGTAAAAAAAAATGTATATTTTGCTTGTGGTGATTCATAATTAGAATTATGGTTTGAATATGAATTTAATACAAAAAATATGAACTTTATTTGGATTTATTTTTGAAATAGAAAAATTTTGAAGTTAGTTTGTAAGCAAAAATCTGCAGAAATTAGATATTTCTGTTTTTGTTTTCAGATGATCTTTAAAGATCATCTGAAAACAAAAACAGAAATATCTAATTTCTAATTCTGCTAAATACTCAAAAATTGGTGAAAGCTATGAATTTTTGGTGTCAGTACTTAGCACGCCAAACTCTAGCTTTCACTTCGAGTGCAATGTTGATATTCTAAAATCAATCTACGCAACTATACATGTCCATATGTATCTATATAGGTACCTCACATGAAAACCAACCTCATGTAATCCCCACTGTCACTGGATCAGTGTATTATCTGTGCATTCTGCTACAGTTATTATTTACAAGTTAACTTTACCATGCTTTTCAAGCAGTTAAATGCTAGCAGAATAAATATATCACTTGGTTGCTTATCTCTAAGCTAAGTGTTCAAATACATGCTGGATTTACTTGTTAATTTTATGTGTGTTTGCTTAAGCATGACAAAAAGTTATTTTTTTCTCTTCATTTAATACATAGGCAATCACTGCTCTCTAGACACAGGTGATCATGGCTTTTTGGTGAAAAAAAAAATTTGATACTTATGGTTCAAAATGAATTTTTAAAAATGAAAGATCTTTTTTGAGGATTTTATTTTAGTTCTAATTTCAAGCTAATAGATTAAATTTAATATTTACAATAAGCAAAATGCTTTGCTGTATTTCAAAAACTAATTTAAATTGACTGGAAGGAGTTTTTCTTTTTGGTTTTTTGCTAAAATATCTGATTAGTGCCCCCTTTTTTAGTCATCTTCCATCACAATGTGATTCTCTTTATTAAAAAAATCTTCCAAAAATAAAATATACTTTTCTGAAATTTATTTGAGAAATATTAGCTGATTTAAAGTATAATTAATCTGATCTGAAACAAGTATTATTTACTTTAAGTTTAAAATATCACAGAAATGCTTTTTTAACCTGACAGTAGCTGTGTTGACATGCTGACAATGTGATGACAGATCTAAAGTTTTTCTAGGGAGACTTTATATCTAAAACATAATTGAATAAAATGATGTGAGCACCTTTTTTATATAATTTTTAAATACTCAGTAATCTTAAAATTTAGGAAAATATTCTCTGTAATATAATGTTTTATTGAATTTTTAAAATGTTGACTTTAAATATACTATAGTTATTGCTCTTATTTCCCCATAAGGTTGTGTATGGTCGCCAGTACTCACAAAAATAGGTACGTTTATACACATGCAAAAAAAAATTCAAAATTCTTTATGAAATATTGGTGTTTGCTGATTTGTATTAAGCTTTTTCATTTATGATTAGTAAATATAGTTTTCACTTAATAATATCCGTCCTGGGTACGACGTTAAACTGCATCCAACAGCAAGGCCTCTGATCAGGAGGTTTTGAGAAAACCACCTCTTAATTGCTGGTGTTCCCAGGTCCACCCTGACCCGGGGTGGAAGCACCTGTTGGGGGGTCCCAACTATGGGCAAATAGTGAACTTCCAGGTCTTTTCCAGCACATTTCTTTTTGAAAAAATATTATTACCAGCTATACGTTTTTGAAAAAATATTATTGCCAGCTGTGCGTTTTTGAAAGAATATTATTGCCAGCTATACGTTTTTGAAAAAATATTATTACCGGCTGTATGTTTTTGAAGAGATATTACCGGCTATGTTTTTGAAGAGGTATTACCGGCTATACGTTTTTGGAAAAATATTGCCGGCTATACTCTTTTGGAAAATAATATTACCAGCTATACTTTTTTGAAAAACAATATTACCAACTATACTTTTTTACCCCCCCCCAAACCCTTTTCAGCATTAAATGGCCCAACGAAGGCCGATATGCTGGTTAAACAAACTATCTATCTATCTATCTTAATAATATCATCTAAAAGGTGGAAATTATTACATAATTTTAAAAGATTTAAAATTTTTAAAAAAGTTAAAAATTCTTATAAAAATTCATTATTCAGTGTAAAATTTAAAAAAAATTAATAGTGTTCTTCATAAATCTAATTTATAAAAGCAATAAAACTTCTTTTAATTAAATAATGTCATAGTTTTATTGCATTTTTTATTTTACAATTCATAGTAGATTTTTGATAAAACAAAATGTTGATTCCTGCTTTTAACTCGTATAAATATGAATTGTGTGAAATTTTAATTTCCTGAAATTTCATAAAATTAAATTGGGCTAACAGATGTAAAAAAAAAAATTATTTTACCAAGATTTTCTAAAAAAAAATTCAAAAATAATTTCATTTATTTGGGAATAAGTCCTGAAAATTTCATTAAAATCCAACAATTATTTAATTTTTGCAAGAATTTCAAAAACAATGTTTTTTTTTTACTGCAAAAAAAAAACGCTAAATTTCCTAATCCTAATCTTTAGCTGACCTGCGGACACAAGAAAAACAAAATTTTTAACCATAATTCTGAATGTGCTAGAAAGGATTATAAAATTTAATAAAATAATCAAAAAATACTTTGGTCTTTCCTCTTAATAAAAGCATAAAGATTCTGATTATAAAACTTTGTTTTCATCAAGTTTGGGACATTTTTTCATCATAAGGTTTTTTTTTTCAGTGAATTTTGAAGGTATCTACTCTTTGTGCACAGGTGATCATAGCTCTCTGGGCATAGGTAATCATGGCTCTCTACAGATTCCTCTTTCTTTATTATCATCTGTGAATTGCCATAGCTTTTTGGGAAAGATAGTGGAGTGGTTTTCTATTGCCTTCTCCATATTTCTGAATTTAGAGTAAGCTTTCTCTTAGACTAGTTGAAACCCAATTCTAGGGAGTTCAGTGTATCTATCTAACCAATACTATTTTTTTTTAATCATTTCACCCCAAGTAAGGCATTAAAGCCACTAAGGCACAAGGGGCTACTGAGTGTGAAAGAATAAGAAAAAAGAGAAACATTATTAAGCAGTGGGTTGAAAATTTCTACCAAGAAAACCTGTGAAAGGGCCCAAAGGAACCACTTAATCCCAATATGTAGTCAAATGAATCAAATAAAATGTTACATCTTTTCAATATGGTTTTATTTATTTATGTTAATGCATGAATAATAAAAATACTAGAAAATTTTAATACAGGATGCAATGGGTAAATTGTCACCATTTTATATTTTTAATTTTGCACATGCACATTCTTTGTTTTTGATTTTGTTGACTGCACAGTATAGTAGGGTCAGTTGGGCCACCGTCTGTGAGAAAAAGAGCACCATGACACAATTTACCCCACCAGAAATTTGGAAATAGCATGCTGTACTGCTTAACATTCTGTTGTGGAGTTATTTCCACAATAGAACTTGTAGTCGGACTAAATGCGTCCTAAATGGGTTAAACGTACAGAAACGTTAGGAACTTGTAATAAAGTGTTACGCAGAGTAATCGAGTTGTGGTCGCTGAACACTCACCCTTTTCTCGACTACTCCTGACTCCTACTTATAATAGGTGGGAGAGTCTATTACCTAGACAAGGTGTCTTTCACTATAACACATTCATACCCGAGAAATCCAATACAAACATTTCAGAGTGTTTGAGTGTTAATCTGAGGACAGATTTGGATGATATATCCAGTCAACATCATGGTGTTTGGCGTGATCACTAGTGATGGCAATATTATACCTCCATTCAACTTCCCACAGGGCCTCAAACTCAACACGGAGGCCTACATCAAGTGCCTTGAGGAGAGAGTGCTGACCTGGGTCAAGAGGGTGGCTACTGGAAGATTCTATGTCTAGCAGCAGCTATCTGCACCATGCCACACAAAAAAAAAGAGAACCCAGTCATGGCTGTCAGACAATTTCTGCAACAACATCACTCCATTAATCTGGACACTTAGCTCCCCAGATTCCAACTTCCTTGATTATTATGTGTGACAGACTAACAAAACTTGTAACACCAAAGATGAACTGAAGGTAAGGATTATGGTAACATTCACCAACTAAAGAAGGAGATAATCCAGAAGAGTTGCAGGAGACTTCAAAGTCATCTGGAGGCCATAGTTGAAGCTAATGGTGATTTTATTGAATAAATTAACTCTTTAGTATTTCAAGATATTTTTTTCTGTAATTTTGGTAAATATATCTGTTAAAATGAGATGTCAGTGTTATTTTCATTTTTGTGTAATTTAGAAGACAATTTATCCATCGCACCCTGTAATTTTATAATAAAAATGAAAATCTCAAAACAACCAATCCGAGTAATTTACAAAGCAAAATTTGAAATTGTTTCTAAAGTATAATTAAAATTGGAATGTGCACAGAACTGACATGTAAACTATTCAAAACTAACTAACCAACCAAAACTAACCATACTGAACTATTATCTACTGAAAGAAATTATAGCATCAAAGAAGCCTTATTTAAATCTTCTCAGCATCTACACAATATTTTTCTTTTTTTTTAGTTTTTATTTTTTTTGGTTAATTCTAAAGTGATGGACCATCACTTTGGGGCCCACTGGGAAATTTCCCTTTATCCTGGTGAGCCAGTCCGTCACTGTTATTAAGGAGAGAGAGCAATAAAAGAGGTATATTGATGAAGACAGAAAGTAATGATTGACATTGAATAGAACTTATGGTGACGTATGTAACCATTTGAGACAGGTATTAATCTACCTCTTCACCTCATCTATGACCTAATTAGTAGCACTTGTATCAGTAAATTGTTATTATCTATAAATTCTTACAATCTAAAAATATTTTGTAGCTTTAAAGTCTACAAAAGTTTGATAACCCATAAGAAATTAATTCCAATTACAGATTAAAAAAAATATAAGTCATGTGAAGCTTGAATTTGACATTCTATACAATATATCTTAGATAATAGGCAAGCAACATCATCTTCTATGTGTTGTGTTCCTTCAGGACGTAGGTGATCATGGCTTTCCACCATTTCTTGTCCCTTGTAGCTCTTAGCAAATTTTGTCTTTTTGTTATCTTTCCTAAACCTTGTTCCAACATTCATTTACTCAAGCTTTCTAGGTAGATTATGCATTTTTTTAATCTATCCATCTTGACTTCAATTTGTCTTGTATCAAATTTTCCAAGCCTTCTTTCCTCATTATGTGAGCTAGAATTTTCAATTCTCTCTTCCTGATGTTAATTATAAATGTCCTTTTATTTCCATTTTTTTCTAAAAGTTTGTTGTTGCTCACATGTTCTGTCCATTGTATTCTTAGCATCCTTCTGTAGAACCATATTTTTGTGGCTTCAAGTCCCTTCTTCATCTGTGAGCAGATTGTTCAGCATTCACTGCTATATTTTTTTTTTTTTTTTTTTTTTTAAGCTTATCGCTGGAAGCCACTAACACGCAAGGGGTTACAGAAGGTTTGGAGGAAGAGCAGATAGGAGTGGTAAAGGAGAGGATGTGGAGAAAGATAGTGGATCGATCAAGGCAAGGGAGTTACAGAAGATTTGGAGCGAGAGCAGATGGGAATGAAAGGTGAAAGGATGTGGAGAAGGGAAGTGGATAGATCAAGGCAACTGGAGATGTCGATTGATGTTACACTTAAATAGTTGGAGATTGTATTTGTCAGAGAAGAACTGATATTACAGTACACTTTTCTTTGTTTCTAATGATATTTTTCTGTTGCTTAATAATTTGCTTAGCTTTTGGAAGGCATGTTTTGCTATCCCAATGCACCTTTGGATTTCAGTGTCACATTTTTCACTGAAACAACAGCAGACTGGCGTAGCATTGATTGCAGCACTATGCTTCAAAAGGGATTTAAAGTAATAAAATAAAACAATCTTTGAAGTGAATTATTCTCTTCAAGTAAAAGCTGTTGGTTACAATTGATGGTTTTTTTAAAAAAAAACTTTTCACCCCAAGCAAGGCAGCATTGCTACGAGAATGCAAGGGGTTACAGAGATTGGGAGCATGAGTAAAGAGGCATGAAAGAGGAAAGGATGAAGAGAAGGACAGGGAATAGATCAAAGCATCTGGAGATATTGATTGACATTGGATTTGAATAGTTTGAGATTATAGCTATCAGGGAAGCAAGTAAGAGGAAGGGAATTCCACAGACAGGAAGTGCAAGATATGAAGCTATTGGAGTAGAAGAGATGGTTACATTTAACCGTTTCAACAGTAAAAGGGTGGGATTGAGATGCCAACCTAGTGGCAAAAAAGGTAATTTTCTAGAAGTTGTAATCTCAAGGAGGTAAAAAATCTTACCAAAGAACATTTATGCAAATCAAACCATACAGAAAAATAATATATGAAGAAAGTAGAACTTGTTTTAGAGAAAAGAAAAAGGGACAATTCTATTGGACTTTGGGAGGCGAGTGTCATTTAATGGCTAACAGCAATTGATTGGTTGTTTTAATTTAGTAACATATCAACATCTATGGGTTATTTAATGCCAAAATCTAAATATTTTGTATGCAATTCATTTTTTTAATGGCTTTTGTGATACAAGTCTTACTAATTAACCCATAGCTGAGAGGAGAAGAGGCAGAATCATACCTTCCCCAAGGTACATAAGTGAATATAAAGGACCCAACCAGAATTGAAACTCGGCTCTCTGATTAACAATTCCGAACTATTACGCCACATGCACATCCAAACTTACAGCACCTGGTATTCCCAAGTGGTCACCCATCTAGGTACTGACCAGGCTCGATGTTGCTTAACTTCAGTGGTGTTCCAACATGGTGTGGTTGTAATCCAGTTAACAGTAGGAAGAATATAATTGGTGAAGAGAGTGCAAATTCTGGCAATTTGCACTGATAGCCTTGGGAAAATCGTGAATCCACTTCTGCCTTTAACTATAAGTAAATATTAGGGTCATTGTAGAGAGTTCAACTTTGGCACTTAACCTTTATCACTCTGCATGTGGCTTCATTCGCTGTACAAAAAGTTTATACTGCCACTGAAGGTGACTGATCCCTCAATAATAGGATGTTTGAATTTCATAGTTGTGATGTCATATCCAGCTATGGCAACAGACTCAACTTTTAGTGAAATTAATAAGAATGCTGCAATTGAGAGGCCTTGAAAAAGAATGCAGTAGAAATGGAAGTAATATTAATCATGCAGAGTGCTAAGATTAACAAGCAATATGGCCTCATAAAAAATTCACTTCTGATTGAAACTACAGCAATATCATTTTGTATTGGTTGTGGCATTTACACTGCAGAATAAGTCTGAAGGAATACAAAAAAAAAAAAAAATCATAGAAACTTTGTGATTGAAACAAATTACCCAGTCCAGGCCAGCAGACCAGATCTAGTTGTGATAAACAAAAGGATTTGTCAGATAGTTGATGTCACTATACCTGCAGATCATGTAGTAAAAATCAAAGTGAAAAAAAGATAGATCTTGCTAACAAAAAAAATAAAAGGAGAATCGTCTGTTCTGAATCATATTAAAATAAAAGAAGTTTGGCTGTACTTGATGACATAAAGTGTTATTTTCACACAATCAAGATGGCAAGGATTAAAAGAAATTCACCAAGGAACATTGGTATATGAACAAACCAGAACATGTTTTAGAGAACTAAGAAACGACAATTCTATGAGACTTTGGGAGTTAGGGATAGCTTCATGGTAAACAACAAGGATAGAATTAGTGAATAGAGTTCAAATTCTGGCTGGGACAGTTCGTCTTCACTTTGCACTGATAGCTTTGGCAAAGACATGAATCCACTTCTGCTCTTAACTAAAGTAAATATTAGGTGATTGGAGTCCTTTCCCCTCGGTAAGGCAGTTCAACTTTGGCATTGAGCAAGGAATATGGCTTTATAAAAATTAATTTCCTATAAAAACTACAACTTACTATTGTTTTTGTATGAAGCTATAGTGCTTCAAATTTAATCATATAATGTATATTTCTGCATATAAGACAATCTTTAAATCCCAAAAATCACCCTTAAAAATTGGGGGTCGTCTTATACTACAATTCTAAAAAAGGAACCTTAAATTCTGAGTGATGTTTATTGGTAGGCTAACCTCGGCGTCAATGTGATAAATTACATGAAAAGATTAACATTATCAAATAAACTGATAATAAAAGTAATAAAACCATTTCTACCTTATATTTTACTGGAATAACTTTATAATAGTTATGAATGCATTCACAACGATAGAATGTATTATTATCATACATTATTGTACTGTTATTAGCGGTATATTGTGATTGTCGATGAAGTATAAGTAAATGGCCATTAGTACACCAGGCTGTCTGTCATTGTTTAGATATAGGAAAAGAAAAAGAAGAATCAGTATTTGCAAGACTTCACATGATGAAACGTAAAGAAAGCAGATGTGTGTAGGAAAAACATTATATAGAATCAGTTTTATTTCATTTATGTTGAATTTCTAAGGATACATTAAGTAACAACATTTCCAATAACATCATCTTTATATAATCAATAAGCAGTCATCTTATACTGCAGGTATCGGATAAATTCATGAAAATTTGCTATATTTTTTGACCTCATCTTATCTAAAGGTCACTTTATACACAGAAATATACAGTAACTGCATTTTTCTCTATGTTGTTAGTTTAGTATTAAGTTGAGTCATAAGTAATTTCCATTTTCAGGAACCAATTTTAACGATAAGTGAATCATCCTAACTACTAAACATTTGTGGCAGTGAAGAATAAATTTACAGTACACTGACATACGACAATATGGCAGTAGCTTGACAAGGTTAAATCTCCACAATTGACCTTAAAAGCTGAGCTCCATAGAAGAAAGGTAATTGTGAGAATATGGTGGGCTTATTGGGGTTTTAGAGTTCTTAAAATGCAGTGAAACACTAAATGCACAACAGCTGCAAGAACCATAAACGTTTGGTCAAAAAGTGCCCTGCGCTTATCAATATGAAAAATATTTGAATTCTGTCTGCTGGGTAATCCCTGCGGCTATATTTATATGATGCCATCTATATCAGACTTACAACCTACAATAGAGTTTAAACAAATTGTCTTCAATATCTGTCTATATTTCTGAGATGAGGTATTATGTACATTATTTACATTATTCGGACTATTGTCCTCATCTTTGTCGCCATATTTATTACAACGTTTTGGCCATTGTACGCTCTCCGGCCTTCTTCAGGTTGGAATGTCGAACAGGAGATAACTGATAACTGACATCCATTAAACATGGCACGTGGAACTAGAACAGTCTACCCCAGTGAGCAAAATAAAAGGTTCAGTTCGACATTCCAACCACCTGAAGAAGGCCGGATCGCAAAACGGCCGAAACGTTGTAATAAATATGGCGAATAAGATGAGGACAATAGTCCGAATAATGTAAATAATGTACAAATTGTCTTGTAATAATCTCTTCGACGTACAACGATCTGAAGCCTATTGAGTCATAAGTAATTTCCGTTTTGGGGGAAGCCAATTGTAATGTCAAATGTAGCAACCTAACTACTAAGTCATACATAAAACTTGGGTGCAAAAGGATAGATCCCCACAACTCATAACAAAACCTAGCTCCATGGAAAAAATTCAGGACAGTAAATGTAATTAATACTGTTTAATTAAAAAACAGAGTATTTGCTTAAATGAATTGTATGTATAAAAATAGTGTATAAGCAGAAAATAAACACACACACACACATTATATGTGTGTGTGTGTGTGTGTGTGTGTGTGTGTGTGTGTGTGTGTGTGTGTGTGAGAGAGAGAGAGAGAGAGGGAGGGAGAATGTCCGTAATGTCTGCCATTTTTATTAGCTGGATATTGATCTGAAATGTTCACTTTATAATATTTGTTCAAGGTGATTTTAAACACGCAACTTTCGGCAATGTCACCATGAGGATCCATGTAACATAAGATGTTTTCTTCCATGCTCCAAATAAGATCTCTCAAACCTTGACATCTAAATATATAGGGGTCCATTTATATGGCCTTCATCGTTTTCATCAGCTTAATGACTTCTCGCTGGTCACGTACATGGTCTGACGCCAGCAAGTGGCAATTTCAATGAATTATCTTGTAATAATCTCTTCGACGTTTGTATGGTGACAAAGATGGGGACAATAGTCCGAATGATGTAAATAATGTACAAATTGTCTTGTAATAATCTCTTCGACGTACAACGATCTGAAGCCTATTCAACATGATTCGGTTGAGTCATAAGTAACTTCCGTTTGGGGGGGAGCCAATTGTAAATAACTGCTAACCATTCTAAGTACTTGGGGACAAATTTGTTGTACACTAACCTACAACAGTTTTCAATGCAAAAATCTGTGGATTGACAAGGATATATCTCTACAACACAGCACAAAAATATTGTTGTAAATCTGATGGGTGATTGACTGATTTGTTTAATGGCATATCAACACCCTATGGGTCATTTAGTGCCGAAATTTAATTTTCTTGGAAGCTTGGAAGTCAAAAATATATGTTATTCTGCTTTCACAATTGAATACATGGTAGATCATACTCAACTTTTATGCATATACAAGTTTGTGTGGATATGATTACTGAAGGTGGTGGTATGTGTGTTTTATGCTATTTTTAAAGTTATATTTTGGAATGCAGTTTGATTTAATAAATTATGTGTGTATATATATATATATATATATATATATATATATATATATATATATTAGTTAGGTAAATGTTTGGTAATCAGTATGGATAATCCCAAAGAGGAGGTAATCCAGAGAGCTCAATGTAAAAACAGATCGAGTATTAGTTTAATTAAAAAACAGACAACCTTAAGGGTCCATTGATTATAGTTTATTTCCCCAGGAAATGGCTATTTTCCTGGTTCCTCAGATCACATTTTCTTTTACGCTTGGAAATGTGATCTGAGAAACCAGGAAAAAAAACCCCTTTTCTGGGGAAAAAAACTATAATCAATGGACCCTTAAGGTTGTCTGTTTTTCAATTAAACTATATATATATATATATATATATATATATATATATATATATATTATATATATATATATATGATTTATTTATTTGTTTGTTTTACAGCACATCACCTCTTTATGGGCCATTTAATGCTGAAATTTAATTTTCTTGGTAGCTTTGCAGCACTAAAATATGATATACATTACTCTGCTTTTACAACTGAATACATGGTAGATGATACACAACGTTTGTGCATATACATGTTTGTGTGGACATGATTACTTGAGGCGATGATATGTGTGTTTTATGTTATAGTTTTGTTGATGTTATATTTTGGAATTCAGTTTGATTTCTTTAAGAAATTGTAATATATTATATGGATTAATGTCATGAAAGTTCTTTCATGTTGGTTGATTTTGTTTAGTGGTACATCAACCACTATATGGGTTATTTAATGCTGAAAGCTAAATAATTTCAACAATTTTAGCCTTCAATTAAATACATCAGTCATTTTATATATATATATATATATATATATATATATATATATATATATATATATATATATACCCAAGTATAGGATTGGTATATACGGAATAAATTCTAATAACCAACAATTATTATTCTTAAAAGAGTGCTCAATACAGAGTAGAGCAGATATAATTATTTATTTAAATATTATAACATAAATATGTTATAAAATCACTACAAAAGCAGCCATTTTGTTTCAACACTTCTGGTGTCTTATCAAGTGATGATGTCATTCAACATCATCACTTGATAAGACACCAGAAGTGTTGAAACAAAATGGCTATTTTTGTAGTGATTTTATAACATATTCATGTTATAATATTTAAATAAATAATTATATATATATATATATATTGCAGGTATTTTCACTATAAAAATGTATTTTAGTTTTGTTTTGTTTGGGAGTGGGGTCACTATTTGACCATAGCTGGGACTTTAACATGTGCTACCAACCTGAGTCAGGGTGAACCTGGGAACAACAGTAATTAAGAGGTTGTTCCACACTTCTCACAAACTTCAATCAACCAATCAGAGGCTTCTAAATTTGAATTCTATTTACTGTGACTATATTGATAAGATGCCGTCTATAGACATGCTACCCACAATACAGGTGGTGAGTTCAAATCACATCAGAGGCTATTTCTTTATTTTTCATCCATACTGTTTACTCTGCAGCTATAGAATACAAAACAATACATTTTGACAGTAAAAGTAATAAAAATATTATGAAGGATAAACTAGTCAAGAAAAGTAATAATGAAAACTGAAGTGTTCTATAGAGAATAACATGTCAAACATTGTCTAATGTCAGACATTATGGAATGGACAAAGTCTGACAATTATTTTAAAGACATTTTTCATGTTTATACGTTCTTTTTATAGATACAAATATTTAAGTAAATGCTCTGTTTATAATAAACAGTATTAACGACATTTACCCGCCTGAATGTCCGAGAAATTAATTCAGGCTGGTAAATATCGTTAATACTGTTTATTATAAACAGAGCATTTACTTAAATATTTGTATCTATAAAAAGAACGTATAAACATAAAAAATGTCTTAAAATAATTGTCTAATGTATCAATATTCACTTCATCATTAACTAAAATTAAGAACATTGAACATTTTAGAGAATCTGAAGTAGACTAGCATATCAACAGTCCAGGTGAGTAGTCTGGGCTTGAGCATAAGCAAGAGCAAAGAAGAAAATTAATTTTTTTTCCTGATATTTTGATTTTATACAATTACCTTTGCACTTGTTCTGTACTCTGTTCATATTTTCCATTTATTATTTGATTTACGACGAAAGTGATTTTAGAACTGAAGCGATTACCGGTATCCATATTGTCGTCTAAACAGCGCCGCACTCAATAAGTAAATACCCTGCAATTACAACCAATCACTTTTCTTATGTTTTAATATATGTAAGCAAAGTTTTGAAATAAAGGCGAATATTTGAAAATATTTAACAAATATTAGTTATATTTACCTTAAAAAAGGGCCATGTAACTCATCAGATTATAGCACGACCTATCTGCGAGTCAACTGCAAATACCCACTTTGACAACCCAAAACTAAGGGTGCAACCTATCCACAAGTATATACAGTATATCATTTTCTTAAACTGTCTTTCTTGAAATTGGGTGAAACATTAAAATTATTGATTACGTTTTATTTTTTTTTACTGAGTTAATATAAGCATATCAACAGTCCAGGTGAGTAGTCTGGGCTTGGGCATAAGCAAGAGCAAAGAAGAAAATTAATTTTTTTTTCCTGATATTTTGATATTTTTATACAATTACCTTTGCCCTTGTTCTGTACTCTGTTCATATTTTCCATTTATTATCTGATTTATAATGAAAGTCATTTTCAAGTGATTGTATGACTGATGCAATTACCAGTATCCAAATTGTTGTCCAAACAGAGCAGCCTCACACTCGATAAGTAAATACAAAAGAAAAGAATGTTTGACAGTGATGATGATGATGATAAAGATGTTTTGGGGTTTCAATCCTGATGAAGTTTAATAACTATATCTAAACGAATAAACACTTTTCTTATGTTTTAATATATGTAAGCAAAGTTTTGAAATAAAGGTGAATAGTTGAAAATATTTAACAAATATTACTTATATTTATGCTAAAAAAGGGCCATGTAACTCCTCATATTATAGTGTGTCCTATCAGCAAGTCAACCACATCTACCCATTTTGTTAACCCTAAGAGCATGACCTATCCGTGAGTATATACAGTACATTAAACATATGAATATTTGTTATATTTACATTAAAAAAGGGGCCATGTAACTCCCCCAACTCATAGTGCAACCTATCTGTGACAACCCCAGACTAAGGGTGCAACTTATCTGCGAGTATATACGGTAAGAATTTTGGTCAGGTGGACATTTTGTTTCTGCTGAACAAAGGATTATTTAAGACCAGATAAAGGTTTTTGAATCATGGTTGTTTTAGGTTGTGTACAATTTGGTTAAGTTTTCTTTATAATCAATTAGGGTAATGCAACCTATTCTATGTCCAATCTCCTTATCCCCTATATTAAATAAAATATACTAAATTTGTTATAAATGATCCATACACTCAGTGACGGCCCTAGGGTTGTTGGCACCCCGGGCAAGCTGAACTTTGACACCTTTACAAGTATATTTTTTTTTAATTTTCAAAAGGAGAAAAACTGAAAATGTAGAATAATGAGTTTATTACAATATACAACTTAACACAAGCTAAAGAAAGAAAAAATTCATTATCCTACCTAAAGCATTTTTTTTTTTTAGCCTTTAAATCTATAAACCTTTTCATTGCACTTTCTACACCTATCTTCTTTACAATATCATTTTCTATTGACAAAATAACCAAAGAATTTAATCTTTCTTGAGCCATAGACGATTGCAAGTATGTTTTTTCTAAATTTTAGTTTTGGAAGATCCCAAACACGACATGGCAGCATGATGGCGCCTGCCTTGCCCGTACCTTGAACTGGCCCTGCACACACTGAGGTATTTGAAGTGTAGTTAGTATTTACTAATTTCACGTCTTGAATTTTTATGATGGTAGGTGCTATCACTGCTTTTCATTCAATTTCATAACATAGTTTCTGTTTTGGATGACAGGATCCACTTAACTTTATAAATCTGTTTTACTGTGTAAATGTAACCAGTGGTGAAAAACAATTAAACAAAAAATTACAGAAGCTTAAAAACAATGATCATGCATTAAAAAAACAAATAATTCAACAAAGATGTTTTAAATTTAGAAATATCCTAAAATAGAAAATGATACAAATGAAAACTAACATGGCCGGTGACAAAAATTGTTCATTTCCATCAGCATATTATTGCAGGCAAGAAAACATGCCTTCTGATGTTATGTTGGATTACCCCACTCCCCTGCGCCGAAACTGACTGTAACCACACGGTGGCAAGATATTTAAAAGGTTCTTTCTCCTTTCCCTTTGAAAGCGGCAACACATTTATCCTTTCACTTCGACAGCTATGTGGCAATACTTCAGAGACATTGACTGAAAATTTTTATTGAACTGTTGATTACTTCAACTACGTTTATTTCTTCGGCCCTTTTTTGTAACATATCCTAAATACATTTATTCATGAT
Organism: Acanthosepion esculentum; assembly: GCA_964036315.1. Taxonomy (NCBI): domain Eukaryota; kingdom Metazoa; phylum Mollusca; class Cephalopoda; order Sepiida; family Sepiidae; genus Acanthosepion; species Acanthosepion esculentum. Next base: position 61,114,322 of record OZ038508.1, on the reverse strand, counting down.
TTATTTAAATTCCGTGTCTTGTGAACAGCCCCATTTTTTTTTTTTTTTACCTGTACTCGCATAAGTCTACCAAAATATTGGTTGCTGGAGAAATAATACCAGGAGTTGTAAGAATTATAATTTTTTTCTGTTCTGCAACACTCTTTTAGTGCAGTAGGGAGGTACTGAAGTTAAAAGGCAAGATTTGGGGTATCAAGTTTCAGTAGATTATTGGATTCTTGCCCCCGTCCAAAAAGCCAGAAAATAAGGAGAGCCTATTTATAATCATTTTTTTTCAATGTGATTTAATTTTTAAAATAATTTTCTTTTAGGCTGTTTATTCAAAAGAAATGTTCCGATTTTTTTAAATTATATATTTTTTTTAAAATAATAATTAGAAATAAGAAAAAGGATATAAATAATTAATTTTGCTTTTAAAATTTACTCAAAAAAAAAAAAAAAAAATGATGATCTTTTTTGTCCCTGCCTTCGGACTGAAGGTATCAAACTGTAGTATCTGTTCTCCTCTCGAAACTTTGAAAAGAAGCTTGGTCCCGGAGATTCCAACCCTGTGGCAGAATCTTAATTGTACTAAAAACTGAAGGGTTAGTTTGGTGGGAATGTTCTTGTCCCAGATCTGTAGGTGTTTAGTTTATCAGTGCGTCCGTATTGCAAACAGAATGAGACACAAAGTAGTTTTTAATGAGGGCTTTCAGCAAAATCGTAGAAAAATTGTTCAAGCCCCTCAGCACTTCTCCGTTTGGAGACACCTTAGGCGTCAGAGAATGACCCCAGCCCCCGCCCGAAGAAGAGGTACTATATGGGTAGGGGTGCTTTCCCTGGGACCTAAGTTAATAAACTGACTTTACCATAAAGTTTTTATGTCACCTTGGAATAGGTAAATTAAATTTCCTTGCAAAAACTTCCATTTCATGTCATTTGGTTTTCTAAATAGTAATATCTACTTTCAGAAAAGTGAATTAAATATTTATCTCATGAAATATTTGAGGATCTGTTAAGTTTATTATTATAATCATGATGATATGGAATTGTTTTTAAATTTTAAAATGATGATGGATTTTTATTTTGTTTGACGTCATTACAAGCATCATGAAACTAAATTTAAGAAAGTATGTTTTTTTACGCTTTTTGTTGTTTTTTTACACTCGTTGCAAATTCAAATTCAATACATCTATTATTCATTCATGTTATTTCACATAATTTGATCACATATTGTTTTTAATCACGAGGAATCTTTTTAAATCGTCAAGTTATGTTTAAGAAAAAGCGTGGCAAATGATGTTTGAGACATTTTTTAGTCATCAACTGACGACTGATACAAAGAGGAAAAAACATTAATCTTCCTATTAAACAACTTAATTTTAATACAATTTTAAAAAAATTTTTCAAGGATGAAATTAGGTATTTTTGACAGTCGAATTAGAGGTCAACGTTATGGACAGAATGTGATCTCGGACTTGCTGCTTATCACATGTTCATACTGAATAAATTTTGTTATGGTAAGTACTAATTAAAAAAAAAAAGAAAAGAAAAAGAAGTTAAAAAAATAAATAGCCCTGTCAATGTATGAAAAACACTATTGCTTACAACTGCCCTATTCTGTTAAGTTACTTACTTTAATTCTTGACCACTAACAATACCTTTCTTCCACATTTTTGCTGTATTTTTAATAAGATTTTACTGCGGAGGATCCATTTTGTACTGTTTTTTCCATTAAACGATTTTCCGACCTAGTTTATTGCACATTGAGGAAAACTCTGACCCCCAATTAAGATCCTTCGCTAGATTTACAACACACATACAACAGACCTGTCAGTAGTGTTTACATAATTCCTGACCATTGATAATACCTTTCTTCCTGATCAGTAGTTTTCAGGATGTGCAGGTGGTAGCGGCTCAGGATGAGAAATTGGAGAGCTGAGTTCAAATTCCAGTCGGATTCATTACATTCACATACGCGCAAATACCCTTGGGAAAGGTATGAAACCGTCTCATCTTCACCCAGCTATGGGTTAAATAGTAGGATAAGTATCTGGAAAATCATTTTTATCTCCAAAAATTGTTAATGCATTTATTCACTAAAACCAAAAAAAAAAAAAAACAGCAATAATTATTCTTAAATTTCAAGATATTTTAGTCAATCCACAAGGCAAGGGGTACATAAACCGTAAAAAACAAAAGTCAATAAAATACATTATATGAAAATAGTCCTGCTTTATCAAATGCTTGCATTATTTCCTGACTAATGACAATTCCTTCAAGATTTGAATTTGCACACCAGGTACTTGAACTTAATTAGATAATCTTCTTCTGTATGTGCTGTGTCCTCTCAGGACGAAGGTGATCATAGCTCTCCACAATTTCCTGTCCATTGCAGTTTTTAAATAGATTTTGTCTTTTCTTTATTTCCCAAGTATGTTATGCGTTGTTTTCCTCTGTCTCTCAATTCTTCTGTGAGTAACAATTTTTTTAAAGCCCCCCACCTTCCTCATTATGTGCCCCTAGAAATTTCAACTATCTCTTCTTCTTCCTGATGTTTATAAGTTTTCTTTTTGTTCCCATTTTCTATAAAACCTTATCGTTGCTCACATGTTTGGTCCATGGCATCCTCAGCATCTTTCTGTAGAACCACAATACAAAATTTAAAAAAATTCAAAATTGGGTGTATAAATCACTAAAAAAAAAAAACTAAACATTTGTTTCCCTACATTGTCAGAATGTTTGAGTTTTCCAAAGTGCAGAAATTTAAACAGTGGAATGGCGGAGTAACGGTAACGTTGATGGGTAATTTTAAGAAACATCGGAAAACGGTAAAAGGGGTTCGAATCTAATTCAGTCCACCCTAAATTCTTTTTTTTATTCTCACTTCCCAACCATTTGTAAATAATAATAATAATAACAACAACAACAACAATAATAATAATAATAACAGCAGCTGCGATTGAAAGTTTTCATTTTTTGTTTGTATGTTTGTTTCGGCATATCAACTCCTTATGGGTTATTTAATACCGAAATTTAATTTTCTTGGTAGCATTCGTAATTTCTTTTACAAAAATAAATGTATTACTGGTAATTTTTATTTGTTTTTTACAAAAATGTATTGTTGGTATTTTTTTTTTACTGTGAAACTATATAGTCTTTATACTTTCATAGTCTTTTCACTCTGGTTTTGGGGTTAAAACTATTTACCCATAGCTGGGATCCTAATAGGTGCTACCACCTTGGATCAGGGTTTACCTGGGAACAACAGCAATTAAGAGGTGGTTTTATGCTGCTCAAAACCTCCAATCTGCCGATTAGAGGCCTTGCTGCAGGATGTAGTTTATATAGTCATACAGAGGATGGTTTATTTTTTTCCTTACTTGTGATATCATTACGTGTTACACAGAAATTCTAGTTTTATTTCAAACATTAACAATAAATAAAATTTAAAAAAAAATGCTTGTGTAATGTCGATTAAGAAAATTTTCTTAAAAATGATCGGTTCAGAGAAATTATGGCTATAAACAAAAATCACAAAGCTTTTTCAAATGAAAGTAAGAATATCATTTTTTTCCATTTACAAATAACGCGATATTGAAAAAAAAAAAATTTAAATTTAAAAAAGCCCACATTTTAATATAATTTTTCAAAAATTTTTAATATATTTTTTCAAAAATTGTATTAAATTTTAACAATTTTTGAAAAATTATTAAAATGTGGGTTTTTAAAAAATGTCATGCCTATGGAGATATTTCTCAACTAAACGTGGAGTGGTTTTCTCATTTACAGCGTAAATAAACTAAACTGTTATTTGCAAAAGTAAAACTGAAAAAAAGGGGGGGGAGATGCTGACACTGATAATAAAGACGAATAAAATAAACAATTAAAAACAAAACAAAAAAAGAAAAAGAAACCAAATAAAAATGGAATATGGTCACCGAAGCTGAAGAATAAAAATGTGATAACAAAACAAAAACAAAAAAAAAAGAAGGATTTTTCACATTTTACAACTCGTCACTGCACACCAATTTGAATGAAATACAGAACTAGGTCAGGTTTAAGTAGGAGTTCCTAGCCTACATAGGAATATTTAAGGTATTATGTATGTGTGTGTGTGTGTGGGGGGGGTCTAACTTCCTCATGTGTTCCTATTGTAATGTATGAATGGGTCGTGAATCGGATTAGCTAGGTATAAGATATTGATGACCAGCCTCACCTCCCCATTTCGGCCTTGTGCCATAATTGTGTAATTTTTTCACAATAAATATCGTGTCCCTATTGGGACGCCTTAGGTAGCAGGATTAACTTTTTAGTCCTAGCAGCCTTTGAGAGAAGTACTGCTTGCAGGAATGGTACCCTAGAACAGAGCATCTTTGAATGTACCCCGGCCCCGATTGGGGTTATGGCTGAGTGAGCCAGAGGCGGATTCGTTAACAAGTGACGGTGCCAAACAAAGAATAGACCACCTCAACGAAAGCAAAAGAATCTAAAAGAAGAACTGATTCTCTGTCTGTCAGTCACGCACTGTAGTTTGCGTATGACATTGTATGCAAGTTTGCAATATTCAATGCGTATGTCTGTTATAGTATGTACGTGCGTGACTTATGTGCTTGGTTTGTGCAAAAGTACACATGTACATACAATTTCACTAAGTCTGAAATAAGACCTTGGAATAATACATTCCTCTCACATCCAGTTTGGGCAACACCTACACTGGGCTGGGCAATAAAATCATAAAGTTTGGAGACAAAAAAAAACCCTTCATTTTTCATACTAAAAATCAGTTAGGATTTTCGGAAATAATTCTGTAAAAGATATACATTTTTTTTTAGAAATATTTTTAGGTCTGTTATTGAATATGCGTGGCTTACGGCCACATCACGTTGAAACACCGGTTCCCGTACGATCATTGAAGTTAAGCAACGTCGGGCCTGGTCAGTACCTCGATTGAGAATACCAGGTAAGCTTGGATGTGCAGGTGATGTAATAAATAATAGCTTGGAATTGTTAATTGGTGAGGCGAGTTCCAATTTACGTTGGGTCCGTTATATTCACTTACGCGCAAATACAACCTTGGGAATTGCATGAATCCATCTCTTCTCCACCCTGCTATGGGTTAATTAGTAAGGCTTGTATCACTAAACCATATTATCTCAAAAATTTCTTTAAAAGAATCTAAATTTTTCTGAAAAGAATTGATAAGCATGAGAAAACCAATCAATCAGATACATGCGTATACGCAAACGTACATATGAACACAATTTGAATAAAATTGAAATGGACATCTGTGTCGAGAGTGTTAATTTCACTGTTTGGCAACAACCACTGGATAACAGTAAAATAGTTATATAAGCTAAAATGATCGCGCCATACTTTCGGCCTTGTGCCACATCTAAGCTACATTTTTTTGTAAATTGCTAAGAAATGTGCGTTCCTTTGAAGTCATTTTTATGACACCTGTATATAAAACTAAAAATGTATTTTTTGTTATTTTAATGTATTATTTACAGACAAACAATTTGAAAAATAATAAATTAAAAAAAAAAAGTGTCTGCACAAAATTAAAACGAATAGAATCCCATCGATAAATAAATGTAAAAATAAAGACTGGTGTCGTGGTGAAATAATACTTGGAAATTAAAGAACGTTATTTAAATTTTAATGACATTTAAAAATAGAAAACAAGCCCAATAAAGTGAACTACTTACTAAACATTTTTTAATTTTTATTATTATTCATAGATTTTTTCGCGTAACCCATTAGGTAGGGTCGTAGGGTACCATACTGCAGCTTGACAATAAAGTCTGACGGAGCCCAACCCTCTCTAAGATGGTTTGAAAGTTAATTAGACTGGTGCCAACGAAAGCTATAGGACCCAGTCTCTCCTGCTAAATTTTACCCATGGCTGGGTGAAGAAAAGATGAAAGTAACGATCACGACTGGAATTCGAACTCCGCTCTCGTATTTCTCATTTCGAACACCGCACATCCACATGTGACATGTATTTTACTTTCGATAAATTAAAGAAATTAAATATTATAATGAAGGCGATTACTATCAAAAACTCAAAGAGCTTCTTCCAGGTTTCCTTTTAAGAAAAAGTACACTAAAATTACTTTTAACTTCAAATACGGGAGTGGTGAAAAGTTCTTAGCCTGACCAAGAATAGATTTAGATCTTAAAATAAATTTCTGATGCTTTCAGCACTTTGTCATGTAGGTTTTTCGAGTATTGTTAATTTTAGCGTTTCAAACGATTCTTTGGCATTTTTTAACTGACAAGGCTAGCCTGATATTCTGAGCCCTCCTTGGGATTTGAAAAGTCATGCATCCAAAATAAATAAAAACAAAAGAATTAGCATTCGCAATTCAATATATTTTTTCCTTTAAAAGTAAAATTTAATTCAACATTCGTGAAAAGAATTTGAAAAAAAAAACTCTTTTTGATTTGAAAGTATATGTATTCAAAATAAAACGATTTCAAATTCAACTACTTTGCCGTCAATAACAAGTTATTAGTAAAGTAAAAATATTAAATTATTTAATTATAAGTTATATTGCATTTCAAACGGTATTTTTAGTTACATTTCGGATGCGCGACTTTTCCGGAGAGCAGAGCTCATAATATGAAACGAGTTGAAAAAAGATTTACCGTCTGTAAATCATTTACGTGGGTTGTAAAGAAGGTAAATCAGAGAAATCGTTTGAAACGCTAAACTTAATAATATTCTTTTTGTCGATATTTTAAAGGCTAAAAACAAATAACGCGTTTGCTTCATGTGCTCATAAATTTGAATAATTAGTCATTCTTTTCCTCTTCGCTTGCATTTATCCTCCGGTCTAAAATTTATTTTTGTTACGAGCAGGCGAATTAAACATCCTTTTTTTTTCAGGGTCAAAAAATAAAAATTCTTGCACTTAAAATCTAGCTTTCTCGTCCACACACACATCGATGAGAAGCTATTTAATGTGCACTGCCCAAATGAATGTTGGCCTTGTGTCACACAAGTAACAAAGATCAAGCTTCTGCTTAGGAAATATCAAAGATCACAAGAGAAAATAAACGAGGGATTTGAAAAACTCTTGTACGATAAAAAAAAAACAGCAGACGAAAAGCGATATCTAAAGTAAATATTTTTAAAATCCAAGAGAAAGTAAAAAAAGAGATGAACGAAAGAAGAAAAAACGCGGGAGATAGACGAACTGCAACAACAGTAAACAAAATTGATAAAAGGGGAAAAACGAAAAATATATTTAAAAAAAAATACTTAGTAAAGTAACTATGATTGAGTATTTAATTGTTCATGATGAGAAACTAGAGAAGGTCCGTAAAAATTGTTATATTGAAATTCCCTCTTTATTCATTCATTCATTAGCATTTGTTGAACAAGGGAAATGACATGATTTTTTATTTTTATGCAGTCAAGTGCAGCATAGCATTCTTTCTTTTATTTAAAAAGTAGAGATTTCTTTCATGCCTCACATGTCAGAATAGGCACAAAAAACAAAGTTCTTTATACCTTGAGGTGACAGTAAATATTTATATAATTCAAATAGCATTTATTTAATCGAAAATAAATAAATTATTTAATAAGTAGTTTTCTTTATTAACCTAAAACTAAGGTTGCTAAGTTAAAATGTCAACTTTTCCAAATGACTATCACCAACAGAGTTAGTTAATAAATACTTTCTTTTTTAACTTCATATTTTTTTATCGATATTTTTGTGGAGAGTTAATTAATTAATTTTCAAACGACTTCACGTCAAAAGTTTCAAATTATTATTTAAAAATAAAATAAAATAAACTTGGGGTAGAGACGACATACCTCTAAATCACCCCAGATCGAGTCATCGCTGTCCGATGAACCGTCCCCTGTTTGTATAAGTTGAAGCCTTTTGTGAAGAATATGTAAAGGTTTGACCACAGCTTCTTCTAATCTACTCGAACTCCTGGCCATAGCGGGATTTGACCACAAATTCCTTGCTTTTTCGTGTATCTTCTTCTAACATACAGTTCTTATAATTTCAGTCCGAGCAGTACAAGTAGTTTGTTTAAAAGAAGATTGCCTTCGTAAATGTAGTAGACTTTTCAATAGTCCGTTCTTGAGTGATGTAGGCTTTCCTTTAACATTCCATGTGAATGGAAAGTGTATAAGGAAGTAATTTGTACTACAGAGAGAGAGGGAAAGAGAAAGAGAGAAAGAAAATGAGGGTGATAAGACTTAAAGACGGGAGAAAATCTAGTATCTATCTATGTTTGATTTCCTTGCTTACAGCATTCGTTTGCAACTATTGTTATTGTTGCCTTTTCTGTCACTCGGTCATTGAGAATGTCTTTAAAATCCGGTTTACGCTTTACGTGCTTAATACAAGAACGGGATCTTAATCATCGGTGATGGTAGGCATTTTTGTCAATATGCAATAAAAAAGGAGGGTCGGAAAATCACTTAAACGGATCAAAAATTAATTTATGTATTGTAAAGAATAAAAAAAAAAAGAAGATTTATCAAGGAATGGAACATGGTACTTGTGTAACTGTAAACTAAAGAATAACAAAGAAAAATTGAAAATGTAGTTTTTAATGCAATATCATACATAAACATACAAGAAAAAACCTGAATCTGCAATCAGGGTCGGTGTAAGGATCTTGTGACCCCCAATTTATGATACGGCGACCCTCACTCAATTTTCATAAGGTTGCTTGTAGAATTCATTAAAGAAATTGTAACCAAACTTAATTGTGCATGTGTACAATGATGGAGATGCATGAATAGTTGAACAATTCAACTAGAATAATTGAAAATGAATAAAAATGTTAAATACAAATTATATGTAATAAAGAAGCTCATTCCATCTTAAATAAATCAACATTCAACAATGTTGCGGTAATTTTTAGCATCAACTTGAGATTTTTCTTGTTAATGATTTTTTAAATATTTTTTAAAACAAACATTATTATGGATACAAAAAAGTGAATTTTTATTTATTTATTTTTTTTTTTTTTTTGTGAGACAAAACAAATTCACGAATTTGGACAAAATAAACACCCTAGATTAGAATGACGTCAAAATCCGCGAAAATTTTAATCCTTTAAGTTATGCTTAATTTAATTTGTAATGTATAATAACACAAGTAGGTACAAAAAAGAAAAAGAAAAAAGCAAACGTTGATAAGATAGCGAGGGTCACAAAGCACTGCCCGGGGACTCAATCAGACTTATGGGGTAGTACGCACCGGCCCTGCTAATAATTACCGTTTCTTGTTCGAGCAGTAGGGAAAAGTGTGAAATTAATAAACCGGGTTCTATTAATAAACTCCGGGGGAAGGGATTAGAAAATTTCCTCCCCACCATTAGTGTGTACACTGTATATTAGTAAAATTAAAGCTTACGGTTGTAGTGTAGTTCATTTGGTGTCAATAGTTAAGGACAAAAAAAAACGTAGCATTGTTTTTTTTTTTTTTTAGCTCATGGCGAGAATTATGGGTTGCCCAAAGACATCATACTCGTTATTCAATAGTTTATGAAACCGGTTTGCTAACTATTCCTACCACGACGAAACAATTAATTATTTTTAATAAAAATGAACATTTTAAATAAAAGTAAAATCAATGAATATTTCTCCTTAACAAGAACTCCTGTTTAGTTTAAATTATTCAATTTAAGTTCCTAAATGTGAATGTGATAATCATTGTTTAAAAAAGCAAGTTACTTTCTTTGGAAAAATTAAGTAGGCAGGCATCTGTGTAAAAAAAAAATGATCCTCTAACCATTAACGACAAAAAATATTTTTAGTTTGCTTTCATATACAATTGGAATATCCCATATCCGTTTAGTAAACGTACGCAAAATAACAAAACAAAACTCTCCTTTCAGGGGGACGGAGGCGATATTATTTTTTTTATAATTTCCTTTTCTTCAGTATCCGTGAACTGTCATTTTGGGGAAGGGTAGTGGAATAGTTTCATGTTGCTTTTTTCATGTTGTCTGAATTTTCGTTCTCCTACATTGGTTGCCAAATAGAGATAGAAAGCTCAATTTGCCAATTATTTTATTCATAAATGATATCGAAACACTTTTTAGATGAAAAATCATTATTATTATTATTACATGTCTTGTTATTCGGACTACGCGCCTCCTGGACAACGAGATATGAAGCTTAATTGATTTTTTTAAAAGAAGCGTTGGTTAAAAATGGCCCCTGGCTGTTGTGAGTTCAATTTCTGAGTTTGGTAGTGCTGAAAATTCACGTACACTGGTTCAGTAAAGGTCATTGAGATTGGTGAGTATGATGAACAGATTACCTAAGCTTAGAACAATTTACACTTGTAGATTGAATAAAAAGGGTTCGGTTCAAAGTTCCAATGAATACAGAATACGATGACAGAAACATCCGTAGTAAGCTGGAGAGGAAAACAACCGAAACGCTCTGAGTAGAACAAGCAAGACGACAGCCTGAATCGAAAGGCATGTATTTTTATCCACAGCTACAGACAGGGCCGGTGTAAGGGCCTCGTGCCCTCCCCACTCTCTCAATTTTCATAAGGTAGTATTCATATAAAAATACAAATTGTAGTATTATATAACCTAAATTATGTACAATAATGGATAATATGAAATATAGACTGGGCAATCTGACGTAGTGTAAAATGGTAAGCAAACTTGTTTTGCTAGATGAATTACGACTGAGTAGTGAGTTCGATCCTCACTGGGTTTCCTATACTTTCGGCATTGTGCCACATCTAAGTTACGTTTAAAAATCACCTCATGCAATATAGGTGAACAATTCAACTACGAAAATTGAAAATAAAAAAATGTACATTAACACAGGCTCTAATTTGGGACCAGAGAAAATCTATCTTATATCCGGGTCTCTTATATCCGGGTTACACTGTATCCGGGTTTCTCTTATATCCGGGTTTGGTCTATTTTGTTTTATTAACACAGGCTCTAATTTGGGACCAGATAAAATTTATCTTATATCCGGGTTTCTCTTATATCCGGGTTACACTGTATAAATACAAATTAAACATGTCATATCATTCTATCTTAAAAATAAATCAACAATGACTTGCGGCAATTTTTAACAACATACTTGTTAGTTAAAATGCTGAATAAATTTATTTTAACACATTTAACCTTACGGATAAAAAATAGTGAATTTTGTATTGCGTTTTGTATAGACTTAGTATGACCAAAACAATTTCAAGGATTTGGAGAGAAAAAATAATCCTAGAATAATGTCAACATCTGCGAAAATCTTTCCTCCTTTAATGATGAGTTGTGCTTAATTTAATTTATAACGGATACCGATGTAGGTAGAAAAAAGCAAATGATAAGATAGCGAGGGTCACAAAGCAATGCTAGGGGCCTCGAATCAGGCTTGCCCCCCTCCTCCGTGTTGCGGGTAGTATGCACCAGTCCTGCTTATTGGGGGAAAGAAGATAGATTCATGGCCGTCTTGCAACTGCATCGGTCGGAATTTAGACTCGATTTACCAATTCCACACAGATAACCTCTATGTCATCTACATATCCACTATAAAATTCTTTCTTTCTTTCTTTCTTTTACAAGTCATGTTCATTCAGAACATGGGCGATCATGGCTCTCCACAACTTCCTATCTTTTGTTGCTCTAAATAACTTTTGACCATAGGGCTTTTTCTTTTACCATCCATCTTTGTCATTGTTCTGCCATTCATTCTTTAAAACTCATTAAGTGATCACGGCTCTCCACAACTTCCCGTCTTTCACTATTCTAAGTAACTTTTGATCTTTTATCATCCCTCTTTGTCCTTGTTCTGCCATTCATTCTTTAAAACTCATTAAGTGATCACGGCTCTCCACAACTTCCTGTCTTTCACTATTCTAAGTAACTTTTGATCTTTTATCATCCCTCTTTGTCCTTGTTCTGCCATTCATTCTTTAAAACTCATTAAGTGATCACGGCTCTCCACAACTTCCTGTCTTTCACTATTCTAAGTAACTTTTGATCTTTTATCATCCCTCTTTGTCATTGTTCTAACACTCATTCTTTCAAACTCATTAAATGATCACGGCTCTCCACAACTTCCTGTTCTGTCACATTCTCTTGCCTCCATTAGGCCATGTGAGTTAAATTCCGTAGGTACTCTTTCCACAGTATGTGTGTATCCTAAAATTTTAGGCTGTCTTCTTTTTATAATTGTAATTGTCAGTTTCCTGGAAAGGGCCGGCGCGTCTTAACCCCGAAACTCCCGGCGGGGGCGATGGGGCGTTTTTTTTTCAGCACTGTTTTATGTCCACCCGCCATTTTCTTAAAATGACGTTACATTGTCAGTCATCAACTAATAATATACAACGTGTATCTGCATGGCTGATGCGGTGCTTACTACGCAGGAACCCTCGACGAAGTTGGGGCCCCAAAAGGGCTAGTTTCAGCGGCGTTTTTTTTGTTTTGTTTTTTTTTTTTTTGCTGCTTTTTGTACTTTTTCTACCTAAGTTGTATCGTTAGTCCACAACTATAATAATCAATAGGAATGGTGCTTATTACCCCAAACTTCTCAACCGCGTGAGGAAACCTATGCCTTCTGGGAGAATGCAGAAGTGCTTATTTTATTAAGTTGTAATTTTCTTTCTGAATAGTTCTTTTAAATCAGTTAAGAGGGTAATATATCTCGGTAAAATCATTTTTTATTCCAAAGACATCCACTAAGGAGGAGCTCTGATTTTTTTTTTACTAATAGTAATACTAACCAGAAGTCCACGGTTAGTAATTAAAATAAAATTTCTAGCCCCCATTTTTTACATTTCTAGAAATATGAAAACGAAAAAAATGATCGCTTAAAAAATAAAAATGTTTAAAAATTTCAACTCATGAAAAATATTTCCGAAAACTATTTCAGTTTTTAAATCAAATTTTTAAAACAATCCCGTTTGTGTTGTGTTGGAATCTTTGTAAAAAGATTTTTTTTTCAGCGGAGATGCGTTGGCGATTAATCTTTATAGAAATGTAAAAATTTGCGACATTTTTTCAGAGCAAAATTTAGTCATGAAAATATTGGCTGTTATTACAAAAAGAATAACATTTTCTCAGATTTTTTGAAAATAAAAAATATTCGTTATAAAAGCAAATAATTAATGAATATGTACTGAAATTTTAATTTAAATTGGATATTTCTCTGATTTTTGGTAATTTAGAAAAAGCGCTTCCCCACCAATTTTCTTTCAAGAGTATGTGACTCCCAGGTTGGGAAATTTTGAAATAGACATGTAGTATCAAAGTTTCGGGGTGAAGGGCGAGACGCAAGCACCGGCCCTGTTCCTGGAAGTTCCTATAATTCTCAAAACTTCCTTGTTGTTCACATGCTCTGTCCATTGTATTCTTAGCATTCATTGGTAGAACCACATCTGTTGTTTCAAGTCTTATCTTCATCTCTGAAGAAATTGTCTAGCATTCACTACTACAAAGGATATTAGATATTACGTAAGTTGACTGTCAAGCAAGAACCCAGAATGGAATTCCACAAGCGAGAAGTGCGAGAGAAGAAACTGTTAGCATAGAACATCTTATATCTAGCTATATCAACTGTAAAATGATGAGAACTTGCCGACAATCTGGTACTGCAAAGTCTAGGTACCACAGAGGAAAGTTCATCAGAACAATTACCATGAAAGTATTTATAGAAAGGCACAGGTAAGCTACGTTACGGTGGTGGGAAAGTAACTGAAGCCGAGATGCCAGGTCAGGACCAATAACATTGCTGATTCTTTGGATTTTATCAAGAATATCTAAATCGCTTTTTTAAGGACATTTTCTCATCTCATAATACTTGGTTTAGTTTCTGGAAGGCATATTTCGATATTCCTATGCGCATTCGGATTTCTGTGCCACATTTTTTGTCATTTGCTATAACACTACCCAGATAGTTAAATGGCTCTCTCTGCTTCACTTTGACATCCCCAATATGTAGTTCACACCTTAAGCTGTCTCTTTTGCTGACAACGATGCGTTCTGTCTTTTTACAGTTTAATAATTACTCGTATAACTTGCCTAATACTAGAAGGGTCTTAAGAGTTTGAGAGGGTCGGGATTTTTCTCAATATGTAATAAACAGAGGTGTCATAACAAATAGTAATGGCAATATTAACTATTTCCTTATAAGGAAACATTCAGCATTCATTGACCGACCTACGAGTGCTGCGTTCGGGCGAAATCTCTAAAAATTTTCTCTTAAAACAATTTTTTAAGAGAATAGGTTTTGCAAGACCAGTAGATTCGCTGTTTCCAGTTTTGAGGCTTCCTTTCAACTTTTTTTTGTTGAAGTGTTGTGGAATTCTAACCCAGCGGTGGAACAAGCAGAGGGTGATTACAAAAGATATCAACGGTTGAACCAGTGGATGAAAAGGGCTACGCATGACGGACATGCTACAGAAGGCGCAACTCGAAATTATAACAGATTCAGCGGCAGTCCGTTGCAGTTTCATAACTGGATTCTGCATGTACCGCAGAGAAAGATCATGAAGTATGGGTTACTTCCTGGCAAGCAGGGGTTCACCTTAAACAGATTAACGCCATCTGCACTTTTTTCTAGTATGGTTTTCTTTCGCCTCCAACCGACCCTTTCCAAGCCAAGCGGCGATAAAAAAAATGAATGACGAGTGCAGGTTTTGATGAAAGTAGAAGCTTCTAGCCCTGAACCTGCACGTTGGCGGCGAATTTTGTCATAAACGCCATCATCATAAAGAAAGCGATCAGCAAAGAAGAAATTAACTTCTTGGATGCGAGATAAAGCCGCCGCCGCCGACAGTAATGTCAACATATTGATTATGTAATTATTTTCGCTTCGAACTGCACGTGCTATCCATTTTAGTTGTAGAACGTTCTCAGGTGATGTGGATTATCATATTTAGCACAGTTCTTTGTGATTCTGTAGCGCCAGTCCACAAGGTTCAAAAAGAGGATGGTCCCTGCTCAGACCTACAGGCTTCATTCGCTCATCAGCTATGTCTTAATAAAATTAACAAATGGGCGACGGAGAAGGGGTTTAAATATTCAAAAAAAAAAAAAAACTAAATGTATACACTTCTGCTAGCTTCGAAAAATGCATAACAATCCAACATTAAAAGTGAACAATAATAGAATCTCAGTAGTAGAACAATACGAATGCCTAGGCATCACATTTGATTAAAAAAAAACCTAACATTTATACACCGTATAAAATACTTAACATCCAAATGCCAGAAAACTCTACAACTACTTAGAGTTATTGTTCACTGAAACTGAGGATCAAGCAAAGAGTCATGACTCAAAATATATCGTTATAGCACTAAGAGTAAAGGAACCGGACATCTGATTGCACCACTTGGCTTTGTCAAACGCTGTTGATTGGCATTGTTGACGTTATTAAACTACTCAACAGGATCAATAGCTATTATAAACACATAAGGCATCTGAAATACCAAAATCCCACATAGAGATCTGAAATCAACAATCAATAGATATATTAGAGAGGAGTGGCAGAACCTATGGAACTACTGCCCAAACAATAAACTCTTCAGAATTGAACCAATTATAGGAGAATGGCATCAGAAACACCAAACTAGAATTTCTGAGTCGAGTGTTGTGTTGTATACATTCGTGTGCCGTTCTTTTCTTTTCCAATTTTATTATACTGTATTTTTTTTCTCTACATTGATAACTATTGGTAGAATAGTTTCGGTATACGGAGGCAAATATTTCCTGTCTCACTCTCATTGCTCAAAATATACTGCTCATTAATTAGATCAAAACTCTATTATGGCTGCTTCATATATGGTGAGGCAAATAAAAGTGACATATAAAAGAACTCAACACAGTTCATCATCAACGTTTAAGAATAGCCCTTGAAGCTTTCGCCTCATCTCGGTTGGAAAGCATATTCACAGAAGCACATGACCCTCTATTAGGAATACGATGGAAAAAAAAACTGGCTCCTCAATATCATATTAAACTCTCAACCTGCCCATCAAATCCTTCATATAAATGCACATTTCAGCCAAAATATACTGAGCTCTTTATCAGAAAAGACAACGCCTAATAAATCATTTGGTATCCGTATGAAAATTGTCATTTAGAAAACACAAATAAATACACCACAAATCCACGAGTCTATCATCAACTGTAAAACACCCCCCTCCACCCTAGATGATAAAACAACCAAAAACATCGGATTAAAATTCAGTGAGTTCCAAAAATCCAAAACCAAATCCTATCACATTCCATGAAGAATTACTCTCCATCAAAGATGCCTACACAGATCACCTGTTCATCTATATGGACGGATCTAAAGATAATGATAAAGTTGGGTGTGCAGCTGTCCGCCACAAATTTAAAATTAATGAAACCACTTCCAGATAAAGCTTCTATATTTAGTGCCGAGGTGACAGCTATCGACTTAGCCCGCAACATCGTAAATTCAAGTAAGCATAAAAAAATTATTACATACACTGACTTCATGTCAGTGATCACAGCACTGAAAAACAAAAACAAAAAATGTCAAACCCACTCATTATTAAACTACTCAACAGGGTCAATAGCTTAAATACAGATATTGTCTTCTGCTGGATACCAAGCCATTTCGGTATCATCTGGAATGTTAGAGCGGATTCAGCAGCAAGAATAGCATCTATTATAAACACATAAGGCATCTGAAATACCAAAATCCCACATAGAGATCTGAAACCAACAATCAATAGATATATTAGAGATGAGTGGCAGAACCTATGGAACTACTGCCCAAACAATAAACTCTTCAGAATTGAACCAACTATAGGAGAATGGCATCAGAAACAGCAAACTAGAATTGAAGAAGTGATTATGTCCAGGCTCCATATTAGATATACGACCATAACCGATTCTAATAGTCCAAAAATGGAAGAACTTCCGGTATGTGCGGTATACCAAAAGAAATTTACCATAAAACACATACATTGGAACCTCGGTTCTCGAACGTCTCATGTCGAACAAATCGGTTTTCGATCAAAAAATTCGAGATGAAAATGCCTCGGTCATCGAACAAAATTTCGGTTCTCGAACAACATAGCCGAACCAAGTTTACACTAACGGAATCATTTCTTAGTCGACCGCCATGTTGTATACATTCGTGTGCCGTGTTTTTCTTTTCCAATTTTATTATACTGTATCTTTTTTTCACTACATTGATAACTATTGGAAAAATAGTTTCGGTTTACGAATATTTCCGGTTACGAATGGCCTTCAGGAACGAATTAAGTTTGTGAACTGACGTTTCACTGTATTAAGAAACTGCAGCAATTTTAATTGAAATCCGCTTAAAATACTTCCAAACAATAAACTTGAAGGAACTTTTTCAAAATACTGATCCACTTTATATATTCCAGTTTCTAATAAACCGATCTCAAAAATATAATTTAAAACATATAACTATAACTAATAGCGGTCTTACTATTTACAAAAAATAACATTTTAAGCTTTATTTAGGAAAAAACATTAAATTTCTGCATTAAGTGACTCAAATGGTTGATATGCCATAAAACAAACAAATCATTTGCTCAAAGCTATTTTTAAATTTTAATTATTGATCTGAGAAAGCGGTTGCATATAGCTGACATTTTAGATATTTTTGGATGAGTTGGACACTATGCGTATAACATTATGAATGTCTCGAGCTGATGAAGTTATTTAAAAACACGACTCGAGTGTTTAGGTTAATGTTTTGTACCAATTGGTGGTGTTGGGTGAAACTACCTCTAGCGCAGCCTATTCTACGTTCAGTTTCTTTTTCTCCTGTACTAAATCTGTTATAAATGAAAAATCTCGATCTGACGAGGCTATTTAAGGACATGACTAGATTTCAGGTTGATGTTTTGGTTTTGTAGCAATATGCGGTGTTGGGTGAAACTACCTCTAGCGCAGCCTATTCTACGTTCAATTTCCTTATCTTCTTTTTCTTTTTCTAAGCATTTCACCCCAAGCAAGGCGGGAGTGCCACTAGTGTAAGTAAGGGAAAAGACTAGGTATAGGGGGGGGGGGGGGTGAGGAAAGGATAAAAAGAAGACTGGGGATCAAGGCAACAGAAGATGTCGATTGACATTACATTTAAATTTTCGAAGATTATATTTATCAGGTAAGCAAGTAAGAGGAAGGGAGTTCCACTGTCGGGAAGTGCGAGAGAAGAATCTGTCGAAGTAGAAGAAGCGTTTACATTTAACTATTTCGCTATACTAAATGTGTTATAATTGATCCATACATCGAGATATTTGAAATTTTTGGTATTCAATAATTTCACACTGATTTTTCTTGATGGATTCAGTGTAGATGCCGTCATGTTTTCATTCCAATTCCAAATCATAGTTTTTGTATAGTGATGGGTTTATTCTGATTCCTATTTCTTGGCATAGGACGTAGTTTTTTGTTTTTTTTTGTTCAAGATCATTCTTATCCCAAACGACTATCAGTCAGTAATGTGCCATACTTGATACACGCTTAGGCGATCATGTATCTTTCGATACATGACTGACGAGGCAGATTTTTTTTCCCGCAGTAGGTTACCATTTCTTTCTGCGGTAGACCAGTTGCCATCCAAGGCCTGTCCTGCTATTTACCCATAGCTGGAGGGAGAAGAAGAGGATTCATACCTTTTCCCAAGGGTATTAGTACGTAACATCAGTGCAACAGATTAAATACTCTTTTTTCACTTTCATCTTATCATTTAATAATAATCGATATTGTAGCGGGCCCCTAAACGATGAAGTTTCCAAATATGTTGTGGACGTGCATGATGCGGGTCCCGCCACAATTATTTTATTTTGTCTTGGAAAGGTGTGGAAAAGGACATGTAAAGATGCTGGAGGTTGCTATCCAGTGTGGTGGTCACAATGCAATTAATATTTGACGTACAATAGCACATGGTATAAAATACAAAACAGGACGTAGGGTTGAAAACATAACAATTGAATTTATTAAGTATTTGATGTACATGCATGTGAACTGAAAAGGTTAGACAGAGTTGTGTCTCTTAGACCAGGTAATATGTGTACCTAAGCTCATAAGATTAAGTTGATTATTAAAATGTAGTTTAGAAGATTGAGTATGTGTTGAGTATTTGGAATTGTGTATTGTACAATGTTGGTAATAGTTCAGAATTATACTTGCATGAAATGTTGTAAAGTTCTTTTACGTCTGACTGCATTAGTCAAGACTGGAGTTCTTTTAGAGTCACATTTTGGCAGCCGAGTTGAGACACACGAGTGAGAACCAAGAGGGAGAGAGAGAGAGAATCACTCGTGTTTGGGTTTTATAGTATGTTGTCTCACGTGACAGGCTCCGGCTGAGTTGTCGCTAAAATATATCTGTCGCGTGGGAGTGATTTGATTGGTCGAAACTGACCAATTAGCAAGCTAGATTGAAGGTGATTAACCAATGAATGCTTGTTAATTATTTTCTATGAAAGCATGATGTTGGTGGTTACCACAATAGGAAGAGTGCATTTCCTAGCAGGGTAAACTTGTTGTTGTGGAAGATTCCACAATATCTTTGGGGAGATTTTTTAAAAATATACAGTACGAGGCCAAAAAAAAAAAACAAAAAACAAAAAATTGACGCAACACAGAAAGTCGATTTTTGTATTTTTACCAAGACGAGAAATAGAATTTGTTTATTAATACAGGTGTACATATGTACATTATACAAGTCAAAAATGATTTAGTATTTTGTTGGGTAATCTTTTGCTTTAATAACGGCCTTTTAATTCTTCGTATCATACTATAGACTAAATTCTTTAGTAAGTGAGTCCTGACCTTAAACCAAATGAAAACTTTTGGGAGATAATGGACAAGCCTGCCTGTAATAGGAAGGTTAACAAACATAGAAGAATAAGATGAACTTTTTCGCGTAAAGAAATGCTGGAAAAATCTGGCGAAAGCCGTTGAATTACTAAATAATTTAGTCTATAGTACACCACGATAATTTAAAGTCTGTTTTTAAAGCAAAATGTTACCCAACATAATACTAAATCATTTTTTATTTGTATAATGTACATTCTGTTACTTGTCTTGGTAAAAAAACTAAAATTTACTTTATGAGTGCGTCCATTTTTTACCTCGTACTGTATATTTCTTTTTGTAATATTTGTTTCATTTTCCAACGACTTCATGTCGAAAGTTTTAAAAAGTTTAAATTATTGTATTGTATAAAATAAACTTGAGGTAGAGACGACATACCTGTGGATCAGTCATGCGGCTCATTTGGCTTTTTAATTGGTACGTCTAATTTCATGAGGAAAATAAGGTTTATTAAAATTTTGTTAGTTTCGTTTCGTTCTCACTTGTTCATTCACACTCTCTCGTCGTAGCCACATAAACAATGATTAAGTTCAATGTTTTTTTTAATTTTGTAACCTTTCGGTGAAAATAACGTTTTCCTCATAAATCATTGACGATTTTCATTAAGGAAGATCATATGTGTAAGAAAACATTGTGGGGCGGTAAGAAATGTATCAGAAGGTATTTGATGAAGGTTGCGTTTTGAAATTAGCACACCACATTTAATTTGCAAAGAAACACAAAAAAGAATGACAAGAGATCATTGAATGCCAATAAGAAAAACATGTATTGAAAACAAGTAAATATACAATTGTGTTAGTCACAATAAAGTTTATGATGTAAAAAGTAGTTCCCCTTGTATCGTGTGGGAATACAAATGTGTGTTGTAAACTTTTCTTGTTTAAATTTGTTTAGAGTTCAAGAATATTTGATATATGAGTTTGAAAGTGAGAATGTTGTGCAAGAGGATGATAAAGTCTTGAATAGTTCACCTGGCTTTTGAAATAGACAGTTCACAGTGTTGTGTGTATGTAATTTATGTCTGTGTGTGTTTGAGTAGAAGATTGAGAATACACGTACATGGTTAAGGCTCTGAAATTTAATAGTCTACTAATGTTCTTTTCTTTAATTTCTGCTATATATACACATAACATAGGCTCCAGGGACGAGAGCTGAAAAAATATTGAAAGAAATGTCAATTTATGTGATTGGTCAAAATTCAACCAATTGCTGATTTTTTTCTATAATAAGTTTGGTAAGGCAAAACATGAGAAAATTTTATGTGGCTCGTGCGATGCGTAAATTGTCTTTAAAGAAAGTAGTGTTTATTTTCTGTCCAATGACTGTTGAGTGATTTGTGGGCGTGGTATATGTAAACGTCCACTACAACATCATTTGTTTTAGAAACAGGAAACGGTCATAATAATTTTTTCCTCTGCAGAAGACATTTTTTAAAAAATTGTTTTTCAAATGAATAAATAAGAAATCAATCACACGCAAGAACGTCTGTTAATCTTACAGTTGTCGCAGTTATCTCTTCATTTCCTTAACCCTTCAACAGGGGTCTCTCTCTCTCCCGGGAGTATAAATACTGGCTGACCTTTCGCCTCTTCCTCTTTCCACGGCTTCGCACACGTGCGGCCAACTGCCTCTCCTGGGGCCGCAACTTCGCGTGTGAGGCGAGGTAAAAAAAA
Organism: Acanthosepion esculentum; assembly: GCA_964036315.1. Taxonomy (NCBI): domain Eukaryota; kingdom Metazoa; phylum Mollusca; class Cephalopoda; order Sepiida; family Sepiidae; genus Acanthosepion; species Acanthosepion esculentum. The sequence continues at coordinate 61,092,829 of OZ038508.1, read as the reverse complement.
ACAAAACAACTTTCTCTTTTTCACTTACACCACTATGTGATCTCACACAAGCAGCGTTTCCCATATTCTGGGAACACGCTTAGGCGTTCGTACGGACACACAACACTCACACAACTTTCCATACAGACTGTAACATTTTATTCATGTCTTCAATGTATTTGTAATTCGTGTATTAATCTATTTGTTATTAATATATATTTGTTTGCATACATGTATATCGGTCTTGTTTGTTTCTTTGGACTCCATTAAAGTCCAACATTCTTATGTAGCTGGACCGGCCAGCGGAAGTCTTAACCTAGAGATATCCTCTCATTCTCTTCACATCAACACACTTCACCCCCACCGCACGGTCCACGACACAGTCATCGGTGATATATCAAACTTCAATTTTAATTGTAGAAAAATCTTCTTTAAAAAAAAAAAAAAAAATCAACTTTTACCCATTTCTAAGGTAGATTGATGGATTATTGTTTTTTTTCCGGCTTATCCACCTTTAGAAGATTAAAGCCAGAAAATATTCTTAGATTGCAAGAATTTTTTGGAGGTAATAATGATTTACTGATATAAGTCCTACTAATTAACCCCGAGTTGGGGGGAATAGGTTGATTCATACTTTTCCTAAGGTTATTTGCACGTAAGGGAATAGAACAAACCTGACTGGAATTAGAACTCGGCTCTCCGATTTTCAATTTCGAACTATTATCCGTTACACCAGGGATGGCCAACCTTTTGATTCCATGCGCCAATATTTTGTACGATTAATTTAAATGCGCCACACAAACATTCACTCCCTTTCAGTACGTTTGTTGTAATATGGACATATTTTAAAGTTATAATAAAATCTATTTATTTGAAAAATATATGCTTATGACCAGGGGCGTATCTAGGAGTTTTGAAGGGGGGGCCATCAATCAATGCTTTGACTTTTTTTCTATCTTCAGATTTTGCAGAAGGGGGGGGGCATGGCAGAGTTTATAATGTTTACATAGGCAAAATAAACATAAATAACTTTAATGTGTCTTTTGATTCTGCGTTGTGTTCGCCAAACCAGCAATATTAGGAGTTAAATTCGTAACTGAAAGCAACAAACAATTTACACGTAGGTCTAGTCATAATGTCAGTCATAAACCTCTCAACATTACAAAGCTGGTATAATGCGGACTCTAATTAGTATAGGTACTCATAATATTGAAGCTACGATTCAGCGAAATGTAAATCATGAAATTATTCTTACCTTAATTTAACGAAATTCAGATACAAACGCTCTCTCCAATGCAGTGATAAAGAATGACAAACATTTTAGAACACAATCCAGTCTACCAGTCATTTAAGCACTCAGTCAACCAAAAGGACCACGTCAGCATTTTTAACAACAAGAAATGGGACAAACACAAATCAAACTTTTAGCACTTTTGCATAAAGGACGTGCAATAAATATAAAATCACTGAAATGAATGAATACAAGTGGCTTAGTTTCTTTTCATCAAAAGTATGCAATGCGCCACTTATGGCGCATGCGCCACAGCTTGGCCATCCTTGCGTTACACCATCTGCAAATCTAATCTTACAGCAACTTGTATTCCCAAGCGGTCACCTGTGTAGGTAATGACCAGGCTCGACATTGCTTAACTAACGAGAATCGGTGATTCAACGTGATATGGTGGTAAGCCCATTACACCACCCACACATCCCAACTTACAGTACCTGGTATTCCGAAGCGGTTATCCATCTGAACAGGTTCGACGCTTGCTAAACTATTTTATTAACCGCTGGTACTTGATTGTTTAATCACCATCATTTTTGTGACGAGATCAATTGCCTCATGATGAACCATACCTCGTGCGACCCACTGCTCATAAAAGAATGCCCATAATACAGATCGTAGTCATTTTACGAATACGATTGCTTACGACCGACAGGTCGTAAATTTGTGGAATCTTCCACGTCTGCCAGTTACCCCCGCTGGGAAATGTACTCTTCCTGTTGTGATTATCACCACCATCATACTTAGAAATTATAAAACGAGAATTCATTGGTTAATCTCCTCCAAATTGGTCAATTTCGACCAAACAAATCGCCTGCACGCGACAAGTCTGTTTTCGCGCCAACTAAATTTGAGCCTGTCACGTGATACAGCATACTATAAAAACCAAACACGAGTAATTCTCGTTCTCTCTCGTTCCTCCTCTTCGTCACTCTCGCGTCTCATCTCCGCTGCCAAAATGTGATCCGTCTTGACTAATGCAGTCTGACGTAAAAGAACTTTACAACAATCACGCAAGTACAATTTCTGAACTCTTACCAACTTGTACAATACACAATTCCAAACATTCAACACATGCTCATTTTTATAAACTACAGTTTAATAATTAATTCTACCTTTATGAGCTCAGGAACAAATATTTCCTAAGAGACATAACCCTGTCAAACCTTTCAGTTTATATGCATGTACATGAAACACTAATAAATTCAATTATGTTTTGAATCATTATTTTTGTCTTAATTGTTGTGGATGGAAGATTATTGAACAGGCACAATTTTAAGCCTTCTGACCAATCAAACCTTCTGATACCTTTCTAACACTTCCACATCCCCAACAAATTGATCTGATCGTAAGTCTGCCTGTAATTAATTTTGCAATCTTTTTTTTTATTTTTCTTTAGGCTGTATGCGGGCCGGTGTGTGTTGAGAGATAAACACGTGTGTCTCCTGAAATGCCTACAACAAACATGGCTGAATTTACATTAGTCGGACTATTCTCAGAAATATAGACAGACCCCAAACATGGCTGACTCGGGATGTGAGTCCACGTAAATAAATAAAAAGAAACGACAAGAACCAATATATATGTACAGACAAATGATGATGTATTAACAACAAAGGTATTGTTGTAGAGTTACTTTCCGCAGTGGAAACTGTATTTGAACTAAATTCGGCCCTAAATAGGTTCAACGTACAAAAACGTTAGGAACTTGTTATAATAAGTATTACGCAGAGTAATCTAGTTGTGGTAGCTGACTACTTTCGTATTCGACTCCCAATCGACCCTCACTGACTCCTACTTATATTAGATGGGAGAGTCTATTATCTATAGACTAGGTGTGTTTCACCATAACAGGTATACATGCGACAAGATAATAATGTATGTAATAAATGAATGTGGAAATCGTTTGGGTCCAAAGTATGTGGAGTGAGTGAGTGTACGTACGTGTGTGTGTGTGGGGGGGGGGGGTGTAGTGTTCAGGCGTTTCCCAAAGGGAACTCGTTCTTTGCGAGAGATTTACCTGCTGACAAATAAGCAGATTAAGGTGAGAAGAATGCGAGAAAAAAAAATATCGCGAGTATTTATAGTCCGGAAAGCGTCCCCTAGTAGCGGTTTCGAAAATGAGGTAACCCGACAAGGCATTATTGTATTTTTTAAATAATTTTAACAGCTTTTTTACGTTTGATACAATTTGTATCATCTCTCTACACATTGTGTTGTTTCTTATTTTCACGTTCGTCAGGTCAAACACTGCATACTACAGTACAGTTGATTTAATATTTTCTAAACATACAAAAATACAAAATATTTTAATAACCGCTGATGCTTGATTGTTTAATCACCATCATTTTTGTGACGAGATCAATTGCCTTATGATGAACCATACCTCATGCGACCCACAGCTCATAAAAGACTGCCCATTCACTTTCTTTTTTCGTACAGTTGAATCAACATCATTTGTGAGTCCAGATCTTTCCTTCTCGTTAGGTTGAGACGTAGACAATGAAAATTTCCTCTCGATAGACATTTTTGGTGTTTTTTTTAAGAGAAAATTCAAAGACACAAACGGGGAAAATGTGTTGTACCGAGGATGCCCCAACACTGGGCTTGAGGCAGGGGAAGGAATGCTAGCGCTGCTAGAAGCTGGGAAACACTCACGCTGCCAGACGCGGATCAGTCGTGGCCAGACAGTCAGTCATGCCAATTCTTGGTCGCTGTCGTAAGTCGACGATGACCTGTATGTCAGGGTTTGACCACTGCTTTCTTCAAACTCTTGGCCATAGTTGCATTTGACCACAAATTACTTGCTTATACGAAATGAATAAAAAGAATCGTCTTAATAAAAGCTCGAAGTTGTTGAAAATAAAATAAATGTCTGCTCTTCTATTAGACACTGAAGAATATTCCTTTCTTTTACTCCTTTTCTAAGATTTATTTCCGTTTTCCTTCTGAGTCTGCCATCAACACAGTATCATCCGTGAGTCTGATGTTAAAATTATTTCCGCCAATTATAAATCTTTGTACGCCTTCTATGACCTCCAAGGAGTGTCTCCTTGTAATGGTTTGTCGCTTGTATCAGAGTATGCCTCTGCTAAGGCGACTGTTACCGACGCCCGTTCAGACACATATTTTTTCAACACCCTCAAATCCAACCTGTGCTTTACTACAGCTCTGCTGAGCGTGCCTTAATTACAGTCTCGCGCGCGAGGGATAGATAGATAGATAGAGAGAGAGAGAATCACCTGGAGTGATCAACAGCTTGAACAAGTTCAGTACGCTCAAACTCTCGGTCACGATCACTTGCAACTTCGTGCTAGCTCAACCATCGTCAGTTCCCAAATAGTTCCGTCCACCCAATTTCACTCAAAAAGCTTGGGTCAATCCGAAGTATTGTTTTTAAGGCACTTTCAAAAGATGTTACCTTCCTGATCGACTATGTTCTTCTGTTGTTCTCTCTCCTTAATAATGTTTTTCTTTTTCTCATATTCTTTGACGCTCAGTAACTCCTTGCATCTTAGTGGCTTTATTGCCTTGCTTTGGAATGAAATGATTCATAAAATACTCTCTTCTGTCCGTCTTCTTTTCTTTTTCTTTTTTTTTACACAAGTGTTGGTGGTTGTCCGAGTACGGCAATTACTACATATCTTTTTGGAGAATATCTACTGATGTGCTGAACTAATGCGGTTCTTTAGCCCAGTAAGAGACCAACATACTCTGGGCACAAACAGGGCACTTAAGAGGTACATACAATTTAAAATGTCGCATGAAACTGCTTCTGGATCCGCAATGTCTTACCGCAAATATCACATTTCAGTTGCTGGACGTCTACGGCTTCGTAATCAATTGCCACACTCCGTCGGTGCTCCCTCAAGTGACTCCTTAGACCAGACATCGAAAAACACACGCTACCACAATCTGTACACGTCAGATCGAGCTGCCTGCGGGTGTCTCCAGGAAGTTCAACGGGGACGCCTTTACGCACATCTCTTTTCAGCCTTGCGTGCCTCTTCTTCTTCCTCTTCAAAGCGCCGCCTTCCACGCCGAGCAGCCTCATTCCAATTATTGCGATCAGATGCACATTATTCCCAGTGCTCACAAGGAATGCTGCATTTCTTCGGCGCATCTTTGATGCAGTTCTTCAGCGCATCTTTGATGCAGTTCTTAAAGCGCATCCTAGGCTTGTCGGCATTTCTCTTCCCTGTATGCAGCTCACAGAAAAACCAATTGCTTTGGAATACGGCTGTCATCTATTCTGACAAGGTGGCCTGTCCACCGAAGTTGATATTTTAGTACCAAAGACTCAACACTATCACAGCCACTCCTCACTAGCATGTCTATATCACTAACAAATCTTTGCCAGGTAATGCCAAGGATACGACGTAACCAGTACTGGTGGAATCTCTCAAGCCTTTTCATTTGTCTGCGGTAAACCACCCACGTCTCGTAAGCATAAAGAAGTCCTGTACGCACACATGCACGATAGACCTTTAGCTTTCTACTCACTGAAATTCAATGCTGACACCACAGATGCTTATTCAGTTTTCTAAATGCGTCGTTAGCTTTTTGTATGCGGTTTGAAATTTCCACATCAAGATTACAGAAGATGCTCAACATGCTCCCAAGATACACAAACGCGCAAACAGTCTTCAACATTTTACCATAGACAAAGATGCTTGGTTCACGATATGGCTTCCTTGGAACTGGTTGATACGTGACTACTGTCTTTCAAACTCAAAAATACTTTTACACACTTTGGAGCGGGTTCCTCACACTAAACAAGGACCAAATTCCACATAAACATATGTTCGTAAATCCTTCGTTTTTGAGTAAATAAGTTTAAAGTTTACGGTAGACGCTGTTAAATGTACAATCCAAGATACAATCCAAAAATACTTTTACAATCTTTAGGGGCGGGTTCCTCACAGCAAAATAAGGACAAAAGACCATAAGAACATATATCAGCGAATCCTTCATTTTGGGGTTATGTTTACGGTAGACGCTGTTAAATGTACAATCCAAGATACAATCCAAAAATACTTTTACAAACTTTGGGGGCGGGTTCCTCACAGCAAGACAAGGACAAAAGACCATAAGAACATATATCAGCGAATCCTTCATTTTTGGATTATGTTTACGGTAGACGCTGTTAAATGTACAATCCAAGATACAATCCAAAAATACTTTTACAATCTTTAGGGGCGGGTTCCTCACAGCAAAACAAGGACAAAAGACCATAAGAACATATATCAGCGAATCCTTCATTTTGGGGTTATGTTTACGGTAGACGCTGTTAAATGTACAATCCAAGATACAATCCAAAAATACTTTTACAAACTTTGGGGGCGGGTTCCTCACAGCAAGACAAGGACAAAAGACCATAAGAACATATATCAGCGAATCCTTCATTTTTGGGTTATGTTTACGGTAGACGCTGTTAAATGTACAATCCAAGATACAATCCAAAAATACTTTTACAATCTTTAGGGGCGGGTTCCTCACAGCAAAACAAGGACAAAAGACCATAAGAACATATATCAGCGAATCCTTCATTTTGGGGTTATGTTTACGGTAGACGCTGTTAAATGTACAATCCAAGATACAATCCAAAAATACTTTTACAAACTTTGGGGGCGGGTTCCTCACAGCAAGACAAGGACAAAAGACCATAAGAACATATATCAGCGAATCCTTCATTTTGGGGTTATGTTTACGGTAGACGCTGTTAAATGTACAATCCAAGATACAATCCAAAAATACTTTTACAATCTTTAGGGGCGGGTTCCTCACAGCAAAACAAGGACAAAAGACCATAAGAACATATATCAGCGAATCCTTCATTTTGGGGTTATGTTTACGGTAGACGCTGTTAAATGTACAATCCAAGATACAATCCAAAAATACTTTTACAAACTTTGGGGGCGGGTTCCTCACAGCAAAACAAGGACAAAAGACCATAAGAACATATATCAGCGAATCCTTCATTTTGGGGTTATGTTTACGGTAGACGCTGTTAAATGTACAATCCAAGATACAATCCAAAAATACTTTTACAATCTTTAGGGGCGGGTTCCTCACAGCAAAACAAGGACAAAAGACCATAAGAACATATATCAGCGAATCCTTCATTTTGGGGTTATGTTTACGGTAGACGCTGTTAAATGTACAATCCAAGATACAATCCAAAAATACTTTTACAAACTTTGGGGGCGGGTTCCTCACAGCAAAACAAGGACAAAAGACCATAAGAACATATATCAGCGAATCCTTCATTTTGGGGTTATGTTTACGGTAGACGCTGTTAAATGTACAATCCAAGATACAATCCAAAAATACTTTTACAAACTTTGGGGCGGGTTCCTCACAGCAAGACAAGGACAAAAGACCATAAGAACATATATCAGCGAATCCTTCATTTTGGGGTTATGTTTACGGTAGACGCTGTTAAATGTACAATCCAAGATACAATCCAAAAATACTTTTACAAACTTTAGGGGCGGGTTCCTCACAGCAAAACAAGGACAAAAGACCATAAGAACATATATCAGCGAATCCTTCATTTTGGGGTTATGTTTACGGTAGACGCTGTTAAATGTACAATCCAAGATACAATCCAAAAATACTTTTACAAACTTTGGGGGCGGGTTCCTCACAGCAAGACAAGGACAAAAGACCATAAGAACATATATCAGCGAATCCTTCATTTTGGGGTTATGTTTACGGTAGACGCTGTTAAATGTACAATCCAAGATACAATCCAAAAATACTTTTACAAACTTTAGGGGCGGGTTCCTCACAGCAAAACAAGGACAAAAGACCATAAGAACATATATCAGCGAATCCTTCATTTTGGGGTTATGTTTACGGTAGACGCTGTTAAATGTACAATCCAAGATACAATCCAAAAATACTTTTACAAACTTTGGGGGCGGGTTCCTCACAGCAAGACAAGGACAAAAGACCATAAGAACATATATCAGCGAATCCTTCATTTTGGGGTTATGTTTACGGTAGACGCTGTTAAATGTACAATCCAAGATACAATCCAAAAATACTTTTACAAACTTTAGGGGCGGGTTCCTCACAGCAAAACAAGGACAAAAGACCATAAGAACATATATCAGCGAATCCTTCATTTTGGGGTTATGTTTACGGTAGACGCTGTTAAATGTACAATCCAAGATACAATCCAAAAATACTTTTACAAACTTTGGGGGCGGGTTCCTCACAGCAAGACAAGGACAAAAGACCATAAGAACATATATCAGCGAATCCTTCATTTTGGGGTTATGTTTACGGTAGACGCTGTTAAATGTACAATCCAAGATACAATCCAAAAATACTTTTACAAACTTTAGGGGCGGGTTCCTCACAGCAAAACAAGGACAAAAGACCATAAGAACATATATCAGCGAATCCTTCATTTTGGGGTTATGTTTACGGTAGACGCTGTTAAATGTACAATCCAAGATACAATCCAAAAATACTTTTACAAACTTTGGGGCGGGTTCCTCACAGCAAGACAAGGACAAAAGACCATAAGAACATATATCAGCGAATCCTTCATTTTGGGGTTATGTTTACGGTAGACGCTGTTAAATGTACAATCCAAGATACAATCCAAAAATACTTTTACAAACTTTAGGGGCGGGTTCCTCACAGCAAAACAAGGACAAAAGACCATAAGAACATATATCAGCGAATCCTTCATTTTGGGGTTATGTTTACGGTAGACGCTGTTAAATGTACAATCCAAGATACAATCCAAAAATACTTTTACAATCTTTAGGGGCGGGTTCCTCACAGCAAAACAAGGACAAAAGACCATAAGAACATATATCAGCGAATCCTTCATTTTGGGGTTATGTTTACGGTAGACGCTGTTAAATGTACAATCCAAGATACAATCCAAAAATACTTTTACAAACTTTGGGGGCGGGTTCCTCACAGCAAAACAAGGACAAAAGACCATAAGAACATATATCAGCGAATCCTTCATTTTGGGGTTATGTTTACGGTAGACGCTGTTAAATGTACAATCCAAGATACAATCCAAAAATACTTTTACAATCTTTAGGGGCGGGTTCCTCACAGCAAAACAAGGACAAAAGACCATAAGAACATATATCAGCGAATCCTTCATTTTGGGGTTATGTTTACGGTAGACGCTGTTAAATGTACAATCCAAGATACAATCCAAAAATACTTTTACAATCTTTAGGGGCGGGTTCCTCACAGCAAAACAAGGACAAAAGACCATAAGAACATATATCAGCGAATCCTTCATTTTGGGGTTATGTTTACGGTAGACGCTGTTAAATGTACAATCCAAGATACAATCCAAAAATACTTTTACAATCTTTAGGGGCGGGTTCCTCACAGCAAAACAAGGACAAAAGACCATAAGAACATATATCAGCGAATCCTTCATTTTGGGGTTATGTTTACGGTAGACGCTGTTAAATGTACAATCCAAGATACAATCCAAAAATACTTTTACAAACTTTGGGGGCGGGTTCCTCACAGCAAGACAAGGACAAAAGACCATAAGAACATATATCAGCGAATCCTTCATTTTGGGGTTATGTTTACGGTAGACGCTGTTAAATGTACAATCCAAGATACAATCCAAAAATACTTTTACAAACTTTGGTGGCGGGTTCCTCACAGCAAGACAAGGACAAAAGACCATAAGAACATATATCAGCGAATCCTTCATTTTGGGGTTATGTTTACGGTAGACGCTGTTAAATGTACAATCCAAGATACAATCCAAAAATACTTTTACAATCTTTAGGGGCGGGTTCCTCACAGCAAAACAAGGACAAAAGACCATAAGAACATATATCAGCGAATCCTTCATTTTGGGGTTATGTTTACGGTAGACGCTGTTAAATGTACAATCCAAGATACAATCCAAAAATACTTTTACAATCTTTAGGGGCGGGTTCCTCACAGCAAAACAAGGACAAAAGACCATAAGAACATATATCAGCGAATCCTTCATTTTGGGGTTATGTTTACGGTAGACGCTGTTAAATGTACAATCCAAGATACAATCCAAAAATACTTTTACAAACTTTGGGGGCGGGTTCCTCACAGCAAAACAAGGACAAAAGACCATAAGAACATATATCAGCGAATCCTTCATTTTGGGGTTATGTTTACGGTAGACGCTGTTAAATGTACAATCCAAGATACAATCCAAAAATACTTTTACAAACTTTGGGGGCGGGTTCCTCACAGCAAGACAAGGACAAAAGACCATAAGAACATATATCAGCGAATCCTTCATTTTGGGGTTATGTTTACGGTAGACGCTGTTAAATGTACAATCCAAGATACAATCCAAAAATACTTTTACAATCTTTAGGGGCGGGTTCCTCACAGCAAAACAAGGACAAAAGACCATAAGAACATATATCAGCGAATCCTTCATTTTGGGGTTATGTTTACGGTAGACGCTGTTAAATGTACAATCCAAGATACAATCCAAAAATACTTTTACAAACTTTGGGGGCGGGTTCCTCACAGCAAAACAAGGACAAAAGACCATAAGAACATATATCAGCGAATCCTTCATTTTGGGGTTATGTTTACGGTAGACGCTGTTAAATGTACAATCCAAGATACAATCCAAAAATACTTTTACAATCTTTAGGGGCGGGTTCCTCACAGCAAAACAAGGACAAAAGACCATAAGAACATATATCAGCGAATCCTTCATTTTGGGGTTATGTTTACGGTAGACGCTGTTAAATGTACAATCCAAGATACAATCCAAAAATACTTTTACAATCTTTAGGGGCGGGTTCCTCACAGCAAAACAAGGACAAAAGACCATAAGAACATATATCAGCGAATCCTTCATTTTGGGGTTATGTTTACGGTAGACGCTGTTAAATGTACAATCCAAGATACAATCCAAAAATACTTTTACAATCTTTAGGGGCGGGTTCCTCACAGCAAAACAAGGACAAAAGACCATAAGAACATATATCAGCGAATCCTTCATTTTGGGGTTATGTTTACGGTAGACGCTGTTAAATGTACAATCCAAGATACAATCCAAAAATACTTTTACAATCTTTAGGGGCGGGTTCCTCACAGCAAAACAAGGACAAAAGACCATAAGAACATATATCAGCGAATCCTTCATTTTGGGGTTATGTTTACGGTAGACGCTGTTAAATGTACAATCCAAGATACAATCCAAAAATACTTTTACAAACTTTGGGGGCGGGTTCCTCACAGCAAGACAAGGAGAAAAGACCATAAGAACATATATCAGCGAATCCTTCATTTTGGGGTTATGTTTACGGTAGACGCTGTTAAATGTACAATCCAAGATACAATCCAAAAATACTTTTACAAACTTTGGGGGCGGGTTCCTCACAGCAAGACAAGGACAAAAGACCATAAGAACATATATCAGCGAATCCTTCATTTTGGGGTTATGTTTACGGTAGACGCTGTTAAATGTACAATCCAAGATACAATCCAAAAATACTTTTACAATCTTTAGGGGCGGGTTCCTCACAGCAAAACAAGGACAAAAGACCATAAGAACATATATCAGCGAATCCTTCATTTTGGGGTTATGTTTACGGTAGACGCTGTTAAATGTACAATCCAAGATACAATCCAAAAATACTTTTACAATCTTTAGGGGCGGGTTCCTCACAGCAAAACAAGGACAAAAGACCATAAGAACATATATCAGCGAATCCTTCATTTTGGGGTTATGTTTACGGTAGACGCTGTTAAATGTACAATCCAAGATACAATCCAAAAATACTTTTACAAACTTTGGGGGCGGGTTCCTCACAGCAAAACAAGGACAAAAGACCATAAGAACATATATCAGCGAATCCTTCATTTTGGGGTTATGTTTACGGTAGACGCTGTTAAATGTACAATCCAAGATACAATCCAAAAATACTTTTACAATCTTTAGGGGCGGGTTCCTCACAGCAAAACAAGGACAAAAGACCATAAGAACATATATCAGCGAATCCTTCATTTTGGGGTTATGTTTACGGTAGACGCTGTTAAATGTACAATCCAAGATACAATCCAAAAATACTTTTACAATCTTTAGGGGCGGGTTCCTCACAGCAAAACAAGGACAAAAGACCATAAGAACATATATCAGCGAATCCTTCATTTTGGGGTTATGTTTACGGTAGACGCTGTTAAATGTACAATCCAAGATACAATCCAAAAATACTTTTACAATCTTTAGGGGCGGGTTCCTCACAGCAAAACAAGGACAAAAGACCATAAGAACATATATCAGCGAATCCTTCATTTTGGGGTTATGTTTACGGTAGACGCTGTTAAATGTACAATCCAAGATACAATCCAAAAATACTTTTACAATCTTTAGGGGCGGGTTTCCTCACAGCAAAACAAGGACAAAAGACCATAAGAACATATATCAGCGAATCCTTCATTTTGGGGTTATGTTTACGGTAGACGCTGTTAAATGTACAATCCAAGATACAATCCAAAAATACTTTTACAATCTTTAGGGGCGGGTTCCTCACAGCAAAACAAGGACAAAAGACCATAAGAACATATATCAGCGAATCCTTCATTTTGGGGTTATGTTTACGGTAGACGCTGTTAAATGTACAATCCAAGATACAATCCAAAAATACTTTTACAATCTTTAGGGGCGGGTTCCTCACAGCAAAACAAGGACAAAAGACCATAAGAACATATATCAGCGAATCCTTCATTTTGGGGTTATGTTTACGGTAGACGCTGTTAAATGTACAATCCAAGATACAATCCAAAAATACTTTTACAATCTTTAGGGGCGGGTTCCTCACAGCAAAACAAGGACAAAAGACCATAAGAACATATATCAGCGAATCCTTCATTTTGGGGTTATGTTTACGGTAGACGCTGTTAAATGTACAATCCAAGATACAATCCAAAAATACTTTTACAATCTTTAGGGGCGGGTTCCTCACAGCAAAACAAGGACAAAAGACCATAAGAACATATATCAGCGAATCCTTCATTTTGGGGTTATGTTTACGGTAGACGCTGTTAAATGTACAATCCAAGATACAATCCAAAAATACTTTTACAATCTTTAGGGGCGGGTTTCCTCACAGCAAAACAAGGACAAAAGACCATAAGAACATATATCAGCGAATCCTTCAATTTGGGGTTATGTTTACGGTAGACGCTGTTAAATGTACAATCCAAGATACAATCCAAAAATACTTTTACAAACTTTGGGGGCGGGTTCCTCACAGCAAGACAAGGACAAAAGACCATAAGAACATATATCAGCGAATCCTTCATTTTGGGGTTATGTTTACGGTAGACGCTGTTAAATGTACAATCCAAGATACAATCCAAAAATACTTTTACAATCTTTAGGGGCGGGTTCCTCACAGCAAAACAAGGACAAAAGACCATAAGAACATATATCAGCGAATCCTTCATTTTGGGGTTATGTTTACGGTAGACGCTGTTAAATGTACAATCCAAGATACAATCCAAAAATACTTTTACAAACTTTGGGGCGGGTTCCTCACAGCAAGACAAGGACAAAAGACCATAAGAACATATATCAGCGAATCCTTCATTTTGGGGTTATGTTTACGGTAGACGCTGTTAAATGTACAATCCAAGATACAATCCAAAAATACTTTTACAAACTTTGGGGGCGGGTTCCTCACAGCAAGACAAGGACAAAAGACCATAAGAACATATATCAGCGAATCCTTCATTTTGGGGTTATGTTTACGGTAGACGCTGTTAAATGTACAATCCAAGATACAATCCAAAAATACTTTTACAATCTTTAGGGGCGGGTTCCTCACAGCAAGACAAGGACAAAAGACCATAAGAACATATATCAGCGAATCCTTCATTTTGGGGTTATGTTTACGGTAGACGCTGTTAAATGTACAATCCAAGATACAATCCAAAAATACTTTTACAAACTTTGGGGGCGGGTTCCTCACAGCAAGACAAGGACAAAAGACCATAAGAACATATATCAGCGAATCCTTCATTTTGGGGTTATGTTTACGGTAGACGCTGTTAAATGTACAATCCAAGATACAATCCAAAAATACTTTTACAAACTTTGGGGGCGGGTTCCTCACAGCAAGACAAGGACAAAAGACCATAAGAACATATATCAGCGAATCCTTCATTTTGGGTTATGTTTACGGTAGACGCTGTTAAATGTACAATCCAAGATACAATCCAAAAATACTTTTACAAACTTTGGGGGCGGGGTTCCTCACAGCAAGACAAGGACAAAAGACCATAAGAACATATATCAGCGAATCCTTCATTTTGGGGTTATGTTTTACGGTAGACGCTGTTAAATGTACAATCCAAGATACAATCCAAAAATACTTTTACAATCTTTAGGGGCGGGTTCCTCACAGCAAGACAAGGACAAAAGACCATAAGAACATATATCAGCGAATCCTTCATTTTGGGGTTATGTTTACGGTAGACGCTGTTAAATGTACAATCCAAGATACAATCCAAAAATACTTTTACAAACTTTGGGGGCGGGTTCCTCACAGCAAGACAAGGACAAAAGACCATAAGAACATATATCAGCGAATCCTTCATTTTGGGGTTATGTTTACGGTAGACGCTGTTAAATGTACAATCCAAGATACAATCCAAAAATACTTTTACAAACTTTGGGGGCGGGTTCCTCACAGCAAGACAAGGACAAAAGACCATAAGAACATATATCAGCGAATCCTTCATTTTGGGGTTATGTTTACGGTAGACGCTGTTAAATGTACAATCCAAGATACAATCCAAAAATACTTTTACAAACTTTGGGGGCGGGTTCCTCACAGCAAGACAAGGACAAAAGACCATAAGAACATATATCAGCGAATCCTTCATTTTGGGGTTATGTTTACGGTAGACGCTGTTAAATGTACAATCCAAGATACAATCCAAAAATACTTTTACAATCTTTAGGGGCGGGTTCCTCACAGCAAGACAGGACAAAAGACCATAAGAACATATATCAGCGAATCCTTCATTTTGGGGTTATGTTTACGGTAGACGCTGTTAAATGTACAATCCAAGATACAATCCAAAAATACTTTTACAATCTTTAGGGGCGGGTTCCTCACAGCAAAACAAGGACAAAAGACCATAAGAACATATATCAGCGAATCCTTCATTTTGGGGTTATGTTTACGGTAGACGCTGTTAAATGTACAATCCAAGATACAATCCAAAAATACTTTTACAAACTTTGGGGGCGGGTTCCTCACAGCAAAACAAGGACAAAAGACCATAAGAACATATATCAGCGAATCCTTCATTTTGGGGTTATGTTTACGGTAGACGCTGTTAAATGTACAATCCAAGATACAATCCAAAAATACTTTTACAATCTTTAGGGGCGGTTCCTCACAGCAAAACAAGGACAAAAGACCATAAGAACATATATCAGCGAATCCTTCATTTTGGGGTTATGTTTACGGTAGACGCTGTTAAATGTACAATCCAAGATACAATCCAAAAATACTTTTACAAACTTTTGGGGCGGGTTCCTCACAGCAAGACAAGGACAAAAGACCATAAGAACATATATCAGCGAATCCTTCATTTTTGGGTTATGTTTACGGTAGACGCTGTTAAATGTACAATCCAAGATACAATCCAAAAATACTTTTACAATCTTTAGGGGCGGGTTCCTCACAGCAAGACAAGGACAAAAGACCATAAGAACATATATCAGCGAATCCTTCATTTTGGGGTTATGTTTACGGTAGACGCTGTTAAATGTACAATCCAAGATACAATCCAAAAATACTTTTACAATCTTTAGGGGCGGGTTCCTCACAGCAAAACAAGGACAAAAGACCATAAGAACATATATCAGCGAATCCTTCATTTTGGGGTTATGTTTACGGTAGACGCTGTTAAATGTACAATCCAAGATACAATCCAAAAATACTTTTACAAACTTTGGGGGCGGGTTCCTCACAGCAAGACAAGGACAAAAGACCATAAGAACATATATCAGCGAATCCTTCATTTTGGGGTTATGTTTACGGTAGACGCTGTTAAATGTACAATCCAAGATACAATCCAAAAATACTTTTACAATCTTTAGGGGCGGGTTCCTCACAGCAAGACAAGGACAAAAGACCATAAGAACATATATCAGCGAATCCTTCATTTTGGGGTTATGTTTACGGTAGACGCTGTTAAATGTACAATCCAAGATACAATCCAAAAATACTTTTACAATCTTTAGGGGCGGGTTCCTCACAGCAAAACAAGGACAAAAGACCATAAGAACATATATCAGCGAATCCTTCATTTTTGGGTTATGTTTACGGTAGACGCTGTTAAATGTACAATCCAAGATACAATCCAAAAATACTTTTACAATCTTTAGGGGCGGGTTCCTCACAGCAAGACAAGGACAAAAGACCATAAGAACATATATCAGCGAATCCTTCATTTTGGGGTTATGTTTACGGTAGACGCTGTTAAATGTACAATCCAAGATACAATCCAAAAATACTTTTACAAACTTTGGGGGCGGGTTCCTCACAGCAAAACAAGGACAAAAGACCATAAGAACATATATCAGCGAATCCTTCATTTTGGGGTTATGTTTACGGTAGACGCTGTTAAATGTACAATCCAAGATACAATCCAAAAATACTTTTACAAACTTTGGGGGCGGGTTCCTCACAGCAAGACAAGGACAAAAGACCATAAGAACATATATCAGCGAATCCTTCATTTTGGGGTTATGTTTACGGTAGACGCTGTTAAATGTACAATCCAAGATACAATCCAAAAATACTTTTACAATCTTTAGGGGCGGGTTCCTCACAGCAAAACAAGGACAAAAGACCATAAGAACATATATCAGCGAATCCTTCATTTTGGGGTTATGTTTACGGTAGACGCTGTTAAATGTACAATCCAAGATACAATCCAAAAATACTTTTACAAACTTTGGGGGCGGGTTCCTCACAGCAAGACAAGGACAAAAGACCATAAGAACATATATCAGCGAATCCTTCATTTTGGGGTTATGTTTACGGTAGACGCTGTTAAATGTACAATCCAAGATACAATCCAAAAATACTTTTACAATCTTTAGGGGCGGGTTCCTCACAGCAAGACAAGGACAAAAGACCATAAGAACATATATCAGCGAATCCTTCATTTTGGGGTTATGTTTACGGTAGACGCTGTTAAATGTACAATCCAAGATACAATCCAAAAATACTTTTACAAACTTTGGGGGCGGGTTCCTCACAGCAAGACAAGGACAAAAGACCATAAGAACATATATCAGCGAATCCTTCATTTTGGGGTTATGTTTACGGTAGACGCTGTTAAATGTACAATCCAAGATACAATCCAAAAATACTTTTACAAACTTTGGGGGCGGGTTCCTCACAGCAAGACAAGGACAAAAGACCATAAGAACATATATCAGCGAATCCTTCATTTTGGGGTTATGTTTACGGTAGACGCTGTTAAATGTACAATCCAAGATACAATCCAAAAATACTTTTACAAACTTTGGGGGCGGGTTCCTCACAGCAAGACAAGGACAAAAGACCATAAGAACATATATCAGCGAATCCTTCATTTTGGGGTTATGTTTACGGTAGACGCTGTTAAATGTACAATCCAAGATACAATCCAAAAATACTTTTACAATCTTTAGGGGCGGGTTCCTCACAGCAAGACAAGGACAAAAGACCATAAGAACATATATCAGCGAATCCTTCATTTTGGGGTTATGTTTACGGTAGACGCTGTTAAATGTACAATCCAAGATACAATCCAAAAATACTTTTACAATCTTTAGGGGCGGGTTCCTCACAGCAAAACAAGGACAAAAGACCATAAGAACATATATCAGCGAATCCTTCATTTTGGGGTTATGTTTACGGTAGACGCTGTTAAATGTACAATCCAAGATACAATCCAAAAATACTTTTACAAACTTTGGGGGCGGGTTCCTCACAGCAAAACAAGGACAAAAGACCATAAGAACATATATCAGCGAATCCTTCATTTTGGGGTTATGTTTACGGTAGACGCTGTTAAATGTACAATCCAAGATACAATCCAAAAATACTTTTACAATCTTTAGGGGCGGGTTCCTCACAGCAAAACAAGGACAAAAGACCATAAGAACATATATCAGCGAATCCTTCATTTTGGGGTTATGTTTACGGTAGACGCTGTTAAATGTACAATCCAAGATACAATCCAAAAATACTTTTACAAACTTTGGGGGCGGGTTCCTCACAGCAAGACAAGGACAAAAGACCATAAGAACATATATCAGCGAATCCTTCATTTTTGGGTTATGTTTACGGTAGACGCTGTTAAATGTACAATCCAAGATACAATCCAAAAATACTTTTACAATCTTTAGGGGCGGGTTCCTCACAGCAAGACAAGGACAAAAGACCATAAGAACATATATCAGCGAATCCTTCATTTTGGGGTTATGTTTACGGTAGACGCTGTTAAATGTACAATCCAAGATACAATCCAAAAATACTTTTACAATCTTTAGGGGCGGGTTCCTCACAGCAAAACAAGGACAAAAGACCATAAGAACATATATCAGCGAATCCTTCATTTTGGGGTTATGTTTACGGTAGACGCTGTTAAATGTACAATCCAAGATACAATCCAAAAATACTTTTACAAACTTTGGGGGCGGGTTCCTCACAGCAAGACAAGGACAAAAGACCATAAGAACATATATCAGCGAATCCTTCATTTTGGGGTTATGTTTACGGTAGACGCTGTTAAATGTACAATCCAAGATACAATCCAAAAATACTTTTACAATCTTTAGGGGCGGGTTCCTCACAGCAAGACAAGGACAAAAGACCATAAGAACATATATCAGCGAATCCTTCATTTTGGGGTTATGTTTACGGTAGACGCTGTTAAATGTACAATCCAAGATACAATCCAAAAATACTTTTACAATCTTTAGGGGCGGGTTCCTCACAGCAAAACAAGGACAAAAGACCATAAGAACATATATCAGCGAATCCTTCATTTTTGGGTTATGTTTACGGTAGACGCTGTTAAATGTACAATCCAAGATACAATCCAAAAATACTTTTACAATCTTTAGGGGCGGGTTCCTCACAGCAAGACAAGGACAAAAGACCATAAGAACATATATCAGCGAATCCTTCATTTTGGGGTTATGTTTACGGTAGACGCTGTTAAATGTACAATCCAAGATACAATCCAAAAATACTTTTACAAACTTTGGGGGCGGGTTCCTCACAGCAAAACAAGGACAAATACCATAAGAACATATATCAGCGAATCCTTCATTTTTGGGTTATGTTTACGGTAGACGCTGTTAAATGTACAATCCAAGATACAATCCAAAAATACTTTTACAATCTTTAGGGGCGGGTTCCTCACAGCAAGACAAGGACAAAAGACCATAAGAACATATATCAGCGAATCCTTCATTTTGGGGTTATGTTTACGGTAGACGCTGTTAAATGTACAATCCAAGATACAATCCAAAAATACTTTTACAATCTTTAGGGGCGGGTTCCTCACAGCAAAACAAGGACAAAAGACCATAAGAACATATATCAGCGAATCCTTCATTTTGGGGTTATGTTTACGGTAGACGCTGTTAAATGTACAATCCAAGATACAATCCAAAAATACTTTTACAAACTTTGGGGGCGGGTTCCTCACAGCAAAACAAGGACAAAAGACCATAAGAACATATATCAGCGAATCCTTCATTTTGGGGTTATGTTTACGGTAGACGCTGTTAAATGTACAATCCAAGATACAATCCAAAAATACTTTTACAATCTTTAGGGGCGGGTTCCTCACAGCAAAACAAGGACAAAAGACCATAAGAACATATATCAGCGAATCCTTCATTTTGGGGTTATGTTTACGGTAGACGCTGTTAAATGTACAATCCAAGATACAATCCAAAAATACTTTTACAAACTTTGGGGGCGGGTTCCTCACAGCAAAACAAGGACAAAAGACCATAAGAACATATATCAGCGAATCCTTCATTTTGGGGTTATGTTTACGGTAGACGCTGTTAAATGTACAATCCAAGATACAATCCAAAAATACTTTTACAATCTTTAGGGGCGGGTTCCTCACAGCAAAACAAGGACAAAAGACCATAAGAACATATATCAGCGAATCCTTCATTTTGGGGTTATGTTTACGGTAGACGCTGTTAAATGTACAATCCAAGATACAATCCAAAAATACTTTTACAATCTTTAGGGGCGGGTTCCTCACAGCAAGACAAGGACAAAAGACCATAAGAACATATATCAGCGAATCCTTCATTTTGGGGTTATGTTTACGGTAGACGCTGTTAAATGTACAATCCAAGATACAATCCAAAAATACTTTTACAATCTTTAGGGGCGGGTTCCTCACAGCAAGACAAGGACAAAAGACCATAAGAACATATATCAGCGAATCCTTCATTTTGGGGTTATGTTTACGGTAGACGCTGTTAAATGTACAATCCAAGATACAATCCAAAAATACTTTTACAATCTTTAGGGGCGGGTTCCTCACAGCAAAACAAGGACAAAAGACCATAAGAACATATATCAGCGAATCCTTCATTTTGGGGTTATGTTTACGGTAGACGCTGTTAAATGTACAATCCAAGATACAATCCAAAAATACTTTTACAAACTTTGGGGGCGGGTTCCTCACAGCAAGACAAGGACAAAAGACCATAAGAACATATATCAGCGAATCCTTCATTTTGGGGTTATGTTTACGGTAGACGCTGTTAAATGTACAATCCAAGATACAATCCAAAAATACTTTTACAAACTTTGGGGGCGGGTTCCTCACAGCAAAACAAGGACAAAAGACCATAAGAACATATATCAGCGAATCCTTCATTTTTGGGTTATGTTTACGGTAGACGCTGTTAAATGTACAATCCAAGATACAATCCAAAAATACTTTTACAATCTTTAGGGGCGGGTTCCTCACAGCAAGACAAGGACAAAAGACCATAAGAACATATATCAGCGAATCCTTCATTTTGGGGTTATGTTTACGGTAGACGCTGTTAAATGTACAATCCAAGATACAATCCAAAAATACTTTTACAATCTTTAGGGGCGGGTTCCTCACAGCAAAACAAGGACAAAAGACCATAAGAACATATATCAGCGAATCCTTCATTTTGGGGTTATGTTTACGGTAGACGCTGTTAAATGTACAATCCAAGATACAATCCAAAAATACTTTTACAAACTTTGGGGGCGGGTTCCTCACAGCAAGACAAGGACAAAAGACCATAAGAACATATATCAGCGAATCCTTCATTTTGGGGTTATGTTTACGGTAGACGCTGTTAAATGTACAATCCAAGATACAATCCAAAAATACTTTTACAATCTTTAGGGGCGGGTTCCTCACAGCAAAACAAGGACAAAAGACCATAAGAACATATATCAGCGAATCCTTCATTTTGGGGTTATGTTTACGGTAGACGCTGTTAAATGTACAATCCAAGATACAATCCAAAAATACTTTTACAAACTTTGGGGGCGGGTTCCTCACAGCAAGACAAGGACAAAAGACCATAAGAACATATATCAGCGAATCCTTCATTTTTGGGTTATGTTTACGGTAGACGTTGTTAAATGTACAATCCAAGATACAATCCAAAAATACTTTTACAATCTTTAGGGGCGGGTTCCTCACAGCAAAACAAGGACAAAAGACCATAAGAACATATATCAGCGAATCCTTCATTTTGGGGTTATGTTTACGGTAGACGCTGTTAAATGTACAATCCAAGATACAATCCAAAAATACTTTTACAATCTTTAGGGGCGGGTTCCTCACAGCAAGACAAGGACAAAAGACCATAAGAACATATATCAGCGAATCCTTCATTTTGGGGTTATGTTTACGGTAGACGCTGTTAAATGTACAATCCAAGATACAATCCAAAAATACTTTTACAATCTTTAGGGGCGGGTTCCTCACAGCAAAACAAGGACAAAAGACCATAAGAACATATATCAGCGAATCCTTCATTTTGGGGTTATGTTTACGGTAGACGCTGTTAAATGTACAATCCAAGATACAATCCAAAAATACTTTTACAAACTTTGGGGGCGGGTTCCTCACAGCAAAACAAGGACAAAAGACCATAAGAACATATATCAGCGAATCCTTCATTTTGGGGTTATGTTTACGGTAGACGCTGTTAAATGTACAATCCAAGATACAATCCAAAAATACTTTTACAATCTTTAGGGGCGGGTTCCTCACAGCAAAACAAGGACAAAAGACCATAAGAACATATATCAGCGAATCCTTCATTTTGGGGTTATGTTTACGGTAGACGCTGTTAAATGTACAATCCAAGATACAATCCAAAAATACTTTTACAAACTTTGGGGGCGGGTTCCTCACAGCAAAACAAGGACAAAAGACCATAAGAACATATATCAGCGAATCCTTCATTTTGGGGTTATGTTTACGGTAGACGCTGTTAAATGTACAATCCAAGATACAATCCAAAAATACTTTTACAATCTTTAGGGGCGGGTTCCTCACAGCAAAACAAGGACAAAAGACCATAAGAACATATATCAGCGAATCCTTCATTTTGGGGTTATGTTTACGGTAGACGCTGTTAAATGTACAATCCAAGATACAATCCAAAAATACTTTTACAATCTTTAGGGGCGGGTTCCTCACAGCAAGACAAGGACAAAAGACCATAAGAACATATATCAGCGAATCCTTCATTTTGGGGTTATGTTTACGGTAGACGCTGTTAAATGTACAATCCAAGATACAATCCAAAAATACTTTTACAATCTTTAGGGGCGGGTTCCTCACAGCAAGACAAGGACAAAAGACCATAAGAACATATATCAGCGAATCCTTCATTTTGGGGTTATGTTTACGGTAGACGCTGTTAAATGTACAATCCAAGATACAATCCAAAAATACTTTTACAATCTTTAGGGGCGGGTTCCTCACAGCAAAACAAGGACAAAAGACCATAAGAACATATATCAGCGAATCCTTCATTTTGGGGTTATGTTTACGGTAGACGCTGTTAAATGTACAATCCAAGATACAATCCAAAAATACTTTTACAAACTTTGGGGGCGGGTTCCTCACAGCAAGACAAGGACAAAAGACCATAAGAACATATATCAGCGAATCCTTCATTTTGGGGTTATGTTTACGGTAGACGCTGTTAAATGTACAATCCAAGATACAATCCAAAAATACTTTTACAAACTTTGGGGGCGGGTTCCTCACAGCAAAACAAGGACAAAAGACCATAAGAACATATATCAGCGAATCCTTCATTTTTGGGTTATGTTTACGGTAGACGCTGTTAAATGTACAATCCAAGATACAATCCAAAAATACTTTTACAATCTTTAGGGGCGGGTTCCTCACAGCAAGACAAGGACAAAAGACCATAAGAACATATATCAGCGAATCCTTCATTTTGGGGTTATGTTTACGGTAGACGCTGTTAAATGTACAATCCAAGATACAATCCAAAAATACTTTTACAATCTTTAGGGGCGGGTTCCTCACAGCAAAACAAGGACAAAAGACCATAAGAACATATATCAGCGAATCCTTCATTTTGGGGTTATGTTTACGGTAGACGCTGTTAAATGTACAATCCAAGATACAATCCAAAAATACTTTTACAAACTTTGGGGGCGGGTTCCTCACAGCAAGACAAGGACAAAAGACCATAAGAACATATATCAGCGAATCCTTCATTTTGGGGTTATGTTTACGGTAGACGCTGTTAAATGTACAATCCAAGATACAATCCAAAAATACTTTTACAAACTTTGGGGGCGGGTTCCTCACAGCAAAACAAGGACAAAAGACCATAAGAACATATATCAGCGAATCCTTCATTTTTGGGTTATGTTTACGGTAGACGCTGTTAAATGTACAATCCAAGATACAATCCAAAAATACTTTTACAATCTTTAGGGGCGGGTTCCTCACAGCAAGACAAGGACAAAAGACCATAAGAACATATATCAGCGAATCCTTCATTTTGGGGTTATGTTTACGGTAGACGCTGTTAAATGTACAATCCAAGATACAATCCAAAAATACTTTTACAATCTTTAGGGGCGGGTTCCTCACAGCAAAACAAGGACAAAAGACCATAAGAACATATATCAGCGAATCCTTCATTTTGGGGTTATGTTTACGGTAGACGCTGTTAAATGTACAATCCAAGATACAATCCAAAAATACTTTTACAAACTTTGGGGGCGGGTTCCTCACAGCAAGACAAGGACAAAAGACCATAAGAACATATATCAGCGAATCCTTCATTTTGGGGTTATGTTTACGGTAGACGCTGTTAAATGTACAATCCAAGATACAATCCAAAAATACTTTTACAATCTTTAGGGGCGGGTTCCTCACAGCAAAACAAGGACAAAAGACCATAAGAACATATATCAGCGAATCCTTCATTTTGGGGTTATGTTTACGGTAGACGCTGTTAAATGTACAATCCAAGATACAATCCAAAAATACTTTTACAAACTTTGGGGGCGGGTTCCTCACAGCAAGACAAGGACAAAAGACCATAAGAACATATATCAGCGAATCCTTCATTTTTGGGTTATGTTTACGGTAGACGTTGTTAAATGTACAATCCAAGATACAATCCAAAAATACTTTTACAATCTTTAGGGGCGGGTTCCTCACAGCAAAACAAGGACAAAAGACCATAAGAACATATATCAGCGAATCCTTCATTTTGGGGTTATGTTTACGGTAGACGCTGTTAAATGTACAATCCAAGATACAATCCAAAAATACTTTTACAATCTTTAGGGGCGGGTTCCTCACAGCAAAACAAGGACAAAAGACCATAAGAACATATATCAGCGAATCCTTCATTTTGGGGTTATGTTTACGGTAGACGCTGTTAAATGTACAATCCAAGATACAATCCAAAAATACTTTTACAATCTTTAGGGGCGGGTTCCTCACAGCAAAACAAGGACAAAAGACCATAAGAACATATATCAGCGAATCCTTCATTTTGGGGTTATGTTTACGGTAGATGCTGTTAAATGTACAATCCAAGATACAATCCAAAAATACTTTTACAATCTTTAGGGGCGGGTTCCTCACAGCAAAACAAGGACAAAAGACCATAAGAACATATATCAGCGAATCCTTCATTTTGGGGTTATGTTTACGGTAGACGCTGTTAAATGTACAATCCAAACATACTTTTACAATCTTTAGGGGCTGGTTCCTCACAGCAAAACAAGGACAAAAGACCATAAGAACATATATCAGCGACTCCTTCATTTTGGGGTTATGTTTACGGTAGACGCTGTTAAATGTACAATCCAAAAATAATTATTACCATAGTTTGTAGCGCCAGCAAAAGACTTTGGCTGAGAACATGTATTCTGAGGAGGAGAAAGAAAGAAAGGGAGATGTCCCAAATTCTTTAATCAAAGAAATTTGTTCTAAATGGGGTGATGTGCAAAGTTTTGTGGGAAAATATCAGCCTGATACAGTAATAGCAAATAGAGTAGTAAACCTTTTCAGTGACAGTGTCAGGTCTCATTTTAGAAACATTTTACAACGCAGACAAAACAATTAACATTGGATAGGTTTTTACTGAAAGTAAAAAGAAATCCGGAGAAAGATTTACCTGAATATATAGTGTAAGCATGTAAATAAGCATTCATCTGGTGCTTGGAAACGAATTAATCTCTTTTAGATTTATTGTAATGAGAAAAAAAGGTTCGGTTCTTGAACAATCCGGTTTCAGATCAGACTTTCAGAGAAATCTATGGTTGACAACTGTGGCTGCTCTGTATACAAATTGAAATATCTAGAAAGCGTTTTTACAGAGGACGGATAATGCGATAGCAAAATCTGAAGGCACATTGGAATAGCGAAAGATGCCTTCCAAAAACTAAGCAAAGTATTCATTAAGAAACAGGAAAATCTCGTGAGAAATTAAAAGTACTGAACTATTATGTAATATCTGTCCTCCTATATGGAAGTGAATGCTGGACAGTTTCCCAACAGATGAAGAAGAGACTTGAATTCACAGAAATATGGTTCTACAGAAGGATGCTGACAATACCATGGACCGAAGATGTGAACAACGATGAAGGTTTAGAGAAAATACAATAAAAAAGGAAACTTATACTTAATATCCGAAAAAGACAGTTGAAATTTCTAGGGCATATAATGAGGAAAGAAGGTTTGAAAAATTTGACACTCACAAGATATATTAAAGGCAAGAGAGACAGAGGAAATCAGTGCGTAACCTACGTAACGAGCTTGTGTAAATGGATGGCAAAACAGGGATTAGGAGAGATAACGAAAAGACAAAATTTACTAAGTGCTATAAAAGACAGGAGATTGTGGAGAGCCATGATCGCCAATGTCCTGAAGGGACACGGCACATAGAGGAAGAAGAAGAGTTATATACACACACTAACAGGGGAAGCAACCCCTCTCCAGTCAGCAAGTAGAACTTCAGATTGTTCGAATAACGCAGATATTTGAACTTGAACTATATTGTTAATAAAAAAGGTATTGATTTCCACAGCTTTTCTCATTTTTATTTTATGGGATAAATATTTAAGAACATTTCTGTTAGTTGAGTAATTACTTTCGTTCTATGCCATTTTGTTGAAAACATTTTAAAGATAGTATTGAGACACCTCCATGGACAGATACCCATTATACCACTTTGCTATCTAAACACACCGTTTGACACACTAGGCTCCTGATGACCTCAAAATGAAATATATGATTATAAATGATTATAGTTAAAGATCAAAATAATGTCTAAATAAAAAGAAAAATAAAGTAAAACATATGTAAGTATGGTTGATTGGATGAATAATCAATGATTTTTCCCGAAATATTCCTTGACCAGTGTTTGATATATGGCGCAAAGTGAAATTCGGTAAATTTAAGAAGTATCAACGTTGATCATAAAAATGTCGAATCAAAATAATAATTAATTTTGAAAGCAATTATTTTTCTAAGAATAGTCTATTAATCTAAAAAAATTAAATTACAATGTTTTTTTAATTACTCCAAAAACATTTTAATACTTTAAGCAGTTTTAGTCGAAGTGTCAAAAGGACGGTATTTCCCATGATATCACTTTTTTGACTCTTCGGAAATGTTTTATGTTAAAAAAGTGATGGTTAGAATTGGCATAAAATCGAAATACATGATGAAAGCGAATTTATATATATATATATATATATATATATATATATATATATATATATATATATATATATGTTCTTGAGTATTTACAACAAAAATTAAACACTATTTAATTTGTTAGATTAATTATTTATAAGAGTACTTTTATATTTACAACATTCTAAAATCTAATGGAATGCAATATTTATCATTTATTAATTTATAAAAAAATAAATGTGAAAATAATTTTTTTTTATTGCAAAGAAAAAAGTTTTCAAATAATTTTACACATTTGAATTTTACAGTAAATTCAATAATGAAACGTACACTATTTAGCAACAAAACTTCACAACAATTTCCTTTTTAGAAAATAAAAAGTTAATTCTAAGGTAAAAATCAAAGCTTGGTTTCTTTTCTAAAGTAATTGTAATATAAAAAAATAATCAATATATTTATTCATTGAACAAAGTAACTAATAATAACAAAACAAAAGTCATTGAAACGAAGCAAGTTCAGTCGACCAATGATGACAATTCCAGAACAACGTAACTATAAACATTTTTTTCTATCCTCTACCAGCCGCTATGATGGAGAAAGCATCACCTCGAACCGTCGCCAGTGAGACACGCTGCAAGAGCCACTCCGTTTCGCGAGGCTCGTTCCTTAATCGAGACGCAATCGCGCCAATCCTCCGAAGGAACGCCATCGAACGAGGGCCAATAACCCCTGAAGTCTCCACTGCCACAGGAGTAAAAAAAATCTCTCAGCAAGAGAAGAATATTTAGCTATTTTTTAATCTCTGCGTCTCGGGCGACGAACCGCGGACCTGATCAATTCGTAAATTTACTAACATTTACTAAATTATTAAAATATGTGAACCAACTTCAAGGAAATCCTTATTATTTACCATTTTATGAAGTTGGAATTGATTGTGAATTAGTCGATGTTTTGCCAACCATTCCAATAAACAATCTAATAAATAAATAGTGTTTATTATTTTTGTTGTCAATTCTTAAGAACAAAAAATAAAATGTATAAATTCACTTTCTTTTGTGATGTCAACGAATACTAGTTGCCATCTTTGTAATGCTTGTTGTAGTAGAGACTTTGTAATGACAGACACAACTATATTAACGCCGTTGAACAATGCTGGTGTCAAACGCCTTCAAATAACACTCGCACTAATAGTACTTGCTCGATGATACTCGCTCGAAAAGTAACTGCTGAATAGTCATCAGTATAGAGATATAGTATAGTGAATAATATAGAGATAGAGGAAAGTGTAGAAAGAGTGATCACTTAGACGCCACGCTAATTCCCTTATATACATTTCCTTTACGATCACGTGGTCTACTTATTAGAAATGGAATCTCCTGTGTTTACTCACTGGCGATCTAGGTTCAAACTCCTGTGTCGGCAGAGACATTTTGTTCATATATAACACTTTCATATGTTTAGGCTTTATTACAGTCCCCGTAGAATGAAGGTACACTATTTACATTATTCGGACTATTGTCCTCATCTTTGTCGCCATATTTATTACAACGTTTCGGCCGTTGTACGCTCCGACCTTCTTCAGGTGGTTGGAATGTCGAACTGAACACTTTATTTCGCTCACTGGGGTAGACTGTTCTAGTTCCACGTGCCATATTTAATGGATGTCAGTTATCAGTTATCTCCTGTTAGTTCCTCTCTCCAAGTTTTCCACTGCCTTAACCAGGTATTGAACTCACACTCTTTTGGGTCCTGTCACTGGATCTAACCAACGCCTTTGTCGACATTCCAACCACCTGAAGAAGGCCGGAGTGTACAACGTTGTAATAAACATGGCGACAAAGATGAGGACAATAGTCCGAACAATGTAAATACTGTACATAATACCTCATCTCAGAAATATAGACAGATACAGAATGAAGGTAGTTAAAAAAAAAACGGTATCATGGGAAAAAACTGTCTTTTTGATACTCCGTCTTATTGTGGGTATATTTATCCACATTTGCCAAATATTTTAAGGTTATTATTGACTTGTTTTCTATTCTAACCTTATATTCAGTACACACCTCTCATGCATCATCCTGGGTAAGACGATAAACTACATCCAGCAGCAAGGCCTCTGATCAGGAGGTTTTGAGGAGTGTGGAACCACCTCTTAATTGCTGGTGTTCCCAGATCCACCCTGATCCGGGGTGGTAGCACATGTTAGGGTCCCAGCTATGGGAAAATAGGTAACTATTACCAGCAATACATTTTTGAAAAAATCTATTACCAGCAATACAATTTTGAATGAAAAATATTACCAGAAACAGATTTTTGACAAAACAAAATATTACCAGCAATAAAAAAAATGTAGTCGGCATTAAATAACCCATTGAGGGTGATATGCTGTAAAACCAAATAATCTAAACCAAAGAATACATATTCTAATCATACGAATCTATCCTAAAAATGTTGTCGGCATTAAATAACCCACTGAGGGTGATATGCCGTAAAACAAAATAAACCAGACCAATCTAAACCAAAGAATACATATTCTAGTCATACGAATCTATCCTAAAAATGTTATCGGCATTAAATAATCCATTGAGGTTGACATGCCGTAAAATAAAATAAACCAAACCTCTCATGCAAATGTCTACACTTCACATGACAGAGATCTCTCTGCCTGGCATGGTACACTCGCGAGAAAGTAGAAAAATCCAACTTAGTAACTTTCTAGTGATCAAAAAACAATGACTGACCAAAATATGTTCAAGTAAGGTAGGAATCTCTTCCTGTGTCTTCATAATTGTCAGTGATCTTTCGTTACGTCATCTGCATATTTTTGTTTGATAGTGTGTTTCTGTACAACTCAAGACTCTCAGAATGAATTTTCCCTCAGAAACATTATAAAGGAATACACAACCCGAGTTGACCAGAACAAGAAAATTAAATTATCTACTATAAAAATTTTAAACCGGTAATCTTGTTGTCGACAACAACAACTCACCTGCAAGATCTAAATTACAGAGAACCAATGTTATTTATGAATTCAAATATCCCTCAAGGGTTTGTGTTTATAATCCAACCAAATCCACTAATAATTATATTGGGCATACCACTACATGCCTATCAAGAAGACTCACGTTACAGTCGAGAAAAATGGTGATGTTTTCCAGAGGAATTTACTTCGAATTGCTTTCAATTTCCGTTGGCCTTTCAAGATTTCGAACGAAGAACTGTACAAGAGAAAAAGTTAACCTAATTTATTTAATAGCGATTTACCAAGTGTAGCCTAGATGTGGCGCAAGAACTAAAGTATGGAACACCCAAGGAAAATCGAACTCAGTATTCAGCCGTAATTAATATAGTGTGAGAAGCTTGCTAACTATGTACAGGGTGGGCCAAAAGTTGCTTACACTTGGTAGGTATGCGCTTTATATTATTTTAAAAACATTTTATTACATTTATATTTCCTACAATCATATTTGTTCAAAACTGTTTATGTATATTTGTTTAACACTTTACTTACATATTTTAGCACAGTTTAATCTCTTAGGTGCTCAAAATGTCCTCTTTCAACATTGCAACATTCCTGGAACTTCTTCAGAACACTATGACACACAACACGACACATATCCCGATCTATATCTATTTCAATAAATACTTCTGAGATGTACTCTTTTAATTCTTCCACTGTGTGGGGATTTCTCTCATAAACCTTGTTCTTTACTATATTCACAAAAAAGAAAGCCGTTGGTACTAGGTTAGGTGAAGCATAGATGTGTGGCAAGGCTTAAAGTATGGAAAGTATGGAAGATCGAACTCAGTATTCTTATTGACTCGAAAATCATTGTTCAATAGACTTGAACTTGTATCTGCTTCTAGTCACTTATAGCGTAGATCTCAGTTTTGGTATACTTCACTTTGGGCTCTCCTTGTTTAAGGAATCTACGTGGGACTCCCCTTTATAATCATTCTTGTGCAACATTTTGTCCGAATGGGTGTCTAAATACCTGATTTTTAAACTTAGAGGTAGCATTTAGGATAGTGGTCTCCAAACTTGATCAAATCACGGCTTCCTTTAATATATAAACATGTTTCCCTTACTGAAGTCTGTTTGGACCATAAATCTAAGATAGGCGTTTCTTTTTAACACTGAAGTCTGATTGGACCATACATCTAAGATAGGCGTTTCTTTTTTTTAAAAACTGTACAGCAGCTTATCCGGATTATGCCTTTGAGGTTCTAATTAGAAACTTTTAGCGCGAAAGAAGTTTTTCTTATTAACTCGAAAATCATTGTTCATTAGACTTGTATTTGCTTCCGGTCACTCAAAGCGTAGATCTCAGTTTTGGTATGGTTCACTTTGAGCTTGTAGAATCAGATTCCGACATTTTTTTAAATCTTAAATTTTGTGCAAGTTAAACACACAGAGGCTCCCGACCAAGCATAACAACTGATGCATTTTGATTGGTTGCAAAATATTAATTAGGTGTCGTCAACTACGTCCGAAGGTACCGACCCAAATTTTGACCTCTAGTTGGCGCCATAAAATGTAAACATGTTCACGAGCCGACCCCCCACCCCCGACGTGACCAAGAGAACTAATAAAAACGAAACTTCGACTCGACTTGGTCGGTGGGCACTTAAAATATTGAACCAATTCACTTGACTTCATTGGAAATCAACACAGCAAAGGAGACGAACTAAATTCTTCAACACAACAACAAACCTTGTCAACCAATTCCAGGCTTAACGCTTACTCCCACAAAATATTCTATTCCACAACAAGAATCTCCGGTAAAAGAGCGATAACTCTATAACAATCTGTGAGTCAAGAAAAATACTTTTTTTTCTATTTAATACAAAAAAAAAAACAACTGTTTAATTAATTTTCCTATAACAACAAATATAGTTAAACTACACTTTCTCATTTTCACACATACAGTACAGCAACTTAAATTCTTTCCGTATCATACACCAAAGAACTCTATTGGGTTTAACAACTTTTGCACTATATATTATGTATTTGTTGTGTTTATAAAAAATATTTATTGTTGAACAAATTCACAATTTCTTCTACTCGATTATTTCTCTTGTTGTTGTCTTTGTTACATTTGATATTGTAAAAAATAGTAGAGGGTCAGTTTTATTTGTATTCATAACCAATACAGATTGGCCGACCCACTATAAGCTTTCCTTGTTCAAGGAATTTACTT
The DNA here is from genome assembly GCA_964036315.1 of Acanthosepion esculentum. Lineage (NCBI taxonomy): Eukaryota > Metazoa > Mollusca > Cephalopoda > Sepiida > Sepiidae > Acanthosepion > Acanthosepion esculentum. The sequence goes on along the minus strand of OZ038508.1, from coordinate 61,060,090 downwards.
TCGTTTTTGGTCACTCTCGTTGAGACACATTGTCATCAGCAAAAAAATGAATTAACCAGAAACTACCGCCAACCCCTTAACATATCATAGTATTCTTTGTACGTTTCGTTCTGTTGTAAATGGTTAACAATATTTGTTTGGAAAGTCGTTACGTCATGAGTAATGATTTTGTAGTGAGCTTACATAGTAATGTAGTGATTATTACTATGTTTGCCACGCCTACATTTTTCTCAACTGTGATTGGTCAAATAATAAATACTAACTATCACAGGACAATTTACTGATCGCATTCACCACACTGAATTTTTCCTACTGTTAATTCACAAACATGCTTTTGTTATAAAATCACCGATTGGGTAATATTTCATCCAATCAGATATTTTTTGTGTGTTCTCGAAATTTCTCCCGCCGTTGTCCTGGGAGCCTATCGATAGTAATATAAACCAGGATTCGTTCCAAAAATAGACAGTAGAAGTAGAACTCAGCAACTCACACGCGTCTACACAGACTATTCACTCTACTCACTGTGCACACACACACACACACACACACAGAACTTAAATATCATTCACCATCAGTTCTATGTAACAAGCCAAGTTGCAACAGCTCTGTTAGTTATATATAATTCACAAGTGAACTGCTACATGTTCTTCTGAAAACATCATTCTAATACAGAACTTTGAACATTCTTATTCAGAAAACTTGTTTTATTACATTTAATCTTTCAGCTAACAGATAAAGGGAAACTACTTCTTCTTTCTTATTGTTTCACACATTACAAAAAAATGTTTTGTATTTGTTGATTTTAATATATATTTTATCGTTTGTGGAATCATCCACGTTATCCTTCACCCCTACTAACAGAACAATCCATTTTACACCCACACACACCTGTTATCCAATCAGAACACTAATTTCAACAACTCAGTTTCTCATTGGTTAACAGCCTAGAATGCACGTGAAAAATCTCTTTGGCGCTCAAATGTCTTGAGCCTATTTTTCTAGCTAAAAACATATAAAAAGAAAAAACTCAACCTGCTTAGTCAGTCAGATTCCAGCATCCAGAGAGACGCCAAAACAAATTCACGCAATTCAAAATCTTGATCTTCCCGCGCAAATCAAACTGACTCAACAACTATTTGGCATAATCTTTCTCTCTCTGTCAAACTAAAAAACTTTACAAACTTCATTATTATACTTCAAAAGTGACATTTTCCATCACTACAAAACAAGTATTAATAACTCAAAACATTTCATACAAACACAACTAAGGGTACGCAACTTCGGTCATCTAAAAACAATTGTACATGAACACTTGCACAAAACAACAACTGTTTATTTTTCTAACAAATTCTTATTAACACATTCAAAAAGCTTCTAACGTGCTAAAAATCAACACACCAGATATAATACATCAACACAAAACATTTAACAGTTTTTAACTCATTTGTATATATTCTAATTGTATATAAACCATTATTGTTTGCATTCAATTTGCCTTGGTTTTCTTAAACTTTGTTTTTACATGCCTTGTTCAAAATTAATGAATATTGTTGAGGATTGAATTTTATTGAACACGCCTTCACAAATATTTTTCCTTCTGATGATTTTTTAACATACATATTCACTAATCGCCAACACGTTGAAACAAAAATCGGTTTTCCATTGTTTACATTAATACAAAAATGTATAATTGTTAAATGCTATTCAACACGCAGCCACATCAATCTTTTCAACTCAACCAGCATTTACAGTAATATCTAGAGTGAGGCTGAATGACAAAAATATGTTCAGGCAGAGTAGGAATCTGTTCCTGGGTCTGGTCAAACATTTCATCATTGCCAGTGAAATTTCGTTACGTCGTCAGTATATTTTGGTTTGATAGTCTTCACACGACTGTCTCGTGAACTACAAACCACCAAAGAGTTAAACCCCTAATTGGGGAAAATTGCAAATTACTTGACAGCTACCGAAACACCAAGGGAGACATTGAAAACAGGAAGTGTCTAGCACTTAATAGTATTCAGAAATAGGAAAACGTCTTCAAATCAAGAATCGTCTGTCATTAACTCGAAATCAGAACATTCTTTGTTTACATCTCAAGTGTCCTTCTGTACAACTCAGGAATCTGGGCACTGATGAGTGCAGACGAAATCCTGATGCTTTACGAAGAAAATTTCTTCGAATTGCACGCAATACCGGCTGGCCCTTCAGGATTTGTACATTGGTACAAATAAAACTATCAAAAGAAGATCCACCTTTTTAGTGCGACTGTTTAAAGAATCACCAAATAAGAAAAGTTCACGAAAAATGCTTCAACCATGCAAGAAGAAAAGGAGTCGTCCAGAATTTTCACAGCAAGTTCCCCTATCGCAGGATTCACACACCTTTTAAACAGGAATAGAGGTTTATCCCTTGTTACCTATTTAGCGAATCAGGTGTCCATTAATATTTTGGCATGGTTCACTTTGAGTTCTCCTTGTTCAAGGAATCTATTTTTGTATTATTCTAACCGTGCTTTCAGCATACACCTCTCATGCAAATGCCTCAACTTTCAGTTATTTCCCTTTAGTAACTCAGCTCTCCAAGTATTTGTTTACCTCTGCTGTGATTGAACTCGCAACTCTTTATTGAATTATTTCAACCAACGCTTTTATAACCTGGGTCATCAAGTAAGCCGAAGCGTTAAACGACCGAAACGCCGTGAATATGACAATAAGGGAGAGGACAACAGTCTGAACAATATAAATAGTGTAAATACCCTTCTTTCTTGTTTATGAATGGCTTTCCAGTTCCTTCTTCTAAAGTCTCTTCCTTTTCTCTTCTCCATTCCAGCTGGCCTTGCACCTATACATGGTTTGATTGATATTACAAATCCAGCATCTCTCCTTGAACGGGACAATTGCATCCGGAATCAACAGAAGAGACAGCTCATGCAATCATTTGTGGTAGAATTAATTAAAAATAACTGGCTACAACCGAGATAAACCAAAAAAAAAGAGCTGAGTTAAAAGGAGATAACAGATATTGAAACACTGGGAAGAGGCATGGCACGTGGAACAAGAATAATCTACCCCGATGCACAAAATAAAGGTATCAGTTCGAAATTCTAATTACCTGAAGAAACATCGTTCATATGGCAACGAAGATGAGGACAATAGTTAAAACAATGTAAATAATGTAATTAATTAATTAAAAAAAATGACCAGAAACTGCTGTCCAACATCCCAACATGCTATAGTATCCTTCGGACGCTTCGCTCTGCTGTAAATGGTTCGCAAGTCGTTAGGTTGAGTAATGAGTTTGTAATGAACCTACATAGTAATACTCAAAGTGATGCTATATGAGTGAGCTAAGTAACCAAATTCCTCAACTTTTAGAAATAAATACGTACATTAAAAACAACTATCTTCCTTTTAGAGTAAAGTAATAAGGGAAGCGCAGGGGATTGTGGAATCGGGTAGCCGAGTTCGAATTCCAGTCGGAACCATAACATTCATTTACGTGCTCTTACCCTTGGGTAAGGTATAAATCCTCTTCTCCCCCCCCCCATCTATGGGTAAATAGCAGGACAGTCTGGTTTCTAGCCATGGGTAGCAACCGGTCCAGGAGAAAGTAACTCTGAATTCAATAACTCTATGTAACCCTTGCGTAACACATACTATACGGCTAAAGAAAGGATCGCTCGCATGGGCTCGATGATTCCAACTACGGTCGAATTATGATGAGGATGACAGTAATACAAATTGTACTCAGGTGTGCAGGTAGCGTAAGGGTTAAAAGGGCAGAAAGTAGAATCGACGGACCGAGTTCAAATTCTGACAGAGTCCGTTGCATTCATTTTCGCACTAATACTTTTGGAAAAGCATAAATCCATCACCGCTTCTGCGGGGTTCAAATAACAGGGTAAAATGAGCTCTCTAGCTTTGGATTGCAGCCAGTCTAGATGAAAGACACGTCCTAATTCAAAATTGTGAATAAGGCAACAGAAAAAATGGTTACTGAGACATTAAGTTCATAAGCACCAAAAATCCAAACACTGATGTCGTCAAGGACATATGGTTCACTGGATAAAAGCGTTGGTTGGATCCAGTGACTTGACCCAAAGAGATGTGAATTCAATAACTGGTTACAGCTCAGGTGAACAAAAAACTTGAGTTAAAGTGTTGAGTTAAAGGGAGGTAACTGAGACACCAGGAAGAGGCATAACACTTGGAACTAGAACAATCTACCCTTGTGGACGAAATAAAGGGTTCAGTTCGAAATTCCAATCAGCTGAACGGTCGAAACGTCGTTAATATGGCAATAAAGATGAGGACATAAATAATGTAAATAATTGCAATAGCTCATCTCAGAAATATAGACAGAAAAATTCCATTAATTCCAGATAATAAAGAAAATGTATCTGTGTAAAACTATGATTGTCATTGTTCTGAAGAACTTAACGTTTAAAATAGAGAAATCACAGATGTAAATTAATATTATGGAAGCTTAAATTTCCGAAGTAGCTTAGTTACGATGTAACAGAAAAATAAATTTAAACGAAACAAACTTTCAATAAGACGGATAAATAATAATAATAATAATAATAATAATAATAAATACATAAAATGAAGTAAGAGCAAACGTCCGCATTCTACATTTTTCTTTTAATCAAGTCACCCCAAGCAAGGCGATAATGCAACTAAGACGCAAGGAGCGACCGAGAGTGAATGAGAATGAAAGAGACTTTAGAAGAAACCGGAAAATCAATCCTAAACAGGGTACAAGAGATAAACCGTTACTCTTGTTCGGGGGAGGAGCATGATCCGGACGATAGGCGTACCCATCTACAGCTATTGAGGATAAAAAACAAATAGTGAATACAATTTACTAGTTCAGGCGGGGGCGTTAGAAGTACAGATTTGAAGTAGTCATGATACAAGGGATAAGACTAATTCTGTTCAAAAGAACAGGGAGGTTATAAAAGGTACAATTGGTTGAAACTCCAACTTTTATACACGCGGCTTCTCTGTGCTGTGTGGGGATAAAACGACAGATTTCTCTGCTGAAAACATTCGTTTGAGAAGACAACTGAATGACATTAATATTAAACTGTGCTTTGAAGCAATACTTCTGAATATATTTCCTGTCCATTTTCAAAGATATTTCTTGTGGCTGAATAAACAAAATTTAGTCCAGTGGTTCCTCGGCAATTTTTGGCCCACCTAAGCCTCTCTAAGATCCTGGTGCCTCGTGACATATAATTCTTATTATTCAAAAGTGAACTCCTATTTGTGTGGGGACTACCCGCAAATTCATATCTTTTGCAGCTCTTACCAATGTCCGTCTTTTTATTATCAGTCCAATCCATTTACACATTTAGTATGGCACAAATGTAAATAAAGGTGGAGATGTGTTTTTGTATTTTTATTTCACTTCAAATTAAGCGATAATGCCAATGACACACAATGCTTAATGGGGGTGGGTGAAAGAAAATGAGAAAACTACTCCTATTGTGTGAAACAAACCCAAGTAGTGAGGTCTGCCTCTAAAATAGGCCAACCGGGTCCTGTTTTTACCTGGGAGCGCCCACTTCTCGTGACAGTGGAGAGTACAAAATGTACTTTATTCTTAGAATATGTCATTTATACATATCTTATTGCAGGGGTGGCCAAATCGCAGATTGTTCATCATTAAAACGAATGAGTTGTCTACTTCCTTTATAATCTCCAAATCTTTGTTGTTCCTCTCACATTTCGACCGTTGTGTCATCTGCCCTTCCTTAGATGTCATTCGATCCGGTTAAGCTTCGGGGAATTTCGAACTGAATAATTTATTCAGTCTAATGGGAAAATAGCCAAGAGAATTCAAGCGTTAGTCAATTTAGTGGCATAGTAATTGTGTGTTCAATCTCTGTGTCGGGTAAAGCGAATATACTTACACTTAGTGGTAACATGACTAGCCGTAACTGAGCAGTACCAAAAGCAATTAACCCATAGCGAGATATCCCTAGACATGGACAGTAGAATGAGAACAATGCACTACTGTAGATTGAACAAAGGGTTCAAAATTCCCTGAAGGTTATCCGGGTCGACAGAAGAAGGCTTCTATTAAGTAAATGTACATGTGTGCCTCACCGAAGAGCAACAGCTACCAAGAATATTGTAATAATACCCAGTACTCCATCGATTCAGTTGCTTGGCATTGCAAATATTTCGCGAAAGCTGCTCTCGATCTGAGGTCGTAGGACCTGATGGAGAACACGAATAATCCAATATATCCGGTTAAAAACGAAGAATCGCGCATAATAATATAATAATAACATTTGAAAATTCCACGGTTTTCCTATTTAAATTTTCTGATGAATCTTAATTCTTCAGTTGATGATTGAGTAAACTCATGGCGAGTTCTACGACAATAAAATATCCGTCGAAATTTCTCTAACACATCGTTAAATTTTTTAGCTTAACAACTTTAAGAAAACATCGCAATAACAATCCTAAATATGAATGCTGGTCGTTATTTTAAGAAGTGGGTACAAATGAAAAGATATGAAAATGACAACTTTCCCCATTTCACTGAAACAGCCGTTAAATATTTCTATTTTCTCTTTTTCTTTCGTCAAGTAATGTTTTTCCCCTGTTTCTACGCGATCAAAACGAAATAGTCCATTATTTATGAGATATTGGCAAGACATAAAGGTCGTGCGAACTAACGAACAGAGTGCAAACACACTTATAGTAATAATAATAATAATAATAATAATAATAATAATAAGAAGAAGAAGAAGAAGAAGAAGAAGAAACAACTTAATAATATAGGTAATACTAAACACATCAAAAATAAATTAACATGTCTTTTTATTGAATTGATTGACATGTTACAATAGTAAATGAGGATAAGTCCACCTGCCAGAAATTAAGACCAAAATTAATATGAGAGATATATAAGGAACTGTTTAATAATGTTAAGAATTCAAATCAGAGATTTCCAAACTTTTTAGAACATCAACCCTTTCGTAAGATCCTCGATTCCTTATCATGTGCAAAAAATATTAATAATATTAAATAATATTACAATAATAATATAATAATAAATATTATAATAATATTATATATAATAAATAATAATGATAATGTTAATATAAAAATATTAATAATACGTATTTTTAAGAGCAGAAATTCCTTTTCCTTCATTATTGTTTCCCGATAAGATTTATCGGGTTATCTCCTCCTCATTTCTAAAGCCTTCAACAGGGGTCTCTCTCCCACGTGTATAAATACTGGCTGACCATTCTCTCTTCCTCTTTTTCCGGCTTACGCCTCGGGCGGCCATCTCACGGGGAGATGAGATAAAAAAATCTCTTTTTCAACTCAGGCCTCGAGCCGCAACCTCGCACAGAGGCGAGGTATGAAACTTTCTCTTTTCCACTTACACCAATATGTGACCTCTCACACAACCAGAGTTTCCCATATTCTGGGAACACGCTAAAAACAAAATACACATCCTTACGGACACTCAACGCCCACACACAATAACTTCTCCATACAAATACTCTGCAACTTTCCATGTCTTCAATGTATTTGTAATTCGTGTATTAATCTATTTGTTATTAATATATATTTGTTGCATACATATATATCGGTCTTGTTTGTTTATTTATCTTCTTTGGACTCCATCAAAGTCCAACATTACTGTAGCGGGACCGGCCAGCAGGAAATCTTAGCCCAGAGATTTCATCCTCATATCCATACCCCGGTCCTCTACAGATTCCTTTTAGCTTTACGTTTCCTTATTTCGTTTTCAATTTCTATTTTTCTTTCCTATACTTGGCAAATTTGTTTGAATAATGCTGATAATGAGCAATCTTTTTTTTTATCAATAAAGCAAATATTGAAACATGAACAACATTTGAAAGAATTCAAGTGTTGCTCACTGCTCAGTCATTTATGAAGTTAGAATGCGTTTGGCAAATAAAGTTCTTAAATACATAGACAACGTAAGTCCAATATAGAAAGTTCTTTTCTCAAGCCAGTAAAGATTATCCTTCAATGTAATAAAGACAAAAACAATATTTAGAACAGGCGGCATTCAAAACAATTGACTTGCAATAGAGAACGATGCAGTAAATCCTTCGGCTGGGGTGGCTGAGGTTTTAACATGCCAGAGATTAAGATATTTAAAAGAACGCCCACTCGTTCTAAACGTAGCACAAGCTCACCCCCCACCCACACACACACAACTTTTTTTTAATGTGATGACTTCCGATTTTTAAAAGGCTCACTCTCTTTCCACATTGATTTGGAGCGACAGCACATTTTTTTCTTTTTCTGTAAAACACGCGGAGTGGGGAAAATGGAATAAAACCAATAAATAAAATAATAATAAAGAATAAAATAAATAAATTTACCCATGATGCAAGTTATAATGAAACCGGAAAGGGATTCTGGTTACATGTGCGATTTTATAACCCCAATTGCGGAGAGGACATAATCTTGCCCTTTCCACTTTCCAACAAGATCGTTCGGATGTGTTATCAGCAGCCCTACTCATGAAGTAGAGATTTGGCCATCCCAACTCAGCGTGGGGATGACTTGAGCTCGACCATCTTTACCCGTTCTTATCCTTACTTCCCATGAATTATTTCTGAACAAGGGGAGACGGGCATATTCAAGACACATTTAATTTTGTTTCAATACAGTCAACATAAAAGGAATAAACATCCGGGGCAGAAACTCAAGTTTTTTTTTTGTATGCTTCTTCTATCTTCATATTGAACACGCGCCTTCACCAAAAAGCAAAACACTCACACACAGGGCCCACAACCTTTGTTAATATCCATAACGGCATCTAAGTACATCAGAGAGATCAACTGAAGACGATGTTAAACTATCAATAACTTCAACTATGAAGATCATTTCTTTTCTTAATTTTATGTAAACATGTTCGTTATTACATTTAATGTTATTTTCTCAATTTCCATATTTTGTGGGGTTTTTTTTACCCCGACTTGCATGAGTCTACAAAATAATAACAGGAATCGTAAAAGGATAATTCTTACCATTCCGAAACATCTTAAGTAAAAGTAATATTCAAGAGAAGAGAAACCAAAGGAAAATAGTGAAAAATCCATTTAAGCATGAGAAAAAAAATCTTTTTTTTTATCAATAAAGCAAATATTGCAACAGCAACAACATTTGAAAGAAGTTAAGTGTTGCTCATTGCTCAGTCAGTTATGAAGCTAGAATGCGTGTAGTAAATAAATTTCACTTGCAATAGAGAACGATGCAGTAAATCCTTCTTCTTTTTATCATTCTATTATAAGTATGTTTGTCCCTCCGTTCGTTAGTTCGCACGACCTTTATGTCCTGCCAGTATCTCATAAATAGTGGACTATTTCGTTTTGATCGCGTGGAAAGAGGGGAAAAACACTACTTGATGAAAGAAAAAGAGAAAACAGAAATATTTAACGGCTGTTTCAGTGAAATGGGGAAAGTTGTCATTTTCATATCTTTTTATTTGTACCCACTTCTTAAAATAACGATCAGCATTCATAGGATTGTTATTGAAATAAGTTGTTAAGCTGAAATATTTAATGATGTGTTAGAGAAATTTCGACGGATATTTTATTGTCGTAGAACTCGCCATGAGCTTACTCAATCATTAACTGAAGAATTAAGATTCATCAGAATATTAAAATAGGAAAACCGTGAAACTTTCAAAGGTGAAAACTAGTTATTATTATTATTATTATTATTATTATTATTATTATTATTATTATTATTCGCAATTTTTTGTTTTTAACCGGATGTATTTGATTATTGGTATTTTCCATCATTAAATATATAGACAAGGAATGCTACCAAGCTATAAAAAAGAGAAATACTTCAAGTCGAACATTCAGACTCCTCTGTTGGTGTAATGGTTAGCAAGCTTGTCTTGCTAGAACAGTTACGAATGAATAGTGAGTTCGATTCTCACTGGGTCCCCCATGCTTTCGGCCCTGTGCCGCATCTAGGCTACGATTAAAAATTCATTTGACTTGCTGGAATCTTTTCTAGCTGTGCTGGTCGAACTCTACCTCTGGACAGAAATGACCCCCAGACGAAGCTATGTCGAACTGTAGAGTCTCGTCTCGGTAAACAGCTACCCGACCCCGTTTTATACAGTGTCTACGGGGAATTTTTGGCCGAGCTTACAGGCTCGGAATGCCCCACGTTAAAACTCGGCCTTGAATCATGTCCAACCCAGTAGGCGGGGGGTAAATATCGACTTCAGACTCCTCTCACAAGAATAAGTACTATACAAGCAGCAGCAACACCTCATGGAGATTTAACGGACGTTAACATTTTTATTTAAAAACAAACAAAAAAAATAATTAGTACGGGAGAGAAAAGAAAAAGGAGATGCCGTTCAAACACTCTTCAGTGAAACATCACCACGGCTGTACAAGCAAGTGCTTTACAGTACTCCATGTTTATTGTCTCCGTGCTTCTCAACGTTGTTAGTCAAAATGGCTGCAAACACGTGACAACTGATAATGTGCTGGACGTACACAAACCTGGTTGATACGTTTTAAACAGCGTTGCAACCTCTACTTTGTCAAAAACATACCAATTGGCAAACAGGCTGACCATATTCTTTTACTAACTGGAGAAGAAAGCCTGAAAAGGTCCAACTTGTAGACTTTCGAAACCGGCAAAAATAATCCAGAAGTTATTTGGCAAAAATTCGAGAAGCGATTAGAACTCTAAGTAAACTTCCGTATCGCACGATTTTACCTGCGACAATATACGCAAAGGTATACGGAAAGCACTGATGATTTCATAGCTAGATGCAGGTTACAAGTAAAAGAAAATGTAATTTCCCAGGATGCCCAGGAAACCTAAGAACGGTTAATAGAGCAGACTACTACTGGAACAAAGCACCCGGAGTTGTAGAGAAACAGCTTTTAGCAAAAGGTGAAGGGCTTACCCTTCAAGAAGCCATGAATATCTGTAGAATCCATGGGGCTTCTCTTAAACATATGAAGCAACTAGCGAAATCCAAGAAGGCAAGAGCTAAGAATTCAATGCAACCTCTGCAAGCGATGCGGCAGCATCCACTCCCACCAAAAAGGTAAATCTCCCACTTGGGGTACTACATGCTCAGCATATGAACGGAACAATCACTGGGCAAAAATATGTAACACCCCCCCCCCCAAAAAAAAACGCCCAAAATGAAGGAGCTTGCACACAAACTATCTGGCACCAAGTAATTTTCCAAATTGAACGCCAAAAACGGATACTAGTCAATCACATTCAATCACAGCTACTGACCATTTTCAGCTCTATATTTGGAAAATATTGCTTCCAAAGAATGCCTTTTGGCCTGGTTATGTCCCAAGATGTATTCCATCAAAAAATGGACATTATACTGGAGAAATGCACTGGGACACTAAGTTTAATCTATGATGTCGTAGTATATGGGAAAACAAAAGAGGAATACGACAGGAGTTTGTGCAACTTAATGAAGATAGCACAGATTAAAAGCTTTCAGATTCAACAGTGACAAATGTGCAGTTGAGCAGAAGGAAATACATTTCTTTGGAGCTATCTATGACGAGAATGGAGTACGCCCTGGTCCCAGTAAGGTGGATTAAATAAAGAAATTGCCCAGCCCGACAAATATCACAGATTTACAAAAAATGCTAGAAATCATTACTTATATTGCACCTTTTATTCCGCGTCTGTCTGATCTCATATCACCTATGAGAGATCATTAAAAAAAGAAAAAGAAACAGAATACACTTGGACTAAAAGTCACCAAAAGCCCCTTTAACAAATCAAAGACCCGGTTTTCAGAGAGATTCTACTGACTTACTTTAATCCTGGTAAACGAACTGTAATCCCGGTTGGTGCATCCAACAGAGGCCTGGGCGCAGCTTTCCTGCAGGGTGGGAGGCCCATAGCATTTGCATCGAAATCTCTGACGGAAACAGAGCAACGGTATGCTAATATTGAACGGTAACCTCTAGCAGTTTTGTTCGAATGTGAGCTTTTTTCGAATGTCTATGGGTGTGCTTTCCAAGTGGAAAGCAATTACAAGCCATTAGAGATAATCAGCCTGAAAAATTTGATTGCAGTCCCACCTCGTCTCCAGTGAATGCTATTACGACTGTAAGGTTACATGACCATTATCTATCGCCGAGAAATTACATTAGCAGATGGATTGTCCAGACTCCCTAACAAGAAAGCGAAGGAAACAATCGATCTTGACATTAAAGTCGACTTCGTTCAATTCTCAGCGGAGACGTTAGCACAACTGGCAACAAATGCTGACCAAACATTGTGCGAACATGATTCTGAGAGGTTGGTCCGACGCATTTAGAGAAGTTGGCAAGAACACGCGACCATACTGGCCATATCGTGATGAGCTAGCCATTGAAAATGGGGTTTTGATCACGGGCGACTGGATCATTGCCCCACAGTCCATGTAACAAGAATCACTGTACAAAATCCACTCTGACCATCAAGCGATCGAGAAGTGTAAATTAAGAGCAAAAAGCTGTGAGTTTTGGAATAACATCAATAAAGATATTGATGGGACAATTCAACTATATGATATATGCCAAAAACATCAAAAGGTACAGAGAGCCGAATCCCTGATGACACATGATATCCCGGTAAGATCATGGCAAATAGTGGCCACTGACGTGCTCCACTTTAATGGATCTAACTTTATGTTGATTATTACTTAAAATACCCTTTTATACGGAGATTAAGTGAGTTCTCCAGTCAGGAGGTAATAAACCAAACCAAACAAATATTTGGGGAAAAAGAAATCCCAGACTGGATGATCAGCGACAACGGCCCCAATTTCAGCTCAGTGCTATTTAAGCAGTTCGCAAAAGAATAGGGGTTTAACCATCGCACATCATCTCCAAAATATCCACAATCAAATGGCCTCACAGAAACTTTGCGTGCAGTCAATAATCATCAGCCATCGAGAAGGCTACATCTAGCAGCCGCGACACTGACATGGTATCATTTATGTCTTCGAGCAACTCCAATAGACCATACGATCCCTTTACCAGGGGAAGTCCTGTACAACAGAAAACTGGTTCGCAACGTTCCAGTAAAATGTGCCAACCACTTTACGCGAAAAGTGAGAATATCAGCCTGATTATACCACAGACAAGCTGGACAGAAACATATTATGTCCAGCACACAAAAGATCTCCCCAACCTTCTGATAGGATAGCATGTTGGAGGGCTCGACAAGGATGCAAGCATATGGACTACTGCAGTTGTCACACAAGCCTGCACTGAACCACAAGCATACATCCTACATACGAACAAATCTTCCACAGGAACCGCCAGCATCTGAGGGGTACTCAGTCCAAACAAAAACGAGTCATAAGGTATCTTTTTCTTTCTACGTGCCGTGTCCTTTAAAGACGTAGTCGATCCTCCCTGGCATCTCTCAACAAATTCCTTCCCTCTGCCACATCTCCCAGATCACATTCTGTCATCCACTAAAGGCCGCTAGGTATGTCATGTGTTGTTTTCTCTTGTCTCCCTTTGCCCCTATTCAACCCGTGAGCATCAGATTCTCCAGGGCCCCATTCCTCATTATGTGTCCCAAGAACTTTAGCTGTCTCTTCCTGATGGTAAGTATAAACCTCCTCATTGTTTGCAACCTCTCTAAGACCTCATCGTTGCCCACACGCTCGGTCCATGATATCCTTAGCATCCTTCTGTAGAACTACATCGCCGTCGCCTCGAATCTCTCCTTCATCTTTGAGGAAACCGTCCAACATTCGCTGCCGTAAAGAAGGACAGATGTCACGTAACAGCTCAGTATTCTTTTCTTTGTTACCAAAGAAATCCACTTGTCTCGCAATCCTCTGCCCAGCTTTTGGAATGCGTCCTTGGCCATCCCAATACGTCTACAGGTCTTATTGTCGCATTTGCCGTCCTCTGTCAAAACGCTTCCCAGATATGTAAACTTCCGCGTCTGCTTGATCCCATCTTGACGCATTCTGTCTTGTAATTTATGCTTAGTCCCTTCTTCACAATCTCCATCGCTACCTTATGTCATGTGGTGGTGAGTTTGACCAACTCACCACCAGATGATCCAAGCCACCATGACCCACATGAAACGCAAATCTAATCTCGCACGACAACACACATAAGACCAGATCAGGACGTATAAGAAGGCCACCAACAAGATTCAACGCATAAGAACATTTATTTATTTTTATTTTATTTTACCTGTTTCTTTTTCCCAATTTTTTATGAAAAGTGGGGAGTAATCTTATGCAGGAGGCACGTTGGAGCAATGGATAGCGGCTTGAATTGAGGAATCGGAGAGCCGAGTTCTAGTTGAATCCATTACATTCACTTTCGTGTTAATACCTTTGGGAAAGGAATGAATTTTCTTCTTCTCCCCCAGCCATGGGTAAATATCAGGACAGACCGTGTTCTATAGCCTTGGATGGCAACTGATCTACCGTAGAAAGAAATGGCAACCTACTGCGGGAAAAAAAATCTGCCACGTCAGTCGTGTATCGAAAGATACATGATCGCATAACTGACTGAATATTATGACTCCAATTATCTCCCCTAGCCTAGCGCTCCAATAAAGGAAGGCAAAAAACAGATCGGGTGTAAGCAAAATAACATATGGCAAATAAAACAAGCAGTAAGCAGGCTAGCCCCTAAGGTGTTTGTTACGTGTCTTCATCTCCAATAAAAAAAATACTACAAACGCCAGTTGTAAAACAAGGGAGTTAATTTATATATTGTTACTTTTGGACTTTAACTGACACTCTCGTTGAATAAGGCACAACATCTGTTTTAAATACTATTTTAACAGATTTCACTTGTTAAAACAGAAGAATGCACAAGATAAGCGCAGTTTTGAATAAAGATTTTCAATTAGAAATTTACTTCTTCAATTATTGGCTTTGAGTAAAATGTTGAGTTGAAATTATTTTTAATTCATAGATTTAAGATGAAAAACAGCAAAGAAGCACAATAAATATCAAAGTAAAACTACGTTAACACTTGATTTGTGCCACAATTTTCTAATCCATAATTCCTTACATGCAAGCTGCTAGCGACCTGCTGGCGGTCCGCCAGTGGTAACATTGCCGAGAGGAAGAAGCCGACGGTTCAACAACGGGCCACCAGCGGTAAATGCTAGTGGCATGCCAACCAGTGGCAGATTGGTGACTTGCATGTAGGGTTTTTTTTTTCTTTTTCAAAAAACAAAAAATAAAAGAGGATGTTGAAGATTATTTCAAAAGTGCATTTCAATTCCTAACCCAATTTTCTTAACACTTGCATTGATTTATGACCACTGATAATCCCTACAAAATGACTATCAACATTTTCCTTGCCTAAAATCTGCCAGAAACACCGAATTTGTTAACATAAAAAAATGAATAAAGAGAAATAGGGTACCAAATATAAATGGGGTAGCGGTCAAACTAGAGGGGGGGGCAGTAATAAAGAAAAGAAACTAGCCTATGTATGGGTTTAGTTTATTATTTTTCTTCCCCCTGTAATACATAAAATGCTGTATCATTATATATGTAACCAACAGAATTAATTTTTCTTTTTTTTTATCATGTGCGGGAAATTGTAAACTAACTACATATTTTTGAATGTATAAAGAATTTATGTTGAGTTATAGGAATTAAATCTTATATATCTATAAATAATTTTCGACCAATAAAATCCCATCAGAAGGTCTTGTTTGATAAACAATCCTCACAAGGGCAAATACTGCCAAAATACTTGTGAACAGAATTATAGACATACCATGAGTTATTTTTTAACCATTTAGACAATAACAATAATAACTCTCTTCACCACTACCACAAATTTGAGAAAAAGATTTTCGCGAGCAGTGTGAAATTATTTTCTAACTAATAAAAACCATATATCCAAAAAGTTCACACCTATATGAAATAAGATTTCGGGGTCCCTTTATGGATATCAAAATAGAAGCATGCTGCTTTTCAAGGATCAAAACAATTTTGGCCATTTTGATCTACATGTGTGTACATACACGCACACACACACACATTGGAAGGGATGAGCCAGCAGTCTATGAACCCACAAACCCATTAGGCTGACCGTCATAAAGTAAGTCTGTCTATGCATCTGACATCACATTAAGAATACTTAATAACTTTAGAAAACAAAGTTTACTTCAAGGAAAATTGAACATTTTATTGTTATTGTATATTTCTGAAAAGAATATATTAATGTTATTTCAACTGACGTTCTTCTACTTTTCCTCCAGAAAAAAAATCTTTTATATGCTTCATTTAAAAGATGTGTTGTTGTGATAGCAACAAAAACATGGGTAGACGGATTCCAACAAAGTGATAAGTAATTTCTGTTTGGGGAAACCAATTGTAATAGCAAATGTGTCATTTCAACTAAAATATTTAATAAAATATTTCATCATAATTTAGGTAGCTACTGCCAAAATATCTTGCGGACATAGTAGAAAACATACCACGTGGCTTTTTAGGGCCAATTACAGAAGAAATAAATAAATATAATTCTGGAGCCGATGTTCTTATGAAAAAGTGTATATAACTTATGAAGTCTATCCCCAAAGAGGAGACGCACAGATGTCACCAAGGTCCACATCACTCTAGCTGCTTATCTTCAAGACTCCATTCAGGTCCACATGCAAAAAGCTACCACACTGACAAACTACAAAGAGACTGCAACACAGTTCTATCTCTTGTATAACCCCATTACTACTAAGCACACATACACGTACTGACTCTTTTACACAAATACACATATAACAACATTTCATTGTTTCTCACATATGTATACAAATACAATTTATATTCTATTCCAGAACTTTATTAACTAAAAGAAAAGGATATTACTTTCAAATCTATGACCAACTACTTGTATTGTTTTTATATTAAATTAATGTTTATTTGTTGATATATTTGTTTTTTCTATTGGATTTTATTCTTTCAATGAAAATCGTGGGATTATTCTAAATGGCTGAATTATGAGCAGTCCCATAACAATATTTTATGCTATTGTATTGAATCCCGACACTCTGAATTTTGACATTTAACAAAAACCAGAGTCGGAGGATTCCTCCAAGTGTATCATCCAAACTGGCCATTCCTAAAATATATCGTAACACTAGCAGGCTTTGCCCGCTCGCTATCACTTCACAAAGTAAGATATATTTACTACTTGAAATATTTGAAATAAAAATTTTAAAGGAACATTTCATTCTTAAAATGGCTTGTTATATTTAAAGAAAGTTTTACAAATAGATGCCAACTTGTTGAAGGCCAAGTAAAATGCAAATTTCAAACATTTTTCTGCACTATATAAGACGATATTCCTAAACAGAACTATTTTTTATATGAAAATCAAAACAATCCTTGAATAAAAGAACACTAATAGAGGACAGTTAATTAAGGAAATATGCATTTTAAGATCAATATGCAAATTAGATAAGCCTGAAGAGTGATATCACCTAGAAGTAGATAATATATATACACACACAGATATTGAGCTTTTAGTGTATAAATTACTATAAAGTAGAGTTGGGTCTTTTTAACCCCAGAATTTGGTGGATAATTGTACTCCAATTTCACATTTATTCATATAGATTCCATAATATAGGTTTTACTTAACTAGCTATTATGTATCTCTAACTCTTCAAATGTTGAATGTATAACTAATTCTAATTTCTATTTTCCCATCTTTACACTATATTAATTTTATGTTATAAATTGTCCCCTGTTCTGTCACCCATGAAATAAAAATAATAATTTGTACGGAAAATAAGGATCTACGTATATCAAATCATCTTTAAATTAAGTGGCAGCAGAATAATTATCCTTGAACTTTTAAAAGGTAAGCTTAAACATTAATTCAATACTTAAATACAGTGATCAATACATATTTTTAAACCTTGCATAATCTGGCAACCTTGAATCTGAGCTCAACAAAAATCGTTCCCTCCACCTAACTTTTCTAGGGTTCTTGAATGAGCTATGAATAATTGAAATCAGACCAGTGGGAGTGGAGGAGTTGCTTGGACACACACACACACACACACACACACACACACACACACACACACACACACAGTGGACTTTATATATAAGATGTGATGAAATGATCAATGATCAATGCAAAAATTGGCAAGGATAAATCTCCAACAACCGATCTCAAAAGTGAGCTCAATGGAAGAAAGGTAGTATTGTGTGTTTGGTGAGACCATCATGGTTTAATTCATTTGGAGTTCGTAAAAAGCAGTGAAACATTAAATGCACATTTATATGTCTAGTATCTGCAAGGAGTCGATTTGGTCGAAAAGCGATCGTCAGTATAAAAATAGGTTGTTTTCCTCCATGATAAAGGGGTTCTTAAACTTTTTTTCCTCCCAAGTTACTCTTTCATTCTAACTGATTGTATACTCTTTGAGAGGAGTATGGTACTGTAGAGGTTGGTTAGTGTGACCTTTCGAATTTATATTTAACGCAAAATACCAAAAAATATGAAACAATAAGAAGGAACACAAAAACTGTTTTTACAATAACAAACAATATTCATATTTATGTATGTCAATGATATACAAGCATAATTAATAGGAGTTACTTCCCTTTGACTGGAATTAAAGTCTTTACTAAGGAAATATTTTTATCTGAGCTCATAGAAAGTTGAATGAACTTGTGTCTCGTATTTATAATAAATGTTGTTAAGTGATAAGCTCTGAAAAGCATAGACAGATTTTTGGCAGAATAATGGTTTTGAATAACACGTAGGCATTGTACGGATGTAGGCAAGAACATGATTTTAATATTAACTGACCAATGAGAAGTGAGGCTCTGTGATCCACTTTTTGCACAGATTTTAGCATTGAAAGAAAGTGGTAGCAGGACGCTATAGTACAAAATACAGGGTGTCCATAAAGTTTGTGTGCACTTTAAAACATTTATAACTTTATTTGTATTTGCGATAGAGATAATTTATAAAAAGGATTAGAAAGAAGTAAATCTATATTTTTTAAGGTTTTATTAAAATTTTATTTAAGTTTCCACATGTCCTCCATCATTAGCAATACAAAGGTTAATACGATTTTGCAGTTCATGGAAAACATTTGCCAACTGATTTATAGTAATGCCTGAAATCACATTACTTGTTTTAGCTATACTTAAAACTAGGTACATTAAACTTTATAACATTTTTTACAGATTAATTCTATCGCAAATACAAATAAAGCTATAAATTTTTTAAAGTGCACATGAACTTTATGGACACCCTGTATATGGATAACATAGTGTAGAGGATGAACACCCAATAACATAATCCTTTGTGTATAGATTGTTAGGGAGAATAAGACGCAGTTAAAAAAAAGCAGAGAAATTCCAGGGAGGGAAAGTTTACTTTCATGTATAAAACACACCTGATTTTAGAGCAGAGAAAATGACTAAAACTTGTGAAAAAAAGAGAGAGAAATGAAAAAAAAGCAACATTTTGTTTACTTATGTGAGTTGTATTATGAAAATGTGATAATAACTCTTGGGGTATACATGTCGGAGTTAGCTCCTCCTCAGTTCCTTAATCCTTCAACAGGGGTCTCTCTCCCCTGTCTATAAATACTGGCTGACCCTTCGCCTCAATCTCTCTTTACCACTTAGGCCTTGGGTTGCCACCTCACGTGGAGGTGAGGTAAATCTCTCTTTTCAACTAACACCAATATGTGACCCTCTCAAATTCTGGGTACACACTTAGAACAATACACGTACGTACGAACACTTACAACACACACACATAATTTCTCCATACAAACTCTATGTAACAGTCCATGTCTTTGTTTAACTTGTTTTGTTATTAATATATATTTGTTTACATATATATATATATCGGTCTTGTTTGTTTTCTTTGTCTTCTTTGGACTTAATTAAAGTCCAACATTCTCATGTAGCTGGACCGGCTAGCAGGAAATTTTAACTTTCTGATATCTCTTCACATCTTCACCCCCATGGTTCACTACATACACATTGAAAAAATAAATCAAAATAAAATTGAATAAATATAACTTTTTTGTATGGTTGCTTTTAATTTTTTTTTGTTACAATCTGAGGTATTTCTTTCAAAATTATTTGTATAGTTCTGAAAATAAGCCTTGATTTTGAGCTTATCTATGGCGATACCTTGTTTGGGTCAAGGTAATAAAAATTCAAATATTCTGGGAAAAATAGACTGCGAAAGAAGACCTATTCTTCGAACTATTTTTCACCACTCAAAAGAAGGGAAGTTGAAACCCCAGCAATAATTTGAAAAGATACCTTCAAACAAGGGCTGGTGGAAATGACTATTCATTCACTCCTTGTCAGTTGATGGTCAGACAGGCAAGAGTCAAGCACATCAATTAAAACCAATTCAGATGAAAGCAAAAAAAACCTTGTGACTCGGAATCACCACAAAAACATCTAAAAGCTGATAATTGGTTCTTCTGAAATTACCTTCAAGCAGACATAAACCAATTCTTCGTCAAAGTCACATCTCTGTTGCCGTAATTCTTCATCAATAACTGGCGCTTTGCTTCTATGAATGTCCTCTCAATTCCTTACACAGGTCAAAACACTGACAACCAATCTATAGTCAGACTATCTACTCATCATCTTTGTTGTTGTTAATACAATGTCTCAGCTGCTGTGCCTTCCGGGACAAGGGCCTACGTGTTTAAAACCATTGGTTTGTGAATTTGGTGCCATAGTGGTTGTAATGTAAATTCAATTCCTGGGTTGGGCAGCATGTATATGCACTCAGTGGAAACAGGCAAACAATAACTGAACAGTACGAAATAAAAAGGATTTTCTGTTAATTTACCGTGTAACCCGGATATAAGAGAGTTGTCGGGACCAGAGAAGAAGTCTCTTATATCCGTGTTTCTCTTATATCCGGGTTTGGTCTATTTTGTTTAGGTAAGTATGGCTCTAATTTGGGTTTCTCTTATATCCAGGTCTCTTATATCCAGATTACACTGTAATGTAAAGTTAGTTATTGCAAATATTAATTCATCCTAAGAAATTATAAATTCAAAATCAATGTTTGTTTTTTTATTAAATTTTTGGCACTCTTTTGAAATTATAAATTTAAAATTTGTTTAGCTTACCTCACAATAATGCCAACCCTCAGAATAAAAAATTACCAAAAATCAAAGAGTTATTCACATTTCATAAGTGCAGATAGTATTCGAGGTACTTACAAGGAATTTTTCCTATAGTATTAAGTGCAGATAGTATTTGAGGTACTTACAAGGAATTTTTTCCAATTTAAAAAAAAAATGAAAAAAATCCAATTTTGGCTTGTTTATCAGGTTGAGCACAAACATAAATCTCACACTTAGAAATGGCGCATCTGAGTTGCCCAACCAGGGTGTACTTGGAGGGCATTGCTCTGGAAAAATTTGGTGTGAATTTTAGTAAATATAAATTGGAAGAAAGCCTAAACATTTGATGAAAGTGAATTTATGCACTTTTTTTTTCTTGACAATTTATAACAAAAATATTAAACACTATTTATTAGATTGTTTATTTACAATTTTATATTTTCAACTTTCTTAAAAAACTAATACAATTAAAACTAATGCAATGCAATATTTATCATTTACCAATTTGTAAAGAAATAAATATGAAAACAATTTATATTCACAATTTATAAACATAACTAAATTATTAAAATATGTGAACCAACTATAAGGAAATCCTTATTATTTACCATTTTATAAAGTTTGAATCAATTGATCTTTTGCCAATCTGATAAATAGTTTAAATAAACAATATAATAAATAAATAGTGTTTATTATTTCTGTTGTCAATTCTCAAGAACAAAGAAAATGATTTGTAAGAGAACTAGTACAACCAAGTTTTTATGTCCTATGTTTCCGAAAAATAATGCTAAAAACTCTCTGGCACTTCTTCAAAGGATAACAATATATAAATTTTTATATATCAAGAAAAATTCTGGGGAAAAGATATATGACAAATTGTTGACATTAATGCAACTACAGATGTGTATGAATGAGAGATGCTGGTAATGGGTTTCTCTAATGAATTCCTGGTAGGAATTATTACAGAGAAAATTCACCCTTGTTTTGTATTAATTATTTTATTGTTTTAGACATAGGTGTGACAAATTTTTATGTTGAGTTTAGATAGATTCTTTTCGGTTGTAGTTGTGATAGAGTTAGTGGGTAGAAAAATATAATTTTTTTTATTCCTTGTGTTTGTCAGGAAGAGTTGCTTTTTCATTTTGAAATATTTTATGAGCCTTTTGTTTCGCATTGAATATGAAATTATTAGGTTATTGGAGGGTTTTGAAAGTATTTTCAATGTATTTCTCCTCTCTTCATGTCAATATTGAGGGCTGCAAATTCTGAGTGCTCTTAAGTAGAATCAATGTTTATTCCAGATTTTATTTTGTTGTTATGATGAGAATAGAAATTTATGAGATCATTTTTATTACTTGATTTTTGATAGACACTAAGATTTAAGCTAACGTGGCATAGCATGATATCTAGAGAAGTTAAAGTATTATTTTTTTTTTCCATTTTATATATAAATTCTATTTTATAAATGAATACATATGGAGAGAATACAGATTCATATATTAAAAAATGGAAAATGGAAAAAGATTAAATTTTAAAAATTAAAACATAGAAAAAATATATATCGATTGAATTTGCATAATAAAAAACAAGGCTTATAAAAAATTAAAAGAATCTTAACATCCTAACAGAAACATCACACCAATAAATGCATCAAAATCTATTTAGGCCGTTCAGACATTTTTTGTATCCCAGTATTAACTTGTAATGCTTAAAAGCAAAAAACTAACAGCCCTCCAAATCCCGTGAGTATTTATTTCAAATTTTAGATAGACATGATGAGTCCAAAATAGTGTCAGATTACTTCTTTTACAACAATAGTTTGATTGCTTGTGTGCCATTGGTATGAGAATGTACAAGATGGAAGAAATCAATGTCAGACTTGTTTATCTAACCATTCAGATGGGGGAAGATTATTAAGGAACTGTTTTATTTGCACTGTTCAAAGTACCCTTCCTTGTAATCATTGAACAATAGCAGCTGAACAAGTAAAATAATAATAATTGGCCACTCGATATCAAGGACACCCGTTGCAATGCACAGCTAGCTAGAGCATATTGCAACATTTGCACAGGCATTTTTGCAATTTCCCAACTGGGAAATGCCCACAGAGCCCACCTGCAGTTTATACTGTTATTAGCGTGTGCAGAGCCAATTAACAGTTTTTAGAGTGTTGGTGCGAACCCAGCGTGAACACGAATGAACAAGGCTGGCCACCTCAACTCGCAATCACGGTGTTTTTGTGATATCGTGCTAGCTTTGGCCCACGAGGTCTTCCACACAGTTTCCTCTCCCAAATTCCCTCACATAGTTTTTGGTGGACCCGTGGCTATGGAACAGACACTTGCCAAAGGTCCCCTGTGCTTGGAGTCCGATAGCTGCTGAAATTAATCCCAGCCAGGATTCGAACTCGGTGCCTCGTGATTCTAAAGCAACGCCTTAGACCACTCAGCCACACAGCCACACTGCTTACAGTACCAGATGTTCCCAAGTGGTGCCCCATCTAAGTACTGACCTGGCTCTACAATGCTTAACTTCGGTGATTGAGCGGGAACCGGTGTGTTCATCATGATTTGACCGTGATTTGACCGAACAAGTACAGAGTTACATACATGCTCAAATCGGTCAATACCAATTTCTTCAAGTGATGCAGTGATTTGAGTCTTAAATTTCTGAATGGTACAAAGCTTTACATGATAAAAATGGTCTGCATAAACTTTCAAAGAAAAGGGTGTGACGTTTGAAGAGTGTGCTGCCCATTCAATTGATACCCTTTTGGGAGAAAAGCTTTCACCAAACCACTGATAAAGGAATTAACGAAGAAAGATCCAAACATGGAAAAGACTATGGAAGTCAATGACAGGCAGAAAACCTGGAGTGAAGCCCAGAAGTGTATAACCACCCTTTTGACCCACGATTTTTTCATGGACAAGAAGATTAAACATTGCCTGCAAACTTATAAATAATTAAAGTTTTTTTGTCATTTATTAACTAAGACTAAGACAACAGTTCATGAGCTGTGTCTGAGCCGGCATATGCAACAGGGATTGTCTGGCTACCCTAACTGACCAGTGTGCTTGGAAACAAGAGTAACTGACTAGGCATCTTTAAAATAAGGATTCCGAAAAACATTGGTGACTGACAACCAAGGTGAATATATGTATATAAATTTTTCCTCTCAAACAAAAATGGAGTTATAGGTGCATGGGACAATTATATGTGCTTATAGATGTAACATAGATGTTTATATGAGCAGCAGTTTTTCAATAATGGAAGTGTTATGGGGGGAGCAATGAGAGATGAAAGTACCCAGATTAGGACATTACTTAGGTAAATTCAAGTCTAATGTTGAAAGATTCAGCAGAAAGGAGGAAAAAGCTAACAGAAAAAAACAAACAAATTTCTTTTGTCTTAAATAGAACAATGTGTATGCATGCATATATATATATATATATAATTTTAATCATTTCAATTCAAGCAAGATGATAATACCATTAGGATGTAGGGGTTTACAGGGAGTGAAAGAAATTGAATGAGGAAAGACAATAAAGGAACAGGATTCTGGAAGACAGAAGATTATGACTGGCATTGCATTTAAATTTTTGAAGATTATAGGTGGCAGGAAAGCAAAAAGTCAAAAGGGAGTTACACAGGCAAGAAGTGTGAGAAAAAAACTATTCAAATAGAAGTGACAGTTGGATCTAGTTAGTTCAACAGTAAATTGGTGAGACCTAGGTGATTAAATCTATGTAGTCGAATCACTAAGGAAAAGAGTTCATTAGAACAGTTACAATGAAAATATTTGTAGAAAAGACAGAGGGAAACCATGTCAAATTGGCGAGAAAGTGACTGAAGTCAATATGTGAGGTCAGGATCGATTACATTCCACTTCTTTTACTTTTGTCAGGAATCTCAAGAGATATATAGTAGAAGCACCAGAGTATATATATATATATATATATATATGCACATTTCATTAAATTAATGAAATGTGCATGAAAGAAGGATTGCTGCCTAAATACACAAATATATATATATATATATATATATATATATATATATATATATGCATTTAATGTATTGGAGCCACTGAATGCCTATTATAACAGATATAACAGTATATCATCTTTGATAGTGAATATCTTAGTTTAAATGTCCATATAAACCCTCTGAAGATGGCTCATGTGAGCTGAAAGCTTAGATCAAGGTACAGCATAATAAAAAAATATCCAAATGTTGAACATTTTTTATCTTTATTTTTGCCTGAAATTAAAGCAACTATACAAAATTTAGAATAGCTTATGATCAAACATATCAGATATTTGTTGTCTGTTACATTTAACTATATCTTTATGTCATTCACAGACAGTACTGTTTCGCTGTATCACAGTGTGGCTAGATATCTGAATGCCTCAAGCCAGGATTGAAACCAAACTGATTTGGTGTCAGTCAGAGTTTCTACCACTGAGCTATCTTCATTCAACAGAGTGAAGCAGCTAAATCTAGTGTATTGTTTTTTACGAATGTAAATAAATGCCAATTAGCTGGAGAGCTCTATTCATTTTTATTGAAGATTGCAGGTGGCTGTTGTTTATAAAATCAGCTTGTCATATTTGGGCAGCAATCTTTCTTTTTAGCATGTTTCACTGGATATGACAAACAAAGTAAAATTAATTATTTTTTTTATTTAGTTTTTCCAGTATTCTTATATTTTTTCTGTTTGGTTTGAGTAAGTGTGTTTTAGGCGTTGTTTATTTCTCTTCATGTCCGTTTGAGATGAACTTTTTGTATGGTTTTAAATACTAGTAATATATTTATTCTGATCTTCTTGTGTTGAGCGCAGCTGGAATTCGAGTAAGCGTCCTTTATTTTTTTTAAAAACATACCATTCCCACTGTTAAATATGGTGAGGTTGACAGTGGCAGCAATATCTTTTATATACAGGGCCTCTCTCTCAGTGAGATGTTTCCGGTAATGTGATTCATATAGAACTTTAGTGTTTTCAATCAGAATTTTTCTTAAAGGTTCCTGTAAATTGTAGGTAGCTAGATGTGTTTTTAAGGCACTGATCAGATAAGTGACATATGAGGCATCTACTCAAGGAGGTGGTAGTATGTTCGATATAGCTAAATGATTTATGACAGGAAACACAGTCTTGTACTGGACAGTTTAAATTGATACAGTTTTATAGTTTTAAGGTATGCTACATTTATGGCTATATGAGCTCAATATCAGAGATAGGGCATATTTAACTATCAACATGGACACTGAGATCATCAGTGTGCAGTAACTGTTTTATGCTTGAATGCAATCCTCAGGCCATGATGATAGCATTCAAACATAAAACAGATATGTTGCTGCCCAATATTGACCTCAGTGTCCACTTATATATATATATATATATATATATATATATATATATATATATATATATATATATATATATATATATATATGTTTCTCCATTTAATTGATAAACATTTTCCTAAAAGTAATCCTCTTAGTAAAATATTTAACAGAAAAACTTGTGGATCTCCCTTCAGGCTCTATGCTTTCCAGCCAACTTTAATCATCAAAAATTTAAATGTAATGTCAATCACTATCTACTGTCCTCCTGATTACCCTTTTTGTTCTTTCTCATTATTAATGTTGCAAATTCTTCCACACCCCTTAGTGCCTTTACTGCCATGCTTGGGATGAACTTGATTTTATATAGACATGTGCACAATATTTTCTTGTGCATATGAGAAATTTTGAATGAAAAAGGGGAGGGTGTATTATGTGGGGGGGCGTATTATGCACAAGTACGCATTTTCAGAAATACACTCAGCACAATAAACAATAAAACACAAAGAAGGCAGGTGTTGATAACAATTATTTACAAAAGGTATTTGATATGTCAGCCATATTTGTTCTTTAGGAATCAGTGTAACTCAATATCTTTCGTCTCAAAGTCAGAAAATTCAATGAAATTGATTAAAAAATGAATAACACTTTCTGGTCATTAGACCTGATGAAGTTATTTATTACACTTTCTTTAAAAATTCCAATACACTTCCCTTACACATAGGTTTGTCTTTCATTCTGATCTGATGACACTTACCTAGCACACAGAGGCTAAAAATTGATAAAAACTTTTCCACTTTGTCTTATTATCTATTTGTATATATATATATATATATATATATATATATATATATATATATATATATATTCATATCATCTTTTTACAGATATATTTTTAGTTATATCTGAAATTTTACACACAAATATATATATATATATATATATATATATATATATATATTTGTGTATTTAGGCAGTAATACTTCTTTCATGGACATTTCATTGAATAAAATAGACAGGGTGCTTTGATTTAGGTTTTTATACAATTTCTCATGTGATCTAATAATTTTTTTCTTTTCGGATGATAAATTATATAAAAACTGTCCAATTGTTCTTTTCATCCAAGCGCTTTCGGCTATACATTTAGCCATTTTCATGGTTGAAATATATTAACTGTTAACAAGAAATAGTTTGTTGCATGTATGTATTTATATAATGTTTTCATTTCCAAAACCCAATCAAAACATTGTGTCCAAGTTCATAGTTTTTATTATTAAGTGGTGTTTTTATCAATAAGGCTTCCATAATTTTTAGCCTTTTTTTTCATGTAGATGATACTATTATATAATTTATTCTTTTATCTTAGAAATATCTTGAAGTTTTATGGAAGCATATTTACTCTTCAGAAGGCTTGATGGTAAATTGAAATCCAATCTATCATCAAATCATTTTTTTAAATCATTTCACCCCATACAAGGTGTGAATGCCACTAGTATGCAGGGTGTTACAGGGATTGAAATTGAGAGAAAATAATGAGTATAAGGAGGATAGAGGAAAGGACAAAAGATGAATGGGATTCAAGATGATAGAAGATGACAATTGATGTTGCATTTAAATTTTTGAAGATTGTAGTTTTTAGGGAAGTAAACGGAAGGGAGTTCCACAGGTGGGAAGTGTGAGAAAAGAAACTTTTGGAGTAGGAGTGGTGGTTACATTTAACTACTTCAACAGTAAAAGGGTGAGACCTAGATGCCAATCTAGTAGCCAGCTTAAATTCATGTAGTCAGAACAGGAAAAAAAAATAATCAGAGCAGAGGCCATGTCACTCAGCAACAAAGTGACTGAAGTTGAGATGTCAAGTGAGGATTGATTTCATTAGAGATCATTCTTAGGATTTTGCCAAGAACCTCAAGATGAATAGCAGAAGCACCAGACCAGATATGGCAGCAGTTGTCAATGCACTGATGAATGGTAGATTTGTAAATGATCAAGATGGACTCTACTGAAGAGTGGATGCAATTCCCCAAAACTTAGTGTATAGACATTCATAAGTGGACAAATTTATTATTATTAATGATCTCTTTATACCAGGCACTTTAATAATTACAAAGACTGCTTGCCTTAAAAAGATTATCTTCCAGAATTACCATAGTTGACTGTTTTTGGTGAAATACAATATTATTGTCATCACATACGGACATGCACATGTGTGTACACAAAAAAATAAAGAGAAAAAAATCAACCTGACAACAATAAACAGGGTATATAACAAAAATGAAAAAATCGGCAGTCAATTGTTGATATCTCCTGACAAGTGAACTGAACCATTACAAAAAGGCTTGTCTACAAAACTCTAGAGTCAGGGTTCTGAATATAATATCAATCATCTAAGGAACAAATTTTATATTTGTATTCATCCTATACACACACACATACACACATATATATATATATATATATATATATATATATAGGATGAATACTATATATATATATGTATATATATATATATATATATATATATATATATAGGATGAATACTATATATATATATATATATATATATATATAGGATGAATACTATATATATATATATATATATATATATATAGGATGAATACTATATATATATATATATATATATATATATAGGATGAATACTATATATATATATATATATATATATATATAGGATGAATACTATATATATATATATATATATATATATATATAGGATGAATACTATATATATATATATATATATAGGATGAATACTATATATATATATATATATAGGGTGAATACTATATATATATACATATATATATAGGATGAATACTATATATATATATATATATATATATATATATAGGATGAATACTATATATATATATATATATATATATAGGATGAATACTATATATATATATATATATATATATAGGATGAATACTATATATATATATATATATATATATAGGATGAATACTATATATATATATATATATATATAGGATGAATACTATATATATATATATATATAGGATGAGTACTATATATATATATATATATATATATAGGATGAATACTATATATATATATATATAGGATGAATACTATATATATATATATATATATATAGGATGAATACTATATATATATATATATATATATATATATATATATATAGGATGAATACTATATATATATATATATATATATATATATATAGGATAAATACTATATATATATATATATATATGTGTGTGTGTGTGTTTTGTGATGCCAACTAATACTCTTTGACACTTTCATAATGTTCATTGTAGTAGAGACTTTGTAATCAAAGATACAAACTATAGTATGCCGTTGAACAATGCTAGTGTTGCTTGGTAATACTTGCTCGAATAGTAATCCATGTAGTGATCCGAATAGTGAGAAATATAGTGAATAGAGTAGAGAATAGTGGTCCGTATAGTAATAGAGGATAGAATAGAAATATCGATCTGAATAGTAATAGAGGATAGACTAGAAATAGTGATCATTAGTCATCAGCTACTTCCTACATATATGCGTTTCCTCTATGGTCATGTGGTCTACTTAGTTCAATAATGGGATCACCTGAATGAATGCACATTTCCCTGCACTAGGTTCCATTGTCAGGAATGTTAACAAAATGTCTTGAGCATGCAATGATGGTTGACAGAGAAAACAGTAGTTGAGCCAAAATTCCCATATCTACCTTACCTGTCTGGGCAGTAATAACAAAATGATGCTACATGCATAGTCAACCTAGGCAGAATCCAATCAAGACTGTGGATGGGTGAG
Organism: Acanthosepion esculentum; assembly: GCA_964036315.1. Lineage (NCBI taxonomy): Eukaryota > Metazoa > Mollusca > Cephalopoda > Sepiida > Sepiidae > Acanthosepion > Acanthosepion esculentum. The sequence continues at coordinate 61,029,773 of OZ038508.1, read as the reverse complement.
GCCTTGGGAAAACCATCCTCCAATAACTACATTACCTGCACAAGCAATAGTAGTGACAAGCTGTTACCTCCATAGTCAACCTTGACAGGATTCAATCAAAAGAGTAGATGGGTAAGGCCTTTGGGCAACCATTCTCAAATAACTACTTTACATGCCCATGTAGTAGTAGCAAAAAGATGTTACTTCTATAGTTAATCTTGACATGGTCTAATCATTGATGATATTGGAAGCCGATTTAATCTGGACAATATCCGATATCTTTCCTCATCCAGCTTGTCTATGAATCAATTTCTAGTAAAGTGAGTTTATTCTCCACTGTGTTCTACATATATGAACTTGTACTGATTTAATCAATAACTTGTCTTGGAATTTGAGACAGGAATTGATCTAAGGTTATGTCTTTCAAGACGATGAGACAAAACAATGGATACTTTAACCACTTTTCACAGGATGGACAAAAAAAAAAAGCACCAAATCATATAAAGAACTCAAGAAATAACCTGAGGATACAGACCAAAACCGTGTAAATGTTTCATAAAGAAACTGATTAGAGGTGAAGAAGAACTTTCCGGTTGGACAAAATATGAAAAAAGTTAGCTGACAGTTCCATTTTATTAAATTGTCAGATAACATCTACAAAAGCTTGATCTCACTGTATTAACAAAAAGAGAATTTGGTTAGAGTTATAGTGTCTAGTTTGATCTTCCATAATCCAAGTCACGAGAAGACTGTTATTGCTGCTAATTCTCTTACGGTCTTGTCAGAGGGTCAGAACGTCCTACAGCACCAGATTAATCTGCTGGAGGTCCTGGAAGATGACCACCTCCCAGTGGCTACATGAGGTCATCACTAGTTTGTAGGTCGACGACACTGTTTGGGTCTTTATCAGATCATCACAGGATGTGACCAATCTAGCGAACATAGCAGTGAACAATGGTGCAGAAAATGTTTGGCAGGGTCATCCTCTGGTGGAGATCCTCATTATATATAAGATCGGTGCACCCACTCCATGTTTCTGAGGGTGTGAGACTCAAAGCCATCGATATGCGAGGTGAGGTCTTGCCGAGAGGCCAGGTCTTGGTGCTGTTGTCCTTAAGCTTGTGAAGGGCCTTCATTACTTCATGTCTGCTGATTGGATGAGTACAACAATCATTACTGGTGGCAGTGGAGAGATGAGGGTTGGGCAAAGGAGGTAGGCGTTGAAAGTGTTCACTTCAGCAGGAAAGGTAGGCAACCACAGAGGTGATGTGGCTCTCTATGGACTTTCTTCCAAGGGTCACAACAGGCATTGCAGAGATGGTGGTATACCAAGCTTCAGGCTGCATCTTCCAATTTTGCAGAGAAGAATCTTAACCATTTGTTAATCTAATACCACATACAGAAACATGCATTGCTTATCATTAGATTGACACTAGCATTCTTCTTTTAGTTGAGAATATGCAAAACTGGTTATACTGATACATTATTTACCTTATTTGGACTATTGTTCTCATCTTTGTCGCCATATTTATTACAATGTTTCGGCCTTGTACACTCCGGCCTTCTTCAGGTGGTTGAAATGTCGAGCTAAATGGATGTCAGTTATCTCCTGTTAATTCCCCTCTCCAAGTTCTCCATTGCCTTAACCAGGTAAGGAACTCATACTCTTTGCGTCCTGTCACTGGATCTAACTAAGGACACATGGAAGTGAAGAACTTGGAGAGGGAAATTAACAGGAGATAACTGATAACTGACATCCATCAGACATGGCACATGGAACTAGAACAGTCTACCCCAGTGAGCAAAATAAAGGATTCAGTTCGACATTCCAACCACCTGAAGAAGGCTGGAGCGTACAACGGCCGAAACATTGTAATAAATATGACAACAAAGATGAGGATAATAGTCTGAATAAGGTAAATAATGTACATAATACCTCATCTCAGAAATATAGACAGATACTGATTATACTTATATACTTAAATATTTAGCTTTTTGATGAAAAAAAGCATTGTATTTTACACAACAAGTATTACTCAAAATAATCTTTTTCTTTGTCCGATTGAGCCACAGAGGAGCGTTTCGGTTAGCAAGGTCGATTTTACTGCTTTTAAACTACAATTCTCCATGATTTTCTCTCGTACATTCATATCTGCTCGATGCGTACCCAAATGTAAACAAATGACATCACACATTATGAAATGGACGATGTCCAACAATTATTTTAAGACATTTTTTTTATGTTTATACATTCTTTTTATAGATACAAATATTTAAGTAAATGCTCTGTTTATAATAAACAGTATTAACAACATGTACCGACCTGAATGTCCGAGAAATTTTCATAGAAAATATGTGTCCTCCGAGAATTGTAGTTTAAAAACAGTAAAATCAACCTTGCTAACCAAAACGCTCCTCTGTGGCTCAATCGGTAAAAGCACGTTAGGCTATATGACAGTTCTGTATAGGATACAGGTTCGATTCCTGTTGGAGGATGCATATTTTCTATGAAAATTTCTCGGACATTTAGCCCGGTAAATGTCAATAATACTGTTTATTATAAACAGCATTTACTTAAATATTTGTATCTATAAAAAGAACGTATAAATATAAAGAAAAATGTCTTAAAATAATTATCGGACTTTGTCCATTTCATAATATATTTTTACACAAACTTTACATCCTACAGAAATGTAAATCATGAACGGCCTACATTAGACTGACATTCTAGTATTCAAATTCAATAGCAAAGCATCCGAAAAAATGATAGAGAAGGAAAATTCTAACTTGCTACAGTCTTGCAATGCTAGATCACCACAGCTGAAAAAAATTAATTATATATATTTATTGTTATAATATAATTATATTATTGTTGAAGCCTCTCTAGTCTTGGGGTGCAGCCCATACTAGCCCATATATAAATTTGGCAATGCACTTAACCCAAATTTTATTCGTTAATCACACAAATCAAATACTTTTCAGGCTTGACAGAGTTTAAAAATGTCTGCGCAAACCATTTCCACCCTAAAACCCAAGGATATTTGCACGTGAGTGAATGTAATGAGCATGACTGGAATTTGAACCTTGCTGTGTGATTCTTCAATTCAAACCACGATGCATTACTCAATTGTGCCTTCCAATACCTTGTCCTCTTCTAATATTGTCCATTTTGATTTGACAATTGTGTGCTGCACCAACCATTGCTCAAAGGCAATCCTTCCCTAAGACAACAGGCTTTCTTCAATCTTTTAGGCACCATGTCTCTCCAGCATAAATGGCAACAGAATATAGCTAATGGATAGAATAATCTTACACTAAATATCTCTTTTCTGTTCCATATCTTCTCTTTTGGTTTATCAAATGTCAATGCTAAAGCTATTCATCTGTTTATATCTGCTAATCTTTCAGAGATTACTCATTCCAAGAGTGTAAACATGTTTACTTTTTCAACAACATCTCCAACTATAGTTATTTCATCAAAACAAGGAGAAATTACTTGGCATTTGTTTTCATGCCACTTTATATTTTGCAGATCTTTCCTTAGTTTGTATTATATTTTTGGTTTTATTTATTTATTTATTTTGAGTTTATATTATATTTATTTCTTTATTTTTAGTGAGTGCTGAGCTGGCAAAGTAAATATTTATTTATATGCCTACATTTACCCATTATATCAGTTTTCTTCTTTAAGAGTTTATTTTGGTTTTGAAAACTAATTATTGTTAGTTTTTCATCTAAGCATAATTTACAATTTTTACTGTTAATACTGTATGGGGCTGCTCTTTTTATAGTTTCCCCATTTGATTTTGGTGGGGGATATTGTTTTCTTTTTGGCTCCATATGTATTTTGATAGGATTGTATTGTTTGTGTATTTTTCTTTCATATGACATTTTGTGATTATAATATCTTTCTTTAAAGATTTTTTCTGTGGCCACTATGTAAATTTTTTGTCTGTGTTAATGTTATTATTTACAATAGCTTTGTATATTATGTCATTAGTTAAACATTTATTGTTAAGTGGATATTTTCTTTGTTTCTGCAGTTACATTTAATGGTGTTATTTAGCTACATGTTATTGTTAATGTTTTTGTAATTGTTATTATTGTTTTTGATGAGGATTTTTTTTATTGTACTTCATATTTTCTCCATGTTATCCATGCAGTTGTAACTAATTTTGATGTATTTTTGTTGATAATTTTTGATAATTTCCTATTTTTAGGGAAGTGTTTGTTACTTATTTCAAAGAATATTTTCCCTATTTTTGTTTTTATTTTATTGTTGCATGCTGAGGGTGTTATATATATATATATATATATATATATATATATATTTCTTTTTCTGTTATTTTTGTTTGAATTGTTTTCGTTTTTGTATTCTAGTTTGAATATCTACTGTTTCTTAGAATTGATTCATGTGTTTTTTTATTTTGATTGAATATTTTTATGCTATTGTCATTGCTCTGTCTATAGTATTCTCAGTATCCTTCTGTAGAACCATATTTCTGCTGCTTCAAGTCTTTTCTACATCTTTTTTACATCTGTGAGATCATCCAGCATTCACTGCCATATAGGAGGACTGATATTATGTGACTGTACAGTACTCTTTTCTTTGTTTCTGATAAAGCAATTTTTTTCATTAACTTTATTCTAGCTGCTATCCATTATATCCCCCACACCCCCTCCCTCAGATAAATGATTTTGAAAATATCTTACAATGTTTTCAACTGAACAATCCTAAGAAAATTTTTCTAAAGACAGATTTCCCCAAGTGTCCAATAATCAGTTTTCAGTTTGGAAAAGTATTCCCCAAATAAAACCTGTCAACAACTTAGCTTCCCCGAGTGTGGTGAACAGCCGTTGAGCGATTGACAATGTTTAACGGGATAATACAGTAAATACATCACCAGCTATAATTAAGAAATTATTTATAATTCATTTTTTTTCTTCTACAAGTAATTGTCTGGCAATTTTCAAAAGCCAATCCTGTCACTCAAAGTATTAAAAAAAGAGCTCATAGCAGACACAATAATGACGTCTTTAACAAACACAAAAAAGAAAATTCATTAGCAGAAAATAATGCATCGTGATTATATCAAATGTACATTTTGATCTTCAAAAATTTAAAAGCAATATTTGTTGATATCTTCTGTTTTCTTAATTCTTGTTCTTTTATTGTTTTCTCCTTAATAGTATATTTTTCTCATATTCTCTAACCCTTGTTAGTCCCTTCAATCTTAGTGACTTTATTGCCTTGCTGGGAGTAAAATGATTTAAAATATATACAGGGTGTAGATTGTCGCCATTTTATATTTTTAATTTCGCACATTGTTTGTTTTTGATTTTGTCAAGTGCACAGTATAGTAGGGTCAGTTGGGCACCATCTGTGAGAAAAAGAGCACCATGACACAATTCACTCGACTAGAAATTTGGAAACAGCATGTTGTAATGCTTGGTATTCTCACCAGAAACTCCAATACAAACATTTCAGAGTGTTTGGGTGTCAATCTGAGGACAGTGCAAAGGATTTGGAAAAAGTTCGATGAGCCTAATGGTGATTACAAAGGTGTTTGGAGTGATCGCTAGTGATGGTGGTGTTATGCCTCCATTCATCATCCATGCACCATGCCACACAAGTAGGAGAACCCAGTCATGGCTGTCAGACAATTTCTGCAGCCACATCACCACTTACATCTGGCTACCTACCTCCAGCCCTTGATGTGTTGGGTGCAGTTGAGAAAGAGATCAATAAAACTCCTTGTAATGCCAAAGATGAACTTAAACAAGTCCAGAAGAGTTGCAGGACATTCTGAAGAAGTCTGGGGGCTGTGGTTGAAACCAATGGTGATTTTATTGAATAAATTTAGTCTTTTGTATTTCAAGATATTTTTGTGTAATTTTGGTAAATATATCTGTTAAAATGTGATATCAGTATTATTTTCATTTTTGGGTAACTTAAACGACAATTTATCCATCGCAGTGTGTGTGTGTGTGTGTGTGTGTGTGTGTGTGTGTGTGTGTGTGTGTGTGTGTGTGTGTGTGTGTGTGTGAAAATAAATATCAATGGGCATGTGGCTGAGTGGTTAGAATGTTTGCTTTCTAACCATGAAACCCGGGTTCGAATCTCACCACAGCTGATTTGACAGGAAGTAAACATGCTGGGGCCACCCCCCCCCCCTCCAGACTTTGGAAAGTGCCTGAAAATCATACCATGTGTTGACCCAAGCCTTGTGAGTGAAATTGGGTAGATGGAACCCTTGGGGTCTGTCGATAGCTGTGCTAACACAAAGTCACAAGTCTTCATGGCCGAGGGTTTGAGTGAACTGGCCTTCTTCATACTGTTGATCACACTAGATAACACCCTCTCTCCCAGAACTAACTGTGACTAAGGTCTGCTCAGCATACTTGCAGTATAAAACTCAGGTTGGGTCTGTGGGTGTTGAACAAACACAAATGTGCCTGTGCAAGCGTCTGCAATAAGGATTAGCTAACCACCCTAATAGACGGGTATCCTTGAATATGAGTGTCCAGCTACTAATTAATATTAATATATATAGTCCTGTTAGAGGGCACATCTTTTTCTTTATATATATATGTGTGTGTGTTCAAGAAGTTTTGATATGGTCAAATTGGAAGCAGATCTCTAAAATTACTTATAATCTGTTGTTAAATGTGGCAAGTAATGGTTTGCTAATTTTAACACCTCCAAAATGAAAATGCTCTCTGACAAGGCTATATATATATATATATATATATATATATATATATAGTGTTGTCAGAAATATCACCACTTATATCAAAACTTACACCACTTCCTGTTTCTTTTGCTAACTAATGATTGGATTTCTCTGTATTCTTGGAAACAGTAAATTATGAATTTATATGTGTGTTTAAAACTCAGTAAATTTAAATATAAGTTCTTCCAATATTTGCTTGCAGATGAAACAGAACTAATGCATTTAATTTAATTATATAATTAAATTAAAAATTTTTAGCTTCCATTTTTGAAACATGGTTATTACTGTGTAGTGAAAAAAAAAACATTTTAAATCAGTTAATTTATAATATATATATATATATATATATATATATATATATATATATATATATATATATTAGCAAGTTTTGTTAACTTCAACTGAAATAGTTTATTTTGTATTTTTTGAATAAGTTGTTCTAAATCTAGTTCAAAATTGGGGAATGTCAAAGGTCAAACCTTTTGTTTAATCACTTTCAACAGTCTCACTTATTTTCAAGGCTGAATGTTATCAGTATTTTAGATAAAATTTCTGTTAGTTACAAATGCCGAGATGGATTCTTCCTGTCTATATATATAACTAAGTAACCAACAGTGCCAGGAGCTTAAACGCACACCACATAATCCTTTATAAATCAGAACAAAAACAAACTCTAGTGAATTAATTATGGGTTCTGTGATATGTCTAAAGAAACAGTGAATCACTTGAGAGATAAACAAATTACCATATATAGTCACATAACACGTGATATGATATTGTGTGGACCAAGGTTTGAATATGAGAATGATATCTCTGGGCTAAGATTTCCTGCTGGCCGGTCCAGCTACATGAGAATGTTGGACTTTAATGGAGTCCAAAGAAGATAAAGAAACAAACAAGACCGATATACATATATGCAAACAAACATATATTATGGGTAAACAAACATATTAATACACAAAGACATGAAAAATTACAGAGTGTTTGTATGGAGAAGTTATGTGTGTGTTGAGTGTCCGTACGAACGCGTATATTGTTTTTAGCGTGTTCCCAGAATTTGGGAAACGCTGTATGTGTGAGATGTCACATATTGGTGTAAGTGGAAAAAGAACGATTTTACCTCGTCTCCATGTGAGGTTGCGGCCCAAGGCCTGGGTCGAAAAAGAGAGAGAGAGAGAGAGAGAGAGAAGGGTCAGCCAGTATTTATAGTCAGAGGATAGAGACCCCTGTTGAAGGATTAAGGAAATGAGGAGGAGCTAACTGCGACAATATCTTGCATATCGTGTGACCCAAAAATTTTCACTTATAAAAAAATGATTTTATTATATATCTCATGCATCATGCGAGTCCCTTTTTTGAGAGACCAAATTACAATAAACTTTTTTCCACTATCTCTTTATCCCATCTTCTAGTTAAATAAGTGAAAAAAGTATAAGAGAATGTTAAAAGTATCATTAGTAATGCTATCCTCATTGCGTAAATGCGTACACCTATAAACAGCCAAACGAGAAACAGCTCAACATCTTATAGATGCAAACAATAGAAAAAAATGCATACTCACTATGTTTGTATTTTATAATATGATACTAATATGTGAATATTACATGCATTATTATTGGATACAGTTAAGTAAAGCATCATTTTTATCAAAATCATGTTTTAGCACCTTGCTAACACTTTTTTATCAATGTCAATTTTTGTGCAATTCTGTGCAAAAAGTGGATCACAGAGCCATGATATTTTTATCACTTCTAATTGGTCAGTTAATATTTAAATCATGTTCTCAACTACATCCAAATTACATCAACCTAGTTCTTGACCTGATAAAAAAATAATTTCGCCAAAAATCTGTCACTGCCTTTTGGAGCCTATCACGTGATTACATGATACATATATATAATATGCTATATATATATATATATATATATTAAGGCATAAAAAACAATTTATTTTATTATAGGCCATGATAGATTTAAAATAAAAACACCAGTCGACCGGTTTCGTCTCCTCTCATCAGAACTGTTAACGGGGAATAGAAAATATGAAGAACAAGAAAGTCTGTAATGGATGACATGAATAAATGGGCAGGGAAGAGAAAAAATATATATATATATAATAAAAGTAATACCAACAAAGATGCCAGAGACACAGCACAGCAAGCCCAAGCAAACAGTCTCTTTGTTTACAAAGAGCCGGTCGCCTGGACCTGATGTACAGCGACTCCAAAACCTTAAGATGGAATACTGAGTGTGCCCTGGCCAAAACAGAAAACCAGGTCACACTGAAATGCAAAGTACAAGTAGGATTCTTTATAAAATGATCCGCTATCGACGACCCATACGTATTCCGAATGGAATCGCCCACCGAAAAATTTTTATGAAGTATTTTCTCAGGCACGTGCTGTTTAATTCTGCCGTCCAAACGCTGTGTCGCTTCACCCATGTAGTCACATCCACAACCATATTTGAAACAATAAATGACAGAGTTAATATGGTGGTGGTGGTGGGGGGGGGGGTAGAACATCCTTACACACAGACGAAAGGACAGACCTGGCTTGAAAAGTACAGCTGTACTTTCTGACTATATATATATATATATATATATATATATATATATATATATATATATATATATATATATATATGCATATATATATATATATATATATATATATATATATATATGTATATATATATATATGCATATATATATGTATATGTATATATATATATATATGCATATATATATGCATATATATATATATATATATATATGTATATATATATATATATATATGCATATATATATGTATATATATATATATATGTATATATATATATATATATGCATATATATATGTATATATATATATATGCATATATATATGTATATATATATATATATATATGCATATATATATATATATATATATATGCATATATATATATATATGCATATATATATATATGCATATATATATGGGTGTATATATATATATATATATATATATGCATATATATATATATGCATATATATATGTGTATATATATATATATATATATGTATATATATATATAAATATATGCATATATATATGTATATATATATATATATATATATATATATATATAATATAATATATACATATAAATACTAGGCACAAGTTCGTCTTTCCTATCTCTCTTGATTTCTCACGCTACTAAAATGTAGCTGTAAAAGAAATTGCGTCTTGACCCCTTGCTGGTGGATGCTATGAAAACATATTCACACACACAGACTTGTACATATGAAACTTTTCAAACTTCATTACAAACTAACATATTACGAATATTCAACTACAAGCAACGAAACTTAATTACAAACATTACGGAACATTCACTCCTTCAACTCTTCTAAACTTAAAAGTTTATCAACATATTTTCAGCTTTACAGAATTCCTTCAACTCTCTAACAGTGAACATTTTGAATGGCAAGTTCATTCAACTTTTTATGAGTCCAGATAAAAAGTATTTCATTAGTAAAGACTTTAATTCCAGTCAAAGGGAAGTAGCCCTATGCTTACACATCATTATATAAATATTAATGTTGTTGCACAATTTTGTGTTCCTTATTGTTTCATATTTTGTGGTATTTTGTGTTAAATAGAAATTCTAGAGGTCATTTAATACTGAAATTAAATTCTATCGAGAGCACCACCTCTACAACGATTATTTTAAATACAGCTGTACTTTCTGACTACATATGAATGGGTATATATAGTTTGGTCAATGACGTAGCCAGGACCAGCAGTACATATGCTAATTTTATATCTTGTGTATGATGTGACTCCCTTAAAATTAGCTTCAAATTTAGGTCTTCAAAATTCGCATGATACGCGAGTATACACGGTATATGAAGAAAAAGAGACAAGAGGAAAGATTATTCTTAGCCAATTTCTTGTCTCTTTTTATTAATTTTGTTCCTTTACAGATACACTCTATCTGAAAATAATTTATATATATATATATATATATATATATATATATATATATACATATATATATATATATATATATATATATATATATTCATACATGTTTCATTAAATAATATAGATAAGTGCTGTCTATATATTTTATGTAAGTTCTTTTTATATCGTCTGATAAGCTTAATAACATTATCGTTAAACAATGAAAGAAAATCACAATATTGATACATGTTTTTTAATCCAATTTAAGCTTTCGGCTTACATAAGCCATTATCAAAGATGACAATATATTAAGCAATATTAATCAAAGATGACAATATATTAAGCAATACACGAACAAGAAATTGATGATAGTCTGTTTTTGTTTACATGGATGATTTCCAAGCAACGATAAACACGTGCATATAAGACGCTGAAAGCGAAAATCGCACAACAGCTCATGACGTCACACATGACCACGCGAGAGTGAATCCGATGAGTATTGAGTATGGAAAGCTGTTGGCTTCTGTTACTAATTATAGGCATTTATACTTGTATCATGTAACTTTTGAAGACCTAATTTTGAAGCTAATTTGACTCCAGAAAATAGATATATAGTTTTCGTCAACGATGTAGCCACGGCCAGCAGTACTTTTGCTAATTTTATATCTTGTGTATAATGTGACCCCCTTAAAATTAGCTTCAAAATTAAGTCATTAAAAGTCAAATGATATGTGAGTATAGGTGGTAATAAATTTTCTTATCACAACTTTGTTCACTTTGGGGGTGATGTGGAACCAACTCCCAACAGGATGTTTCCCCGATCACTACGATCTTAATCTGTTTAAAACTAGGGTTAATCATTATCTTCCCCTCCTATACACACAAATTGCCTCTTGACATAACTACCTCAAGTGGCTCCAAGCCTTGTAAAGAGTCCTTACTGTAAAAAAAAAAGATCCTTGACAGCAGCTTGAACACAGCAGCTAAGTTATCCGATTATGCATCTGATTTTTATTGATGTGATTGTAAATCATTGAGGGGGCACCTATACGTGTATGCACGTGTACAGGTATATATGAGAAATAAGTGTATGTGTGTATCTATGTGTACAAGTATAAATGAGAAAAAAAAGGCTCTAAACTGTGCATATATATGTGTGTGTGTGTGTGTGTTTTAAAAACACATACATGTATGTACACATTTTAGTAGAGGGTTGTCATAGAGATAAATGTTTTGTGGGGCCCAAAACAATTTAGAATTTAGCCTTAAGTTTTCAAAGGCTGCCAAGATGGTTAGTAACAAGAACATTTTAAATTTCCACTACCTCCTTGCTTTTTTTCTTGTATTTCTTTCATTTTTGCATAATAGTTTGTTAAAGTAAAACCCTGTAAAAATATTACAATTTCTATGGCCCTGATGCACAGGTATATATATATATATATATATATATATATATATATGTGTGTGTGTGTGTGTGTGTGTGTGTGTGTGTGTGTGTGTGTGTGTGTGTGTAAAATTTCAGATAGAATATATTTGTAAAAGGGTAATATGAATAATGACAAAAGGAAAACTTATCTTAGCCGACATGTTTCGTCTATGAGAGACTTTTGCCTTGATAAAGTTCTTCAGAAGATGAAATGTGTTAGCTAAGTTTTCCTATTGTCTTTTTTCATGTATATATGTAGATACGTGTACAAGTGTACGAAAAGTCTCTAATATATGTATATGCCTGGGTGTATGTGTATGTATATGTATATATGAACACTACAGTTCAAAAGTTTGAGACTTCCCCTGGTAATTTTTTTAAATTGGCCCCCAAAGTAATTGTTTTTGTACTTTAAATAAGAGAAAAATATTTTACATGGTTTAAAAAAAAATGAGACATGATTTTTCATTAGAAATTTTATTATGACAAAAAGAGAAAAAGCATTTAATGATTAAATTTTGTTCTCGTCAAAATAACCTCTTTTAACCTTGATTACTGCAACACAAATATATATATATATATATATATATATATACATATAAGAAATTGCAGATATTTTTATATATATTGCTCAATATAAAAAATATTAAAATAATATCAAAAATAGAGCATAATGATATTATATGAAAAAAAATTACTTAACTTTTAAATATCAAATTTATCTCGACATCAATGTTTCTTAGTAAAATTTCATATAATATCATATATATATATATATATATATAAGGCTACCAGTGCTTTCGGCAAACTTCACCACCGTTTGTGGAATGAGCGGGGTATTCGGCTGGATACAAAAATTTGGGTTTACAGACCTGTTGTAATTGCCATCCTTTTTGTACGGCTCAGAGACGTGAACTCCATACAGGTACCATATACACCAGCTGGATGTTTTCCATAAAAGCTGTCTGCGTGCAATGTGTGGAGTTAAACTTAAAGATAGGACATCCAATATAGACCTGTTTAACAGATGTAATATTGGAGGAACTGAGACTTTTCTCATACAGTCTCAGTTACAGTGGACAGGTCATGTCTTGATAATGTCTGATGACAGGATACACAAGATCCTAATGTACAGCCAGTTTGACCAGGGCTACAGGAATGTAGGACGCCCATGGCTAAGATACAAAGAAAAGCTGAAGAGCAACTTGTCAGCTGTCAATATACCATGTAACACCCTTGAGCGCTTAGCCTTGGAGTGGGTAGAATGGAGATCAACGTGTTTTAGTGGACTCAGCAATTCTCAATCTGCTTGTCTGAATCATCTTCAAGAAGCGAGAGCAAGATCTAAAAGGTCAGCCAATCTAACAGTGATCTCATCTCACAATCCTCACTCATGCTCCATATGTGGCCTCCTTTGTAAATCACTAACGGGTCTTAAATGCCACTTAAGATTATCGCACAAAATTTCATAACTGAATCGACTAAACCGATGGAAATTATTTTGTTATTCATAAAATTCGGTAGCATCCGAGACAAAAAATTAAATGCGAATCGTAATATAACACATTTAAAAATAAACCAGATTTCAATTCGCCTTTAATTTTTCGTCTCGGATGCTACCGAATTTTACCAATAACAAAATAATTTCCATGCCTGAGGATGACTGAATGTACAGTTGAAAGTACTAGTATATTAAAGAAAGACCTTATACAGTTTATAATTTTAAAAACAAGGATCATAACATTTATTGAGGTATTTATAAGTTAATGCACTTTTAAAATTTTGTTTGCGAAAGGATTTCGCCATTTTATATCATTAACCATACTAATGTACTTTTTGTATGAATGATTGATTGTAATATAAATTGAACTGCACCACATATTTGATATATATATATATATATATATATATATATATATATATATATATATATATATATTTATGTATATAGGTACATTTAAACATGCAATTAAGTAGATTTATGGTCTTTGGTATATTTTCTTTGACAAAAAATAGTGCTTTCTGTCTAAACAAACATCAAACAGAAAAATCTATGATTGCAAAATTAATGCCTGTATAAGCTTTCTAAGATTTCTTTCTCCCAAATGTAATTATAAACCAGAATATGTTTTCCCAGCAAAAAAGAATCAATGTATAATTTCCCAGTGGAAGCTAAACTATGAGTAATTGAATATTCGCTAGATGGCATTAAATCTTTTATCGATGAACACACAATACTCATCTTGGAAAGGCTTGTAATCAATTAATACATTACCACATTAGTTTAATTATAAAACAAACATAGCTGGAAGTTAGTAGGAATAAAATTAATTAAATAATCCTCCCAATTGTAGATTAATGCTTGAATTACCCACACATCCAGACTTACTCTCATTAATAGTGCTTTTTTTAGTCATATTCTCTAATACTCAGTAAGCGCTTGTTTCTTAGTGGCTTTATTGCCTTGTTTGGGGTGAAATGATTAATAATGAAGAAAAAATTGGTGCAATGAGTAATACCATACCTAATACATAGGTAGAATGATTATTGTGAAAAATGGCTCAAAATAAAGTTTGATGACATAATAAAATTGTTGGATTATCAGTAAAGCTAAAAATAATCTAACCATTACAAAAGGAATAAATATAGGAAAAGCCATTAATACCAATCGTATGGCTGAGATATGTAAATGATACTGTCATACTCTGGCCTCATCAGATAGCTGTACAAATATTACTGGGAATACCAGGATATCTGGACCATTAGAAGCCACCATATGTGGAGAATATATATACTAGATACTTCAAATACTTAGGTGCAATTTTCAACAGTGGCACCAAGAAGGAAACTGCCATCGGTGACATAATTAGCATCTACAGCAGCAATGTTGGAATGCTCTGTCTACTACCCAAAAAGCAGCAGGAACGATGTCAAGGTTACCATCTACAAGACCATACTGCAACCACTTCTTCCAAAGTGATGCGAGTTCTGAACATTGACAGTGTCAACCAAGAGTTGTTTGTAGGCAGATAATGTGAGGATCCTTCAGTTGATTAAGGGAGTCAGGTGTTGGGACAAGATATGGAATGGTAACATCAGACAAGAACTGGGGAAGAAGAGAACCCAGACAATCATTGAGGAATCTCAGCTGAGATGTTATGGGTATGCCTGGTACTTGGATAACTCAGGAATCCTGAAATGATGGTACAACAGGAAACCAACCGCCAAGATACTAGTGGGCTGTCCCATGAAAAGATGGATCCATGATATCACAAAGGCAGTTGAGCAATGAGGGTCCATGATGATAAACATCAAAGATATTTCTCTTAATTGATGTTGTCCCCAAGTCCACCTCGACCAGCTATGGGTAAATAGTAAACCTCTCAAACTGGAATCAAAGCACTATGAAAATATAAAAATAAATTTTATAGTAAAAATACTAGTAATAGAGTTTAATAGTAAAAAAAAAAAAAAAATTACCAGTGCTCCCAAGAAAATTGAATTTCAGCATTAAATGACTTATAAGGAGTTGATCAACCAACCAAAGATGTTTCAAGACAGAAGAGCATGGTGGTGCTTCTGGACTGACCAGTTGTACGACTAATAAAGAGGTGGGTGAAGTGAGGTTTTAATACTTTAAGGTTATTTTAGAAAAGCTTCCTTTAAATATAAAGGAAATATCATTAAAAAGAATTTCTTTTTTTAAAAATCCAAACCATGCGTCCTGGGTACGACGTTAAACTGCATCCAACAGCAAGGCCTCTGATCAGGAGGTTTTGAGGAAACGTGGAACCACCTCTTAATTGCTGGTGTTCCCAGGTCCACCCTGACCCGGGGTGGTAGCACCTGTTGGGGGTCCCAGCTATGGGCAAATAGTGAACTTCCGGGTCTTTTCCAAATTTCCAGGTCTTTTCCAGCACATTTCTTTTTGAAAAAATATTATTACCAGCTATACATTTTTGAAAAAATGTTGTTGCCGGCTGTAAGTTTTTGGAAAAATATTATTACCAGCTATACGTTTTTGAAAAAATATTATTACCAGCTATACGTTTTTGGAAAAATATTATTACCAGCTATACGTTTTTGAAAAAATCTTATTACCAGCTATACGTTTTTGGAAAAACAATATTACCAGCTATACTTTTTTGAAAAACAATATTGCCAGCTATACTTTTTTGAAAAAACAATATTACCAGCTATACTTTTTTGAAAAACAATATTACCAGATATACTTTTTTGAAAAAACAATATTACCAGCTATACTTTTTTGAAAAACAATATTACCAGATATACTTTTTTGAAAAAACAATATTACCAGCTATATTTTTTTGAAAAACAATATTACCAGCTATACTTTTTTGAAAAAGAAGAAAAAAAACCCTTTTCAGCATTAAATAGCCCAACGAAGGTCGATATGCTGGTTAAACAAACAAACTATCTATCTATCCAAACCATAGAGAAAGCAACAGGAAACCATTCCACTCTTTTCAAAGAATGCTTGGCAATTCTCAGATATATTTATATTTTAAATCAATTCACCCTGAGCAAGGCAATAATGCCACTAAGACGCAAAGTGTTTACTGGGAATGAAAGAGAATGAGAAGACTGTAGAAGGAACCGGAAGCCCAATCTTGAACAGGAAACAAGGGAAAAACCTCTACTCCTGTTCAAAAGACCGGAGAAGAGTGTAGACCAGACAATAGGCAAACCTATCTACTTCTACTACTGAGAGGAAAAAAATAGTAAATAAAAAAATAGATTGTAAATAAAATTTCAGAGTTTAGGTGGTAACACCAGAAGCATGGAGTTGAAGTAGACTTTAGAAGGAACTGGAAACCTAATCTTAAACAGGAAACAAGGGATAAACCTCTACTGTTCAAAAGACAGAAGTGGAGTGTGAACTGGTCCATAGGCAAACCTATCTTCTTCTATTAAGAAAAAAAGTGTAAATAAATAGTAAATAAAAGTTCAAAGTTTGAGCAGAGATACTAGAAGTATAGAGTTGTAGACTTTAGAAGGAACCAGAAACCCAATCCTAAACAGGAAACAACTGAGAAACCTCTACTCCTGTTCAAAAGACAGGGAGGAATGTGAAACGAACAATAGGTAAACCTATCTACATCTGTTGATCTGAAATTTCTTCATGATCATTACATGACAATGATAAATTTGGAACAATGTAAA
This sequence comes from Acanthosepion esculentum, assembly GCA_964036315.1. NCBI lineage: Eukaryota > Metazoa > Mollusca > Cephalopoda > Sepiida > Sepiidae > Acanthosepion > Acanthosepion esculentum. The sequence continues at coordinate 61,012,501 of OZ038508.1, read as the reverse complement.
AGCTTTATCTCTATACACATACACTTCAAGTTCTTTGATTACTCGTGAGGAAAAAAGTTCTTGGCCTGACCCACTTCCATGAAATCAGTTTTTCAATGATCAAAATAGTGAATATGTAGACCAGCATGTATCTTTCATGAGTCTTAGTCATTCGTCTTGGTTAGGCGAAGAACCTATTAGCACCATCACCATTATATAATTTGGTGAATGTTTAAAAGCTTATCTACATATAAATGCACATTGATTACTTTTCTTACTCAAAAACGTCAGTATAAACATCATTTGCATCTGCACATAATGTGAATTATTTAAGCTAAGTGTCCAGGCAGATGAATTTGAAATCAGCTATAGAGAAAGGTTATTCTTATATTCTTGCTTAGCAGATTTTGAAAATAGGAAGCCTGATTTTAATACATCAACATCCGTCCCATGACCAAGTGTGGTTATAGGGTCACTGCACAGTTGAGGACCTGACCAGCTCCCACAATATGACTCAGTTGTGTGCCGATGTATGAGTCTCTGCAAATGATCTTCCAGTTCACTCAGTGAGATCAGTCCATTTTTGACTCAGTCTCCTGCTTCTTCTCTTACCTAAGATGGAACCTTGTAAGATAGCAGTGGAAAGATTGTTGGCTCTAATGACATTTATATATCATTTAAAATTTCTCTTTTTGGCATTGGGGATGTTCAGGTGGCATAACAGATAGCAGCTTGAAATGAGAAATCAGAGAACAGAGTTCAAATTCTTGTCAAGTTCCTTGTAAATACCCTTAGGAAAGGTATGAATTCATCTCTCCTCCTATCTATGGGCTGTATAGTAAGATTTGTATTTACAAAAAAATCATTGTTATTCACAAAAATTTCTAATGCAATATTAACTCACAAAAAAGAATTATTCATACAATTCAGAATATGTTTTGACTTTAAATAACCCACAAAGGGTTGATAAGCCATAAAAACAAATCAATCTTGAGAGTGGGCATGAGCTCTTCCACATGCAGCTATTAGTTTTAATTTAACCACTGAAGACTATAAGGGTTCAGGAGATCTGTAACGTGATGACTGATAGAGCGAAATATTTGCCTTTTCGTATAATGCCTTATAAATAATTTCTTGCCTTTTAAATAATACCTTCTAAATAATTTCTTACCTTTTAAATAATGCCTTATAAATAATTCCTTGCCTTTTAAATAATGCCTTCTAAATAATTTCTTACCTTTTAAATAATGCCTTATAAATAATTTCTTGCCTTTTAAATAATGCCTTGTAAATAATTTCTTGCCTTTTAATTAATGCCTTCTAAATAATTTCTTCTTGCCTTTTTAAATAATGCCTTCTAAAGAATTTCTTCAATTCCAGTTCAGCCAGTTAGATCACTGGGTTAGTGTGCAGAAGTATCCCATTCCTCAGTGCAATGGAAGTTGGCAGCGCCCATCTCCTCTTCCAGTAACATGCCACTGGTTATAATGAGTTAGTTGCTACCAGTAGCAAGAAATAATCCCTAATTTGACCCATTGGAATAAGTGGAATCAATATAGTCTGGATAAGAACCAGTTATCTATATCCTAGATTGACTGCCATTCATGGCAAGAGAGTTCAGTCTACCCTACTATTTATTCATAGCTAGAGGGAGACCAAGATCAAAAAGGGCAATTTACTTTTCTATTTAACCAAAGCTATCCTACTATTTACTCAGAGACCAAGAGACTCTAAGATGAAAAAGCCAAATCTACCTTACTATTTACCCATGGATAGAAAGCCAGTCTACCCTACTATTTCATCATCATTATTCGACCATAGTTGGGATCATCAAACCAATGCAAATGATCCTTTCCTTAGCTGTATACTATGTGCTATGCCAGGGCTACATGTAGTTTTGAATTCAGGATTACTTTCTCCTAGATCGGTTGCCACTCAAGGCTATAGAACCCAGTCTGTTCTGCTATTTACTCATAGCCGGGGGGAGAAGAAGAAGATTCATATCTTCCCCAAGAATATTAGCATGTAAGTGTATGTAATGGATTTGACTGGAATTTGAACTCAGCTCTCCGATTCCTTAATCTGAGCCACTATCCATTACTCCACAGTGCCTCCTTAAATGTGTAGTTGCATTAAAGTAAACATCCCTTAAGCTCAATAAAGTCCTAAAAGACAAAATGTGTCATGCAAAAACATTTTCCACTAAAATTGTTCTTGATATATAAAAAAAATTGATATTGCCATGGTTCCCAAAATGGGGCACATGCCCCACAAGGAAGTAATTTGATTTTTAAGGGGGATAATTCAAGAATTAATTAACAGTGAATTTTTTCTAGTGAGTCTGTATGAGTATGAGTGCGTGTGCTACAAATTACAGTCACCACAAATTATAGATCTCCTGAACCCTTCTAAATAGGTAAAAATGCCAATCTGCACTAATATTTAACTGTTGCTAGTAAGACTAATCTAGCCTAATATTTGATAATAACCAAAGAGAAACATAGACTGAAAAGCCCAGTATACCCTACTATTTATCTATAGTGAGAAAGTCCAGTGTACCCTACTCTTTACAAATAACTAATGATTACGAGAAAGCCCAGTCTAGACTACTATTAATTCATAGCCAAAAGGTGACCAAGGTAAAAAAATTCCAATCTACCCTACTATTTAACCGTTGATAGCAAACCCAATCTGACCTAATATTTACTCAGAGCCAAAGAGAAACAAAAGCCAAAAAGCCCAGTGTTCGCTCCTGTTTACCCAGAGTGAGGTAATGAAGAAAAAAAAATAGTAAATAAAATTTCAGAGTTTGGGCGTAGATGTTAGAAGTATAAAGTTGAAGTAGAATTTAGAAAGAACCAGAAAACCAATCTGAAACAAGAAACTGCCATATAGAAGGGTCGATATTACATAACAGTTCAGTACTCTTTTCTTTGTTTCTAAAGAGATTTCCTGTTTTTTTTTAATAATTTGCTTAGCTTTTGCAAGGCCTTTTTTACTATCCCAGTTCAGATTCAGATTTTGGAGTTTTATTTTTCATCCTGTCTAAAAGCAAACAATATTTATCGCCTTACAATATCGCCTTGCTCCTACTCTGCCATTCATTTAGATAAATTCATTAGGTAGGTTTATTTGTTATTTCCCTTGACACCAATTGCTTTCATTATGTCCTGTGAGTGTTAAATTCTCCAAGCCTTCTTTCCTCATTATGCATTGCAATAAATATATATGCAGGGGGTGATCATTAAATTGTCGCTATTTTACATTTTTAATTTTGTGCATGCGCACCACTTGTTTCTGATTTTGTTGACTGCACAGTATAGTAGGGTCAGTTGGGCACCATCTGAGAAAAAGAGCACCATGACGCAATTCACTCTCCCAGAAATTTGGAAACGACATGCTGTACTGCTTGACATACATACCTGGAAACTCCAATATGAACATTTCAGAGTGTTTGGGTGCCAATCTGAGGAAAGTGCAGAGGATTCGGAAAGAGTTGGATAAGTCTAATGGTAATTATGAAGGTACAGCAGCTCGGAAAACTCTCTGTGATCTGATAAGAACTGAATTTGTTAGTGAGGGCCTCAGATTCAACACAGAAGCCTACATCAAGTGCCTTGAGAAGGTAGTGCTGTCAAGAAGGTGGCTGCAGGAAGTCCTTATGTCTGGCAACAAGACTCTGCATCATGTCACGCAAGCAGGAGAACTCAGTCATGGCTGTCAGATAATTTCTGGGACATCACCCCTTATATCTGGCCATCTAGATCCCCAGACTCTACCCCTTTGATTATTATGTGTGGGTTGCAGTTGAGGGAGAGATCAACAAAACCCCTTGTAAGACCAAAGATGAACTGAAGGCCAGGATTATGGCAGAATTCACCAATTTAAACAAGAAGACCATCCAGAAGAGATGCAGGAGATTTCGAAGTTTCTGGTTGAAGCCAGTGACGATTTTATTGCATAAATTTACTCTTTAGTATTTCTAGATAGTAGATATTTTTGTGTAATTTTGGTAAATATACCTGTTAAAATGAGATCTCAGTGTTATTTTAATTTTTGCATAATTTAGATGACAATTTATCCATCGCATAAGTAGCTAACTAGCACCTTTATCCACTGTGCCAGTGGATAAAGGTGTTAGATCCAGTGACAAGACCCAAAGAGTGTGAGTTCAATACCCGGTTAAGGCAGTGGAGAACTTGGAGATGGGAATTAACAGGAGATAACTGATAACTGACATCCATTAAACATCGCACGTGGAACTAGAACAGTCTACCCCAGTGAACAAAATAAAGGGTTCAGTTCAACATTCCAACCACCTGAAGAAGGCCAGAGCATACAACGGTCGAAATGTTGTAATAAATATGGCGACAAAAATGAGGACAATCGTCCAAATAATGTAAATAGTGGATCTTTATATCTGAATATATACATTCAATTACTTAATAGTTGCCCCCCACCTTTTCGAGTGGTGGGGAGCTTACTCCTATGCAGTCTGTAGTGGATCTAGGAAGGCTGCGTGAATATTTAAGATTGTGCTGCAAATAAAATATGCAATATCCACAAACATAAATTATAAGAAATGGCCAAATGGTAACGATATTCAATCACGACAAGAAATACATGTTTGAAACAACAGATTAAATTTGATATACACAATTTACAATTTCTTTGTAATGATGTGTGCAAAAGTATATTTTAGAGAAAAAGTTCTTTGCTGTTTCGGAAATGTTCAATGTCTAAAAAGTTGTCTGTCTTTGATTGAAAGGCTGAATTTAACTTAGACAAAAGATTTTTCTATGAAAGATATTAAGTGAAAAAGTTTGTTGTGTAAATTTTTCTAATCTCTCATAAAGAAAGTTTGTTTCTTTGGCGGCACACAATTCCCGTGTGTATCTTTTGCGTGTGTAAATTTCAAATGCGACGAAAATTCGTTTGTTGTTTCTATTTATAGTTTTTTTTAACAACAAAATCGGCTCCATGAGGCTTGGTAGCTTGTTGCAAATTTTTCTGAGAAATGCATGGGCGAATCTTGTATTTTTTATTTTTTAGCCAATAGAATTTCTTGAAACATTTAAATTAGGGATGAATTTGAGAAAGATTTTTTTTATGTCAGTTGAGTCTACTTTTGCACAAATTTCGACTGTTTTGTTATGGAAATTTCTCGAAGCTTATTTTTATTTAACAACCAATGAAATTCAAGAAAGTGTTTCAAATTGGAATGAGGGTTACTAAAAGTCCATATATTTTCAGCCCCACCAACAGGACTACACACAAATAAGGAGAAATTAAAATAGGAAGTGTCTGCGTGTGAAGGCTGGAGAAGATTTACTAGTCTTCAAAAGCATCATGAGAAATCCCGGCTTCTAAAACCAAATAAAATATGCAACTTTCTCAGCCAGAAGGTAATACATTTTGTTTGATTTTCTTCAATTAGATAAATATAAATTGTCAAATTTTAAATGTGGATTTTGTAGTTTTATCATGATGATAAAATAGAAAAAAGTGGTTTGCACGAACAAAAATACGTCACTAAGTTTATATATAAAATTTCCGGAAACGTAACAGTCCTTTAAATTGCCGATATTACACTTTGGCTTTTGAATGTGAAACGCGGCGTCTCTCAATACAAGGGGAGGCCATTCAGTAATAAAACGCATTTTAGTTAGTAAGGGTTATTTCCCTTAGGAAGAATATTTCTTCCAAGATGCAGCCGTGGAAATTACGCTTAAGTTTTGATAATTTTTTTTCCTTATTTTGAAACATAAATTTACATATGTCCATAATATATATTCATTATGCTGAAGATTGTGTTCATATAAATTATCGCAGCGACGGATGGATGTTACAGAAAAATTAGAATTTATATAACTTATATTATTGTTAGAAATGCAATTAATATTAAAAATATCCCAGCAGACGTAAATTTAACAAAAATATTTGAAGACCAGCTAATAAAAGTCAGAAGATCATAGTGTTTAGCTCAGTATCTCACTGTGTAATAAATATTTTCTTCTGTTATTCCTGCATTCAATATGATCTGTGAGTGAAACAAAATTGCCAAGCCCTCTTTTCTTATTATGTACTTCAGAAATTTCAACCATGCAATACCAGAGAGAGAGAGAGAGAGAGTAAAGATAGTGAGAAAAAAAATCAAAGATAAGGAAAGAGAAAGAGAAAGCAAAGATAATGAGAAAGAAAGCATAGAGAGTGAGAGAGCAAAAGAAAGCAAAGAGAGAAAATAATTAAAGATAGTGAGAGAGAAAGAGGAAGAAAAGATGAGAGAAAATAATAATAACTCCCTTTACCCACTCCCTTCAAATTCAGGTGAGCTGAGGAAAAAGACAGAAAGAAATTCATGAGTCTATGTGAAATTTTCTTTAGAACAATGTAAACTTTGATTTCACACAGATTGGTGAGTGAGCTGAGAAAAAGATGAAAATAAATTCACAAGCCTAAATGGAAATTTCTTTGGGCAAATGAAAACCTTATTTTCACAGGAATTAGCCGTTGAGTCTAGAAAAAGAAAGAAAAGAAAATAGCGAGCCTATGCGAAATCCTCTTTGACGTAAAATAAGGAAAAAAATTAAATTAACAAAATTGTGTGAAGTCATGTGAAAAGTTTTATTTCTGTAGTAGTGTTCAGATCTTCACCAGTTTCAAATTACAGACTAATTATATTATCAGCCTTAACGAAGCATTTGGCACTTCAAAGAACTTTATTTCAACAATCCAAGAAAACTAAGAATTTCAAACTATCCCTCTTTGCCTAATTTCGTTTGTATGCAACCGTATAACCCTTTTGTGAAAAACAAAATATCTTAGCTTTGTTTTAAACATTTTTGAATATTATTTTGTGCTAGATGATTTAATCTGTTGTATGAACACTTCCTCTTCATGACAATCCATTGAAACTATGGACTTTAAAAATTTCTGATTCATTTTCCTGAAATGAGCTACTGACACTTCATAAATTCCTTATCTTGTTTTGTTAAAATTACCCATGTGTCTCCTTTTTATTATCAGCCTCCATTAACCTTCTTGGCATGGGTAAAGCAACTGTTCTTTTTAACCCCAAAGTCTCATGCCATTATACGCTTTCTGGCTGTAATCTTGTGTCAGACTAATTTAAGCTTAATACATCTTCTTTTATGCGCCATGTCTCTTCACAACCTGGACGGTCGTGGCCCTCCACAACATCCTGTCCATTGTAGCTCTCAGTAATGTTTGACTGTTTAGTATCCCTCTATCACTTGATGACTGCCAACAGCAGCAACAACTAAAATGGATAACATATGTAACTTGAAGAGAAAATAATGTCATAATCAAGATGTTGACATTCCACACTACTTCAAATAAAAGGTTAGGAAGGAAACCTCCATTAATACCAGGAAGAGCAATAACAGCTACTGGACTTGAGAAACCGATTTTCATGAAAAATTGATTTAAGAGAAAGATTTTATAAATTTCAACGGAGTGTGGCACTGGCTGCGCGGACAATGAATGCCAAATGTTTCCTTATAAGGAAACAGCTAATATTAACATTGCCATTACCTGACTGTTATCATCTGCTCCTCTCTAGTGAGAGTCACTTTTGGTTTTACTATCTGCATAATACTTCAAACAAAAGGTTAGGAAAGACCCCCCCCCCCCATCAATACTGGAAAGAGCAGTAACAGCTACTGGACTTGGGGAAGCTTTTTCCTGAAATATTGTTTTGAGAGAAAGATTTCATAAATGTCAAACAAAAACAGTAATGGTGGCTTCTTCAATTAATGTCAAATGTTTCCTTATAGGGAAATGGCTAATATAATCATTACCATTGTCTTTGCTCTGCTATCCATTCATGTAAACATCTTAGGTAGGTGACATTGTTTCCGGGTTCCACTCTTGATTTCAATACATCCTGTGAATGTCAAATTCTTCAAGCCCTTTTTCCCTATTATATATCCCAGAAAATTCATTGATCTCTTTCTGGGCCTAAATATGAGTGACCTTTCTGTTTCCTGTTTTAAAAATTGTCTTTTGTAATAAAGTGTGGAAAACTTCATCAGGCAAGTGAAGAAAAAGAAGAAGATTGATAAATGGTGCATGCAATGAGAGAGAGAGAGAGAGTAAAGATAGTGAGAAAAAAAAATCAAAGATAAGGAAAGAGAAAGCAAAGATGATGAGAAAGAAAGCATAGAGAGTGAGAGAGAAAAAGAAAGCAAAGATGATTAGAAAAAAACAAAGAGTGTGAGAGAGAAAGCAAAGTTAATAAAGAAGAAAGAGAAAGCAAAGATAATGAAAAAGAGAGCAAAGATAATGAGAAGAAATCAGACAGTGAGAGAGAAAGACAAACAGGCAAAGATAATGAGATAAAAATCAATGACAATGAAAGAGAAAGAGAAAATACAGATAATGAGAAAGAAAAGCATAGATAGAGAAAGTAAATGAGGAAAAAATCAATGCTGAGAGAGAAAGAGGAAGAAAAGATGACAGAAAAAAAGTTAAAGTGAGAGAGAAAGAGTAAGAAAAGCTGAGAGAAAAAAAATCAAAGATAGTGAGAGAGAAAGAGGAAGAAAAGATGACAGAAAAAAAGTTAAAGTGAGAGAGAAAGCGTAAGAAAAGCTGAGAGAAAAAAAATCAAAGATAGTGAGAGAGAAAGAGGAAGAAAAGATGACAGAAAAAAAGTTAAAGTGAGAGAGAAAGAGTAAGAAAAGCTGAGAGAAAAAAAATCAAAGATAGTGAGAGAGAAAGAGGAAGAAAAGATGACAGAAAAAAGTTAAAGTGAGAGAGAAAGAGTAAGAAAAGCTGAGAGAAAAAAAATCAAAGATAGTGAGAGAGAAAGAGGAGGAAAAGATGAGAGAAAAAAATCAAAGATAGTGAGAGAGAAAGAGGAAGATGAGAGAAAGAGGAAGAAAAGATGAGAGAAAAAGTCAAAGTGAGAGAGAAAGAGTAAGAAAAGCTGAGAGAAAAAAATCAAAGATAGTGAGAGAGAAAGAGGAAGAAAAGATGAGAGAAAAAGTCAAAATGAGAGAGAAAGAGTAAGAAAAGCTGAGAGAAAAAAATCAAAGATAGTGAGCTGGAAAGAGTAAGAAAAGATGAGAGAAAAAAAAATCAAAGATGGTGAGAGAGAAAGAAAAAGTGAAAAGTGCACCATAAAACTAAGTGACATTTTTAAATAACCATTTCTTGAGTAACCTGTTGCCCCCTTGAAATAATGCACAGTTTTGTTGCCATGGTAATACAAACATGGCTTGAAAATGATTATGTGAAACAAAATAACCGAGTGAGTCATGCATACTTCATACAAGTAGAATATGTTATTGGAAATTATATCAATGCATATTAAATTCAGTCATATTTTCTGCTTCTGAATACTAAGTTTTTTGAAGAACGGTTTTTTAACAATTTTAAATGATTTAAATTAAGTACAAAAAAAGGAATAATTTTTTTTTCATCTTTATGAAATCTTGTGAATCTCACAAAGCAAAGCTCACATCATTATTGGAAAAAGTTAATTTGAAACCTGCTTCTTCTTCTATGTACCATGTCTTTTCAGGGCATTGGTGATCATGGCTCTCCACAATTTCCTGTTCTTTTTAGCTCTTAATAAATTTAATCTACTTGTTATCTCTCCTAAACCCTGTTCTGCCAGGCATTTACTCAAACTCGCTAGGTAGACTATGTGATGTTATCCACTCTTCCTCTTGTCTTCAATCTGTCTTGTGAGTATCAAATTTTCCAAGCCCTCTTTCCTCATAATGTGCTCTAGAAATTTCGACTTTTTGTTTCCATTTTCTTTGATGTTGCTCACATGTTCAGTCCATGTTATCCTCACCATCCTCCTGAAAAACTACATTTATGTTGCTTCAAATTGCTTTTTCATCCATGAGGAGATTTTCTAGCATTCACTGCCATATAAGAGGACAGATATTGTGTAACAGATCAGTACACTTTTCTTTGTAGCTAATGTAATTTTCCTGTTTCTTGATACTTTGCTTAGCTTTTAGAAAGTAACTTTTGCTATCCAACACACCTTTGGATTTCATTGTCACACTTTCCATCCTCTGTTAAGACACTTCCCAGATATTGAAATTGTTGTACTTGTTTGATTTTTGGTATTATAAAAATTTTATTTTTTATTACTGTTAGTCTTTGGTATAATAATAAATGCATAATTGTCTAGCTTGTTTTTTTGTACATATTCTTTTGAGAGAAGTGTATTTCAAGAAAGCTAGACTTTTTTTTTTACACATGTATATCTTTTTAGGCTCAGCAGTTAAAAAAATTGTTAGGGATCCATTTCAAGTTTATAGAAATTATTTTTTATATTTTTTGGCCAATGAGAGACATGGTCTGAAGCCCTTGTGAAAACTTGGATGGAGCCTTCTGTGAGCCTCTTTTTTTTTTGCATTAATATAACTCCATTTAGTAGATAACCCCAGAAGACATCAAGAGGAAGAAAGCATTTGCCATCAAGGAGAAGAAGATATTTAATATCAAGGTGGAGAAAGCATTTGCCATCAAGGGGGAGAAGATATTTAATATCAAGGTGGAGAAAGCATTTGACATATCGGGGAAGAAGACATTTTTTGACATCGAGAGCAAGAATAAGGCACAGTTACAGGCCAGCTGCAGAGAGCCCAAAAGAATTTTGATGTTCACAAGTGGGAATTCTCCTGAATTTGGACAACAAATTTATATGTCCCAGAGATGCTCCTGGGACAAGTAAAAGTAGTTTTTTTTTTATTTTTCTCAAAGCTTTTCTTTTACTGTGTTCTTGAATGTGCCTTCTCTTATTGTCATTTTTGGAATTGAATTTTTGCGTCTTTTACTCAATTGTAATCCTTTTTCATTTTCAATGATAATCCGTTTTTTTTGCAATATGTCTGTAAATGATATCCTGCCTTAATTCTGTATAAGGTGCACAAAAGGAAGTTTTTGTTATAGAGTCTTTTTTTTGCACTTGTATTTTTCTTCTGTAAATGTTTGTCCTTTAAAATTTTATGCAGTGGCTTGAGTCTTGATTACAACTTATACAACTTTCTGTTCCTACTAACTAGGTTTTTGTGTTTGGCAAAAGAATTTAGATTTGGTAGGGAAATAAAATTTTTATACTATCTTCAATTTGTAATTGGCATGTTGAGCTGTTTTTTTTTTGTATATTTTTTACAAATAACCATGAATTTTGTCTGCTTGCAATTGATGTTTAGTTTTTTTCTTCTCACTTCGATACCATACGAGTTGACCTGCTCAAAATCTAGAATAGACCTGATCTGAAGCAATAAAAACAAAAACAGATTTTGTGCTCATTCAAATACAATGGTAGAAAGAATTGTTCAGAAATATTTTAAGAAATTGGTTTTGTATTTGTTTTCATTGATACTTTTACAAGAATACCATAAAAATTGTAACAAAGTTAAACTTGGCATGAAAATGTTAAACTTAGCTACTACAGGTAAAATGTCCATTGACAGTGCATGTAGGAACTGCCCAAAAGAGGTTTTATTGAGCAAGTTTAGCTGTTTTGTTCCTTATGGCCGGCTTTATTCCAAAATAATCAAATCCTTGATCAAAATGACTGAAATTGTTTGATCAAAATCTTAAGTAAAAAAAAAAATCAAGAATAAAAAACTTCCTTGTCTGCAACCTTTAATCAAACAGATACATCTCATTCTCCCATATATGTTGTTTAAAATATACTTTATTTGCTGGATGATCTGATAATTGCTTAAGGTAGTGGTTCCCAAATATTTTTTTTTCTGGGTTGCATTTTCAGAATGAAAATTTGTTCATGCCTCACCAAATTTTATATGATAAAAAGTACATTTAAAAATTTAAAAAAAAAACAGTATGACGGTTAAAGGGAGATAACCGCGGATTTGAAGCCAGAACATTATGATTGATAACTCTCTCCTCCAATTTGCAGATCATAGTTATTATATTCTTAATATTTGATATAATGCAAAAATATCACAATGATAAAATTGGTCAATAATTATTTGTAAGTATTTCTACTGGGACTCATGCATGCAATTACAAGTAATCCATAATAATTTTATTTCAGAGAACAATAAAATTAAATTTTGTTTGATTAAAACCCTGCTAACATGGAAGTACCCAAGAATCATTTGAGGCACATAATGCTTTATGCGTTCAAGAAAGGAAACTCAGCAGTCGAAGCGGCTAGAAACATCCACTCAGTTTATGGAGAGGAATGTGTGAATGAAAGAACTTGCAGAAGATGGTTTGCAAAATTCAGACGTGGAGATTTCACACTTGAAGATGAAGATTGAACCGGACGTCCAGTTGAGTTTGATGAAAAGCTTCTTGAAGCAGCCCTTGAAGAAAATCCTGCTTTATCAGTTGAGGAATTGGCAGTGGTTCTCAGTTCAAACCATACAACTGTTCATCGTTATCTTCAACAACTTGGAAAAGTTCCTAAACTTGGAAAATGGGTGCCTCATGAATTGTCTGAAAACAACCTCAAATCCCGAGTTGACATCTGCTCTTCTCTCCATTCTCGCCAACTTGTTTCACCTTTTTTGGATAGACTTGTGACTGGCGACGTAAAATGGATCTTTTATCGAAATGTTAAGCGTCGTAGATAGTGGCTTGGTAAAGGGAAAGGACCCCAGCCACAGCCGAGAAGGGAACTTCATGGGAAAAAGGTTCTTCTTTCAATCTGGTGGGATTGCCAAGGAATAATCCACTTTGAATTCTTACCACCTAATGCAACAATTAATGCTCAAATATACTGTCAGCAATTAGAGCGTTTGAACCAAGCTTTGAGGAAAAAAGACCTGCTCTAGTGAATCGAAAACGGGTGATGTTTCATCAGGACAATGCACAACCACACACAGCAAGAATCACATCACGAAAGATCGAAGAACTTGGTTGCGAGAAAATTCCTCATCCACCTTATTCTCCCGACCTTGCTCCTTCAGACTACCATTTGTTTCGTAGCTTGCAGAATCATTTGGAAGAAACAGTTTTTGTAACACAGGAAGAGGTTAAAACTGACATTTGTGAGTTCTTCGAATCAAAGTCAAAACATTTTTTCAGTAATGGAATTATTAAGCTTGTTAATAGATGGAAGGAAGTCATAGTTAATCAGGGAAAATACATTGTTGATTGAATCTGTAATTAAATGTAACATTTGGTCACTTGTTTTCTTTATTCAAAATTCGGACATGGGATGACCTGATAGTTTAAATTTTGAAATCATATTCATTTTTGGTATATGAATATTTTAAACTGTTTCTAAATCTTTGATTATCTTTCAATCATTCTGCCTCACCTGCTATCTTCTTTCATCGTACCTATGAGGCATGCTGCATCATTTGGGAATCATTGGCTTAAGGTGTGAAACTGATAGTTACTATGCAGTTTTTGATTTTCCATACTGTTTATCTCTCTCTCTCTATATATATATATATATATATATATATATGATCTACTTGATAATAATTTATCCAGTGCACTTGTTATAAAAATAATTTCAACCACAATTTCAATCTAAAAAAATGCTGTTCTTATTAAGATAGAAAATAACATGAAAAATTCTCGAAAGTGCATGAATTAATATGAGCCCAAATATAATCATACACCTTGGATTTAAAAAATATATACTTTCTTAAATGAAATGCTTCTTTCTTATGCCTATATATTTATGCCTTTGGTGGAGATGAAGTCATGTGGGTCACATGATGGCCGCTAATAATACAGTGACAAAAGCAGCAGCCAGGCAGTCAAATTCCAGCAGTCAAACCAAGCAATTGTTTTTTTTTTTTAAATTTGTCTCCCCCAATCTCATAAAATAACAATTATCATGAAATTGTGTATGAAGAAGAGATGTATCACTAAATTCTTCCATGTGGAAAAATTGTACCCACTGATGTTCGTTTATGCTTGGTGAACATTTACACAGACCAAACAATGGATATGAGCACAGTAAAGCAGTGGTTAATGATTTTCACCAGTGATAACAGTGATGTATGTGATATGGCATGTTCCTGGTGGGCTTACACAGGAGTTTTTGTTTGTAACTGGTGAAAATGCACTGCAAATTGTGGTGACTATGTGGGGAAAATCAAGTTTTGTAACTGAAAACTTGTTCTCAATGCTCTGGTTTAAAATTTTATAAGTGTGTAAATTTTTTTATTTTACCAGTGTGTATTTTTTATTTTAACAGTGTCCGTTTTTTATTAATCGTGCATATTTTAAGCAGTGCATATTTTAAACATGAGTATCCACTAAAAATAATGTCTGAAGTAATAAAATTGTCCAAATAAAAATAAATCCATGAATTCTTTATAACAGGCTCAAAACCATGGAATATTAATGTTTGAGCCTTTTATAATATATTCTTACTCTGTCCTGGACATTGAGTTCTACTGGATTTTATCCTCTTGGGAATATATATATATATATATATATATATATATATACATACATACATACATTGACCACTAATGATATATATATATATATATATATATATATATATATACATACATTGACCACTAATGATATATATATATATATATATATATATATATATATATATATATATACATACATTGACCACTAATTATATATATATATATATATATATATATATATATATATATATATATATATTACAATGAATCATTCATACAGAAAACAGATATAGAAGTTAATGATATAAACAGGGATCATAGCATTCATTTATAGGTTTGGAGTTAATGTCTTTTAGTAAATTTGTTTGCGAAGATGTATTCTCATCATTTATATCATTAACTTCTATATCTGTTTCCTGTATGAATGATTCATTGTAATGTAAATTGAACTGCACCACATACTTGAGATATATATATATTGACCACTAATATTATATATATATATATATATATATATATATATATATATATATATACATTGACCACTAATATTATCTATATATATATATATCTATCTCTCTCTCTCTCTCTCTCTCTATATATATATATATATATATGTAGAATTAATACAAATATAAAATTTGTCACTTGTCTGATTAATATTATATTCACCACCCCGACTCCAGTGTGTTGTAGATGAACATCTTTTGTAATCACTTGGTTCACTGATCAAAGGCATATCAGCAGTTGTCTGCTGATTTTCTAGTTTATAACTTATGCAAATAACTTAAAATAACTCATGCACATTTTATTGGTGTTAGGTTGAATTTTTTTGTGCATCTATGCCTGTATGTATAGAATGTCATGGTTATTTCTTTGTATAATTTTCTTGTTTCCGCATACTCTCTCTCTCAATAGCTTTTCCTATCTTTTGTCTCTGAGTATCAAAGATTATATATATATATATATATATATATATATATATATATATACCTTAAAGAGGCCTCCAATCAGCTAGCTAACAAAAAAAATCTACAAAAGCCTACCCACAGAACGTTTCCCTGAATACCAAAAAAGATTAACAAGCTCATTAAATCACTAATCATGATTCTTCACAACAAACTAATCGACAAGGAAACATGCACAACAATTACACCTTCAAGCATCAAACCTGCCCACTTTTATCTCCTTTCCAAAATACACAAATATGACAACCCAGGAAGTCTGGTCATTTCATCATTTAACTGCCACATGACCAAAATTTCCAAATATGTAGACCATTACATACACCCACTAGCTAAGGAAGTAAAATCCTACATCAGAGACACAACAGACCTACTAAACAGAATTAATCATATACAAACAGTTCGAGAGAATGCTACTCTAGTAACTATGGGCGTAAGATCACTTAATTCAAACATCAAACACATTGAAAGACTAACCGCCCTAAAAGAAGCACTTACTAAAAGAAGAAAACAAGACCCCTGCACAGAAGTTATCATAAAACTTATGGAACATATTCTAACACTGAATACTTTCAATTTCAATGGAAAACACTACGTGCAAGTAAGAAGATGTGCCATGGGCACCATTACAGCTCCATCATATGCCACAATCTTCATGGGAAAATTTGAGGCGACCCATATTTATCCCTTCATCGGTAATGACTGCATATTCTATGCAAGATATATCACTATTTTCTTTATATACATGGGCAGTGAGGAGAAACTCACTAAATTTCTTATGACCCTAAACACAGTACACAACTCGATTAAGTTTGACCATGAAAAATCAACAAGATCGGTAACATTTTTAGACACCCACATTTACCCTGATAAAAACAGAAAACTACAAATGACACTACACACTAAAAATCACCAACACCCACAACTATCTACACTTTAAGTCTTCCCACCCTAAACAACTCAAGGAGAACCTCCCCTATTTACAAGCACTTAGACTCAGAAGGATATGTTCCAACAATGAAGAACTAAATAAACACACTCAAAATCTCAAGCATCAATTCACAACATGTGGGTATAAACAACACCTGATCAGGGACAAATAAATAAAGCAGTTTCTACACTTAGAGAAGACACCCTAATGTACAAGATTTAAAATAAACCTGGCCGCATCCCTCTAGTAACCACTTTCAACCCCATTCTCCCTCCACTATCCCAGATAATCAAAAGTTGCTGGGAAATACTACATGTCAATCCAGACCTAAAAAATTGTTTGAGGAACGCGGCATTCTAGCATATCATAGACCTAAGAACCTTAAGGAAATTATAGGTAATAACCAAATTTCAGATAATAAGATAATCTATAATAGACCAAAAATAAAAACAACCGGATTTTCTCAACCATGTAACAAAAAAGGAGCCTATGCTGTAACCACATTAGACACACAAATTCATTCACTACCTCAGTCACTAAATCTACTTTCAAAATCTACCACAACTCTAACTGTAGAAGTAATAATTTACCTATTAGAATGCACACTATGCTAGAAACAATATGTGGGAAAATCTGAACGACCCTTTCACTACAGAATTAATAATTATTGTAATCAGATGAAGTTGGCTTCTCATGAAAGATAATTATCTGTAGAACAACATTTCCATCTAGAAAAACATGATTTTAAAACTATGCCAAATTCACTATAATTGAAAAAATCGAAATAGACAGAAAAGATAACATTAGAAAAATTCTAGAGGAACATGAAGACAAATGGATTTTGTGTCGCAAAACTCTTCGCACAGACAGGCTTCACCACAAATTTAACAACATAGATAGAATTAATATATAACCCCATAAATCAAACCCTACTCACATTTCTCACCCACACAAGACAGAAATGCTTGTGAAGCGGGGGTTGAAGTATCACACTTCTACACACACCAATACTACATACACTTACACACTTCATACACACTCACAAAGAACTAAATGATAACATACACTTAACACCCCCACCTTCCCAGCAACCAATAAAACAGTTAAAATGACCAAGGGAATTCGGAATTGCATGAATCTCCACAGCCTTTATCTTAAAATCAACTTAAAGAGGCTGTTTGACCAATGCAAGGACTGACCAAAATTAATAGTAAAAAAACAAATGGAAACTACAGATAAAGTTCATTTTCTTCAGAAAGTCATTCATTCCTGTAGTTTACTGCTACTAACAATCAAAAGTGTTTTTTTCTCCTGATGATGACCATGCCAGCCGAAACTAGTCAAAGAACCTAATTGAAATAATAAAATATTAATATACAACCCAGTGAGTCTGAAAATTTTAATTTCTTAAAAATCTGTTCAAAACATATATATATATATATATATATATATATATATATATATATATATATATATTAAAATAATAAATCTGTTCAAAACATATATATATATATATATATTAAAATAATAAATCTGTTCAAAACATATATATATATATATATTAAAATAATAAATCTGTTCAAAACATATATATATATATTAAAATAATAAGAAAGAACAGTAAGATTTAAAATCTGGTGTTCTTAGTAATTATTTTTATTTTTAAAAAACAGTGTTCGATACAAAATGATATGAGTAAGTTATATTTTTAATATTTAAAATCTATTCCTACAAATTCAGATGACCCCTTTAAGAAATCTTTGTGTATAAAATTATAAATTAATTGGCCAAATAAAAATGCCAAAAAATTTTATCATTGAAAAATGCAGATGACATGCAAAAAATGGATGTCATTTTTTTCGAGCAGGCACCCCTACCCCATCTTAACCTGATTATGAAAGTAATTTATATATAATACATAAGTTGTCAAGGGAAATTAAAGCCAAACCACCCCTTATCAAAATTATTGAACTTTCTGTAACCATAACAATTTAAAATATTAATATTTTATGTGCTTCTAAGTAAATTTCTTAATAGGTTATTCCAAAAATCAGTTTTGAAACATGGTAATTCCTGTGTAGCGATGGAATCATATTTTTAAAATAGAAAATAATTATTATATATATATATATATATATATATATATATATATATATATATATATATATATATAAATTATCTTTGGCACTCAGGTATTCTAGTTGTTTGAAGATTATGAGAGCAAGAAACTTGAGTAATGACTTGGGATGTCCTTTGTTAAGTTTTGATATTGTGAAGCATTTTTTGCTCTATTTAAATAATCTCGGCATTGAACACTTTATTGAGAAGGTAGTTTTTTTGCCTTTTGGCATTCCTTTCTTACTTTCCTTGTTTGGGATTTTTCCTTGTTTATAAGGTGTTAGATCTTCTGGCATGTTGTCTATTGGTCACAATAACATAGTTGGTTTTATCCAGGTAAGACAAGAACAAATAGAGTACAATTCCACGGTAACATTTAATTTAAAAGAGGGCTCAATACAGAGTAGAACAATATCATTTATTTTAGGATATTACATTGAAGACATACCAAAATTGCTACATAAGGAATTTTGACATGTTTTTGATGCAATGAGCTCTCTGGTAAAGGAAATGTGGGTTTGCAAACAGTGACTATTAAGGCTGATATAGCAAGACACTTCGGTAAACTGAATTGAGTCCTGTCAGTCACTGTGTGTTTATCTAAAAATAAATATGCTAAAATTCATCTTCATCCCTGCCGCGTGCCGACGGCTTAGTGGTAGAATTTCTGATTGACGCCAATTCAGTCGGGTTTCGATCCTAGCTAAAGGCAACTGGACGTCTAGCCACACTGAAGAGCTGTGATACAGCGAAACAGTCTGTCTGTGGATGACAATAATATATATGTGTGTGTGTGTGTATTTTGGCAACAAGAATTCTTTCAAACATGTTTGATTGAATAATATCAGGAGGTTCTGTCTATCCAATATTTTATTAACTTTTTCAAATTTCTGAATTAGTTGCTTTATATCCTACATAATATTTTGGTATTATTCATGAAAGTATCTTTACCAAAAAGTCTTGGTAATTTCCAAAAATAGTCCTTACCATGAGTGTTTATTTTATTTATGTTTTGCATACACTCTTCAATTCAAAAGATTTGGTATCTTTCCTAAAATGTCTTGGCAATTTCCAAAAAATAGTCCTTACCATGAGTGTTTATTTTATTTATTTTTTGCATACACTCTTCAATTCAAAAGATTTGGTATCTTTCCTAAAAAGTCTTGGCAATTTCCAAAAACTAGTCCTTACCATGAGTGTTTATTTTATTTATTTTTTGCATACACTCTTCAATTCAAAAGATTTGGTATCTTTCCTAAAATGTCTTGGCAATTTCCAAAAAATAGTCCTTACCATGAGTGTTTATTTTATTTATTTTTTGCATACACTCTTCAATTCAAAAGATTTGGTATCTTTCCTAAAAAGTCTTGGCAATTTCCAAAAAATAGTCCTTACCATGAGTGTTTATTTTATTTATTTTTTGCATACACTCTTCAATTCAAAAGATTTGGTATCTTTCCTAAAAAGTCTTGGCAATTTCCAAAAAATAGTCCTTACCATGAGTGTTTATTTTATTTATTTTTTGCATACACTCTTCAATTCAAAAGATTTGGTATCTTTCCTAAAAAGTCTTGGCAATTTCCAAAAAATAGTCCTTACCATGAGTGTTTATTTTATTTATGTTTTGCATACACTCTTCAATTCAAAAGATTTGGTATCTTTCCTAAAAAGTCTTGGCAATTTCCAAAAAATAGTCCTTACCATGAGTGTTTATTTTATTTATGTTTTGCATACACTCTTCAATTCAAAAGATTTGGTATCTTTCCTAAAAAGTCTTGGCAATTTCCAAAAAATAGTCCTTACCATGAGTGTTTATTTTATTTATTTTTTGCATACACTCTTCAATTCAAAAGATTTGGTATCTTTCCTAAAAAGTCTTGGCAATTTCCAAAAAATAGTCCTTACCATGAGTGTTTATTTTATTTATGTTTTGCATACACTCTTCAATTCAAAAGATTTGGTATCTTTCCTAAAAAGTCTTGGCAATTTCCAAAAAATAGTCCTTACCATGAGTGTTTATTTTATTTATGTTTTGCATACACTCTTCAATTCAAAAGATTTGGTATCTTTCCTAAAAAGTCTTGGCAATTTCCAAAAAATAGTCCTTACCATGAGTGTTTATTTTATTTATTTTTTGCATACACTCTTCAATTCAAAAGATGTGGTATCTTTCCTAAAAAGTCTTGGCAATTTCCAAAAAATAGTCCTTACCATGAGTGTTTATTTTATTTATGTTTTGCATACACTCTTCAATTCAAAAGATTTGGTATCTTTCCTAAAAAGTCTTGGCAATTTCCAAAAAATAGTCCTTACCATGAGTGTTTATTTTATTTATGTTTTGCATACACTCTTCAATTCAAAAGATTTGGTATCTTTCCTAAAAAGTCTTGGCAATTTCCAAAAAATAGTCTTTACCATGAGTGTTTATTTTATTTATTTTTTGCATACACTCTTCAATTCAAAAGATTTGGTATCTTTCCCAAAAAGTCTAGGCAATTTCCAAAAAATAGTCCTTACCATGAGTGTTTATTTTATTTATTTTTTGCATACACTCTTCAATTCAAAAGATCTGGTATCTTTCCTAAAAAGTCTTGGCAATTTCCAAAAAATAGTCCTTACCATGAGTGTTTATTTTATTTATGTTTTGCATATACTCTTCAATTCAAAAGATTTGGTATCTTTCCTAAAAAGTCTTGGCAATTTCCAAAAAATAGTCCTTACCATGAGTGTTTATTTTATTTATTTTTTGCATACACTCTTCAATTCAAAAGATTTGGTATCTTTCCTAAAAAGTCTTGGCAATTTCCAAAAAATAGTCCTTACCATGAGTGTTTATTTTATTTATGTTTTGCATACACTCTTCAATTCAAAAGATTTGGTATCTTTCCTAAAAAGTCTTGGCAATTTCCAAAAAATAGTCCTTACCATGAGTGTTTATTTTATTTATGTTTTGCATACACTCTTCAATTCAAAAGATTTGGTATCTTTCCTAAAAAGTCTTGGCAATTTCCAAAAAATAGTCCTTACCATGAGTGTTTATTTTATTTATTTTTTGCATACACTCTTCAATTCAAAAGATGTGGTATCTTTCCTAAAAAGTCTTGGCAATTTCCAAAAAATAGTCCTTACCATGAGTGTTTATTTTATTTATGTTTTGCATACACTCTTCAATTCAAAAGATTTGGTATCTTTCCTAAAAAGTCTTGGCAATTTCCAAAAAATAGTCCTTACCATGAGTGTTTATTTTATTTATGTTTTGCATACACTCTTCAATTCAAAAGATTTGGTATCTTTCCTAAAAAGTCTTGGCAATTTCCAAAAAATAGTCTTTACCATGAGTGTTTATTTTATTTATTTTTTGCATACACTCTTCAATTCAAAAGATTTGGTATCTTTCCCAAAAAGTCTAGGCAATTTCCAAAAAATAGTCCTTACCATGAGTGTTTATTTTATTTATTTTTTGCATACACTCTTCAATTCAAAAGATCTGGTATCTTTCCTAAAAAGTCTTGGCAATTTCCAAAAAATAGTCCTTACCATGAGTGTTTATTTTATTTATGTTTTGCATATACTCTTCAATTCAAAAGATTTGGTATCTGGAAAAAAATTTATCAGATTTAGGTTACAGGTTATTTGGTGCTTAATCTTTGCAGTTGTAGGTAGCATGGTATCTATTTGGTTTTGTACTTACATTTGGAAATGAGAACTTTATGAGTTTAAATTTTCCTATAATGAATAACAGTTTTGCTGAACTGATATTAAATTCCAGCTAAAGTTTGTTCATTTTCCTTTTGTTAAAAGGAAAGTCCTGAGTCCAGTTCTCCCTGCATTGAACCCCACCTCCACCTAAAGATCTTGACAAAAATGTCTCATCACTGGTATAACATGAATGGACACCTTAATAGCTTGAGCAGCTAGAGATGAAAGCTAATACTCCCCACTTGATAAACTTCCAAACTTAAAAGAGATTCACTAATGAAATGATTTTATCTCAGGTGTAGTGTTTCACTTCTCTTTCAGATCGTTATCTCTGGTGATTTGTGTATGAGAAACCAGGTGTAAAATGGAAAGTTTATGTATATTCTAGTTATATTGTCTTTTATCTCTGAAGAGTACTGCATATCTCTTGAAGAATAAAAAAAGACATTATATCTAGAGTAAGCATGTTGGTGATAAAATACATCACAATGAACTGTTGGAACCATGCTAGGTAACCTTGACATATTAGAATAATCTAGAACCTTATACCATCAGCTTTATTTCATATCCAAGAATTTAATTCCTTCTTTGCAGATCGCTTGCTTTATGATGATGGCATTGATGAATAAATTTGCAGCCGATGTGCAGGTTCGGGACTAAAAGCTTCCAGTTTCACCAAAACCTGCTCCCGCCATCCAATTCTTATCGCTGTTTAGCCCTTGGTGGTGAAATAAATTCAGAGTAAAAGAAAGTGTTGATGGCCTGAATTTGTTTAAGTTGGACTTCAACTTGCCAGGAAGTGGCCCACTCACTTGATTTTGTAGTTTAAATGAATCTCTATTACTTGGACGTCGTTTGTACAATTCAAGACACCACTGGTTCAATCCATCATTCTTGCCTTCCACACACTTCAAAACGTAAATCTGTTCTTCTTTTCTCACTTCTTCAGCCCTTTTTTATCGGGTCAACACTGCGGCTGACCAACCAATCAGCATTCTTCACTTTTATTCTCAGTTACCCAGCCAAATAGCCTCCTCCAGTCCAGCCAATCATCATACGACTTGCTATTGGTCGAAGTATGCCAAACTGTACAAAAAATCCTTGTTACCGCACATACTACTGGAATAGTTAGATGAGAGAGTAATGCCATTTTCAAAGAACAAAACTGCTGATGCCATGTGCCACACGTTGAGGTAAGGAACTTATTTTCCTTTGCCCCAGATGCAAGCCACTCTGGCTCACTTGCTTCTATGTGTCTGTTCACCACAGATTTCATGACCTTCCTCTGCAGCATATATGGAATAAGACATGTAGAATCCAATTATAAAACTGCCATGGACAGCCGCTGTCTCTGTTATAATTTCAAGTGGCACCTTCTGTAGTATGTACCTCATGTGTAACCCTCTTCATCTGCTGGTTCAACCATTGAGATCTGTTGTGATCATCATCTGCTTGCTCCGTCATTGGGGTCTTTAGAGTTGGTAGCATTTAGTCTGGGTTCTTGTCTTCAAGCTTGCCACTAAGGGTGTCCCTTTCAGGAGTTTAGAACTTCTGATGGCATTGCTCTCAGAGTCATTGGACTATGCAAGCCACTCCTCAATGGCAAGAAGAGACCATTAGAAGTACACATGTAGAAACATGCATGCATCCAGAACCTATATTAGCAGCAAACTGCCTGTATACAGATAGAAAATGAAATTAGTAAATGTGGCAAGAAGGGGGGACTGAAACCCAGGATCGCACATGGCGATGCTACACCTGATCGAACGCCTTCTTGCGAACTTGAAACGAATGCACGACTCTTCCAAATGAACACTTTATAACAGCGAACAAGCAAACGGCACCCACGACTGCTGCCGACAAACGAACGACTGACTGCAACGGCTTTTGCTGCCCAAAAACTCCAAACGACTCGCGCTTCTTCTTCTTCTTCTTCTTGTAGTCCTCGGTCGAGTCCATTATGGTACTCCAAGGTGTGCACGGTGAAAACACACACACGCAGTTCGAGGTCGCTTCTGCGCATGCTCGTTACAGTAAATATAGAAAAATAGAAAGGGGGGTGTAAAAAAAAGATGTCTCTCCTCACTGGACTTATTCAACCTTATCAATTCAGAACCTTATATCATCAGCTTTATTTTGTATCCAAGAATTTAATTCCTTCTTTGCTGATTACTTCCTTTATGATGATGGCGTTGGTAAATACATGCACCATCAATGTGCAGGTTCAGGACTAAAAAGCTACCAGTTACACCAAAACTTGCTCCTGTCATCCTTTCCCTATCGCCCTTTGTCTCTGCAAGAGTTGGTTGGAGGTGAAAGAAAATCAGAGTAGAAGAAAATGGTGTGAATTTGTTTAAGGTGACCCTCAACTTGCCAGAAAGTGACCCAGACACTTGACTTCATGACCTTTCCTCTGCAGCACTTATAGAATGAGGCATGCAGAATTCAGTTATGAAACTGCAACGGACTTGTCTCTGACTCTCTTATAATTTCAAGTGGCGCCTTCTGTAGCGTGTCCATCAGGCGTAGCCCACTTCATCTGCTTGTTTAACCATTAAGATCTGTTGTAATCATCATCTGCTTGTTGCATCATTGGGGTCTTTGGAGTTGGTTGCATTTAGTCTGGATCCTTGTCTTAAAGCTTGCCACTAAGGGTGTCCCTACCAAGAGTTTAGAACTTCTGATGGCATAGCTCTCAGAGTCACTCCACAATGGCAAGAAGAGACCATCAGAGGTATGCACACAGAAACATACATGCATCCAGAAGCTATATTAGCAGCAAACTGCCGATATACAGATAGAAAAGGAATTCAGTAAATATAGAATAAATAGAAATGGGTGTAAGACAAGGATGTCTCTCCTCACTGGACTTATTCAACCTATACAGTTAGGTGATTCTGAGAGAATTAAAAGTTCTACCAGTTATCACAATCTTAACAACACAAGATATACAAATGACACAGTGTTGATATCATATATAGAAACAAAACAGCAAGAACTACAGAGTGTAGTGAAAGAAAGCAAGAATAATGGACTAAACATCAATTGCAAGAAGACAGAATGTATGGTTGTCAGCAAAAGGGATCCGCCCAACATACAAATTACAAAATGGGGATACCAAAATCAAGCAAGTACAACAATTTAAATATCTGGGAAGCACGTTAAAAACCAATTCAGTAAATATACAAAAATAGAAACGAGCGTAAGACAAGAGTGTATCTTCTCGCCAGATTTATTCAACCTTTACAATGAAGGAAATAATAAGATAATTAGAAGTCCTACAAGGATTCATTATTAGCAGCCAAAATCCTAACAACGTAAGATATGCAGATCACAGTGTTGATAGCAGACATGGAAAGGAAACTACAAAAACTCCCACAGAAGGTAGTGAAGGAAAGCGAGAAGGACTAAACATCAATTGCAAAAAGACAGAATGTATGGTTGTCAGCAAAAGGGATCCGCTCAACATGCAAATTACAAAATGGGGATACCAAAATCAAGCAAGTACAACAATTTAAATATCTAGGAATTTTTTAAAAAGTGGATGGGAAGTGTGATACTGAAATCCAAATGTATATTGGAATAACAAAATATGTCTTCCAAAAGCTAAACAAAATATGTCTTCCAAAAGCTAAGCAAAATATTAAGAAACAGGAAAATTTTGCTAGAAAGAAAATAGTTCTAAAGAAAATCAATAATAACAACAAAATTGCAATATGAACTCTGGTAAAAAATGTTTACTGAGACATTAAGTTTATAAGTCCCAAAAATTCATACACCAATGTCCTCAAGGGTACTTAGGCCAGTGGATAAAAGTGTTGGTTGGATCCAGTGACTTGACCCAAAGATCTCCATGGCAGGAGAAATCATCGTTAGATCTGTCTCAGCCATGGAGTGCATCCCCTGCCAAGGGGGACACAGGTTCGAATCCTGCTGGAGAGCACAAATTTCTTTAATAAAATTTCTATAATAAAATCTGCCAGATTAATAAATAAAAAAATCTGTAATATAATAATAAATTTGTGATATTTACGGAAAAGAGGGCTCACTAGTGGGGACAGATAATTTGTAAATATAAACAGTCAGGATATTAAATATATATATATATATATATATATATATGACAGAGAGAGAGAGAAAGAGAGAGAGAGCTAAATAGATAGAGAGAAAAAGACAGTATGGAAACAGGAATCAACACTGTATGATGACTGTCACTTAACACCTCAATGAAATCTTCAGATCAAAATAATAAGTAGCATTGAGTTGAGAAACTGACAGTCACCATTCAGTAATTATTCCTATCTTCATACTGTATTTATAAATGCATTATCTCCAATATTAAGCACACTTCCCCTATTAATAGAGCTTATATATATATATATATATATATATATATATATATATATATATATATATATATATATATATATATTGGAGGAAAGATGTATGGCCAAGTGGAAAAGTTTTCTCGTGACTTTGCCAGTGATTCTAGCATACAATGAAATTGGAGCAGGTAGAATGGAGATCAACGTGTTTTAGTGGACTCAGCCGTTTTCAATCTGCTTGTCTGAATCATCTTCAAGAAGCGAGAGCAAGAACTAAAAGGTCAGCCAATCTAACAGTGATCTCACGCTCCATATGTGGCTTCCTTTGTAAATCACTAGCAGATATTAAGTGCCACTTAAAATTATCGCACAAAATTTCATAACTGAATCAACTAAGCCGTCAGATCCTCATACGTTGAAACTGACGGGAGAGTCCATTATATATATTAGTACTGTCTGCAAATGACATAATATTACCATGAAATTATATTAGATGAAACATTGTCGACCATCATTATTAATTCCTGAGGAGTTCTTTCATTTTAATTTCAATTGCTTTTTATCTAGCAGTATTAGTAGTATTACTAGTTTCATTTAACTTAGCCCTGTTTTCTTATTTTCAATTTTTTATAATTCTTCAGTTAATGATAGAATATGCTCATGGTGAGTTCTATGACAATAAAATATCAGTAGAAATTCCCTTATCACATTGTTAAATATTTGAACAAAATAACAATCATAAATTATGAATGCCGGTCATTATTTTAAGAAGTGGGTACAAATGAAAACATTTGAAATTGATAACTTTTTTCATTTCACTGAAACAGCCATTAAAACCAAGTAGTGTCTTTTCCCCTCTTTCTAAGCAGTCAAAACAGAATAGTCCATTATTTATGAGGTATTGGTAGGGCGTAATGGTCGTGCGAACTAAGGGAGGACCATGCACAATTACAATAGGATAATACAATGATTTTTTTTTTCTTTCGATGGAGAAGCATTATCAACAATTATTAATTTTTATTTATATTTCTTTCTTTCTAATTTAAATTGTCTTTTCATGTTGTCTTATTTCAAATAAAAATATCAGTGGTTTCATAAAAACAGCTTCTGATAGAAAATAATGTATATCTTTTTCTTTTGACCTGTTTTAAAGTAAATTGCTTTTATATTTATAATAAATTTAAATGAATATATAATAAATTTAAACTTACCAGTTCCGGCTTGAAATATCTCGTCAAAGAAAACATCAAAAAACAGATGTATATGTTAGAATTCCCACTTTTTCTTTTCGTCAGTGTATCTCCTTTTTTTTTTCTCTCTTAATCTGTACTTTATATTAGTCAATAAAAATTCCAAACCAAATATGTTATCTTTAATATAGCATTACTATTAATACTATTATTTTAATCACAAGTGACTGATACATAAAAGCAAACTCTAGAGAGAAGACTATGAGTTACATTCAGTTTTATATTTTTTTACAAATAAAGTTTCTATATCTGTATATTTGTACATATGTAAAAAAAAAATAAATGTAGGTGTATATTTGAGGTATTGCAATGTAGTTGGTTCACCTGGATTTTGGTTGGGTTTGAGAGAATTACACAAATAAAAAAATGTTAGCTTTTATCTTCTCATTGTCCTGTATGACACTTATTGAATGTGGAATAACACCAATAGTACTTCTTTCATTAAACTAACTTTTAAGGGAAATAAAAATGCTTAAGACAAAAATCAAATTTAAGAGCTTATTCTAGATGAAGAAGACTATAGAATTGTTCATTATTTAAGAAAAGAAAACGGTTAAAAGTTTTTGACAGGAACCAAAAAAACAGAACTTACATCAAAACGGATCCCAGGATTGAAGTCTAAGTTAAAATCTGTCAGTTACATTGAACTAGTACTTACTAGTGACTGAAAAATCAATCTGCTATAGAATTTGTCATGCTTAGAAAATGTCAAGTCATTCATTCAAACAACTGAAAATATTTCTGTTTCAGTTAGGAGAAAAAAAAAATCGAAATATCCATAGCAACTGACAAGATTTTAATTATCAAATTTCATTTTTATTACTGTTACCTTACAAATTCCACAGCTAAAGATGACTATCTGTTTTTATTTCTATTTATTTTTGTTTTTTAACTAACACTGTAGAAAATAGTGAATCTAACTTAGAAACTAAAATCTGTCATTGTTACTGGTGGATATTGATTTCTTTGTGATTATCTTACTTTTAGCAACGGGTGTATAATGTGGGATGCCATTTTTTCTTTCCCTTTATACATTTTATTTGCTAAACAGATGGTCAGACAGAATTAAATTAATAACACTTTACATAATACTAACAATAACACTTCTTCTTTTCCTTCTAGTTAAAAATGCTTAGGTGTTAGCTCAAATGCCATAAATTTGGAAGAACTGTCATTATCTTTGGGATAAAACCTATTATTTAAACTGCAGTCTAGTTTATGACGGCATTTTTTAAAAATTTTCTTTTTTTATTTAATTAAGTATTCTGCAATTAGATATTTCTGAAGAAGAAAAAAATAGTATTTTATGAATATAAATTAGGATTTTGTCAGATGAAATTGCCATATTCTATTATAAAAAAAATCAAATATTTCAATTAATGAAATATTAGTGTAGGAATTTTTTAAAAATGAATAAATGCAAAATAAATATATATATATATATATATATATATAAATAAGCAAGTGTCTGTTTTTGAATACAAATGCTTGCTTTAGGTTAAATCATTAATGTATTTGTTCTGTTAATAATATATATATATATATATAAGCAAATGTCTGTCTTTGAATACAAATTTTTGCTTTAAACCATTAACATATTTGTTCTGTTAATCAGAAGAAAGATAGATGCATAAACAAAACTCTTCATTAACAGATACAGTTATCTAGAGAAAAAAAAAATCTTGTTTAAATTGTGCATTTCTCTCTTTTCCCCCCCTTTAACAAACAATACAGCAACAGGCATTTTTTTATGTGTCTATATGCGAGCTTTACAAAGATAATAGCTTTTAAAACAATGTTTATTTTTAATTTTAAGTGTCCTGAAATCGCTTCTACTTATTTTATTTATTTAAAAAAATTTTTAAAAATAAATAAACAGGATCGCATAACTCCCCACAGACGTCATGTAAATATATTTAATTAAAACATTTAAGTGGGCTCCCCTAATAACAAAGCAGGGAGAAAACTTTAGCACAAAAATACACTTAGGAATGTTATATATAGTGTAACACTAACAGTTTGTGTTAAAAATCGACAACCTAATTGATTTTAATTTTTTTTAAAGGTACAGAAAAAGAAAAAAAGTATTCTACTAAAAATGTATTTTATTTTTATGGTTATTATTAGTTTAGAATGTAAATGACTAGTGATTGTATTTGCGGTTTCGGGTTTTAAAATATATATAGCGTTGAATAAAATTAATTAATCCAGAGAGAAGAAGAATCAACGATCTGTAATATTCTGTAGATTGGTGTCGGGGGGCATTAGAAACAATCTGGTGGCAATGTGTCGTTGCTTGTTCTGCCAGAAGAATTTACCTTGGTCCACCATTTGGTAGTTCCGTCTGCTCTGCGTCAAGCCATGCGCGCTGTTGACACGAGTTATCTCCCTTACACTTTGTGCCAACTCCACTTCCAGCGACTTGCTTCCAAAGAGACCTAATTATTTTTTTGAAGTGGGTTTTTCTCGTTCGAGCTGTCCTATAAAAATGATTCTGTTCACTTTTTTATTATTTATTTATTTTTCGATAGGATGAAAAAGGACTTTCCCAATGATATTTAGCAGACGGATTTTATTTCTCTTTTAAGATATAGATAAGGAAATTTAAGTAATCTAGGGTTTCGTTTTTAGACATAAGAAAAAATAGTATTTAAAAATAATCTGTGCAACTAAAAAAAAGAAAGGCAAAAAAAAAAAAAAATCAATATTAATGAAATACTCGAAGTTCTCCCAATGGAGATGTATTTTTTTTATGCTTCTTGCTTTTTTTATATTATTGATTTCTAAAAAGAAAGAAAAATAAATAAAACGGAACTTTCTTCTTCTTAAAAGATTTTCTTTTTTGTGTTTATATTTCTCTCTCTCTACTCCTCTTTGTTCTTTTACCTTCCTCTTCTTTTTGCTTCCTTTCTATTCATCTTTCTCTCTCTCTACTCCTCTTTGTTCTTTTACCTTTCTCTTCCTTTCTATTCATCTTTCTTTCTCTCTACTCCTCTTTATGCTTTAACCTTTCTCTTCTTTTTGTTTCCTTTCCATTCATCTCTTTCTCTCTCTCATTCTCTTTTCATACTACCTTTTCTTAGTTCTTTCTCACATCTTTTTTTTTCTCTTTTTTCCAGCTCTGTTTCGTAAGCTTTATTTGTTCAGTTATGCCACAAAGTGTTGGGGGTGGCGGGTACATTATTATCTTACAACATAGCATAATTTAACAAAGAAATGATCAAATTATCCTGTGACCTAGTAGATTGGTGAGGCACCATGCTGTCCTGGTTTCTTCTTGGTATTTCTTGCAACAATGGGGTTACATGCTGGTGTTCTTTTCCTCTCCAAGGAACCTGTGAATGCGTATACATGGTAAATATAATACTTACCTACAGAGATATAGAACTCCCATTACCTTTCATTCTTTATCTTACTCTTTTTCAGAAAAAGCATGTATACATTCTATGTCAGTCTGTTCATATCTATCTATCCATTGCAGTCTGTTCATATCTATCTATCTATCTATCTATCTATCTATCTATCCATTGCAGTCTGTTCATATCTATCTATCCATTGCAGTCTGTTCATATCTATCTATCCATTGCAGTCTGTTCATATCTATCTATCTATCTATATATCTATCCATTGCAGTCTGTTCATATCTATCTATCCATTGCAGTCTGTTCATATCTATCTATCCATTGCAGTCTGTTCATATCTATCTATCCATTGCAGTCTGTTCATATCTATCTATCTATCTATCTATCTATCTATCTATCTATCTATCTATCTATCTATCCATTGCAGTCTGTTCATATCTATCTATCTATCTATCTATCGATTGCAGTCTGTTCATATCTATCTATCTATCTATCCATTGCAGTCTGTTCATATCTATCTATCTATCTATCTATCTATCCATTGCAGTCTGTTCATATCTATCTATCTATCTATCTATCTATCTATCCATTGCCGTCTGTTCATATCTATCTATCTATCTATCTATCTATCCATTGCAGTCTGTTCATATCTATCTATCTATCTATCTATCCATTGCAGTCTGTTCATATCTATCTATCTATCTATCTATCCATTGCAGTCTGTTCATATCTATCTATCTATCTATCTATCTATCCATTGCAGTCTGTTCATATCTATCTATCTATCTATCTATCTATCTATCTATCTATCTATCTATCCATTGCAGTCTGTTCATATCTATCTATCTATCTATCTATCTATCCATTGCAGTCTGTTCATATCTATCTATCTATCTATCCATTGCAGTCTGTTCATATCTATCTATCTATCTATCCATTGCAGTCTGTTCATATCTATCTATCTATCTATCCATTGCAGTCTGTTCATATCTATCTATCTATACATTGCAGTCTGTTCATATCTAGCTATCTATCTGTTTATCTCAGTCTGTTCATATCTATCTATCTCAGTCTGTTCATATCTATCTATCTCAGTTTGTTCATATCTATCTATCTATCTATCTATCTCAGTTTGTTCATATCTATCTATCTATCTATCTATCTATCTATCTTTGTTCATATCTATCTATCTATTCATCTTAGCCTGTTCATATCTATCTATCTATCTCAGTTTGTTCATATCTATCTATCTATCTATCTATCTATCTATCTATCTCAGTCTGTTCATATCTATATATCTATATATCTGTCTATCTATCTAAATCTATACATATCTATCTATCTCTGTTCATATCTATCTATCTATCTCAGTGTCAAGAGAATAACTGTTCTTTTGATAGACTATTTTTGTGTAGACATGAAGGTTAAACATTACCCAAAATCTTTTCAGGGAATCATTTTGGTAGATCGGTGCCACTTATGGTGATGGTGCCACAGTTGCGAGTACAGTTCATAAGATGCTTGCTATGTTCAGAAGTGGAAATTTTGATTGGGAAGACTGAGAATATAACAGTTGGCCTACAGTCATTTAATGATGACCAAATCAAACTGCTGATTAACACATTGACCTCCAGAGGTCAACTACAAAATCTGACTTCAAATACCAACATTTATAATAACCAACTGAGGCAATAAAAAATTTGGCAGTTTTGAACTTTTGTGCCTGCCAAAAAATGGAATAACAAAAGGGAGGGTTTTCCCTTGACACTGCTATTATTTTAATTACCTTCACTCCTTGTCAATGTTTATTGTTTTTAAAAAGCAATGATTAGAGTTGTAATAAAGCCGAAACATATTGTTGTAGAATATCTATGGACGATAATGGGTAGGTTCCCATTCACATAAATACAGTAGTAAATACTGTATGTTGGTCTGCAGTTGGAGATTCATTGTGGAATTCACTTGACTCACTTCTAGCAGTTGGCTACTTATTCTATGCACCACTAGTGAATCTTATACAGTGCTGTTCGATAAAAGTGACTCACCTGATTTTTTTTTACTAAATGTTCTCTTCTCCGATGAAATGAAAGTCGAGCTAAATTCAAAGGATAAGCGATCTAAAATCTGAAGAAGAAGCTTTGAAAGCTCTTTGGATTTAGCAGTAAGTACTGTCAAGCATCTGTTCACTATAATGTTCTGGGGATGCTTTTCTTTTTATGGATCTGGTTTCTTAAAACCTATTTAAAAGACCCTCAGGAGCGAGCAGTACAAGAGAATTTTAGAGTCTTGTCTGCTCCCTTCTGCTGAAAGGGTGCAAATCGACCCCACCAAGCTCATTTTTATGCAGGATAATGCTCCCTGTCACAAATCAAAATTGATGAAGGAATACTTTGATGAGAAGCAGGTGAGTGCTAGGACATGGCCACCCCAATCTCCTGACCTCAACCCCATAGAAAACTTATGGAGCATTATAAATACAGGTTCTCGAGAAAGCAGTTGAGCAACAAAGATGATTTGATTGTGAATTTCATATCCGAATGGAATTCAATGCTTGGAGATGAGATTTGCCAGAACCTAATGAAGTCAATGCCAAAAAGGGTTGAAAAGTTATTCAAAATAAAGGAGGACCCATAGATTATTAAATATTTTGAACTATATTACCTATTATGAATAAATTATACCTCTATTATTCTTTATTTAAAGCTGTTCGGTTATGTTTCTATTGATTACTAGTTGCAGGAAATAGGTGAGTCACTTTTTTTTGCACAGAGTTTTTCCCTAAATCTCATTTATATCCAAAATTATAATTATCAATTGAATACCTTAGGGTGAGTAAACTTTTTTACTAGGTGGTCGGGAAGGAGTCTTTATGTTAGTAAGATTAAAAATTAGTTTGACCCCAAAATCAATAGGCGAAAAAATTTTTAAGTAAAAAAAAATCAGGTGAGTCACTTTTATTGAACAGCACTGTATGTGTTGTTCATGTCTTAAGTATTATCGTTCATTATCAACTTTCGTGAGATTCAGTGACCTTCCCTAGGTTACAACATTTTGGTGATGAGGATTAGTCAAAATGCAACACATATGAAAGAGAATTTATACATTTTCTTTGCTCTTGAGAATTGAAAACAAAAATAATAAACACTATTAGATTGTTTATTGGAATGGTTGGCAAAACATTTGCTAATTACCAATTGATTCAAACTTTATAAAATGGTAAATAATAAGGATTTCCTCAGTGTTGGTTTACATATTTTAGTAGTTTAGTAGACGTTTATAAATGTATGAATAAAAAATTGTTTTCATATTTCTTTCTTTATAAATTAGTAAGCGATAATTATTGCATTAGTTTTAATTGTATTAGTTTTAGAATGTTGTAAATATAAAATTATTCTTATAAATAAACAATCTAATAAACAGTGTTTGATATCTTTGTTACCAATTCTTAAGAACACAAGAAATGTATAAATTCATTTTCATCATATATTTAGGTTTTATTACAATTCTAATCATCACCTTTTAAAACAATGAACATTGCTGAGGAGTGAAGGTAGTTAAAATAATAGCAGTGTCAAGGGAAAAACTGTCCTTTAGACATTGTTTTTTGGTGGACATGAAGCTCCTAGATTGCCCCCAAAAATTATGAGTTGGTTTATAGCTTCAACTGAATTCTTAACATTGTTTTCACACTAAAAGTATTACCGCAAATAAACTCATTGTTGGTACACTCAGATGAAAATATATCAGAAAGTGACAGTCATGGGATAACTTGTAATTGGTGTCTTGTGGGTGTTAGTCAATATTTTGAAAACATTCTGGTCAAACGATATGGGACATTGCAGAGATATTCATATGTGGTTTGTAAGGCATTTGAAAATACTTGGATAGATTAATTGCTACAATGGTTGGGTGCCTCACGATTAAATGGGAAAAAAATTTAAAGGATCACATTTCCATCAGTGATTCTCTGCTTAAATGCAACAAAAATGATATATTTTGTGAAAAGAACCATAACAGGTCATGAAAAATGGATTGTTTACAACAATGTGGAGTAAAAAAAAGATCCTAGGAGGAATGAAATGAGCTACCATTCCAAAAACGTGTCAGCATCAGAGGAATGTGATGCTACATATATGGTGGAATTGGAAGAGGGTATTATACATCATAAGCTCCTTACTTAAATGTTGAATTCAAACAAGTAATGTTCCCAAGTGAACCGACTGAAGACTGCAATTAATAAAAAAGATTCTAGATTTCTCCAATTAGATGGGTGCCATTCTCTTGATGGATGATGGCAGCTATCTAAAAAGAATAATAATTGACAATGCTTCATCTAAGAAATTTTGAATCCTATTAATACTACCAGTAATAAAGCATATTTAAGTAAGCAGGGCAGATGAGAAATAAAGAATAAGCCTCTAATAAAAAGCAAGAGAAATAAGATGAAAGAAATACTAGTCCAAAATGAATAATAATTGACAAGGCTTCATCTAAGAAATTTGAATCCTATTAATACTACTAGTAATAAAGCATATTTAAGTAAGCAGGGCAGATGAGAAATAAAGAATAAGCCTCCAATAAAAAGCAAGAGAAATAAGATGAAAGAAATACTAGTCCAAAATGAATAATAATTGACAATGCTTCATCTAAGAAATTTGAATCCTATTAATACTACTAGTAATAAAGCATATTTAAGTAAGCAGGGCAGATGAAAAATAAAGAATAAGCCTCCAATAAAAAGCAAGAGAAATAAGATGAAAGAAATACTAGTCCAAAATGAATAATAATTGACAAGGCTTCATCTAAGAAATTTGAATCCTATTAATACTACTAGTAATAAAGCATATTTAAGTAAGCAGGGCAGATGAAAAATAAAGAATAAGCCTCCAATAAAAAGCAAGAGAAATAAGATGAAAGAAATACTAGTCCAAAATGAATAATAATTGACAAGGCTTCATCTAAGAAATTTGAATCCTATTAATACTACTAGTAATAAAGCATATTTAAGTAAGCAGGGCAGATGAGAAATAAAGAATAAGCCTCCAATAAAAAGCAAGAGAAATAAGATGAAAGAAATACTAGTCCAAAATGAATAATAATTGACAATGCTTCATCTAAGAAATTTGAATCCTATTAATACTACTAGTAATAAAGCATATTTAAGTAAGCAGGGCAGATGAGAAATAAAGAATAAGCCTCCAATAAAAAGCAAGAGAAATAAGATGAAAGAAATACTAGTCCAAAATGAATAATAATTGACAATGCTTCATCTAAGAAATTTGAATCCTATTAATACTACTAGTAATAAAGCATATTTAAGTAAGCAGGGCAGATGAAAAATAAAGAATAAGCCTCCAATAAAAAGCAAGAGAAATAAGATGAAAGAAATACTAGTCCAAAATGAATAATAATTGACAAGGCTTCATCTAAGAAATTTGAATCCTATTAATACTACTAGTAATAAAGCATATTTAAGTAAGCAGGGCAGATGAGAAATAAAGAATAAGCCTCCAATAAAAAGCAAGAGAAATAAGATGAAAGAAATACTAGTCCAAAATGAATAATAATTGACAATGCTTCATCTAAGAAATTTGAATCCTATTAATACTACTAGTAATAAAGCATATTTAAGTAAGCAGGGCAGATGAGAAATAAAGAATAAGCCTCCAATAAAAAGCAAGAGAAATAAGATGAAAGAAATACTAGTCCAAAATGAATAATAATTGACAATGCTTCATCTAAGAAATTTGAATCCTATTAATACTACTAGTAATAAAGCATATTTAAGTAAGCAGGGCAGATGAAAAATAAAGAATAAGCCTCCAATAAAAAGCAAGAGAAATAAGATGAAAGAAATACTAGTCCAAAATGAATAATAATTGACAAGGCTTCATCTAAGAAATTTGAATCCTATTAATACTACTAGTAATAAAGCATATTTAAGTAAGCAGGGCAGATGAAAAATAAAGAATAAGCCTCCAATAAAAAGCAAGAGAAATAAGATGAAAGAAATACTAGTCCAAAATGAATAATAATTGACAAGGCTTCATCTAAGAAATTTGAATCCTATTAATACTACTAGTAATAAAGCATATTTAAGTAAGCAGGGCAGATGAGAAATAAAGAATAAGCCTCCAATAAAAAGCAAGAGAAATAAGATGAAAGAAATACTAGTCCAAAATGAATAATAATTGACAATGCTTCATCTAAGAAATTTGAATCCTATTAATACTACTAGTAATAAAGCATATTTAAGTAAGCAGGGCAGATGAGAAATAAAGAATAAGCCTCCAATAAAAAGCAAGAGAAATAAGATGAAAGAAATACTAGTCCAAAATGAATAATAATTGACAAGGCTTCATCTAAGAAATTTGAATCCTATTAATACTACTAGTAATAAAGCATATTTAAGTAAGCAGGGCAGATGAGAAATAAAGAATAAGCCTCGAATAAAAAGCAAGAGAAATAAGATGAAAGAAATACTAGTCCAAAATGAATAATAATTGACAAGGCTTCATCTAAGAAATTTGAATCCTATTAATACTACTAGTAATAAAGCATATTTAAGTAAGCAGGGCAGATGAGAAATAAAGAATAAGCCTCCAGTAAAAAGCAAGAGAAATAAGATGAAAGAAATACTAGTCCAAAATGAATAATAATTGACAATGCTTCATCTAAGAAATTTGAATCCTATTAATACTACTAGTAATAAAGCATATTTAAGTAAGCAGGGCAGATGAGAAATAAAGAATAAGCCTCCAATAAAAAGCAAGAGAGATAAGATGAAAGAAATACTAGTCGAAAATGAATAATAATCGACAATGCTTCATCTAAGAAATTTGAATCCTATTAATACTACTAGTAATAAAGCATATTTAAGTAAGCAGGGCAGATGAGAAATAAAGAATAAGCCTCCAATAAAAAGCAAGAGAAATAAGATGAAAGAAATACTAGTCCAAAATGAATAATAATTGACAATGCTTCATCTAAGAAATTTGAATCCTATTAATACTACTAGTAATAAAGCATATTTAAGTAAGCAGGGCAGATGAGAAATAAAGAATAAGCCTCCAATAAAAAGCAAGAGAGATAAGATGAAAGAAATACTAGTCGAAAATGAATAATAATCGACAATGCTTCATCTAAGAAATTTGAATCCTATTAATACTACTAGTAATAAAGCATATTTAAGTAAGCAGGGCAGATGAGAAATAAAGAATAAGCCTCCAATAAAAAGCAAGAGAAATAAGATGAAAGAAATACTAGTCCAAAATGAATAATAATTGACAAGGCTTCATCTAAGAAATTTGAATCCTATTAATACTACTAGTAATAAAGCATATTTAAGTAAGCAGGGCAGATGAGAAATAAAGAATAAGCCTCCAATAAAAGGCAAGAGAAATAAGATGAAAGAAATACTAGTCCAAAATGAATAATAATTGACAAGGCTTCATCTAAGAAATTTGAATCCTATTAATACTACTAGTAATAAAGTATATTTAAGTAAGCAGGGCAGATGAAAAATAAAGAATAAGCCTCCAATAAAAAGCAAGAGAAATAAGATGAGAGAAATACTATTTGAAAGAAAGACAATGAAAATGGAAAGAGAAGAGAGAAAGCATGATGTTATTAGAGAGAGAGAGAAAGAGAAATAGCAATCATTGAGAATTTGGTCATATTTAGAACGAATGTGATCCTATAACTGTCACCTGTGATGCATTAATTTAAATTCTTCTCTTGTATCGCTGTATCAAACTAAATGTCAACCAGTCTGTCATAATGTACTATTCAAGAAACTCATTGACAACTTTCTGCTTCTTGTTCAGGGAATCTGTTTTTAGTTTTTAATTTTAACTTTTTTTGATGCTCTCATTATTTTTACGTCTCTAATAAAAGCAAGACGTGATCATACTGTATATACCTGTGTATAACTCGACTTCATGTATAGTGTTAACCCTGAATTTTTTTCAGGAATTTTAATCCTACCAGAAAAAATTTACCTGTGTATAGTGCAACCGGTCACTGAAAATGCCTAATTCTTTTACCTGTTCAGAAATATTACCTGTGTACAGTGTGCCCCTGAATTATTTTATGAAAAACCTTGTGTATAATGCGACCCCAGCAATTCTATTAAGCCTACCGTAATCAAATATCGCAGTACTGGGCTTCATTCTGGACATATTTTATAAAAAATAGATGGTCTTCATTTTTTTTTTGTATAAAGCTACTCTAAAATAGGGAGAGAAAACACCTATTGTAAAATATCTAATATGAAGAAAAAATTTACCTGTTCGTAGTGCAACCAATCATTGAAAATGCATGATTTTTAACCTGTTCAAAAAAATTACCTGTGTATTGTGCAACACCCTATTTTTTACAGAAAAAATCCGATCATCTTGCACTAAATATGAGTATACATTTAATTATTTAATATATCTTATAGGTAATTTTTCATGGTGTAATGGTTAACAAGCTAATCTTACAGATATTACTAGTGACTTTGATACTCACTGTGTTCTATGTTTGAGGTGTTGTTGGATGTTGGTTGAATTTGTTTAGTGGCATATCAATACCTCTATGGGTTATTTAACTCTCTCCAAGAGAGTAACTGATTTCACTTCCTTGGTCTAACTTTTTCCCGCTGACTTGAATTAGGATCAATTGTTAGGTCTGCTGCTAGGAAAAAATTTTGTTTTATATCCTTATGTTCACACCATACAAGGCTCAAGGACCACTCAAGGTAGAGGGCTACCAAAGTTGGTTGTTGTGAGAGTAGAGGGTGCAGTTGGTTCCCTCTCGTGCTAGACAATTTTTCTCGCCAGAATCTATCTTTCACACTTATTAGTCTGCCATTTGCTTGTGGATCAAATATTGTTGCCGCATCTGGTCTGGTGTTTCTGGTATATATCTAGAGATTCTTGGCAAAATCCAAAGAAGAATCTGCAAATTTACTAGTCCTGATGTGGCATCTCGGCTTCAGTCACTTTCACACCAGTGTAATTCAGCTTCCACTGTAATGTAGCATTTTTGATAAATATTTTCATGGCAACTGTCCTGATGAACTTTATATTTTTGGTATTTTACAAAGAGTCTCTGAGGTGTTACGATGGTTGTAGTTAGTATGGTAAATAAGAATGTGTTGTTTTGGTGTAAGAAATATTGCAGTTTGTCTGGGTCAATGCTTGCAGCTAGCTAAGTTGAAGATAAGACAGTTTGAAGACCAGCCTTCCCCCTTTTTGGCCTTATGCCACATTTTTGTATTTCACAAAATAAATATCACTTTATATTTTGGTACCTTAACTTTTTTTTTTATAAATCATTTCACCTTAAGCAAGGCAATAAAGCCACTAAGACACACTTTACTAAGTGCTAGAGAATATGAGAGAAAGAGAAAAAATTAAGGAGAGTAAACAATAAAAGAACAGGAATTAAGACAAAAGATAGTGATTGACATTGTATTTAAATTTTTGAAGATCAAATTTGGTTGGAAAGCAATAT
The DNA here is from genome assembly GCA_964036315.1 of Acanthosepion esculentum. Lineage (NCBI taxonomy): Eukaryota > Metazoa > Mollusca > Cephalopoda > Sepiida > Sepiidae > Acanthosepion > Acanthosepion esculentum. The sequence continues at coordinate 60,972,005 of OZ038508.1, read as the reverse complement.
TCACCTTATGAGTGGTCATCTCTACATGTTTTTCTCTTCTCTGAGTTTCTTTATATTCAATGCACGTGCAAAGTCTTTGTATTGACAGTAAGTTATTTTTTTTCTTTCTTTGTTTTTCCTTCATTTTTCCAACCACACAACTTACACTAGGATGACATTAAGAAATGAAAATATCACAATAATCAACAGATATCCCATATCAGCCAATCAATGGACACCTGATGATGATCAGAGAGTATTTGGTTGAAACATATCTATAATAATATCTATATCAACCAAGATGAAAACAGTCGTTCATGAGTTCAATCCTTAGACCCGGTACTGATGCAACAATTCAGCAGGAATGGATAACTGATATCGTAGTATTTATGGAGGTTTCCTTGCAAACCTTTTATTTGAAGTAGTGTTGAATGTCGACATCTTGATTATGTCATTGCTTTCCTCTTTGATACCTGAACACGTCTGCTAAAGGGATTAGCTAGTCATCCTAGCAGACAGGTGTGTTCAGAAATGAGCGGCCATCTAATTACATTATTGTATATCCAGCGAGCGATGGATAAATTGTCGTCTAAATTATGCAAAAATGAAAATAACATTGACATCTCATTTTAACAGATATATTTACCAAAATTACACAAAAATATCTAGAAATACTAAAGAGTAAATTTATTCAATGAAATTGCCATTGGCTTCAACCACAGCCTCCAGACAATTTCAGAATCCAAAATTTAGAAAAGTGAAAATTTACTGGAATATGTTGGACAATTTCATCTGAATTTATTATTTCATTTTTGAGATGAGTAATTGTCAATGTTCTTGTATTATTTTGAACTATTCTTCTTATCTTGGTTGATATAGATGTTATTATAGATACAATGTTTCAACCAAGCACTATCTGGTCATCCTCAGGTGTCCATTGATTGGCAGATATGGGATATCTGTTGATTATTGTAATATTTTGCCCCTGTGATGCCAGTTATTGTTCCACTAATGTGCTTCGTAGCAAAGTGGCTATAGGAGTTGGTTAAACCTGTCTTACTGTCATCTGGTGGTCATGAGTTCAATTTTTGGATCAGGCAATGAAATACCAATTCAGCAGAAAAGAACAACAACTGACAACAAAGTGAAAAATATCACAATAATCAACTTAACCCCATATCAGCCAATCAATGGACACCTGATGATGCCCAGAGAGTATTTGGTCAAAACGTGTCTATAATAATATCTATATCAACCAAGATGAAAACAATAGTTTGAATTAATACAAGAATATTTTCATTTGAAGTCAAGAAAATACAAACTCTAAGCAAAATGGTCACAATATCGAGAAAAAGGAAGATCTTAGTTTCAGTTGACACCAGGATGACATAGATTAAGAAATGAAAATATCTATAAATGTTTTCCCTAATTATATTTTGGTATCTTTTCAGTAATCACCATTCAACCCTACTCTTGAAAAGATTATGGTTCTTATTGGTTAAGGAAGAATTCCTCAAAGATATATTTATCAGATACATTTTTAGCAAAAGAAGGTTTATGGATGGTACTAAGGTTTGTATTTTGAGAATTAGTTTTTTGCTCTTTTAATGTTAAAATGTTTTCATGTTTACAAAGAGTCTTTTTTAAAAATTTTCTAGTACTTTTAAAAAATTTCTAATACTTAAATTTTGTGTGTAGCTTTTATAAAAAGATTGTTTTAAACTTATTTCTCAGACTTAAGTTACCAGAATTTCTTAAATGAAACACTCATCACTATTTTATTAAGGATTGAACTCACAACCACTAGATTACAGTATCCTATCTCCACTACACCACTGTTTGAAATAATACAAGTATACTGACAATTACCTATCTCAGAAACAAAATACTAAATCAGTGGTTCCCAGCCACCGTGCCGCGGCACATTAGTGTGCCGCGGAATGATTACTGGTGTGCCGCGAAGAGATAATACCTAGAAGCCATTTAATTTCATTTTGTTTAATAAAGGCATTCAATTTCTTAATCATGATGACACCGCTCAATTCAAAAAGACTTTATGAGTGGAAAATATTAAAATTTTTTCATAGGTGTGCCGATGTAAAAAAAGTTGGGAACCACTGTACTAAATTATTAAAAGCGGTATGACACTGCTATCATAACCAAATGTCTAAACCATGATGACCAGAGGATACTTGGTTGAAACTTTGTGTCGATATACATCTGTATCAACCAAGGTGAGAACAATAGTTTGAAATAATACAATAATATCAGTATTGTTTACACTATTTATATTATTTGAACTATTGTCCTCATTTGGATCTAACTAATGCCTTTATCCTTGAGGATACATGGCAAAGTGGATAAAAGTGTTAGGACAGGACCCAGAGAGTTGTGAGTTCAATACCTGGTTAAGGCAGAACTTGGAGAGGGGAATTAACAGGAGATAACTGATAACTGACATCCATTAGACATGGCACATGGAACTAGAACAGTCTAGATGACAGTATCCTATATCCACTACACCACTGTTTGAAATAATACAAGTATACTGACAATTACTCATCTCAGAAACGAAATACTAAATTATTAAAAGCGGTATGAAGCTGCTATCATAACCAAATGTCAAAACTATGATGACCAGAGGATACTTGGTTGAAACTTTGTGTCGATATACACACCAAGGTGAGAACAATAGTTTGAAATAATACAATAAAATCAATGTCATTTAATATAATACACAGTGCTTCAAGTTTATACAAGCAAGGTTATCCAATATTGATTGGGTTTAAATATCTACCATGACAAACTAATTGGAACATTTCAACAGGCACATATGCTGGCTGGAAGATTTGATTTACTAGCCATTGCATTTATTTTTATCTTGTACAAGAAGATGATTTATTTAGTATTTTTTTTAAATTTTATATTTTAATTTTTTTATTTTATTTTTTTATTTTACTTTTTTAATTTCTCGCTAATTTTTCCATACTATGGGCTGGTAGCTGGAGAAAGGTTTGTGAGCCATTGGTGTAATGTAGCAGTTATTGGTACAAAAAAAGAAATCAGTGCGATAAGTTCATATTCCATCTGAGCTTGTCGTGTTCCTTTACACACAAAATTAACCAAATGAACAAACATCAGATTTTGAGGTGAGGAATCCCTACTTGATGGGAGCCAAGAAATTTCATTGAATGAACGCAACACTGCTTCTTTTTTTTTCAAATCATTTCATTCCAAGCATGGTGATAAAACCACTAAGACGTAAGGGATTATTGAGAGTGAATAAAAAAACTAAGAAAATATTGGTGAGGAGAATGGACAATAGATGAAGAGGATTGAAGGAGAGAGATGATGTTGATTGACATTGAATATGAATCTTTGACAATCACAGTTGACAGGAAAGCAAGAAACCGGAAGAGATTTCAACAGTGAAATGGTGAGACCTAATTTCCAATCTAGTAATGCACTTTGTTTTGTTTTAATTGATTGATTGATTATATTCCACAGCTTATCAACCTTTTTCAGGTTATTTAAAATGAAGATATACTTTTAAATGTTAGGAATTTTTTGGAGATAATAATGATTTATTTATACAAAAACTACTAATTAACCCATAGCTGGAGGGATAAGAAGTGGATTCATACCTTTCCCAAGGGTATTTTCATGTAAGTGAATATAATGAACCCAACTGGAATTGGAACTCAGATTTCTGATTTCCAATTTTGAGCTATCATCCATTTCACCATCCACACATCCAAGCTTACAGCATCTGGTATTCACACCTAGGTACTGACCAGGCTTGACATTGCTTAACTTTGGTAATAGTATGAGAACCAGTGTTTCAATATGATTTAGGCGTAAGCCTTTGGGAAGTTGAAGTACCAGAGAGAAATACTCATCAAAGCAATTGACATAAAAATATTTATAGAAAAGGCAGAGAGAAGCTTTATTATGATGGTGGTAAAGTGATCAAAGCCGAGCTTCAGGGCTGATAATATTGCTGGTCATTCTTTGGATTTTGTCAAGAATCTTTAAATACCATATTTGACGGCATATAAGATACATGGGTCTATAAGACACACCCAATTTCAACAGGTAAAATCAAAAAAAAAATTAGTAATTAGTAAAATTATTAGTAAATGGTACAGCCTAGGCTATATTTATGAGGTATTATTGTTGTCTACTTAAAGAAGGTTACAAACAAAGTTGGTACTCGAGTGAAAGGAACAGCAACACATGCGTAGATGAAAGAAAGAGGTTTATTGTAAAAGAGAATACACTACTGAAAGACAGGGAATCAGGTGGCAGGCTAGTAATTCCCAAAGCAAGCCCCCAAGTATATCCTGTGCTCATCATATATAGCTACTGATATACTCAGTTCGCATAGGCGATAGGGAGTGTGGGACATTCCATTACAACAATTATTTTGGTTAAACAAGCCATGATTATAATTAAATGAAAAATAATAGGAAAAATAGAACACGAGCCTATAAAAACTTTATTATATCCAAAGGTAAGAAAACAAAATAAAAATCAAGCAATTATTACAATTGAGCAAAATAGTACAGTTACCATTAAATTGTTATTCATCTTCAAATCCATAAAATCCGTCTTCATTATCAAAACTCTGATGCTCATTTTCAGTACTACTGTCATCGTCGTTAAATAATGCGTCATCTTCCGTTCTATTGAGAGCATTTCTAATGCCACACTTTTTAAAAGAATTTTTTAAAACAATTTCTGGTCTAATATTATTCCAAGCTTGCTTCACCCATTAACAGACTTGCGCAATGCTGGGTCTTTTTATTCTTCCTTTAAGTGTAAGGTCAAGATCAGGCATTTCCCTACATGTGTTCCATTGCTCCTTCATGTTTAAGTCTAAGCTAACAGGAGTTGCTGGCTAATTTCAGACGACTATCGTGAATTTTAAACCTACATATGGCATATAAGATGCAGGGGAACTTTAAAAGATATTTTTAGTAAAAAAAAAGTGTGCATTATATGCCATCAGATACAGTACGTAGCAGAAGCTATAGACCAGGTGTGGCAGTAATATTCAATGGACAAATGAATGGTAGTGTGGACTCATCCACGACAACCAGTTTACCCTCTGCTAGGAAATGCACTCTTCCTATTACATTTTACCAACATCATGTACAGAAAATAATCAACAGGCATTCATTGGTTAATCACTGTCAATCTAGCTTGCTGATTGGTCAGTATCGACCAATCAGATCGCTCGTACGTGCAAGATCAATTTAAATGCCAACTCAATCTGGAGCCTGTCACGTGGGAGAACATGATATCAAAAACCCAACACGTGTGATTCTCTCTGAGTTTTTTTCTGTTGCTCTCTCTGTTTCGACATGCGGATTCTCGAACCTAACTTCTCTACGTCACAACACCGCTGCCAAAATGTGACTCTTAAAGAACTCCCATCTTGATTAATGCAGTCAGACGTAAAAGAAGTTTTCAACAATTCATGCAAGTATAATTCCAGCATCTTTTATCCAACTTGCATAATACACAATTTCAAAACATACTCAATCTTCTAAACTGCATTTTTATAATCAACTTATTCGTTATGAGTCTAGGTACAAATATTACCTAATCAAAGGGACGTAACTGCGTCTCACTTATCAGTTAACATGCATGTACATCAATGCTTAATAAATTCAATTGTTATGTTGTTTTCTACTGTACATTTTGTTTTGTATTTTTACCATTGCAATTTCACGTCAAATAAAATTTGCTTTGTTCCACCACATTGGATAGTGACCTCCAGCATATTGGCATAGTCATTTCCACACCTTTCCTAAACAAAAATAAAATAATTGTGGCAAACAGCCCTTCACACACACACAACAAATATGGCTAAACCATCACACTCTATCGTACTCAGGGCTCATGCCGCAACAGTAGACTTATACACAAGCAAGATAGATTCTGGTGAGAAAGATTTTCTGGCATGACACTGCGAGCCAACTTTTCTAGCAGCAAATTTTGTTTGTTAGTTATTCACTTACAAAACGCCAAATCTTTCTTTATGCACAAAAAAAGAATAAAGAAAAGAAAACAATAAATGGACAAAAAAGATTTATTTTTATTTCTGTCACAATCTTTTGTAGAATCATCTAATGTAGACACGAGAGAACATTCCTGTTATGTTGGAATGTCGTCGCAGGGAACTAATTGCTGAGGAGAGCTCACTTCTTGTGGTCACAAAGAAGTGAAAGAGACAATTTCTTTTTTCTTTTTCTTCTCCTCACAAAGCAGGAAAATGGCTTCAGATTTAGAAAATAACAAGGCCAATTATTTAAGCTTGCTTCACGACTAAATCATTAAAGTCATTTTCAGCTTTTTAAGAAAGTTTTTCTTTTTATTGCAAAGTATGCACCGCATGACATGTGACCCTTTACTGATGAGGAGTGGACAATACATTATTTAAATCATTATTTACTAAGTTTGACACAAGGCCAAAAGTACAGAGCACCCAGTGAGAACTGAACTGACTAGGTCGATTTTGGTAACTGAGGTATTGCATTCAATTTGAAAGTTAGGGTTTGGCATAAAAAAAAACAAAGCAAAATATTTTTTTCAAATCGTTACTGTTTTTTGAGGAGATGAGTGTAAAGATGAGGTTTAGGTCCAAAACCGTAGCGCTGGAATTTCATTTCAGTGATCAGTGAAAGCCTTATAACACAGCATTATAACATTTATAATTTACTGAAGCTTTACAAACTGTACATGGACAAGATGCATGGCACAAGCTAAATCTTTTTACTAAATCTTTGTGCACTATTTACATTATTAGTATTATGGCATGTGGAACTAGAACAGTCTACCCCAGTGAGTGAAATAAATGGTTCAGTTCGACATTCCAACCACCTGAAGAAGACCGGAGCGTACAACAGCCGAAACGTTTTAATAAATATGTCAACAAAGATGATGACAATAGTCCGAATAATGCAAATAGTGTACATAATACCTCATCTCAGAAATATAGACAGATAAATCTTTGTGCTATCAAATAAGATCTTCATTTACTTCAAAGGGAAATTATACTGAACAATTCAGCCATGATTATGATGTAATATTTTATACAGTGCAGTAGTTTTAGCGTGATTTTCAATAAACAATGCAAATTTAAAACATTTTGTCTTATAATTTGTACCCAGCGGGATTTTGGCGTTATATACACTTTTATCTATTTTGGGTTTTTTATTATGATTTAACAAATCTTATTCATTGAGTAGCCATTTTTATAATATTTTACAAATTATTTTACACAGTTTTTATTTATCGAATACAGTAAAAAAAATTGCATATTTTGCTTGTGGTGTTTCATAATTATACTAGAATTTTGGTTTGAATACATTTTCCATTCAGTGTATCTAATGCAAAAGGTATCAACTTTATTTAAATTTATTCTTGAAATAGTAAAATTTTGAAGTCAGTTTCTAAGCAAAAACCTACAGAAATTAGGTATTTCTGTACATTTTTAGATGATTTTAAAGCTAAATGCTCAAAAATTGAGGAAACCTCTGAATCTACTTTTTGGTGTCAGTACTTATCAGAGGAAACTCCAGCTTTCACATTGAGTGCAATACTGATTTTCTAAAAGAAGTGAAAAATCAACCTGCCCTACTCTTAAAAAAGCTTGTTAACCACTACCCAATGTTGCAGTGACTAAACTTGGCATAGTTTGGCTCAAGAAATACTGAGCATCCAGTTAGGACCAAACTGTCTAGTACTGGACAGTGAGACAAGCATGTTAACCATTACCTTATACTGAAGTGGCCCATGTTATTTGCTAAGCTTAGCATAGTTAGGCATAAGGCCAGCAGTATGGAGGCATCCTGTGATGACCAAATTGATTAGAATTAGACAGTGAGACAAGCTTGTTAACCATTACCCCATACTGAAAAGGACAATGTTATTGACTAAACTTGTCATAGTTTGGCTCATGGCCAGAAATACTGAGCATCCAGTTAGGACCAAACTGTCTAGTACTGGACAGTGAGACAAGCATGTTAACCATTACCCTATACTGAAGTGGCCCATGTTATTTGCTAAGCTTAGCATAGTTAGACATAAGGCCTGAAGTATGGGGCAGCCAGTGGGGACCGAATTCAATTGTAATTGTCAATGAGACAAGCTCCTTAACTATTATCCAACGCTGAGGTAGAGATCACCCAGTAAGGATTAAATTCAATACTTCTCAGACTTGCTCGTTATCCATTACTTCATGCTGAGACAGCCAGTGGGTAGAAGATATGATTTATATTTTGATCTTTATCTTTCGTCCAAGATTTCTGGTAGGTAGAATTTTTTTTATTAGTTGTTCACTTAATAACAAGTTCAAGAGCCACTCAAGCAAGAGGGTTAATGAATGAAGATTTCTGATATATTGATAGATTGATTTGTATTTTTTTGTGGCTTATCAAAATTTTATTGCATGACGGGTCTCAGCTAGGAAGGTCTGAATTGGTGAAACTAAGGAATATAGCTTATCAGGACATATCTTGCTAGTTCCTTATTGTTATTATTAAACTTTTGCCATGAACATAGAGTAACAAAAGACTGTGAGAAAAGGTTAATTTATTTATGTAGGTAAATAATGACAACATACATGGAATTGATATTTAAAGATCTTATGACTATTAGAAAGTTTTTGCATGTGGATCTTGAAATATATTTTTCTAATTATTAAAGTGTAGTAATTTTAGAAGGGGATTCAGTTCATTACTTAATGACAATAGAAAACTGACACCCCACTTTATGTCCAGTAGAATCCAAAATTAAGATGACGGCATATCTTGTTAGTTCCTTATTGTTATTATTAAACTTTTGCATTTGAGTCTTTAAATGTATCTTTCAAATTATTACATTAATATGAAGTAATTCTATAAGGGGGATCATTTCATTACTTAATAAGTACAGAAAACTGACACCCCACTTTATGTCCAGTAGTATCCTAAATTAAGATGATGGCATATCTTATCAGTTCCTTATGAACATTATTAAACTTTCTCATTTGAGTCTTTAAATGTATCTTTCAAATTATTATATTAATATGTAGTGATTCTAGAAGGGGGATCAGTTCATTAATTAATAACAATAGAAAACTGACACCCCACTTTATGTCCAGTAGAATCCAAAATTAAGATGACGGCATATCTTGTTAGTTCCTTATTGTTATTATTAAACTTTTGCATTTGAGTCTTTAAATGTATCTTTCAAATTATTACATTAATATGAAGTAATTCTATAAGGGGGATCATTTCATTACTTAATAAGTACAGAAAACTGACACCCCACTTTATGTCCAGTAGTATCCTAAATTAAGATGATGGCATATCTTATCAGTTCCTTATGAACATTATTAAACTTTCTCATTTGAGTCTTTAAATGTATCTTTCAAATTATTATATTAATATGTAGTAATTTTAGAAGGGGATCAGTTCATTAATTAATAACAATAGAAAACTGACACCCCACTTTATGTCCAGTAGAATCCAAAATTAAGATGACGGCATATCTTGTTAGTTCCTTATTGTTATTATTAAACTTTTGCATTTGAGTCTTTAAATGTATCTTTCAAATTATTACATTAATATGAAGTAATTCTATAAGGGGGATCATTTCATTACTTAATAAGTACAGAAAACTGACACCCCACTTTATGTCCAGTAGTATCCTAAATTAAGATGATGGCATATCTTATCAGTTCCTTATGAACATTATTAAACTTTCTCATTTGAGTCTTTAAATGTATCTTTCAAATTATTATATTAATATGTAGTGATTCTAGAAGGGGGATCAGTTCATTAATTAATAACAATAGAAAACTGACACCCCACTTTATGTCCAGTAGAATCCAAAATTAAGATGACGGCATATCTTGTTAGTTCCTTATTGTTATTATTAAACTTTTGCATTTGAGTCTTTAAATGTATCTTTCAAATTATTACATTAATATGAAGTAATTCTATAAGGGGGATCATTTCATTACTTAATAAGTACAGAAAACTGACACCCCACTTTATGTCCAGTAGTATCCTAAATTAAGATGATGGCATATCTTATCAGTTCCTTATGAACATTATTAAACTTTCTCATTTGAGTCTTTAAATGTATCTTTCAAATTATTATATTAATATGTAGTGATTCTAGAAGGGGGATCAGTTCATTAATTAATAACAATAGAAAACTGACACCCCACTTTATGTCCAGTAGAATCCAAAATTAAGATGACGGCATATCTTGTTAGTTCCTTATTGTTATTATTAAACTTTTGCATTTGAGTCTTTAAATGTATCTTTCAAATTATTACATTAATATGAAGTAATTCTATAAGGGGGATCATTTCATTACTTAATAAGTACAGAAAACTGACACCCCACTTTATGTCCAGTAGTATCCTAAATTAAGATGATGGCATATCTTGTTAGTTCCTTATTAACACTAAACTTTCTCATTTGAGCGTTTAAATGTATCTTTCAAATTATTATATTGAAATGTAGGAATTATTTGAATGGGGATTCGGTTTATAACTTAACGACATTATCCTAACTTCATTGCAGTCTTTGTTGCTTTAGTAATGGATTCATATCTTTCCAAGTTTATTTGTGAATGCAACAGATTTGGCTGAAATTTGAACTTGATACACCAATCCCACATTCCATGGCAATAACTGATATATCACATAGACATATACCTAATTATTATATTATAGTGTATAGTATATAATAGTATATAGTAATTCTGGTGGCGTTATTTTATTACATAATAACAACAGTAAACCAATACACCATTTTATGACCAGTAGAATATATTATTACTATCTTTGTCCATGATAGCAATTTTTTTTTTAATCATTATCCCAAGCAAGGAAATAAAGACACTAAGATTCAGTGAGGGTGGGGGTTACAGTAAATGAAAAGATTTTAGTGAGGAGATGTGAGGAAAAGAACAATAAAGAAATTGGATTCAGGAAGAAAGAAGATGGCGACTGATGTTACATTTGAATTATTAGAAATTGTAGGTGGCAAGGAAGCAAGAAATTGGAAGAGATTTCCACAGTCAAGAAGTGTGAGCAAAGAAACGGACTCAGAATAGAACTGTTGGTTGCATTTAGCTGTTTCAACAGTAAAACGGTGAGACTTATTTGCCAATCTAGTAGCAGAGTTGAATTCATGCATTCAAGGCACTAAAGACAACAGCTCATCAGAATAATTACCACAGAAATATCTGTAGAAAAAGCAAAGGGAAGTCACATTATATCAGTGAATGAGAAAGTGACTGAGGTCAAGATGATTGGTTATATGACAGACAATTCCTTGAATTTTGTCTAGAATCTCGAGATATATAGTGAGAACAACAGACCAAATATGGCAACAGTATTCAATGCATGGACAAATGGTAAATTTATAAATGTGTAATAATTCTGATAAGAAAAATTGTCTGGCATGACACAGTGGACCAATTTTCCAAGCGGTTGACCTACTAATTGATTCATATATGAAATCAATATTTTTAAGTCTCTATTATGATTACAAGGTTGTTCTCATATGTGAGTTATATTAGGTTGGTGCAAAAATAATGTTGTTTTTTGACGTTCTAACATATGTGAGAAAACAACATTATTTTTGCACCAACCTAATAGTTTTCCTGATTTACTATTGCTGTAATCATCTGCTTTTTGTTTTTTCTGGACTTCATAAACATATTACAATAGTCTGCCATTGTTATAACAAAGGCATGACCATCCTGTGTCACCAGCACAAGGGAGAGAAAAAAGTTACAAAAAGAGTATATAAATGTGTATACTATATATTTATGAGCCCTTTTTTTTGCATTGAATATGAAATAATTAGGGTACTGGAGGAGATTAAAAATATTTTCAATGCATTTCTTCATTTCATATAAATATTGAAGGTTACAAATTTTGAGTGCTCTTAAATGCAATCTGATAATTATTCCGAATTTTATTTTGTTGTTATGGCGAGAATAGAAATTTATGAGATCATATTTATTAGTTGATTTGCAATGGATACTTAATTTTAGGTTATTGCCAGTATGGTGTAATATGATGTCTAGGAATGTTAAAGTGTTATTTGTCTTAGTTTTGTAAATGAATTTTATTATATGTTTGATTTTATATATAGATTTAATTTACTAGCGTAAAAGCCACACTATCGAGCGGTATTTAAGCTAGCTCCTGAGGAGGACTCTTGGTTTGGCCATTGTCACAATAGGCAGGAAGGAGTAGATGCGATAGGCAACAGTAAACTACGGACGAACTCAAAATTGATCGCTGCATTTAAGTATTGCATTAATTTTTTTATATTTATATATTGCATTAATATTTTTATATTAATAGTTTTGCCAATGGCTATGTTACTCCATCTATATAATAAATGTGAATGTCAGTATTTCACTGTGTCACACTTTTTCAAATTTACTCTTAGAGGCCGTAGCCCAACATATCATACAATTTTTATATCAGGCCGACTCCATGAGCGAATTAAAATCATTCTGGATTGGATCCGAACCCACAATCCTGAGATTTTGGATTCTCAAGTTTTTATTACTGTGATTGTTTTCAGCAAATTTTTATATGATTTTTTTTGTGATGAATTTTTTGTACGATAACAATTTTTATAACTTGGAAATAAATTTGGGAATAATCAAAATTAATTGCAAAATGCAGCAAAAGTCAACCAGGAAATAAAAATAACTGTTTGTATGAAAAGTAAGGACCTAAGTACACCAAACTGTCTTTAAATAAAGTGGTGGCAGAAGAATTATCATTGAACTTTTAAAAGGTAAGCTCAAATATTAATGCAATACTTAAATGCAGCGATCAATTTTGAGTTCTTCTGTAGTTTATTGTTGCCTGTTGCATCTACTCCTCCTTACCTTTTGGGATGAAGGCCCAATCAAGAGCCCTCCGCAGGAGCTAGCTTAAATGCCGCCCAAAAAGACGTCTTTTAAGCTAGTCAGTAATAATGGTGAAGCAAACTAACCTTGCTAATAATTGACCTCTACCATTGCGTCTTGTTTTGTACTGTTATGCAATGGCAATCTTCGTAAATGGCAGCAAATGCTGGAAATCTCATCACAGATGAAGAGATAACTGGGGGTTCTACAGAAGGATGTTGAGAATACCATAGAGGGAGGCTGTAATCAGCAAAGAAGTCTCAATGAAAATGGAACCAAAAAAGACACTTATACTCAAAAGCAGAAAGAGGTGAAATTTGGAAACACAATGGAGAAAGAGAGTTTGACACATGCAGGACAGAATAAAGACAAAAGGGACAAAAGACAGCAGGCCACCTACATGATGATGATGTGTGAATGGACAGTGGAATGGGGGGGGATAGATAGCAAGGGGACAAATGCTGCTAAGAGCTACAAGGGGTAGGAGGTTGTGGAGAGCCATAATCAGCCACGTCCTGACTGACTTGTTTTCTACGACTTATCAACTCTTTGTAGGTTATTTAAAGCCAGAAAGTATTTTTAGATTGCAAGGTTCTTTTTTTTTGAAATGATAATGATATAATGATACAAGTCTTACTAATTAATCCATGGCTGGGGGAGAAAAGGTAAATTCATACTTAACCAGAATTTGATAAACAAATGAGAAATTATAATGTGGATATAAAGTGAGTAATCAATTCTATAATATAATCAATAAATAAACTGATCCCTCACTTTGTGGCCGCAGTAGTTTCTACACATTTATATTCCAGAGAATGTAAATAAATCTAAAAGACATGTCCATGTAGCTAATCAGTATTTCATTGATTGATTTTTTTCATTTTCTATGGCATATCAATTCTTTGCAGGTTATTTAAAGCCAGAAAATATTTTTAGATTGTAAGTATTTTTTTTTAGATAATAATGGTTTAGTGATACATGTCTTACTAATTAACCCATAGCTGGAGGAAGAAGAGGTGGATTCATACCTTTCCCAAGGGTATTTGCAAGTAAGTGAATATAATAAATTGATTTGGAACTTGGCTGTCTGATTAACAATTCTGAGCCATTATCCATTCCACTACCTGCACATCCAAGCTTGCAACACCTGGTATTCCCAAGCAGTCACCCATAGAGGCATTGATCAGGCTCGACCTTGCTTAACTTCAATGTCCCGAAGGGACACAGCAGACAGAAGAAGAAACCTTGTTGGATTCTTTCAAGTCAAATTTTGTATGGATCATCCAGTGAGGATTGAATGCACTACTCAGATATTCTTTTTTAATCCCATGCAAGGCCCAAGAGCCATTCAAGGTAGAGGGTTATTATGTGTGGTTATATTAGTGTAGTAAAAAAACAAACGTTAAGATTACAGAGCTGAAGTAGACTTTAGGAGGAAGTGGAAACCCAATTCTAAAAAAAGGAAACAAGAGTTAAACCTCCACCCCTGTTTAAAAGACTAGGGAGGAGTGTAAACTGAACGATAGGTGAACATATTTACTCCTATCATTAATGGTAAACCAGACTGGTCGAAATTACCATTACTCCACTCCAAATCAAGTTGGATGATTTTATGACATGTTAAACCTTGTTGGGTTATTTGAAGTCATATTTTGTATGAGTCACCTGGTGAGGATCAAATTTGCAGTAATGTTTAACCAGACTAGCCTCACTAAAAATTACCTCCGTTAAGGTGTCTTGTTTTGTAATAAGTAAAGCTTTTTAACCTTTACCACGCTGTGGGCGTCAATAGTCGCCATAGAATTCTCTCTCATTGGTAGTCTAGGCACATTCTGTCGCCTTGAGATGGTTTCTATAAATAAACATTTGTCAACTGTTATTTCCAGTATTTTAAGCTGGAAATCACCTACTACTGCTTTGGAAGAAGGTTAAACTTTCGTTTACAATGCCATTTTGAATTCTTCTAGAATCTACATGAGGCATGATAATGATTAAACCCACATTAATATCAAATGAAGTCTTTATTCAGGAGTTTTTTGTCTTTTTTTAAGTATTTGTTTTTTATTTCGCATTTCAATTTTTTTTGTTTTCAACATCAAAACATGCATGCAAAACATAATGCATTACATCAAACTATTACTCATCCATTCTTTTATTAGTATACAAAAAATAAAATCTATACACACAATACGAAGAAAGTTATAACAATTTAAAAAAAGTAGGTGTTCATATTTTTGCACCCTCAAAAAAAAAAAGAAAAAGAAAAAATGCTTGTGGCAGGAGGAACAATTCTAGAAAGAAATTAGTGTGGTAAAGATTAATTTGTAAATACTGACAGATAAGTTTATTTGGTCTCCTTGCCATATTGATTTCAGAACTTATACTAAATATAAGTTTGGTTTCATAGATATAAAAAGAAACCTTGGAATAGTGTGTTATGAACACAAATAAGCTGAAAGACCAATAAAAAAAGCCAAGTGACAAAAGCAGACAGCATTGGTCATCAGACATTCTTTAATAATTTCTACGACTGACCAAAATACTTCTCTTATTTATTTATATTTATATCCGTTTTATGTCCAGAATAAATCCCTCAGATACTAATGCATCTAATGTTATTTTTATCATGTATATGATTTGATATTATAGCAGAGAATAGAACAAAGATGGAATTCCCTTGTCAATAATTCCCTTGGCAGATGAAATCATATCAATAAATTTTCTAATGTAAATTTTTTGGTTGGGGGCAAAGTGTATATGTGTGTGTGTCATTATATTATCTGCATGCAGCTACATGTACTTTATTATATCCTCAGTGTGTGTGTGTGTCTTTATAGTATCAGTGAGCATGTACATGTGCTTTATCATCTGTGTGTGTGTCTTTATATTATCTGTGTGCATGTACGTGCGCTTTATTATATCATCTGTGTGTGCTTGTGTGAGTGTATGTTTTTTCTTTTAGCTAATACAAGACCCAAGTTAGTTTGACTGTAAAATGGTGAGACCTAGTTGCCAAACTAGTAGCATGCTTAAATTCATGTAGTTGAAAAAAAAACTAAACAATGTATTAAGAAAAAGGAAAATTTTTTCAGAAACAAAGAAAAGAGTGCTGATCTGCTACGTAATATCAGTCCTTCCATACAGTATTAAATACTGGACAATTTCTTCACACATGAAGAGACCTGAAGCAACAGAAACAAAGAATAGAATGCTGAAGTACTATGTAATATCAGTCCTTCCATACAGCATTAAATACTGGACAATTTCTTCACACATGAAGAGACCTGAAGCAACAGAAACAAAGAATAGAATGCTGAAGTACTATGTAATATCAATCCTTCTGTATGGCAGTGAATACTGGACAATTTCTTCACACATGAAGAGACCTGAAGCAACAGAAACAAAGAATAGAATGCTGAAGTACTATGTAATATCAATCCTTCTGTATGGCAGTGAATACTGGACAATTTCTTCACACATGAAGAGACCTGAAGCAACAGAAACAAAGAATAGAATGCTGAAGTACTATGTAATATCAATCCTTCTGTATGGCAGTGAATACTGGACAATTTCTTCACACATGAAGAGACCTGAAGCAACAGAAACAAAGAATAGAATGCTGAAGTACTATGTAATATCAATCCTTCTGTATGGCAGTGAATACTGGACAATTTCTTCACACATGAAGAGACCTGAAGCAACAGAAACAAAGAATAGAATGCTGAAGTACTATGTAATATCAATCCTTCTGTATGGCAGTGAATACTGGACAATTTCTTCACACATGAAGAGACCTGAAGCAACAGAAACAAAGAATAGAATGCTGAAGTACTATGTAATATCAATCCTTCTGTATGGCAGTGAATACTGGACAATTTCTTCACACATGAAGAGACCTGAAGCAACAGAAACAAAGAATAGAATGCTGAAGCACTATGTAATATCAATCCTTCTGTATGGCAGTGAATACTGGACAATTTCTTCACACATGAAGAGACCTGAAGCAACAGAAACAAAGAATAGAATGCTGAAGTACTATGTAATATCAATCCTTCTGTATGGCAGTGAATACTGGACAATTTCCCTAAAGATGAAAAGGAAACTTTAGGAAACTGATGTGGATCTACAAAATGACACCGAGAACACCATGAACAGAATATGCAAGCAACAAGGAAGTTTTAAGGAAAATGTGAACAAAAAGTACACTTGTACTCCTAATCAGAAAGAGACAATTGAAAGGGTAGCTAACCAGTTCAGGGACATTTGTGTTTGTTCAACACCCACTGTGGTTTATACTACAACTCTCCTGAGTGGACCTTAGTTATAGTTTCTGAGAGAGAAAATCATCTGGCCTAATCAACAGATTAAACAAGATCTGTATGCTCAAACTCTCAGTCATGATGACTTGTCACTTTCTGCTAGCACAGCTGTCAAATGGGTTCCAAACTCTTCTGTCTACCTAAATTCACTCACAAGGATTGGGTCAACCTGTGGGGTGGTTTTCAAGCACTTTCCAACAATGCCACACCTATGCTGATAACTTAAAGATAAATTGACCATAGTGAGATTTGGACCCGGGTCTCATGGTTGGAAAGAAAACATCCTAGTCACTCAGCTATGCACAAGAATATGTTTGAATATTTGGCACAAAAGTGCTTACTTCTATTTGAATGTGTATTACTCAAAGAGTGTATAATTTCTAATAATAATAATTATATTACAAGCTTAAAAGTTTGTTATGATCCAGAATGATGATATTTCATCATTCTAAAAACAACCTTTCCACCAGTGATGATATATGATGATATTTTATCATTCTAATATCGGAAACCTCATCATTATAAAAACGACCCTTCCACCACAAGCAAGGGCAGTAGAGTCAATAGAGTAGCAGTAGTAAAAAGGAACAACACAGACGTATCACTATCGCTCTGTGAAAATTGATAGTTGATGGTCTCAAAGGCTACCCTTAACAACAAAATTCTTTGAACAAGCAAAAACGAATAAGCACAAATTTTTAAAGAATCTAAAGAGACAATAACACAGAACATTTTTAACACATACAATATCAAAATTGTAATTAACATGATGAAAAGAAAAATGCGAATTCTTGTCAGTAATGTCAATACATGTCTCAAAGTGATATTGTTGTTATTGTTGTACGTTTTATTCATTTCTTTTTCAGTAAAAAAAAGAGAAAAGGAATCCTCTGTCAACTAGTAATACATATAACAACACGGTAAAAATCACGTTAACTCAACACACCAACCCTGTTACAAGTTGAAACTTTGCAGATTAAAGTTTAAATACTGTGTAATTTTCATCTTTCTTCAGAAATTATAAGTTAACAAAATATTATTTTGTAGAGGACCGGGTGGGGGAAGATGAGGATGAAATCTCTGGACTAAGACTTCCTGTTGGCCGGTCCCGCTACATAGGAATGTTGGACTATAATGGAGTCCAAAGAAAATAAATAAACATATTTTATTACCTGAGCAAAATTAAACAGAATTAATATAAAAGTTGGTGAATATGAATAAAGATGTGTATCTTGAAACGTCCTTTTTCATACATCCATGTGTAAAAAGTTCCTATTAAATATAACGAGATACTTACATTTTGAGACAAGCTCTTTGTTGTTTGGGGGGAATTATTAGATATGTGTAGTGGACCGTGGGAGTGAAGATGAGGATGATATCTTTGGGCTAAGATTTACTGCTAGCCGGTCCAGCTACATAGGAATGTTGGACTATAATTAAGTCCAAAGAAGGCAAAAGAAAACGAACGAGACCGATATACATGTATGCAAACAAATATATATTAATAACAAATAGATTAATACACGAATTACAAATACATTGAAGACATGAATAAAATGTTACAGTGTCTGTATGGAAAGTTGTGTGAGTGTGTTGAATTTCTGTACGGATGTGTATTTTGTTTTTTAGCGTGTTCCCAGAATATGGGAAACGCTGTATGTATGAGAGTTCACATATTGGTGTAAGTGGAAAAGAGAAAGTTTTATACCTCGCCTCACGCGCGAAGTTTCGGCCCACGGCCTAAGTCGAAATAGTTGCTCGCACGTGCGCGTAAGCAGGAAAAAAAGGAAGAGAGAAGGGTGAACAAGTATTTATACACGTGGGAGAGAGACCCCTGTTGAAGAGTTAGGAAATGAGGAGGAGATAACCTGATAATTTTAAGTTGATATCCACTCAGTAGGGATATTATATCTTACTAATAATTTTCAGTAAAAAGTATTTTTTTTAAATTGTCTGAAACTAATTAATATAATGTTCTCATAAGGTGTCCACTATAATTTGAATCTGAGTAATTTATTTTGTCAGATCTTAATTTTTATAAATTTTTAAAGTTTTTATTCACTAACACAGGTTCGAGCATTCTTTGAGAACCAACAGTCAACAATTGATTTTTGTTTTCTTTCCTGAATGAAAATATAGGTTATCTTCCAGATCTTTCCAATAACTAACAATTATTCAATGCCACTTTATTCAGTCAGATGCACAAACTCTGTGCTGAATTGTTAACAAAAGACAAATATTTTTTTAATCATTTTATCTCGAGCAAGGCAATAAAGCCACTAAGATGTAAGAGTGAAAGAGAGAATATGAAAAAAAAAAACATTGTTAAGTAGAGAGAAAAATAAGAGAACAGGAATTAAGAAGACAGAAGATAACGATGGACATTGCATTTAAATTTTCGATGATCAAACTTAACTGGAAAGCAAGAGGCTAGAAAAGAATTCCACAAGTGAGAAGTGTGAGAGAAGAAACTGTCAGCATAGAACTTACAGTTAGATCTCACCATTTCAAATGTAAGATGGTGAGACCTTGTCACCAATTAAGTAAGGCACTTAAATTCATAAAATCTAGGTACCGAAGAGGAAAGTAATATTTATTTTGAAAATACAAAAATGTGGCACAAGTCCAAAAGGGGAGATAGGTGAAAGCTGGTCTTCACTATGTCTTATCTTAAACTCAGCTAGCCATGATCATTGACCTAAATATATTACAATATTCCTTACACCAAAACAACACATTCTTACTACAATCACCATAATACCTCAGAGTCTCTGTGAAGTCCTAACTAGTTCCTATATGCACAATTTGTTTGTAGAGGTGGAGAATAAAAATAACAATAAAGAGGAA
The DNA here is from genome assembly GCA_964036315.1 of Acanthosepion esculentum. Classification (NCBI taxonomy): domain Eukaryota; kingdom Metazoa; phylum Mollusca; class Cephalopoda; order Sepiida; family Sepiidae; genus Acanthosepion; species Acanthosepion esculentum. Next base: position 60,951,915 of record OZ038508.1, on the reverse strand, counting down.
AGTGATATTTATTGCATAATGATACAAAATGTGGCACAAGGCCAAAAGGGAGAATAGGGTAAACGATGGACTTCTTCTGTCTTAACTTTAAACTTAGCCAGCCACAAACACCGACCCAAACATACCACAATATTTCTAACAACAAAACAACGCATTCTTACTTACCTTTCTTACTACATCCACCATAATACCTCATTGTCTCTATGAAAGTGCTAACTAATCCCCATATGCACAATTCATTGTCTGTGGGGGGAGGGGAATAATATAACAATTTAAAAATCTAAACCCAATGAATATTTACAAAAATGAACAAAAAACTATATACAAGAAACTAAACAAAGAGTGTTAGTAAAGAGGAAAGTTCATCAAAACAATTTCCATGAAAGTATTTATAGAAAAGTGAGAGGGAAGCTATATTATAGTGGTGAGAAAGTGACTGAAGCTGAGATGCCAGGTCAGAACCAATAACATTGCAGATTTGTGTGTACTTTACCAAGAATACTTGTTTCACAGGATACCAAAGAAAGTTCAATCTTTTCTGCCATTTTTAAAATGGTTTATACATCGTCACAAGTAAAATTATTATAGACTAGCAGTAAATGTGAAAATTTCATGATTTTCCTATTTTAATTTATTGATGAATCAATTCTTCAGTTAATGACTGATTAAGTTTCTATTATATCTGCAGTTAATTGGTGGTCACTCTGAATTCAATCTGAAACAGCATCAATTTTTTTCCTCACAAACTGATGCTGATCAGTTTGTCATGTTTAGTTTCATTTGGTCCTTTAAAATGAGTTATCCGCCTGTAAATTGCAGATTTTGGATTTTGGGTGGTGAATATTTTTTTATTGTAAGGTTTAACCTGTACTCGAGGTAGAAGGTTACATTAAGGCAGTGGTTCACAACCACTGTGCCGCGGCACATTAGTGTGCCACGGAATGATTACTGGTGTGCCGCAAAGAGATAATACCTAGAAGCCATTTAATTTAATTTTGTTTAATATTGACATCCAATTTCTTAATGATGATGACACCGCTCAATTATGGCAACAGACAAATTAGTTGCTTTTAAGAAAAAAGTTGCAATATGGAAGAAAAGAATGAAGGTAGATGATTTGGATATATTTCCCTTAGTTCGCAAAACCTGCGTTACTGAGATGATTCCCATTATTAGTGAGCATTTGACATGTTTAGAAAATAAAATTGAAGAATATTTTCCCTCAATCAGCATTGAAGAATTTGATTGGATTCGAAATCCGTTCCTAGATTTATCAGTCATTAACCTTTTCAATTTTGAGTTATGTGAAGAGGAAGAATTAGCAAGCCTTTCCAGTGATCGTGGTCTCAAATTGAAGTACGCACAACTGCCATTGGACGCCTTTTGGATTTCTGTTATGGAAGAGTATCCAACTCTAAGTAAAAAAGCCATCAAAATCTTACTGCAATTCTCAACTTCGTACCTATGTGAACTGGGATTTTCTTACCTAAACAACATTAAAAATAAAAAAACGTGAAAGACTTAAAAATATTGAAGAAGAGTTAAGAGTGTCTCTCTCACATTCGCCCAAATATTGCAGCAGTGGTCAAGAAGCACCAGGCACAAATGTCCCACTGACATTCACCATTATTATTTTATACCCGATATTGAATACAGGATATGTTGATTTATGGGAATAAAAATTCTTCTTGTATAATATTCTTTGTTTTTTATTATTTTATTGCCAAAAGGCTTTATGAGTGGAAAATATTTATTTTTTGTGATAGATGTGCCGCGAAAATTTAAAGAACTCAATAGTGTGCCGCCATGTAAAAAAGGTTGGGAACCACTGCATTAAGGTGTAGTTTATATGGATAGGAGGGGAAGATAATGGTTAACTCTCAACCTGAACAGGTTAAGTAATTGGAGAAACATCTTCTGGGAAGGCTGTTCCACAGGAAAATGGTTTACAGGAAGCTGTTCGAATGAAACTTACTTCTCACTGATGGAATACGGAGGGAATGTGGGTGGTTTGCTATGATGTAAGTGACATGGCAGGTCCTAGCCATGAAGATTAGGCCTGGCAGAATCAAGGAATGTAGTTCATCCAAGCACTTTCCATAATAGTAACCATAGAGCAGTGAGAGGCTCACCACATCCCACCTGTGAGAGAGAAGTTGAAGAGTGGAAAATTATTCATCACCCACAAGGACTTGGAGATGATTTTGAACTCTATCAAGACTGGGAAGTTGCCCAAATATAGCAACTGTACTCCATTTTTGGTCTGATTTGGCTCTTATGAACATAAGGGATAGCAGGAGAAGTCAGGTACTTACTGGATCGGTACAAGGAACCAATCATTTTACCTGCATCTTTAGTGATGGATCATATATAAGAATTCCATTTAAGGTCTGGCGTGTATTTGAGGTCCAGTATTCTCTCAAGACACTGTGCCTCCTTCAGGTAACATCTGTTTATCAAGATTGGTGTTTGTTCAGGGTCTGATCGGTGGTGGTGGAATGTAATCAATTTGGTCTTCCAGCCATTTTTTTCCCCCACTGGGAAGCTAGTGTTAGATCAGAAGAGAGAAACTTTTCTCTACATACCAATAATGTCCCTAGTCTTCCAACCAAGTTTTACCACAACTTTGATGTTATTTCTTGCTTCAGTGTTGGCAGGATTTATGCTGCTCTAAAGACAGTTGTCTTTAAACTGGTATAAACTTTAAACACCAGCTTAAAAAGCTATTATCCACAGGTTCCTTTTCTTTATTATCTGTGCATTATCATGACTTATTGAGAAAGATAGGGGAGTGGTTACCTATTACCTACTCTATAGTTCGGAAATCAGAATTTTCCTTCTTTTAGATTGGTTGTCACCCAAGGGTAGGGAGCTCAGTCTACTCTGCTTTTTAACACATAGAAGAGTTTTTTTTGTTTAATGTTATGTCCCTTGAGGTCATAAACGTTAATGACTCTCCACTGATTCCTTTTCTTTATTAAATTTGAACTGACATGTATTCTTGGGAAAGAGAGTGGAATGGTTTCCCATTGCCTTCTTTACAATTTTGAATTCAAAATTGCCTTTCCCCCGTTCAGAATGTAGGTGATCATGACTCTTCATAGATTTTTCTTGAAATTTTTATCAATTGCAATGCATTCTTGGAAAAAATAGTAGAGTGGTTTCTTGTCATCTTTTTTATGGTTTTGAATTCAAAGTTTTACTTTTTTACAATGGTTGCCACCAAAGGATTTAAAGCCCAGTCCACCCTGTTTTTTAACTCATAAAAGAATATAAAAGATGGATTCATGCCTTTCTTAAGAGCACTTGTGCAAATATGAATGCTTTTGATTAACCCAGAATTTGAACCCAGTTTACTGATTCAATTTTCTGTTTTGATATTTATTACGCTATTCACACATCCATTATGGTTTTTGTTTAGATAAAAGTACTGGTAGTGTATAGCATGTGGATAAACATTAGCCAGTTAGATACCTCAACATCACGCATAAGACTTGAAGGATATTTTCTCAGACATTTTATAGGAAAAAAAGTATATCTCATGCCATTAGATATGATACAGAATTTTCATTATTAATTAAATTTTTCTCCATCTTTTTGTTGCTTTTCAGAAGCAGTTAATTTTTATTTTATTGTGTCCTTTAATTAAATGAAAAACTTATTTTTAAAATAAAATTTTGAGTTCAACTTCAGTTATCTCCCTTAGCTTGAAACCCAAAACTCTTATTGGTTTATTTTATGAGCTTTTTTCTTTAACAGTGATTTTCAAAAGGGTAACACTTTGCTCCTAGCATGGAATTTCAAATCTAATGGGAGGAATATTAGCCAAGGGAGGAATTAGACATTAAATTAAATGGAATTTTGTGATTGATTGAAATAATGATTTCTTTTTCATTTGTTTGCAATTAAGAAAGCAATCTGATTTCATAAATTGTTTTAATAATTACCACTGTACAGATATAATTGGGAAAAAGATCAAGCTGATAAATAAAAAAATTAAAAATGGAGGAGAAATACAGAAAATGTGGGATTGTAAGGAGAGGTCTGTGACTTGTAGGATTGCCCCACTTGTCTGTCAAAGAACTTTTGCTAACAACCATTATATGGCACAAATAGTTTACAGCAAACAATGGTTTTCTTGGCTAAAGGCATATGTCGGAGTTAGCTTCTCCTCATTTCCTTAATCCTTCAACAGGGGTCTCTCTCCCACGAGTATAAATACTGGTTGACCTTTCGCCTCTTCCTCTTTTCCGACTTACACCTCGGGCGGCCATCTTGCAGGGAGATAAGGTAAAATCTCTTTTTCGACTCAGGCCTTGAGCCGCTACCTCGCGCAGAGGCGAGGTATAAAACTTTCTCTTTTCCACTGACACCAATAAGTGACCTCTCACACATACAGCGTTTCCCATATTCTGGGAACACGCTAAAGACAATACACGTACGTATGACACTCAACACGACACACACACATAACTTCTCCATACAAACACTCTGTAACTTTTCATGTCTTCATGTCATTGTAATTTGTTATTAATATATATTTGTTTGCATACATGTATATCGGTCTTGTTTGTTTTCTTTTGCCTTCTTTGGACTTAATTATAGTCCAACATTCCTATGTAGCTGGACCGGCTAGCAGTAAATCTTAGCCCAGAGATATCATCCTCATCTTCACCCCCATGGTCCACTACACATATCTAATAATTCCCCCAAAACAACAAAGAGCAAAATGTAAGTATCTCGTTATATTTAATAGGAACTTTTTACACATGGATGTATGAAAAAGGAGATTTCAAGATACACATCTTTATTCATATTCACCGACTTTTATATTAATTCTGTTTAATTTTGCTCAGGTAATAAAATATGTACAGAATGCATGGTTGGTAACAAAAGGAACAGTGCAACATGCAAAATACGAATTGGAGACACCAGAATGAAACATTTACAACAATTTAAATATCTAAGAAGTGTTTTAACAATGGATGGTGTTATAGACAAGCGTATGGTTGCAAGACAGAAATAGATTTACGTGATTTATTTCAATAGGAACGTGTGGTTTTGGGACAGCTACCTTGTGGTATAGTTCATAAGCCGGCTGCTGATCCCGGTTGATCTCTCATAGTAGTTCCCACTGGTTGGCGTAGCGTTCCTCCTGCTGACTGCTGCTGACTGCCCAGACTGACTGTGACAGATCTCTTCCCCGGCCTCCTGTTGACGGCTTTGTACTTCCTCGTGTGACCCTTTTTATGGCGTTTTTTATGGCTTAACGGGCTCGAAAAACAATGCAAGTATAATTAGGAGGAAAGCATTTTTATTGGTCGAAAAATAGAAGCACTTTGAAATATTATTTTATTTTTCGACCGGAACTCGTGCATCGAGCCTATGTATAAACACTGATAATGGTCATTTTGTGACGGGGCCTTGTCCCGTTCACATCCGACTCTGGTTCTTGAGTATGTTAGTTTATTTGCCTGCAAATCAGCCAAGATATGTCTTATTTTATTTCATAACAATGGAATGTGTGACACTGATACCAAAAGGCACATTGAGATAGCAAAAGTTGCCTTTCAAAAGCTAAGCAAAGTATTAAGTGACAGGAAAAATTTGTTAGAGACAAAGAAAAGAGCACTGAACTATTACATAATATCAGTCCTCCTATATGGCAATGAATGCTGGACAATCTCATCACAGATGAAGAAGAGACTTGAAGCAACAGAAATGTGGTTCTATAGAATGCTGAGAATACCATGGACTGAACATGTGAGCAACAGTGAAGTTTTAGAGAAAATAGAAACAAAAAGGAAACTTATACTTAATATCAGAAAGAAGGAGTTGAAATTTCTAGAGCACATAATGAGGAAAGAGGACTTGGAAAATTTGATACTCACAGAACAGATTAGTAGCAAGTGAGACAAAGGAAAATAATACACAACCTACCTAGCAAACTTTAGTAAATAGATGGTAGAACAGAGTTTATGAGAGATAACAAAAGAAAAAATTTATTAAGAGTTCTGACCTTCTTCAGGTGATATACGTTGGAATTTCAAACCGAAACCCTTTACTTTGTTCACTGGGGTAGATCTAGTTATATATATTCATTGATTTTTGTTTAATATATAGCAATTGAAAATGTTTTATAAAATGTCCACTTATAGAGGAAATGAAATAATAAATAAAATTTATCTTGCCATATCAATTTCTAAGCCTCACTTAGAATTACCACAGCTTTATTTTTACTTCATGTTATTAACTAATTATCAGAGAGTATTCAACCTGGAAAGTTGAGCTTAAAACCGACCAAAAGATGATGAAAAGACTGAGCAAAGATGAAGAAAGCTACATCTTTATACTTACTTCAAGCTATTTAAGTGAATATTCAGATAGAATTCAATCTGGAAAGTTTTCATCAAAGTCACTGTTATATCTGCTTTCTCTTATATCATATCAGTCCAGCAGTTGTTGTTTATCTTGTATACCAAGAGCTATTCTACCCTTATTGCTTGGGCATTTATATAGTCTATGCTAATTAGACAATCATTTATATATCACTAGATATAGTGTTTACAAGCAGTAATGATTAATTTGCATAATAATTTTTAAAGGCATATTTTAATAAATATTTCATTTGTGTTATTTATTTTTAATTCAAATTTTAAAAATTGCCATATATAAGTGTTGTGGTAAGAGCCAGTTACCCTCCTTACTATCATGGCTGGACTGACCCATTCATGATAAGTAGTCCTGGGTAATTGTCTAGAAAGAGAAGAAGATAATACTATTGCAGTGATTTGTCTAGTTGAGTATTGAATATTACTATCATGATTGACTCTGTTAAGTGCTGTGTCTCAAGAAACTGCCACATCGCAACAATAAACAATGTTTTTGCTCATATATTTTTAAAATTCAATATGTTTGCATAGAAAGAATATTTGGCTGGTCAACATTCAGTTGTATGTTAGAAAAAATATTTGTGTTTACATTTAAATAAAATGTAAAATAAACATAATCTTGGATTCTAAAAATAATGTTTTTTTACTTATAGGTGGACATAAAGTAAATAATGTAAAAATAATATTCAAATCTTTATAGAATTCTATAATTTTCAGCTGGTAATGTTAGTTATGATCTTATTTCCTGCAGCATTCACAGTAACCATTGTCGTCATCTGACATTTTATATTATGACAAATTAGTCAAGCATAGCTGAAAATCTTTTTATGGATATATCTAGATAATTCAAAATATTATGTTTAATTAGATTCTTTTTAAAAACTGAATTATTTAAACAAATAAAAAATAATAAGTTTCATTAAATATTATTATTATTATTATTTTTATTTCCTTTGATATCTGGCGTTTACACATTTCTTTCCGGGTCCCGCCCAGGGACCTAAGGTTAGAAATGGCATCATGACACTTTCCACTATAAAAAAAAAAAAATTAAAAAAAATAAAATGAAATAAAAAAATAATTACATAGATAAAGCCCTTCGTAAAGTGTGGGCTGTACTTGTCAGAACAATTTTTTGTATCTCTTTGAGGCATGGACTTCCAGGGATCCCTTCAATCAGCCTACTGGAATCTTTTTCAACCAGTCCAAGGGCTCCAACTACAACAGGAATTGTTGATGTTCCCATGTGCCACATTTTTGAGATTTCTATTTCAAGGTCCTTGTATTTTGACAGTTTATTATTATTATTATTATTCATGCAAACAATTAGAAAAAAATGTCTAAAATTTTTTATTGAAATCAGCTCTATGATAGCATATTAGTATAATGACAAAATTAACTTTAGAAAATAAATGTCATGCTGGAAATGTTGTTTGTACAGGAATCTTATAGAGTTAAGGAGAACCTCTCTTACAACTTATTTTTCTCTGTAAGATCAGTATTCAGCTAGTTAATAAAAATAATCTATAATCAATACCAACTGTAATTTCAGTTATATGTTTGTAAAATTAGTGAAACCCAAGTATGGCAATTAATTATAAAAAAAATATTCATTTCATGATTAATGTCATGAGCAGAGAATAATCTGATATTTAGAGCACATTTTCTAACATGAGGTATGGGATCAGTTACAGATTTATTGAAACCTGAATCAGTTACTTTACAAGAGAAAAGAGAAGAATTGACTATAGCAAAATAATTTTTAAAATGTCGAAAGTAATTTCTGGTCTTATGGAATTGGACAATCAGCCACTGGCTAAAAAGTAAATCAGTTGATTTACAAGATATTTCTTCAGCTGAAATAGTATCATTATATAAGAAATCATATCTCATAATCTTAAATTATTAACTGAATACTAAAAAAGAAAATATTGTTGTTCATTGGTTCAAATCTGAGCCAATCGTCTAAGAGGAATCAAAGTTATTGATAAAACAACTTCAACCTCTAATCCAAATCATTTTACTTGACAAATACAATGCAAATTTTAAAAAAATGAAAGAAGCAGATTTTATTTTTACATTTTTTTTTACATTCAGACACTCTATTTCTGTTTTGATCAAACCCAAAATGGAGCATTGCTGTGTCATCTGAGCTGGAGCTGCCCAAACATCACTTCTAATGTGTTTGAATGGCCTAGTAACTGAGGAATTATTTTCTACCCTACAACTCCTTTCCTAGAGACAAAATGTTGCTAATCTCTTTTTACTCTATCAGTATTTTCATGGCAGATGTCTGAGCAAACTACAATCATTGTTTCCCCCGGTTCAAACCTTACAGCTAGGACCCACAATGCCATGTACTCTGAGCCGAGCCATTACTTTCATATTCCATTGGTGATGCAGAAATTTAATTCAATCTCAAACCAGCAAAACAATTGTGGAATAATATATATATATATATATATATATATATATATATATTATAAACATGACAATTGGAAAAAATCTTAGTTTTTGCTGACACGTTTTGTTTTCTGACTTTATTAAGGAAAACAATGAAAGCAAAATGCTTTGTAGTTATAGTTACATTAGATACAAAATTTTTAAAAATTATTCTGGCAAATTTAACTATATATAATCTCTATATATATATTCCCTTGAAAATTCCATATGGATTACCAATAATTTCATTATTAATATGTATATATATATATATATATATATATATATATATATATATATATATATATATATATATAGTTAGTTTACGAAAAACTAGGTAATGCGTATGGGTAGACCCAAGGAGGATAAAATCCAGAGAGCTCAATGTAAATCAGAGCTAATAGTTTAAATAAAAACAGACCACTTAAAGGTTCCATATAAATTTCCATTTTAAAGGAGAGCGGATCATCAGATTTTATTTCCAATGGTTGAAACGAAAAATGAAAAGAAATTTACACATTTATGACTGGCAGTAATAAGTAAATTAACGAAGTGAGGGAGTGAAGGGGGGTTGAAGGGGGAAGAGAGATATGATTGAGTTAGATGTAACATTTCTATTCTTTCAACTTTAAATTTTTGGAGGAAAACCAGACATTGACACATTAAATCTGTTAACGGAAGTTGTATATTGATATGGGAGGGGGATAGGTCAAAAAGGCATAAAGAGAAAGGGAGAGAAAGAAGTTGTGATAAAGTGTCATTAGTTTTCTTTGGAATGGATGCTGTTTTTTGCTTTACTTTGAGAGTTCATAAATATTATAATTTTTTATATAAGTTTGAATGTTTAAATGGTCTAAGGAATTTAATTATATGTTAGTTAAAGTTTTATATATATATATATATATATAATATCAGCTGAGCACTTGTATTCAAGGATACCCATCTACTAAGGTGGCTAAGCCAATTCCTATTGCAGATGCTCGCTCAGGTGCATTTGTGTTTGTTCAACACCCTCAGAGCCCACATATGGTTCATACTGCAACTATGCTGAGCAGACCTTAGTTACAGTTTCTGGGAGAGAGTGTATGATCCAGCGTGATCAACAATCTGAACAAGGCCAGCGTGCTCAAACCCTCGGTCATGATGACTTGTGACTTTGTGCCTGCACAGGTATTGACCACCCCCAAGAGTACTATTTCTCTCTCTCACTCTCTCTCTCTCTCTCTCTCTCTATTATATATTATAAATTATTTACCAATTACCCACGTAGAGAAACGATTGATATAATTATAAAGAATATTTACAACAATCCACCTCTCCCTCTACTAAAAATCAAACCTAATATATTATGAAAACTACTTTTGACTTCAGAGTCTGTCTATATTTCTGAGATGAGGTATTATGTACAGTATTTACATTAGTCGGACTATTGTCCTCATCTTTGTCGCCATATTTGTCACACTGTGCCATGTGTCCTCAAGTGGCACAGTGGATAAAGGCGTTGGTTAGATCCAGTGACAGACCCAAAGAGTGTGAGTTCAATACCTGGTTAAGGCAGTGGAGAACTTTCAGAGGGAAAATTAGCATGAGATAACTGATAACTGACATCCATCAAACATGGCACATGGAACTAGAACATAAAGGGTTCAGTTCGAAATTCCAACCACCTGAAGAAGGCCGGAGCGTACATCGGCCGAAACGTTGTGACAAATATGGCGACAAAGATGAGGACAATAGTCTGACTAATGTAAATACTGTACTTTTGACTTGAACTAGTGAGGTTCACTTCTATGACCATCAAAATAACATCAATGTACAATGTGATGGTGTTTCTATGGGTTCAGTTCTGGCACCAACATTTAGTAACTTCTACATAGCTAACCTTGAGAATAAGATATACTAACACCACTAAAAAGCCTTCCATCTACCTAAGGGATGTAGATGATATTCTCGTGTTAGTTAAAAAACATAGACGAAAAACATGAACTACAAGAAAATTTTCCAAAATCCCTGTTATTAACTTTACATATGAACCTAACATTAATAATAAAATCCCTTTGATGTATTGATAGATACTAATAATAATAATATATTTACTACCAAGCCATATAAAAAAAACAACTAGCATAAACACTTGCACTCTAAACTATAAAAGTGAATGCCATGACTATTACAAAAACGCTATTATATAAAATTTGATGCATTGTGCAAAATTTAACTCCTCCACAAAAAATTTCTATACTGAATTAAACATTCAACAAATTTTCCAATTAAATCATTGATGAACAAATCAGATGAGCCATCAGAAATATTGACATAAATCAAAAAGAACATAATACTTCCTCAAATAATGCTAAACATATCAACCTTCTATACTGTAATCAAATGAATTATAAATATAGAGAAGATGAAAAAAATCCTAAAATATCTCATAAATACGAATATATTCTCCAATGATGCCAGTAAAAAAGAATAAAACTAATTCTATACTATACTAAAATCCGGTCCTCGTGGTCTTAGAACGACGTTTTAACCACAGAGCTAACTCTCTGCTGGTCAATGCTGACACTGGTTCAAATTGATTGTTGGTTGCTGGCAGCTTCAATCCACACTAACTCTAGCCAGGCTATGTTCTTGATCTCAGAGCAGTGGAAAATCGAGGGTCATAGTCTTGCAACGCTGGTTCAAGCTGTAGCGTGTGCTACATTAAAGAAAAAATATTTCAAAGAAGGAAAATAAAATACATGGAAACCATACCAAGCCTTGTGAGTCAAACTGGGTAGACGGAACTCTTGTGGGCAGTTGATAGCTGTGCTAACACAAAGTCACAAGTCATCGAGGCTAGATAACAAGCTCTCTCACAGTAGCTAACTGCAACTAAGGTCTGCTCAGCATAGTTGCAGTGTAAACCACAGATGGGTTCTGTGGGTGTTAGACAAACATAAAATGTACCTGAGCAGGCATCTGCAAATGGAATTTTCTAGCTGCCCTATTAGATGGGTTTCCTTGGATATGAGTGGTCAGCTATAATACACACACACACACACACACACACACACACACATATATATATATATATATATATATATATATATATATATATATATATATATAAACTCTCATTAATAAGGACTTTCTTAATTACCTCATTGATGGACAAATCAGATGAGCCATTAGAAATATTAACATAAATAAAAAAGAACATTATACTTCCTCAAATAAACCTAAACATATTAACCTACTATACTATAATCAAATGCATTCTATCTATAAACAAAGTCCTAAAAAATCTCTACTAATATATTCACTACTTCAATCATTTACCCAAAGCAAGGGGATAATGCCACTAGGACATGAGGGGTTACTGGGAGTGAAGCAGCTTGAAAAAATTGAAGTGTGGAGAAAGGACAATAAAAGAACAGGTTTCATGAAGACAGAAGATAGAGATTGGCATTGCATTTAAATTTATGACGATTGTAGATGGCAGGGAAGAAAGAAATCAAAAGAGAGTTCCACAGGTGAGAAGTGTGAGAAAAGAAATTATTAGAATATATGCACAGACAAATGGTAGATTTATAAATGTCCAAGAGGGATTGTGACAAGATAAAGCTTTCTGGCATGTCATAGGGAACCAATTTTCTTAGCAGCAGACAAAGCAACTGATTCAATGTACTCAATCTACTTCATGTCAATAGAAAAAATGACTCCAAGAAAGCATAAAGATTTTCTCTCTTGGAGGTTAGCATCATCCATGCTGATGACAGGCACAAAAATTTCTTTATGCTGATTTTCATTTAATAAGCAGTTTAGAAGTTTTAAAATTTACAAGCCATTCCTTGCCCCAGTTAACCACTGATTCGAAGTCCTTTTTGAGACCAGTTGCCAGTTTTACTTTGTCAAACCTGCCAGACATGCTACTAAGACAGAAGTAAGTGGTTGTGTCATCAGCATAAATTCCTATCACTGTTTATAAATCTGGATGTGAGAGAGATAAATTTTAGACCAGGAGGGGAAAATGTGAAAGCAAAATTTCTTACCTGTGCTGGATAGGCACTATTTTCAACCACTGCAATACCACTGTCTACATCAATATCCTGGCTGTCTGAGTGAGCTTGAGCCAGTAAGCTACCATGACGAAGATCTGTTTGTCGGGGGGTCAGGGTGGGATCACTGCGACTGTGCTCGCCATTGAGTTGAGCAGTTTTTTGCCGAAGCTCAGCAGCAGCGAACAACACGTCATACTCTGGCGATACAGACGTCCCGCTGAGGTCAGATGCACTACAGATGTTCGGTTGACTGCCTGACAAATTCTGGGCCTCAACTTTAATATCTTCTTTACGTTCACGGCTTTTACCCCGGATCCTCTCTGTGGACTTTCGAAGACTGTTCCACAGTTTCTTTCTGCGACTGACCGTTGGTGGGGAAGAGGTTGGAGAGAAACCTTCATCTTTGCTCAAGTCTCCTGAACTTTTGGCTTTTCGACCTTTTTCCTTTTTCTTCCTTGGTCCTGAAACAACGAAAAAGAAAATATAAATCAAATTTGGGATTTTCGTGATTAAAATTGTAGTAAAAATTTGTTATAACATCAATAAAACAAAGCATTTCAAGTAAAGTTATGATACCAAATATAAAATAAACAAATTTGTTCATACAATTTTGGTATCTGAACTAATGTTCATTTGCCATCATTATTTTGGTAGAAGTAGTAGTCGAAAAAACAAAAGTTGTGGTTCTCATAGCTGACAGCAGTTTCTTTATTTCAAATTGCCTGAGTTGAACAAGGGATAAGGTTTAATTTTTCCAAGTTGTCTGGGTGGATCAAGGTATAAAATTTCTTTATTTCAAATTGCCTGAGTTGAACAAGGGATAAGGTTTAATTTTTCCAAGTTGTCTGGGTGGATCAAGGTATAAAATTTCTTTATTTCAAATTGCCTGAGTTGAACAAGGGATAAGGTTTAATTTTTCCAAGTTGTCTGGGTGGATCAAGGTATAAAATTTCTTTATTTCAAATTGCCTGAGTTGAACAAGGAATAAGGTTTAATTTTTCCAAGTTGTCTGGGTGGATCAAGGTATAAAATTTATTTATTTCAAATTGCCTGAGTTGAACAAGGGATAAGGTTTACTTTATCCAAGTTGTCTGGGTGGATCAAGGTATAAAATTTCTTTATTTCAAATTGCCTGAGTTGAACAAGGGATAAGGTTTAATTTTTCCAAGTTGTCTGGGTGGATCAAAGTATAAAGTTTCTTTATTTTGCATTGTCTGAGTTGGACAAAGGATAAACTTTGCCTATTTCAAGTTGAACAAGGGATAAAGTTTCTTCATTTCAAATTGTATGAATTTAATAGCCACTTCTTGATTTTCCATTAGGTGTGAATTTCCCCATATCAAACCAAACTCATAAATAATTAGATTGGTCACACTACTTACGTTACACCTATCCGACCACAGCTTCATTTAAACACACACACAAACCAAAAAGACTCCATCCAAAACAACATACTAGTAGAAAATACAAGCATAATAACCTCATCCACATGTAAAAAAAAGATTAAAAGTAATGGAAGCCCTAATAATAAGAGGAAAAAGCCAACACTTAATAACATTAACTATGAACCTGGCCACAATGTGCTGATTATGCTTGGAAAATAAAACATACCTATAACTCTAGATACAAACACACAACCCATACATCCAGTTAAAAAGTTAAAATAAAATCATCCTTGATAATGGCTAAAAGTATAGCTGAAAGTTCTAAGAAATGCAGAACATTTAGATAATTTTTACAAACTTTGTGTCCAGAAAAGATAACACTTGTGTGAACACAAGAAAAATCAAATAAAAAGTTTAATCACAGTTTCTTTTCAGTCATATTTAACAAAATATGTATAAAAGAGGGATTGCTGCTTAAATACACTATATATATATAGTGTATTGGGGCAGCAGATTATTATTTAAACATATATTATTAAATATAACAGACAATGAACGTCTGTTATGTGTGATTATGAGCCGTTCTAAAGTTTCATGTTTCCTTTAATTTTGAGTGAAAATAAAGACAAAAATTGTCCAACATTTGGCTATTTTTTTATTAATCAAAGCTTTCAGCTACATGAGCCATATTCAGAGTGGTTATATGGACATTTTAACAAAGATATTCCCCATCGAAGTTAATTAATTTGTTATGTTGACATATGTCAACATAACAATATATATATATAATATATATATATATTTTTGTCATCCACAGACAGACTGTTTCGCTGTTTCACAGCTCATCAGTGTGGCTAGACGTTCGGTTGCCTCTAGCTAGGATCGAAACCCGACTGAATTTGCGTCAGTCCGAACTTCTCCCACTAAGCCATCAGCGTACGGTACGGGATGAAGGTGAATTTTAGCGTGTTTATTTTTAGATTCGGATAAACACACAGTGACTGAGTGACTCTATTCTGTCGAAGAGTCGTGCAGTATTAGCTTAAATAGTCACTGTTTACAAATTCACACCTCAAACCAGAGGGCTCAACTGAAATTAATTTTTCAGGAGCTAATATATATATATATATATATATATATATGTGTGTGTGTGGCGAATAACAAGAATGAAAAGAATACCGTTAGGCGATTTAGGTTTTATTCAACTTAAAGAACGCATGAGGTAGATACAAGATGGCGATCTGAGAACATGTAAACAAAGGGGGACAATCCCCTAGAAAAGGGCAGACAACTCTGAAATGAGTATCATTTTACCACAATATGTATGTGTGTCTGTATGTAAAAATTTAGGTATAAGTAAAAATACATCTGTAAAAAGACAATATGAATAGACAAAAGGAAAACTTATCTTTGCCATAATAAAGCCCATCAGAGGATGAAATGTCTCAGCAAAGGTAAGTTTTTCATTTGTTTTTAATCTAATATATATATATAAGGTATGCTATATTTAAGGGTAAAAGTGATCATTATCAGGAAATTTTGGGGTTATGGACTTAATGTTGCTCTAACATGCAGTCATAAACACACACATATATGGACATACACATATCCACACGCAAACACCAGCCCCTATGAGGATTTGCTGAAAAGTTGATAGGCTGACCAAGATATAAATCTAAGCACACATACTAGTTGGTAGACTAAAGGACATACCAGAATACAACAGCTGTTGGTCAGGCTATTAACTTTTCAACCAACCCTTGTATGAATGTACATACACATATGAGTGCACACATACGCAAACACATGCAGACAAATGTTACATGTGAATAAACACACACAAACCTATGAACAGGCACGAACACATACGAATACATACAAACATATGAACATACACACATGAACACAAACAAAATTACTGACACCCACACATACATACGAACATGCACAAATATACATGAAAACACAAACATATGAACATGCCCAAACACATATGAATATATACAAACATATGAACACACACACACACACACACACGAACATACACACAAACACCCACACACACAAACATATGGACATTCACAAACATACATACACGAACATACAAAAATAAACATGAACACACAATTACTCACACACACACAAACATATGAACATACACAAATATACATGAAAACACGAGTACATATAAACACATGAACATATATATGAACACACACAAACATATGGACATTCACAAATATACATGAAGATACACACACACACACACACACACACACACACACACACACACGAACATACAATTACTCACACACACAAGCATCTTCATTAATAATATCTTCTATTCTTTCACATCATTTCCTGTATTGTAAAAACTTTTCAGATCACATTCATTATTGTTTTTGTGCAATTCCTGTTGAGTCCGTGACAAATTATTATATACTGGACAGAAGAACAAGGAATGCATGGAGCTTGGAATGAAATGGAGGTGGGTTCGTGCTGGTGAGGGTAAGACTGATTTCCATTCTTTAATTTTCTTTTCTCTTTGTTCATGTCTGTTTAGCTGAAGATAATGCCACTCAATGACTGTTGGGCAGAAGATTTATTCAGAAGGAGAATCATCAAAGACTACGAGGACATCTCATTCCAGTTATGCTGTTAAATCAACAACTCACAAAACTTAACATTTATTATTACTTACATCATATTGCTATACGCTTCTTCAAACTAGATCTCTTTCTGATTCAAACTAGATCTCTTTCTGATTCACTTTATCTCTTTCTGATTCACTCTACATCAAAACCTGTCGGTCAGTTGTGAACGCTAAGCCTTCCATAAAGAGTATGAGCTGCTTTGATCCTGTTGTCAAGGTCTCTTTCACAGGTAAAAGAAATCCTAGTCAAACTAATAACTGGTAATTAAGATGTTCTCTTTTTTTATCTATGACCTGTTAAAAATTATTTTAAAAATACACAGGTATGATGATGAAGTGGAGATGATTATTTACAATGATGGTGCTATAAATGTGCATATGGTAGCACAAGAGAACAGACGAAATAACAAGTACTGCCAGTGAGGTCAAAAGAAAAGAATAATTCTTAAGATAAAATTTTTGGTATTGCTGATACAGAGTATCAAGGCAGAATGTATCTTTATGGGTGAGGTATGTGAATTAGAGGAAGGGGAGAGTCAGTAGGGCCTGGAGTTGATGTGTGTGTCAGGGCAGTTGTCCAAAGTCATTGGTGGTGAAGTTTGAAGCTTGCTTATTTATCATGACTGCTTACAGTGTCTTGAGTAACGTTCTTAAAAGCAGATGGAGTGAATTATGACTCATCATTTCTTTCATGTTTTTGTTTTAGTGGCAATGTTTATGATTGGCTTCTTTTATGTTGTATTTTATTTTCTTAGCCACAAACGAATACATACTTTCAATTGTTTTTCATTTATTAGTTTTAGAAGTAATAGTATTGTGAATTTTTATAAGATGAAGCATATTCAACCATTATTAATTTTTAACTAGTATTAATTTAATTTAATGTTATCTTGAATTTTTATTAGTTGAAGCATTGTCAGCCATTATTCTTTTTTTGACTAGTATTTCTTTCATCTTAATTTTCACTTGCTTTTCATCTAGTAACATTAGTAGTCATAATATATTGAATTTTTATAAGATGAAGCATAGTCAACCATTATTAATTTTTAACTAGTATTACATTAATCTAAGATGCAGTTGCTTTACATCACTTTCTGTTAGGCATTAAAATATCTTGAAATTTTACGAGATGATGCATTGTTAAACATTATTACTTTTTTTTACTTTCATCTTAAGTTCAGCTGGTTTTACTGAGATGTGTTAGTTGCAATATTATCTTGACTTTTTATCAGAGGAATCATTGTCAACCATTATTAATTATTTACTAACTTTTCTTTCACCTTAATTTCAATTGCTTTTTATCTAGAAGTATTAGCAATTATCTTGAATGTTTATTGAGACAGTGTCATCCATTATTACTTTTGACTTGTGTTTCTTTATCTATTAATTTCTGTTACTTTTCATTGCAACTACTCAAACTGTTAGTTTACAGACATTAGTAAACTGTTTGGGCTGAAAAAAAGAAGAATACTCACATTGAAACACTTGAACATTTGCCTCAGGGTACCTATTTTTCAGTAATGGTTACTCTACAGCTTCAGAGATAAGAGCTTCATACTTGGCAAAAAATCAAATATAAACACTTAAACTTACTTTTCTTTATTTACTGACTGATCTGTGCAATTTCTGATGTGTTTTTTGGATGCTAGAGAAAGTCCAAGTGGCCTAATAGTTAAAATCTTGGAGAATGGTATTGTAGTAATCTCAAAATAGATGAATATTCAGAATTGCTAGGTGATATTAGGTTGGTGCAAAAATAATGTTGTTTTTTGACGTTCTAACATATGTGAGAAAACGACATTATTTTTGCACCAACCTAATATCTCATATTTCAACCAGCCAATCAAAAGCCATCCCAACCAGAATACAGACATCCTAGTCTAGTGAGCATATCTTGAAACAAGAATTGCTGTAAGCCAGGATATAATCATGAGCCAATGAGAAGTGAAGTGGCACTTTCAAAGTAGATCTCTAGATAAGTGAGATAGAAAATCAACCTAAATCAGAATTGATTAATTAATTTTGTCCATTCTGCAATGCTGTGGACATAATAACAGACCCAGAACAGAAATGTAACATATGTACAATCCACTGGTGACCTTAGATGTCCACACAATCCTGTGATCATTTCTTTCACCATATTTTTAAGCAGGCAGCTGCTACAACTGAAAACATACATGTATATATATATATATATATATATATATATATATATAGTGTTTGGTCTATTTTGTTTAGGTAAGTATGGCTCTAATTTGGGACTAGATGAAATCTCTCTTATATCCGGGTTTCTCTTATATTCGGGTTTGGTCTATTTTGTTTAGGTAAGTATGGCTCTAATTTGGGACCTGATAGAATCTCTCTTATATCCGGGTTTCTCTTATATCCGGGTTTGGTCTATTTTGTTTAGGTAAGTATGGCTCTAATTTGGAACCAGATAAAATATCTCTTATATCCGGGTTTCTCTTATATCCGGGTTTGGTCTATTTTGTTTAGGTAAGTATGGCTCTAATTTGCGACCAGATAAAATCTCTCTTATATCAGGGTTTCTCTTATTTTATATCCGGGTCTCTTATATCCGGGTTACACTATATATATATATATATATATATATATATATATATATATAAAGTTTTTACTCTGTGAAACTGTTGTCTAATGTTTTTATTTCAGATTAGACACCCCCTTTGAGATGGAATAAATAGTTGAACAAAAGCATCACGCATATAGCCTGACAATTTTGTATAAGTTTGAAACAGACTATCACAACTGGGTGTTAATTTTAATCTCCACTTTTATATATAAATTGTGTTATATGAACATTTATTTTGTACATATTAACACTGTGCACAAAGCTAATGCACAAAACACCAAAAAGATCTATGGAATGAACAAGATAATCTTCACCACCCACTATAGTGTTGAGGTCAATATTTGTAGCTCAACTAAAAGCCGTGGCAACTAAAACTTACGAAAGTAAACAGTGGGTTGTCAATGTTCATAGAGGTGAAAGGAAATGTAATAAATTTCAACATGGAGATATTTTGATGCATTTTTATATTCAGTGAAACAAGTTCAATTTGATGC
This sequence comes from Acanthosepion esculentum, assembly GCA_964036315.1. Classification (NCBI taxonomy): domain Eukaryota; kingdom Metazoa; phylum Mollusca; class Cephalopoda; order Sepiida; family Sepiidae; genus Acanthosepion; species Acanthosepion esculentum. Next base: position 60,931,910 of record OZ038508.1, on the reverse strand, counting down.
TGAGATAGTTTGCGTTTGTCTCGGATATTACTGTTAAAAATCCACAAAAGATCCTTACTGCTACATTTCTTTTGTTTTGTGGACTTTGCCACATATAAAGCTTTTGAGCAGTCACCTAATCATTTCATATAAGGATTTTAAACGTTCATTTAAAAACTTCATAGGCTTACAGCCATATCATATTGAAAAACCAGTTTCCGTACAATCAACGAAGTTAAGCAATATTGAGCCTGGTCATCAATACCTAGATGGGCGACTGCTTGTGAATCAGACTGCTTATGCCATGCATGATACATGCTTCGGCAATCATGTATCTTTCGATACATGACTGACGAGGCAGATTTTTTTTTTTACAGTAGGTTGCCATTTCTTTCTGCGGTAGACCAGTTGCCATCCAAGCATCTGGTCTACCCTGCTATTTACCCATAGCCGGGGGGAGAAGAAGAGGATTCATACCTTTCCCAAGGGTATTAGCACATAAGTGAATGTAATGGATTCGACTGGAATTCGAACTCGGCTCTCCGATTCCTCCACCCGAGCCACTATCCATTATTCCACCGTGTCTACTTGTGCTTGTGTATACCAGGTGATGTAAGTGGATGTGCAGGTGGTGGAACAGATAATGACTCAAAATTGTTAATTGGAGAGCTGAGTTCCAATTCCAGTTAGGTTCATTATATTCACTTATGAGTAAATACCTGTGGGAAAGGTATGAATCCACCTCTTCTTCTCCAGCTATGGGTTAATTAATAAGACTTGCATCACGAAATCATTATTATCTCAAAAAAAAAAAATTACAATCTAAAAATATTTTAAAATAACCTGCAAAGGATTGTTAATCTGTAGAAAATGAAAATGAAATCAATAAACAGTTCATATAAGGCTTTTGAGCATTCATTTAATCCTCTAAGCCAGTGGTTCTCAACCAGGGTCCATGTGACATTACTGTAGGTTCACACAAAAAAATAGCAAATTGGGACTCCCCGGTATTATTTTAGTGATGCATAAAGTGATTTCACTTCAGAACGGTTGTTACAAGTGAGAGTTAGAATTTCTACAGTAATCTACATCATGTTAAGATACTAAAAATAGAAAAACAATTCTAAAATTAGGAGAAAATGAGATCAAGCAATGTAAGTTTTAGCGTCCCTTTTACTCTACCAGATATTTTGATTATAAAAGCTGAATAAAAGCTGAGAAGGAATATAAAGGAAGGATTATATATATATATATATATATATACATATAAGGAAAATTATATAAAGATTATAATTTACGGTATAAATTAATTTAATATATTAATAATTAATAATAATATTAATTTAAAATATACAATAAAATAAAATATTAATATATTAATATAGAATATTAAAAAATAAAATATTAATAATAGAATTAATTTAATATATAAATTATATGAGGATTATATATAAAGGAAGGATTAACAGTATTAAGCTCTTCAGAAGCATCACCCACGGGGATCTCATTGAATAAATTTGAACTTTTTAAAATTTATTAATTGCTCACATATTTTAAAATGGTTTATTATGAGTTATTTTACTAGTGTACATAAATGATTCACAGAATTTAGTTGTTAAATATAAGTTTATTTTCATTAAATTAGGTTTACTGAAATACTAAAGCTTTAGTACTGACAGGCTCCAGGGAATTTCTTGAAGAGAGAAATCCCTTGAGGAGCAAAATGGCCATAAAAATGGGGTACAATTGAGTTTCATTTTTATGTAATTCATATATATATATATATATATATATATAATACATGTGCATTATATATATCTATATATATATAATACATGTGCATTATATATATATAATACATGTGCATTATATATATATATATATATATATATGTATGAAGAAATATAGTCTTAAGATGTGCTATATTTATAGGATAAAGTGCTCAATATCAGAGATAGAGTGTGTGTAAATATAAAAGTGAACAGAGAAGTCAACACTTAGAGGCGACAGTCTGTTTCATGCTAGATGCATTCGTCAGGTGGCCTGACGATTGTATCTAGCATGAAACAGACTGTCGCCTCTAAGTGTTGACTTCTATGTTCACTTTCATATTTATATATATATATATAGATATAGATAATATGTGTGCATTATATATGTATTAATAATAAATAATTTATTAATTACTCATATATATTTAAAGGGTTTATGAGTTATTTCACTAGTTTAAATAAATGTTTCATAGAATTTAGTTATTAAATACAATTTATTTTCATTAAACTAGTTTTACTTCAAAATAAAGCATATTTACTATTTTTTATAATACAATTTCTAAACTTATCTATTAGTAAAAAATAAAAAAAAGCTTTTTTCTTTCATTGAATGGTTATGGGAGTACACCAAAAAAAAAAAGTTAAAAGTGGTCCATGGGTAAAAAAGGTTGAGAACCACTGATCTAAACATTTAAGCAGTCATCATTTCATATAAAATTTATAAGCATTCTTTATAACATTGTTATTGGAAAATATTTTAATTATTATTAGGTGAATATATTTAGAGAATATTTTTATTGTTGCTTTTATTCAGCACGTAATCTATTTTTTGGCCCCTCCAGCATTACTTTTATACTTTTTATTGACTATTCACTTCATTGGTATTGACACTGGCAAAAGAAATACATCTATTCTTCCATAATTATTTTAATGTCATTATCAATGAAGATATTTCATGAGGTACGAGCTAACAGAATTGATCTCTTTCTGTTATGACTGATTCTTTTGAAATGACTAATAATAACACAGAAGCTACATTTCCATATCTTTATGCAAACATCTTTCTTTGTCCACAATAATGTCATACTCATGAGAAGACTACATAGAAATGAATAGAAATTTAATGGTAAACAAAGCAAGTTGGACTCATGCCTTGGATAAGAATATTCTGAAAGATGTGCCAAGCACAATATAAAAATAAAGACTGGACTCTGTAGTGACACTAAGAGCAGAAACAGGAAGTTCCCTTTTTCACAGCTTAAGCCATAATGACATATTTCAGGCTTTGTACAAATAGGCTCCACATATAACTACCAGTTGAAGTTGATTAAATACAATCCCAAATAAACATATTTGGTTTGGTTTGTTTTACAGCATATCATTCTCAATCGGTTATTTAATGCTGAGAAAATTTTTATTACATTTTTCTTCAAAAACCTATTTCTGGGATTTGAAGAAATCCATAGCTGGTCATATTTTTTCAAAGAATGTATAACTGTTTGTATTGCTGGTATATCTTTTTGAAGTATTGCTGATAATAATTTTTCCTTCAAAAATTATTGCTGGTAATAATTTTTTTTTATTATATAGTATTTCTGGTATTAAAACCTATTTTTACACAAGTTTGGGTGTTAACTATTTTCCCATAGCTGGGACCCTAACCGGTGCTACCACCCCGGGTCAGGGTGGATCTGGGAACATCAGCAATTAAGAGGTGGTTCCACACTCCTCAAAACCTCCTGATCAGAGGCCTTGCTGCTGGATGTAGTTTATCGTCTTACCCAGGACACGGATCTAGTTTATTGTTATACCCAGAACACTAATATATGCTGAGCAATAAGAAATGAGCATGCCTGAAGTAATCAACAACTTAATCAGAGCTTTTTTCAACTTTGCTAGCAATATAAATAGACCCCTGGCTAAAAAGGGGGGCTTCTATGCCTCTTCCTCTCTTGTTGAACTCTCTGCCCAGATGAGACTATGCCGAAGGGCTGAGCCTCGTTTGGGGAGGTAAACAAACTTGACCCTGTGTATACGGGGTCTCCAGGCCATTAAACTGGCCTTGTGCCACATCTTGCCTTGTGGGGAGGTTGGTAAATAGAGAAGAGATTCCAACGGGAGACACAGAGAGACAAACACTCTGAGTGGATACATGAAAGGTGTCTCAGCTTCAACAACCACTGTCAATCCTCACATCTTTCTCGTCATTTTCACCTCCTCCCTTTACTTCTCTCATACATTCAATCTCCTGTTTCTTATTCAAACGACACATTACAAAATGAAACTAGCATCTCTCAAAAACACTCCAGTACTTTTATGAACTCTTGTATTCATTGTAATGTTATAAAAAAAACATTTTATTTAATCTTACTTAAATACTAACCTTGTGCCACCTATGAACATTAGTACGGTTTTTGTGCAATACAAAACTACTTATTAATGTTTATATAAATTATTATTGTTATACTCCAAACTTGATTGTTCTTAAGATGTAGTTTATTGTGTTTTATTTACTCATTCATACATCCCTTATAGTGGGCTAATCCTAACAAGGCCCAAGTCAAACCCCACAAATAACCCACTTTGATGTTTGCTTTCAAATGGTTTCCAGGATTGAATAAATAATCATGGGAACAGTCATTATTAAGGAACAAAAAGTCACACTAAAAAGATTGGATAAATATTATGATTAGCCAAGGGTAATATAATATAAAAAAAAAATCAGTGAAGCATTTTGTTGAAACTGTGATTTTGTTAATGTCCGTGTATCTTATTTTTGTTGATAATATTTACCAGAAAAAATGGTTTTCGCTTATTTTTTTTTTTTTTAGAGATTTTTAGCTGTGTCAATCATTGCCAGACAGTCAAATATATTTTGAAATTGCTGGTTCGAATGTTCTCAGTATAATTTCACTTGATTGCTGAAGTGATTAAATAACAATCTCTTCATACTGCTGGTGACACTTCCTTTTGAGTAACATGAGGGATGCTCCGAAAATAATGCCTCCTATGTATTTCCATGGAAACTATCACTGATACAGGGAGTGTGGTTAGAGCAGCTTATCAACTACTATTTTTTTTATTGTTCTTATTCTGCTGTCGATGTCTAGGGATATCCTGTGTTTTTCTTTTAGTACTGTTAACTCATTGCTTGCCTTGTTTCCAATAAGTCTATGTACTACCCAGTCCAGGGATTGAACTCACAATTAAATAATCTTCAGAAGGGTTGGTGTGGGGGATAATTCTTTTTATTCTTTTCCTATGTGCTGTGTTCCTTCAGGCCATAGGCGATCATGGTTCTCCACAATTTCCTATCCTGTCTTTTTGTTCGCTCTCCTAAACCTTGTTTTGCCAAGCATTTACTCAAGCTTGTTAGGTAGGTTATGTATTGTTTTCCTCTATCCATCTTGCTTTTAATCTGCCCTGTGAGTATCAGATTTTCCAAGCCCTCTTTCCTCATTATGCGTCCTAGAAATTTCAACAGTCTCTACCTGATGTTAAGTATAAAGTTCCTTTTTGTTTTCATTTTCTCTAAAACTCCGTCATTGCTAAAATGTTTGGTCTATGGTATCCTCAGCATCCTTCTGTAGAACCACATTTTTGTTGCTTCAAGTTCCTTCATCATCAGTAATGAGATTTTCCAGCATTCATTGGCATACAGGAGGACAGATATCCCATTCAGTACTCTTTTCTTTGTTTCTAACAAACCCATTTTTTTATTAGTGCTTTAAAAACAGACATTCTAAAAGTATATATACCAAACTGTTGAACTGTTGTATCTTAGAAGTGATTAAAGATATCTTATTGGAATTCTCCGAGATTTTTATAACACTAATGGACTCTATTTTGACCAATAAGAATGCATAATTACTCTCCAAGCTTAACAGAAGATTTGTAATGAAATCAATCATAAATGAAAATAACATGTTCACCATTAATTAATCATAGCTAAGGATTGGAAGCTCATGAAGGATTGAAATAAAGTTTATATATATATATATATATATATATATATATATATATATATATATATATAATTCTAATGAATGGTCAGCACATTGTCAACCATTTTACATTTAAAAACTTAATGGAAAAATTACCGTAATGAATAACAACACACAACTTTGTATAAATACTTATATTAATGAACAACATATAGTTTTGTATTACTTCCACCCCTGAAGATGATCAGTACTTGGGGAAATGGAAATAAAAGAAATTTAAACAGCTACAGCACATTTCTCTCTTCCTTTAACATCAACGGAAGGTTATTCATGAGTATGAATGGATTTTGTTAAAAATTAGCAAACATAATGTCTGTAATTTATTCAATCAGACATGCCTATATATATATATATTATTCCAGGATCCTTTTCCAACTAATTCAAGATTATCTTCACCCTCTCTAACCTTCTAGCTTTCTTTCAAGGTGCCTCACATGGTTCATGTATGATTTCATTTTCAAGTCTTTTTTCTTTGCTCTTTGGACTGTCATAGGTGGTACTTCTCTCTCATGTGCCAAATATCTTATGGATTGAGTTGGATCTTTTCTAATTGATCTCTTTAGCTCTAAGTAGAAATAATGATCCCTCTTCCTGCTGTGACCTTCTGATTCAGTTTTCCTCTCTACTGTTCCCTCTTTTTTAAACTTATTCTCTTGTTGTCCATTCTCTTGATGGTTCTTGAATGGACATTGAAGATGAAATTCAGAGTATGAATGTTGGTATCATTACTGAAGGACTGGATGATTTTTTCCTCTCACCATTGCTCTGTTGAGAAGAGAGTGGAGCTGATACAAAATGATTTTAACCTGTTCTCTTTCTAGTTGAATGACTCAGAGGGCTTTTTTTATGACAAATGGTATCAAGATGGCTAAACATCTTATCTGAAAACCTGGAAAAAAGAAACTCAATTACTTTAGTGTGTTTTTTAGATATTAAACATTTTGTGGGCTGGACAATTATGCTGTTACAAGAGTTGGACAATTTTGCTGGTACACTCGAGATTATATATATATATATATATATATATATATATATATATATATATATAAATTCCCAAGAGGATAGAATCCAGGTAGAACTCAATGTCCAGGACAGAGTAAGAATATAATACAAAAGGCTGAAACACTAATATTCCCTGGTTATAATTTATTACATTGGAATCATAATCATGATCCAATTCATCAGACCTACAAATTCAAAAAGAAATTGGAATATTATATATATATATATATATATATATATATATATATATATATATATATATATGAATGAGATAATGATATATATTTTTATATATCAAGAACAGTATTAGGGAAATTGTATGACAAAGTGAAATTTTTTTACTTGTGACATGTTTCAACTTTCAGGATCTCATTGGACAAAATTTGTTGTGTTGGTACAACTACTATTTTATTTTTTTTATACCTAGCTAAATTCGGCTAGATGTAAAAAAAAAATTCTAAACTTCCCAGTACCCATGTTTGTGCACATGTGTATTCATACCAATATAACAAATTTAGTCCAATGAAGTGCTGATGGGTGAAATGCGTCATAAGTAAACATTTTTCACTTTGTCATACACACACACATTATATATATATATATATATATATATATATATATATATATTCACAGAAATATATAAAACAAATAGGAAGGGGGAGCAAGAATAAGAAATTTTAAAATTGTTCTTCATATAGAAAAAAATTTATCATTTTCCTATATATATATATATATATATATATATATATATATATATATGGGAAAATGATATATGCATTTTTATATATCAAGAACAATTTTAGGAAAGTCTCAAGGAATAAAATAACATAAAATTTGTTGCAACTATGAAGGAGAAATTTACTCTATCGCCTGTACTACTTGCCACAAGGAATACATAACAGAAACCTCAAGGAATTTAAATAAAAGATATGAACACAAAAGTGATTTTTACAAAACAACACACTCACTGCATTAGTTGCTAACAGTAATATATGTGACTATAATTTGAATTTGAAGATTCTACTCTAACTAAAAGAGAAAGCAATTTACTAAGACAAAAATACATAGAAAGGGCTTTAATCACTAGATCATCTACAGTAAATTTACCTCGATAAATTTCACTTTCTTAGCAAAGTTCTTCCACATATCTTACTGAGAGCACAAAACCAAAGACTATGTGCAGAGTCTCATCAACCGACAGGAATCTTTCCTCAAAATTATTAACTGTCAAAAAATGTCATGGTTTGGCCACGTCAAAGGATTGCAAGGCCATGATGCAAGGCACTGTTGAAATTGGATGCAAGTGGCGATGGTAATGCCAAAGCTGGTCAGACAACATCAAAGAGTGAACTGTTTCTTCTGCCCTTAGCAGACCCCTGACGACTGAAGTAGTCAAAGGACTGATGATGATGATGATGATAACATAGAAGAAACCTCAAGGAATTTAAATAAAAGATTATATGAACACAAAAGGGTTCTTTTATAAAACAACACACTCAGTGCATTAGTTGCTAACAGTAATAAGTGTAACCTATAATTTTCATTTAAAAGATACTACTCTAATTAAAAGTGAAAGCAATTTCCCAAGACAAAAATATATAGAAAGTGCTTTAATCGCTAGATCATCCACAGTAAATTTCCCTTTCTTGGGAAATCTTCTATTTCCCCCATGTGGGATATTTAATAACAAAAGTGATGGAAACATGAAATAGAAATAGTAGAAGAAGAAGAAGTAGAAAAAGAAAAAAAAACGAAACAAACAAACAACAACAACGACAACAAACCTTCTTCTTCTTCTTCTTCTTCTTCTTCTTCAATAACTTTCCCTCTCTTTAAGAATCCCCCTTTCATCCATTTAGGTAGGTATTCGCTGTTTTTATCTGCCCCCCACTTTTCGGCATTAAATGGCCCATGAGGAGTTGATGAGCCCTTAAATAAACAAACTCAGAGTAACCAATATACAACTTACTAATTATTAAATCCAGAGAGTCGCCAGAATCATTTGGCCTATCTATCTATCTATCTAACTGCCCGTCTCTCTCTCTCTCTCTCTCTCTCTCTCATATATATATATATATATATATATATATATAAAGTATAGAAGTGAACATTCAGGACGTTGGTGATCATGGCTCTCTACAATTTCCTTTTTCTAATTTAATTTAGTATTATGAAGAAAGATTATGGTAGTGGGTCTCTTAACCATTATTTTTCTTAGCCTGCCAAAGGTTAGATATTGATTCTGACCGGAATGGATGATTGACATTTGCTGTGAAAATGAAAGGAAACAGAATTCTGGGATTGCCTGGGATGAAAGAATTGTACAGAGAGGAGAAAGGGAGGAAGTAATTCAATAAGTTATTTGTTTCACTATAGATGATGTATTCAGTTCTAGCAGTTCTTTTGATCATGGCCAAAAAGTAAGGTCTATTGCTTGAGAGAGAGAGAGAGAGAGAGAGAGAAGAAAGGATTGATTGAAATGGAGTAATTTATGGAAATAAATATAATCAATATCAATAAAGGAAAACAAAAGAGAAATTAAAAACATTTTTCTTCTTTCATATTTAGACTTTATATTATATATGTATATACGAGAGTGGGTTGAAACGTTCATATCCTGAACATGAAAAAGTAAAGCTGTGAAATATTACTTGCATTAATTTCAATATATCTTATTAATAATTGCCTTGTTTCTTTCCAGGCACGAGGGTGGGCTGATAAGTTTATATGCTAACTCTGAAGGACTGATGCTAGAGCTGTGAAATCTTGCATGCATTCATTTCAACTCTTCTTATTAATAACTGCGATGTTTCTTTCCCGGTACGAGAATGGGCTGAAAAGTGCATCGGCTGACTATGAAGGAGTGTGGCTAGAGCTGTGAAATCTTGCATGCATTCATTTCAACTCTTCTTATTAATAACTGCGATGTTTCTTTCCCGGTACGAGAATGGGCTGAAAAGTGCATCGGCTGACTATGAAGGAGTGTGGCTAGAGCTGTGAAATCTTGCATGCATTCATTTCAACTCTTCTTATTAATAACTGCGATGTTTCTTTCCCGGTACGAGAATGGGCTGAAAAGTGCATCGGCTGACTATGAAGGAGTGTGGCTAGAGCTGTGAAATCTTGCATGCATTCATTTCAACTCTTCTTATTAATAACTGCGATGTTTCTTTCCCGGTACGAGAATGGGCTGAAAAGTGCATCGGCTGACTATGAAGGAGTGTGGCTAGAGCTGTGAAATCTTGCATGCATTCATTTCAACTCTTCTTATTAATAACTGCGATGTTTCTTTCCCGGTACGAGAATGGGCTGAAAAGTGCATCGGCTGACTATGAAGGAGTGTGGCTAGAGCTGTGAAATCTTGCATGCATTCATTTCAACTCTTCTTATTAATAACTGCGATGTTTCTTTCCCGGTACGAGAATGGGCTGAAAAGTGCATCGGCTGACTATGAAGGACTGATGCTAGAGCTGTGAAATCTTGCATGCATTCATTTCAACTCTTCTTATTAATAACTGCGATGTTTCTTTCCCGGTACGAGAATGGGCTGAAAAGTGCATCGGCTGACTATGAAGGAGTGTGGCTAGAGCTGAGAAATCTTGCATGCATTCATTTCAACTCTTCTTATTAATAACTGCGATGTTTCTTTCCCGGTACGAGAATGGGCTGAAATGTGCATCGGCTGACTATGAAGGAGTGTGGCTAGAGCTGTGAAATCTTGCATGCATTCATTTCAACTCTTCTTATTAATAACTGCGATGTTTCTTTCCAGGCACGAGGGTGGGCTGATAAGTTTATATGCTAACTCTGAAGGACTGATGCTAGAGCTGTGAAATCTTGCATGCATTCATTTCAACTCTTCTTATTAATAACTGCGATGTTTCTTTCCCGGTACGAGAATGGGCTGAAATGTGCATCGGCTGACTATGAAGGAGTGTGGCTAGAGCTGTGAAATCTTGCATGCATTCATTTCAACTCTTCTTATTAATAACTGCGATGTTTCTTTCCAGGCACGAGGGTGGGCTGATAAGTTTATATGCTAACTCTGAAGGACTGATGCTAGAGCTGTGAAATCTTGCATGCATTCATTTCAACTCTTCTTATTAATAACTGCGATGTTTCTTTCCCGGTACGAGAATGGGCTGAAAAGTGCATCGGCTGACTATGAAGGAGTGTGGCTAGAGCTGTGAAATCTTGCATGCATTCATTTCAACTCTTCTTATTAATAACTGCGATGTTTCTTTCCCGGTACGAGAATGGGCTGAAAAGTGCATCGGCTGACTATGAAGGAGTGTGGCTAGAGCTGTGAAATCTTGCATGCATTCATTTCAACTCTTCTTATTAATAACTGCGATGTTTCTTTCCCGGTACGAGAATGGGCTGAAAAGTGCATCGGCTGACTATGAAGGAGTGTGGCTAGAGCTGTGAAATCTTGCATGCATTCATTTCAACTCTTCTTATTAATAACTGCGATGTTTCTTTCCCGGTACGAGAATGGGCTGAAAAGTGCATCGGCTGACTATGAAGGACTGATGCTAGAGCTGTGAAATCTTGCATGCATTCATTTCAACTCTTCTTATTAATAACTGCGATGTTTCTTTCCCGGTACGAGAATGGGCTGAAAAGTGCATCGGCTGACTATGAAGGAGTGTGGCTAGAGCTGTGAAATCTTGCATGCATTCATTTCAACTCTTCTTATTAATAACTGCGATGTTTCTTTCCCGGTACGAGAATGGGCTGAAATGTGCATCGGCTGACTATGAAGGAGTGTGGCTAGAGCTGTGAAATCTTGCATGCATTCATTTCAACTCTTCTTATTAATAACTGCGATGTTTCTTTCCAGGCACGAGGGTGGGCTGATAAGTTTATATGCTAACTCTGAAGGACTGATGCTAGAGCTGTGAAATCTTGCATGCATTCATTTCAACTCTTCTTATTAATAACTGCGATGTTTCTTTCCCGGTACGAGAATGGGCTGAAATGTGCATCGGCTGACTATGAAGGAGTGTGGCTAGAGCTGTGAAATCTTGCATGCATTCATTTCAACTCTTCTTATTAATAACTGCGATGTTTCTTTCCAGGCACGAGGGTGGGCTGATAAGTTTATATGCTAACTCTGAAGGACTGATGCTAGAGCTGTGAAATCTTGCATGCATTCATTTCAACTCTTCTTATTAATAACTGCGATGTTTCTTTCCCGGTACGAGAATGGGCTGAAAAGTGCATCGGCTGACTATGAAGGAGTGTGGCTAGAGCTGTGAAATCTTGCATGCATTCATTTCAACTCTTCTTATTAATAACTGCGATGTTTCTTTCCCGGTACGAGAATGGGCTGAAAAGTGCATCGGCTGACTATGAAGGACTGATGCTAGAGCTGTGAAATCTTGCATGCATTCATTTCAACTCTTCTTATTAATAACTGCGATGTTTCTTTCCCGGTACGAGAATGGGCTGAAAAGTGCATCGGCTGACTATGAAGGAGTGTGGCTAGAGCTGTGAAATCTTGCATGCATTCATTTCAACTCTTCTTATTAATAACTGCGATGTTTCTTTCCCGGTACGAGAATGGGCTGAAATGTGCATCGGCTGACTATGAAGGAGTGTGGCTAGAGCTGTGAAATCTTGCATGCATTCATTTCAACTCTTCTTATTAATAACTGCGATGTTTCTTTCCAGGCACGAGGGTGGGCTGATAAGTTTATATGCTAACTCTGAAGGACTGATGCTAGAGCTGTGACATCTTGCATGCATTCATTTCAACTCTTCTTATTAATAACTGCGATGTTTCTTTCCCGGTACGAGAATGGGCTGAAAAGTGCATCGGCTGACTATGAAGGAGTGTGGCTAGAGCTGTGAAATCTTGCATGCATTCATTTCAACTCTTCTTATTAATAACTGCGATGTTTCTTTCCCGGTACGAGAATGGGCTGAAAAGTGCATCGGCTGACTATGAAGGAGTGTGGCTAGAGCTGTGAAATCTTGCATGCATTCATTTCAACTCTTCTTATTAATAACTGCGATGTTTCTTTCCCGGTACGAGAATGGGCTGAAAAGTGCATCGGCTGACTATGAAGGAGTGTGGCTAGAGCTGTGAAATGTTGCACGCATTAATTCCATTTCTACCTGTTAATAACTGCATTGTTTCTTTCTATGTAAACTGATATTCCACTGTTCAAAGAAGACTTCAAATATAACTAGTAGTGACTCTTGAAAATGGATAAAATTTGGCATAGCATGTGAGCAATGATGAGGTCTCAGAGAGGTTGCAAACAAGAAGGAGGCTTATATTTAATATCAGGAAGAGGCAGCTGAAGTTTTTGGGACACATAATGAGGAAGGAGGGCTTGGAGAATCTTATACTCATGGGTCAAATAGAGGGAAAGAGAGACAAGGGAAATCGATGTGACATACCTGGCGGGTTTAAGCAAGTGGATGACAGAACGTAGTCTGGGGGAGAAAGCAAAGGGAAGCAACTTGTTGAGAGCTACAAGGGATGGAGGGAGGTGGAGAGATGTGATCACCTACGTCCTGAAAGGACAGGGCACATAAATAGAAAGAAGGTACTATCAAGTACCTGTAGAAAATAGATTTAGACCTCTAGGACATTCATGCTGACATGGCTGCTACATTAAGGGGTGACACTTCAGTTTTATCAACAGTGCAAAAGTAGGCAGCTGAATGGAGAGTCTTGAATATGAGTCAAGTCTTGGATGTCCTGCAACTTCCACCACCCAGGAAAACATTGATGCTATTTGCCACATGGTGATGGATGACAGGCAATTGACTATAAATCAAATAACCAATGCTATGAGCATATCCCATGAGAGAGTTAAGAATATTCTGCACAATGAACTTGACATGACTAAGGTTTCTGCTTAGTGGGTGCCATGTCTTCTGACACCTAATCAAAAGTGCACAAGGCTGATCACATCATGGGAAAATATGACATTGTTCGAGACAGATCCAGTTGATTGCCTTGAACGTTTCCTAACCTTGGATGAGTGATGGGTTCACCACTTTGAGCCAGAGGCAATCCATGCAGTGGAAACACCCTTTCTCACCTGCTCCAAAAGAAGGTCAAGGTTGTGTCATTGTGATAGCATCAGTTTTTTGGGATGCATTGTGTTTATTGGCTATCTTCAAAAGGACCACACCATCAATGGAGAGTACTGTACCAACTTGCTGAGATACTAACAAAAGGCTATCGAGACCAAACTCACAGGAAAACTGATGAAAGAGGTCTTGTTTCATCAGGACAATGCTCCAGTACACAAATTCTTGAAAATGACTGAAAGTCTGGATATCCTGCAACTGCTAAACATTGATCATGTTCACCATATGATGATGATGATGGAAAACAGACGATTGACTATAAATCAAATAACCAATGCTATTAGCATATCCTGTGAGAGAGTTGAGAATATTCTGCACAATGAACTTGGCATGACAATGGTTTCTGCTTGGTGGGTGTCACGTCTTCTGACACCTGGTCAAAAGCGCACCAGGCTGATCACATCACAGGACAATCTGATATTGTTTGAGTCAGATCCAGCTGGTTAGCATGAACATTTCGTTACCCAGGATGAGTGTTAGCTTCATCACTTTGAGTGAAGTATCAATCTATGCAATGTGAGAATACTATGCCATCTTGCTGAGGGAGCTACAAAATCTATCAAGACTGTAACGATAACAAAAATGGCAAAAATGAGGAAACGAGAGTTCAATCGGTGAAAAATTTAGATTTATTTCACAAGTAGTATTTGAAGTGATTTTTTCAACATGAAGCTAAAAATAAACATAAACAGTTTTGTCTCATACATTCATATCTGCTCAATGCGTATCCAAATGTAAACAAATGACGTCACACATTATCAAATGGGCGAAGTCCGACAATTATTTTAAGACATTTTTTATGTTTATATGTTCTTTTTTATAGATACAAATACTTAAGTAAATGCTCTGTTTATAAAAAACAATATTAGCAATATTTACCAGCCTGAATGTCCGAGAAATTGTCATAGAAAATATTCGTCCTCCGACAGGAATCGAACCTGTATCCTATACAGAACCATCATATAGCGTGACGTGCCTGAACTGATTGGGCCACAGAGGAGCATTCGGTTAGCAAGGTTGATTTTACTGCTAACCGAACGCTCCTCTGTGGCCAAATTGGTTAAGGCACGTCACGTTATATGACGGGTTCTATATAGGATACAGGTTTGATTCCTGTTGGCGGACGAATATTTTCTATGACAATTTCTCGGACATTCAGGCGGGTAAATATTGTTAATACTGTTTATTATAAACAGAGCATTTACTTAAGTATTTGTATCTATAAAAAGAATGTATAAACATAAAAAATGTCTTAAAAAATCAACAGTTTTCTATAAACTTTGTCATATGTAAAAGATAATAATGTGAATACATAAAGAGAGAAATTGACGTGCTTCCCTTTCTTTTGCCTCACATTTGCCAGTTAAAGCAAATGCATGTAACCAGAATGATGCATGCTCTTAAAGACATGGTGTACAGCGGGGTATGTACCCTTGTAATAATGTACCCACAAACAAAACAAAAAAAAGGGGAAGGTAACTCACACTCATTTACAAAGACCAAACACCCAGGAAATGATGAAATAGGTCTTGTTTCATTCGGACAATTTTCCAGCAGTTTATTTTCTCTGTTTCATTGGCTACTGTGCATGATTGTGGCTTTGAACTCATTGATCAGCCTATTTGCCCGTTTTGGCCCCCATCTGACTATAATTTCTTCCCAACATGAAAAAAACACTTGGTTCGGAACCAGTATCACAGTGATGATATCATTTCACTTAAAATTATTATCATGAGACACATACAATAGTCAGTACATTATTAAAACAAATTAGCCATTTACATTTTTTTTTACAATAAAAATATTACACATTATGTCAATGATGGTTCACCAGGTGTGCTGTAGTACACTGATGTGCTGTGAGAGTATTGTATGTGTGCAGTGAAAGTTTAGCAGTGATCGCGAGCTTGTAGAAAATTTTGTTTTACTGAATCAATGAGAAAAATAATTTTGAGAAATCCAGACGAGAATCAAGTTGCAAAAGGAAAGTCAATTAGAACAATTATCATGAAAATATTTGTAAAAAAAGGCCTAGAGAAGATAGCAGGAAAATGACTGAAGTTGAGATGTCAGTTCAGGATCAGTATTATTACAGATCCCCTCTTTGGATTTAAGAGTTAACTTGATTTATAACATCTTTAACCTTTACTTAAAAGCTTTGTCAAAGTTTAACTTACGTATAAAAGGATGGCTTTTACTTTGACACCACGATTACTGTATACTCCCTCAGACATGATTATTCCTATAAAGAATTTTAATAACACAGTGATATACAGAGAACTTAAAATGATTACTTGTTTACTTATTTTAGTGCATCATTTCCCTTAGAATTATTATTGTGTGACACAAATAATAGCCAGCACATTTATGGGGACACAAATTAGCCGTTTACATTTTTTTAATAACAACAAAAATATTACACATTATGTCAATCATGTTCACCAGTTGTGCCGTGGTACACTGATGTGCTGTGAGAGTATTGTATGTGTGCAGTGATAGTTTAACAGTGATTGTGAGCTTGTAAAAAATTTTGTTTTACTGAATCAAGGCCTTAATGAAAAAAGAATTTTGAGAAATCTGGAGGACAATCAAGTTGCAGAATTTTGGTGACTGAAGCCTTCTTTCCTAATCAATACAATTTATCTTCCTTTGTAGGAATAGAAGAAATTGTTTGTTCAAATTTCCCAGGAGATTATCAAATATGGCAGAAATGTGAAGGAAGTTAGACAGTTTGAACTGTTGACAACCAATACTTTTATCCATTAACCTAATATCTCTTGGGATAAGCAAGTGGTGAAATTTTTGAGCCTTATACCTCAAGCTTGTGAAAGTGTTAGTCACATACAATTTTCTTCATGGTGTGTTTTATTATATTCTATTTAATGTGTGAGGCTTTCAATATATTATGAGTTGTGACTTTTCTCATCACTTGCTGGAAGTGACATACACCTAATTTAGGTAAATATTGTATAAGACATTTCTCTACTGGAACTCAATGAAACGTGTCAGTGGAAAAGTGGGAAGTCAAATCACTGAGGCTGGGAGAAAATTAGAGCCAGACAAGATGGAGAAACTGAGCAGAGAGATTTGATTGGTTATGATATCTTTTGGGTTGAATTATTTGATAAAATAAATGATAAAAGTGATTATTATAGAAATCCATGATTTTTTTTTTGTTGATATTAGTGAACTACTGCTTTGGCACCCAAAATTATTTTGATTATTATAAAAAAAAAAGAAGACATTTTTAGATATGTTCTTCATTTTTTGACATTATTGGACAACTTGGCTGGTATCAAAATTGGTTCTGTTTATTAAGTAAAATTGATGGACTTTTTTTTTTCTTTTGACATTAAGTTTATTGAAAAATATCTGGTTGGCTAGAAGACTGTGTACTTGTTTGAGATAGTGGTCCCAAGTCGATGATACCAATAACAATGCTTATCAAAGATGGTTATTGTTATGCGCAATTTTTCGCATGCATGCATGCATGGACTCTCCCAGCTATAAATAGGAGCAGGTACTGCCTTTTGGAGAGAAAAGTTTCCAGCAGTCAGCTCTGACAGTCGGACCAAACATTCTTGCTGTAACACTCATTTGTATATGTATGTATTACGGTTTCTGTTAATATATTTGTTTAACTGAATTCCTCTCTGTGTGTCTTTATTTCTGGCCCTAACAAGGCCACAACAGTTATTCTGAATGAAAAATGTTAAGAAGTTTGTGTTCTTGTCTGAGATAGTGGTCCCAAGTGGAATGACAATGATATCAATAATAGTGCTTGTGAAAGATGTAATTTTGAATGAAAAAAATGTTTAGAAGTTTGTGTACTTGTCAGACATAGTGGTCCCTAGTGGAATGTGGTGATATGGTGATAACAATATGCTTGTCATGTTTTGAATGAAAAAATATTTAGAAATACTGTTGCCATATCTGGCCTGGTGCTCCTGCTATTCATCTCAAGGTTCTTGACAAAATCCAAAGAAGGACCTGCAATGCAATTGATCCTGACTTGGCATCTTGACTTCAGTAAACTTTCTCACCAATGTGACGTGGCTTCCCTCTGTCTTTTCTACAAATATTTTCATGGCAACTGCTCCGATGAGCTTTTTTCCCTGTTGCCCCGACTACATGAATTTAAGCATGCTAATAGATAAGCATCTAGGTTCAACCCTTTTTCTGTTGAAATAGTTAAATGCAACTGCTACTTCTACTCCAATAGTTTCATTTCTCGCATTTCTCACCTGTGGAACTCCCTTCTGTTTAATTAATTCTCTGAAAACTACAATCTTCAAAAATTTAAATGCAATGTCAATCGCCATCTTCTTGAATCATGTTCATCTTTTATCATTTCCTCAGTCCCCCCATACCCAGTCTTTTATTTCACTTCCTGTAACCCCCTGTGAACTAGTGGCATTTCCGTCTTGCTTAGGGTGAAATGAAAAAAATTGTATACTTGTTTGAGATAATGGTCCCAAGTAGAATGCAGTGGCATGATGATTATACCAGATTATTAGTCACAGATGAAGTTATTTTGAATGAAAAAAATTAATTTTAGAAATTTGTGTACTTGTCTGAGATAGTGGTCCCAAGTAGAAAACAGTGATACACTGATAATAGTGCTTTAGTTACAGATGAAAATATTTTTTATCTTGTCTGAGATAGTGGTCCCAAGTAGAAAACAGTGATACACTGATAATAGTGCTTTAGTTACAGATGAAAATATTTTTTATCTTGTCTGAGATAGTGGTCCCAAGTAGAAAACAGTGATACACTGATAATAGTTCTTTAGTTACAGATGAAAATATTTTTTATCTTGTCTGAGATAGTGGTCCCAAGTAGAAAACAGTGATACACTGATAATAGTGCTTTAGTTACAGATGAAAATATTTTTTATCTTGTCTGAGATAGTGGTCCCAAGTAGAAAACAGTGATACACTGATAATAGTGCTTTAGTTACAGATGAAAATATTTTTTATCTTGTCTGAGATAGTGGTCCCAAGTAGAAAACAGTGATACACTGATAATAGTGCTTTAGTTACAGATGAAAATATTTTTTATCTTGTCTGAGATAGTGGTCCCAAGTAGAAAACAGTGATACACTGACAATAGTTCTTTAGTTACAGATAAAAAAATATTTTCATTTAAAAGTATGTGACATGAATTTTAATGAAAAATATATTTGGTTGACAAAGTTTGTGTACTTGTCTGAGATAGTGGTCCCAAGTGGTATGTGCTGATGAGATGATCATACTAATGTTATAGTTACCAATGAAGTTATTTTGAAAGTAATGAAGAAGAAATTGTATCACAAAGGCAAAATATGACACAGTAAGAATCAGTTTATATTAGATGTCCCCTATCAGAGAAAAACTATTGTCATCTAAAGATGGTCAGAGGTTACATGACTGAAACATGTTTATAATATTTATATCAAGTGAAGATGAGAACAACGGCTAAAGCTTTGTGACAATTCCTCACAATTAAAAAAAATAAAAGCTTATTTTTTACATTATAAATAGAAATAATTAAATGAGATTAAAATCATGACAGAACTATTCTTTTTTAATTAATTCACCCTAAGCAAGGTGATAAAGCCACTAAGACAAGGAGCTACTGGGAGTGAAAAAGAATGAAAACACTTTAGAAGGAATCAGAAACCAAATTCTAACCTGAAAGCAAGGGCTAAACCTCTACTCCTGTTCAAAAGACTGGGGTTGAACTAGACAATAGGTAAACCTATCTACTCCAATCGAAGAAAAAATAGGGTAAATAAAATTTCAGAGTTCAAGCAGAGATGTAACAGCTGATGCAGGCATTAGAAGGAATCAGAAGCCTAATCCTAAAGATGAAACAAAAAACAAACCTCTATTCCTGTTATAAAGACCAAGGAAGAGTGTGAAGCGGGCAATAGGTGAACTTATCTACACTTATTAAGGGAAAAAAGTAAATAAATAGTAAATAAAATTTCAGAGTTTAGATGGAGATGTTAGAAATAAAGTGCTGAAGGAAACTTTTGAACCAGAAACCCAGTCCTAAACAGGAAACGAGGGATAAAACTCTACTCCTGTTCAAAAGACATAGGATATTTTTTTTTACAGCAAGAGTCACCCTTTACAAGGCTCAGGGGCCACTCAACGTAGAGGGGTTACATTTGGAGGCCATTTGTGTGTATAAGAGTGGAAGATAACGATTAACTGAAGCCTTGAACAGGTTAAGATTGTAGTGATTGGGGAAACATCCTGTTGGGAGTCAGTTCTACAGGGCAGTGGTTTGTGGGAAGAAGCTGCTCAAGTGGAACTTACTTCTCACCAACGGAATATGGAGGCAATGTGGGCTATTAAACCTAGAGCA
This sequence comes from Acanthosepion esculentum, assembly GCA_964036315.1. Taxonomy (NCBI): domain Eukaryota; kingdom Metazoa; phylum Mollusca; class Cephalopoda; order Sepiida; family Sepiidae; genus Acanthosepion; species Acanthosepion esculentum. The sequence continues at coordinate 60,911,686 of OZ038508.1, read as the reverse complement.
AGAATTTACAAAATAGACAACAAAAATGTTCCCCAAAATACATAGGTGAAACATTTATGAATAAAATAAAAGATTTAGATAATTAAACTAAAACATTTTGTGAGGCATGCATCTTATATGTGGGTAAAGCATATCTACCTTGAAGATAGAATTGATGCATAGAACTGACTGTCACCATGCAGTGTTGCTTGTTATGCCGAATTGGGGCAGAGCATGGGACAGCCGAGGCGTCCATATTGGGAGGGCATCCAATTAAAGAGTGAAATAAAAATTTAGTTTTTGAAATTGTTTTAGGGGTGTACAATCTAGGAGTTGGCCCTGTGCATCACAAAACCTATGCACTTTCACTGTTCCTATGTGCACGAAATGTTCTCTCTCCAATATTGAGCAATATTTCCTTAAAAATAACAAAAAACAATAAAAAAAAAACAACCTTTCATAACATCAACTGAACTGCAGCTTTGTGAAATCTATTTGAAAGAGGATTCTTCCCCCCTCATCACTACAATCTTAAACAAATTTATATAAATAATAAGCATGCTGTAAGAAATATGTATGATAGATCACAAACTGAAGGAAACAATTTAATAAATGAAAAATTGAAGGTAATTATTTAATAAATGAGGAATTGAAGGTAATTATTTAATAGATGAGGAATGGGTACAAACAATAATTGAAAAAAAATATTTAACAGATGAAAAATTGAAAGAAACAATTTAATAAATGAGGAATTGAAGGTAATTATTTAATAAATGAGGAATTGAAGGTAATTGTTTAATAAATGAGGAATTGAAGGTAATTATTTAATAGAAGAGTAATGGATGAAAATAATTATTGAAAGAAACAATTTAATAGATGAGGAATTGAAGGTAATTATTTAGTAGATGAGGAATGTATGGAAACAATAATTGAAAGAAGCAATTTAATAGAGGAGAAATTGAAGGAAACAATTTAATAGATGAGGAGCTGAAGGTAATTATTTAATAAATGAGGAATTAAAGGTAATTATTTAATAGATGAGGAATGGATGGAAATAATAATTGAAAGAAACAATTTAATAGATGAGGAATTGAAGGAAACAATTTAATAGATGAGGAATTGAAGGTAATTATTTAATAGATGAGGAATGGATACAAACAATAATAGAAAAAAACAATTTAGCAGATGAAGAATTGAAGGAAACAATTCAATAGATGAGGATTTGAAGGTAATTATTTAATAGATGAGGATTTTAAGGTAATTATTTAATAGATGAGGAATGGATGAAAACAATAATTGAAAGAAACCATTTACTTGATGAGGAAATGAAGAAAACAAGTTAATAGATGAGAAACTGAAAGTATTAAATAAATGAGGAACTGAAGGTAGTTATTTAGTAGATGAGGAATGTATAGAAACAATAATTGAAAGAAACAATTTAATAGATGAGAAATTGAAGGAAACAATTTAATAGATGAAGTGCTGAAGGTAATTATTTAATAAATGAACAATTGAAGGTAATTATTTAATAGATGAGGAATGGATACAAACAATAATTGAAAAAAAAAACAATTTAGCAGATGAAGAATTGAAGGAAACAATTTAATAGATGAGGAGCTGAAGGTAATTATTTAATAGATGAGGAATTGAAGGTAATTATTTAATAGATGAGGAATTGAATGAAACAATATTATAGAGGAAGAATAGAAGGGAACAATAATTGAAAGAAACAATTTAAATCGGCATGTTAGGATTAGCCTACCCAGGTTGTTGTTGTTATCTGAGTGTCAGGATTTCAAAAATTTAACAACAACAGTCAGTCAGTTAAGTGCCACATGTGATACGCACTTGGGCAATCATGTATTTTTCAATACATGACTGACAAGGCAGATGATTTTTACCGCATTAGGTTGGCATTTCTTTCTCTGGTAGACTGGTTGCCAACGAAGACTAAAGAACACAGTCTGTCCTACTATTTAACCCATAGCTAGGGAGAGAAGAGATATATTCATACCTTTCCCAAGGGTATTTGTGCATAAGTGAATATAATGGACTTGACTGGAATTCAAACTCAGTACTCCAAGTTATCATTTCATCCTGATATCCATCACATCATGATAGACACCCAACAACAACAAATTTTTTAAATGAAACATAAAAAAGGTTATTCTCTGAAGGAAAAGTAGAAGGAAAACATCATTTGAAATAACATTTATATATTCTTTTCAGAAATATAAAATCACAAAATGTTCAATTTTCCTTGTAGTGAACTTTGTTTCATCAAGTAATTATGTGTTCATAATGCAGTGTGAGATGTGTGGAGAGACTTACTTTATGATGGTCAGCCTAATGTGACTGTGAATTTGCAGACAAGTCCTTAGCAGCTACTGGATCATCTCTTCTATTGGGTGTATATGCACCCAAACTGGCCTTTGAAATTGTTTTGAACCCTGAGCAGCAGTATGCTTATATTTTTATATCTGTAAAATGGATTCAAATTCTAATTTCACACAGGTGTGCAGTCTTTTTGAATGCAAGGTTTTCATTAGCTAGAAAATAATTTCACAATTCTTCTGCAAAAGTCTTTTTCTTGAATTTTCAGGTGTGGTAAATGGAGTTATTATTGTTATTTTCTAAATGGATCAAAAATAGCATGTGGTAGGTCTACAAGTATGTCTGCTGAGTATTTTAGTGGTATTTGCCCTAGTAATCATTGCTTATCAAACAGACCTTCTGATGGGATTTTATTGGTTGAAAAATATATCGCATTTAATCAATATAATGCCCAATAATCATGCTACAGAGAAAATCTTTTGAAAAATAATAAGCAAGTTCTACTGACAAGGCCCCATTCTAAAGTGGAATATATTTTGATCAATTAATTGATTTTTTTTTTATGGCTTATTCTCCAAGTTATTTAAAGCCAGAAAATATCTTTTAGATTATAAAAATATTTTGTAGGGGTGGGGAGATAATAATTATTTACTGATATAAGTTAATTAACCTATAAGTGGCGGGAGGAGAGGTAGATTCTTACCTTTCTCAAGGGTGTTTGCATGAAAGTGGATATTACTAGCCCAACTGGAATTTGAACTTTGAGCTGTTATCTATTACACCATCTGAACATTTAAGCTTACAATAAATAGTATTCCCAAGTGGTCAACCATCTAGGTACTGACCAGTTTCAATGTTGCTTAACTTTGGTGTTTCAATGTGATATGGTCATAAGCTGGAGGGGAATATTAAAGGAAATAATTTAATTTCACTGGTACTTGTATTTGGTATCTTCTTTATGTGCCATGTCCACTCAGGATGCTGACGGTCATGGCTCTCCCCAACTTCCTGTCCTTCGTATCTCTTAATGAACTTTGTCTTTCTGTTACTTCCCGTAAGCCCTCTTCCGCCATCTATTTAGACATGACACAGAGAAAACTTTGAAAAATTTTATCATACCAAATACACACTATGGCAGGAGAGAAATGAAAAAAATAATTTAATCATTTTTTTTACAATAATGTTCACCTGTATAAGGCCCAACAGCAACTCAAGGTAGAGGGTTACAGAATAAGAGGCAAAGTTTATGGGCATATGTGACCAAGATAACAGTTAACCCTAGACTTGAACAGGTTAAGATTGTAGTGCTCAGGGAAGCACCCTCTTGGGAGTTGGTTCCACCAGGCAGTAATTCATAAGAAGATGCTGCTCCATCTCACTAATAGAATATGAATGTTTCATATTAATTGATGTGGCCAGGGGAAAAGATTCCATATATCACAGCAGAAAGTATGTCAGGATAGAATTGATTGCACGTCAATTGAAGGCTTTTGTTCAGGCTGGAATTGACTTTTCTTTTGTGTGACCCATTGGAACCGCATGGGGACACAGTACACTGTGGTCAAGAAGCAAAAAGCTGGAGCAGAGAACATAGAAGTCTGGTTCCCAATGGTTTTCTGTGAGGCATCTGAGGAAGTTGCAGTATGTTCTCTGAGGAAAGGAGAGGAGTTTGCTGACCTTCCTAGGGTCCCTTTTGTACAAGGCCCAAGAGCCAGTCGAGGTAGAGGGTTACAGAATAAGAGTAGATGAGGAAGATAATGGTTACGATTATAGTGATTGGGGAAGCAGCTGTTTGTAGAAAGAAGCTGTTTGAGTGAAACATAAATCTCACTAATACAAAGGGAATGAGGGTGGTTCACTACTATTTGTGTGTCATGGTGAATCTTAGTTGTGAAGGTTAGAACTGGTAGAACTAAGGAATGTTGTTCGTTTGAACACTTTCCATGGCAATAGCGATAAAGCAGTGAGATGCTTGTAAAGTTTCATATGTCGGAAAAGGGTTGTAGGGTGGAAAATAATTCATCACCCACAAGGACGTGGAGATCTTTTGAACTCTATTGTGACTGGAAAGCGAAGGCTGCCCATATCTATGGCTGCAGTACTCCATTTTTAACTTGAATTGGTATTTGTAGAGGATAGCAGGAGGAGTCAAGTACTTACTGGTCTGGTACAGAGAACAGACCATTTATCACCCACGAGGTCCCAGAGGTGTTTTTTGACTTTATCGAAACTGAAAAATGAAGACTGGGCAGCTATATAGCAGCAGTACTCCATTCTCAACCTGATTTTAAAAGTACCAAAAGATTTCACCTGATCCACAACTACTACCAACTATGAAGACATGTTTGAAGATTGTTTTCCTTCCTGTTGGTGGTAGTTTATAGGTGTGGCTTTTAGTGGCCTACCTGTTAAGGGTTAAACGTCTGAATGTACTATCAGACGGAATACTGAGCGACAACCAGCTATTAATTCTTTCTGTGTTTTGGAATAGTACTGCTGCTCCAAACAGAAGCACAGCAACAGATAGGTTTTTGATTTTTGTGTTTTGTTCAAATACAATGTCATAGATGCAAGTGGACAGAAAATAAGTTGCTGAATAAAATATAGTTCAAGCAGTAAATCATGTTATTAATGTATTTCACTCAGAGGAACAAATAAACTTATTCTTTGAGAGTCTGATGTAAATAGTAGAAATTCTTTTCAGGAATTCACTGAAAGCAAATAGAATTCACAGAACTGTAACAATATATACAGATACAATTGTTGGTTGAACTGGTAAAACTCAGATGCCCATAGTATCAGACATCAGACAGAACATGGAAGTGACACTGTTGGTTCCACTTCATATATGAATAACTGCAAAAACAACCCCTCCTAAAATTTATAGACAAAGAGTACAGATGCATGCTGGGATATCTTCCTAACCAATAAGATAGGCAACTTCTTAGTCTCCTCCGCCATGTTTCTGTTCTTCTTTGTCTTGAAGTCAAAATACTGTAATCACTTGTCTGTATCCATTTTGTGCGTGAACACCATTCTTACTTAGCTTTTTGCCTTATTACTGTTGCTTTGCCTACTTTTGTCTTGCATATATTGTTTGCTTAGTATTCTATTTGCCCAGTTCTTTTCTTTCTTTTGTCATTGGGTATTGCAAACATTGTCAATCCTATTTGTTCGACATTTCTGCCAATTACATTTTACCATGAGCCCATAACTAAATACAATACAGGCAAATCATGCCAATGAAGAAGAGTCCTGTGAAAATAATGCAAACACATTTGCCATGTTAATTAAATTTCTCAATGACTGAAGTCTGTCTCTTATTAAAAGAAGAGTTGTCTCTGACAATGGCAGAAAAGCACTTCCAATTTTGTGAGAACACTATCAAAAGGAAAGCTAAAAATAATTTCCTTAAATACTGAATTAACCCCCTTATGAAAAGCAAGTGAAAGTATTATGGGTTACATTATTAAAGCTGAAAAATATTGAAACTTTATTAAAAAACATCAGAAGTGATTAGTGACAGCTTGGTAATAGCCATGGTTCTTCTAAATTTAAAATATTAACTGTTATTACTCTACAGACACCTTCAGTGGTGGAATGATTTCTCTCTTTGACTTAAAGAATTCAGCTTCTTTTATGGATGTTGAGTGGCTCCAGAGACTACATTTTGTTTTTGGTGCAAAGCCTTCTTATTGACTGAAATATTTTAATTCTTGTTTTATTTTCTAATTGGAAGATATGCACAATTTTCCTGTGCAGGAAACATTTTTTCTCTCTTGTATTCCAGCCACAGAAGTGTCAATTTCCATTTTGTGTCCTACTCACTACCACTTTTGATGTTTTGCTTAGTCAAAATCATGGTCACAGATTCTTACTAGTATTAAACATGCTCAACTCTGCTGATGGGTTTGAATGGAGTTTGAAACAAAATTGTCCTATACTGTGCTCTGATTTTTCAAATGAAGACTCTTAGCTCCACTCAAAACATACCCTAGTCGGATCCTTGCCAAGTGAGGATCCCACACACATACACACGTGGAGATCCTTGTGATTTATTTTAAAGTACAACAAAATCAATGTATTTAAAATAAAATTTCCCAAAATTTTATTTGTCTATATTTCTGAGATGAGGTATTATGTACACTATTTACATTGCTCAGACTATCATCCTCAAGGACACAAAGCACAGTGGATAAAGGCGTTAGTTAAATTCAGTGACAGGACCCAAAGAGTGAAAGTTCAATACGTGGTTAAGGTGTTGGAGAACTTGGAGAGGGGAATTAACAGGAGATAACTGATAACTGACATCCATTAGACTTGGCACATAGAACTAGAACAATCTACCCCAGCGAGTGAAATAAAGAGTTCAGTTCAATATTCCAACCACCTGAAGAAGGCCAGATTGTACAACGGCTGAAACATTGTGATAAATATGGCAAAAAAGATGAGGATGATTGTCCGAGCAATGTAAACAGTGCACAATTTTATTTATGGTATATATTTAGGGCAAGAATTCCAACGAACTATTTATAAGTTTGGCAATGCCTTGAGGCAACCGGATGTATTTCTAGTAACTTGATGAAATCGATACATCATGGAACATTGGCAAGTGGGAGAAAGTGTATCTGTTATAATGCTTGCTCAGCAGGTATAGTGTATCTGTGTTCATTACAAGTCTCTCTGTTCATTCAGGACTGGATCAGGTGACTACAGGTGGTGGTTTCAATGTGAAATGGCTGCAGTCCGTCTTTCATGGTGTTTCATCCAGAAATGCCCTCCCAGTCACTTTCCTCCTTTACTGACATTGAGAATCATCCAGATGTCAACAAAATGATGTACGAGCAAAACCACTCATGAATACATTGGTTTTGAATGCATTTATCATTTGAAAACCAGAAGCCCACATGTTGAGAGTTAAGAGCTTATTTTTTTTTATCTGGCCTAGATTTTATGTAAGAAAGTAAAGATTTTGTCTGAACAATATTTAAAATAGATTTGCTTTTTGACCCTTGGATAACATCTAGCAACAACTTTGATGCTCACTATTTACATTATTCGGACTATTGTCCTCATCTTTGTTGCCATATTTATCACAATGTTTTGGCCATTGTACGCTCCGGCCTTTTCAGGTGGTTGGAATGTTGAACTGAACCCTTTATTTCGCTCAGTGGGTAGACTGTTCTAGTTCTATGTGCCATGTTTAATGGATGTCAGTTGTCAGTTATCTCCTGTTAATTCACCTCTCCAAACTCTCCACTGCCTTAACCAGGTATTGAACTCAATTCTTTGGGTCCTGTCACTAGATCTAACCAACGCCTTTATCTACTGTGCCATGTATCATTAAGGACACATGACACAATGGATAAAGGAGATAACTGATAACTGACATCCAAGAAACAGCTGAATGGTTGGGACTATAACAACTAAGAAGAGGATACTAGTCTGAATAGTATCTGTCTATATTTCTGAGATGAGGTATTATGTACACTATTTACATTATTCGAACTATTGTCCTCATCTTTGTTGCCATATTTATCACAACGTTTCGGCTGTTGTATGCTCCGGCCTTCTTCAGGTGGTTGGAATGTCAAACTGAACCCTTTATTTCGCTCACACGTGCCATGTCTAATTGATGTCAGTTATCAGTTATCTCCTGTTAATACCCCTCTCCAAGTTCACAACTGCCTTAACCAGGTATTGAACTCACAAATCTTTGGGTCCTGTCACTGGATCTAACCAACACCTTTATCCACTGTGCCATATGTCTTCGGATTTCTTGCTTTTTGATGACTACAATCTTCAAAAATTTGAGAGCAACGTCAATTGCTATCTTCCGTTTTCTTAAACACTGTTCTTCTTTTGTCCTTTATTCAATCATCCCCATTGTCAGTCTTGTCATCCTCTTTGACTTTTTTCCCCTGTAACCCCTGTGTTCTAGTGACATTATTGCCTTGCTTGGGGTGAAACAATTTAAAAAAATACTTTGTACTATTTTGCAAAAGTGTAGATAGAAATTTTGACATATCAGCTACCCATTACAATTATAACTACTTTCAAAATTTTTTGCAGACACCCAACACACTATGGTAATAATTTACATGTCAGTGTGAACAACATTTTTTTTTAATTAGGGAATGCATTTGTATAGGATGTCTAAGACAGCAAATGGTAAGCAAGTTTGAATTCTAACGATGAGCGTTGCATTTAATTTACATGAATATATATATATATATATATATATATATATATATATATATATATATATATATATATATATATATATATGTATACTTTTAAAGTATTTATAGGTAAAAGTGCTCAATATCAGAGATAGAGCATATGTAAATAGAAAAGTGGACAGTGAGGTCAACCCAGAGTAGCAACAGTGTTTCAATCTTGAACCCAATCTCCAGGTCATGCAATCTTCATGAAGATTGTACTCAAGCAGGAAACAGACTGTTGCCTCTCAGTCTTGACCTCAGTATCCACTTTATATATACAGTGCTGTGCACCCCTAAGATAATATTTTTAAAAATTGTCTCTTTTTTCCAGATGATCAACAAATCTTATATATTCATAAAGGAAAACCATTATTAAATCAATTACAACCATTTTCAAAATTTTTTGCAGACACCCAACACACTATGGTAATAATTTACATATCAGTGTGAACCGCATTTTTTTAAATTAGGGAATGCATTTGTATATGATGTGCAAGACATCAAATGGTAAGTAAATTTGAATCCTAATGATGATCGTTGCATTTAATTTACATGAATGCTTTTAGGAAAGGCATGAATCCACTGCCACCCTGATATGGGTAAAGTTGCAAGATAAACTGAATTCTTTCACAACTAGTATAGAATAAGGGAAACTGAATGTTTGATTTCATTTGGTTAATAGCATATCAACTGTTTATGGGTCATTTAATTCTGAAATTTAATTTCCTTCAGAGCTCTCGTAATTTTTTTTTTCACTATTAAAATTTATTTATGGAATTTTTTACTATAAAAATATATTTTTATACCTTCATAGTGTTTTGATCCCAGTTTGGGTGTTTCCTATTTGTCCATTGCTGGACCCTAACAGGTGATACCACCCCAGGACAATAAAAAAAGCGAAACGAACAAACAAATAAAACAATAAAAAAAGCGAAACGAACAAACAAAAAACAATAAAAACGTAAATGTGTTCAACTCAGTAATGTTCTTTTATTTAAAGTTATTTTTTGATTTGAAGCATGGATGATTTGAACTCCCACTGTCGTAATTTGTCACTTTTCATTAAATACTCAGCTGATATCGCAAGCTGACGAGAATTAATAAAGAAGGCAAACATTTTAATCACGTTTAAAAATAAAACCGGCATTACGCGCAACATTTCCAAAAGCAGTTGATTAAATTACAAATCTATCTGTTTCTTAAATCAGTTTTACTGCTACATGTAAGGGAAATAATAAAATTATAGTCTATTTGTTCAGTAATAGTTATGTCCCTTGAACCGCGAAATAGAATCTAGTTTATATGCAAACTGAACATTCCAGTGACCCAGTACGATATATGGCGTATTCTCCTGTTGATAACAGCAAATGGGAGTTACATTTTTGTACTTTAAAAAAATACTTGTGAAAATTTTCAAGAGCTAGGAATGTTTCTTTTTAGGGTGGACAAGCTCAGACTTACTATAGGGTGGCCACTGAAAAACTGAAGTGTTTGAAAAATTCATAACGTGTTTGTTTTCAATCTTTTTTATTTTTATTTTTTTGCAGGTTATAGAGCAACCCTTGGAGATTAAAATGGCTATGTATGATGTTCAACACTGAGTAAAACTCATTGAGTTTTTCTATTCCAATGAAAGATCAGTTATTCAAACTCGGAGACAACACCGGCAACTTTTTAATGTCAGAGTATCTCCTTGCTATAGCATGATTCTAAACCTAATTGCACTGGGAAAAGGTCCTACGTGCACTGTGCGCACTGATGCAGGGGTGGAAGCTGAACGGCAGAGTGTCCTTGAGGATCCATCAGCTTCTAGCTGTTGTTGCTTTGTTCAACCAGGCATTGCTAGAACATTGCTTCAGACGTTTCTGGAACTGGATTTAAAAATGTTTCCATACAAGATTCAAATGGTCCAAACTTTACTAGCCCAAAATGTGTTTGTAAATGTTATTTTTGTTTTATATTATTCAGTCTTTTAGTGGCCACCCTGCACAATTAATCCACATTGAGACTTGCAATTTGTTCTCAAAGGGTTAAAATTAGAAATGGTCTATCTAACTGTTCCTGTTTTTTCTCTTTAAAAGATTTTAAGCTTAGGAAACAAATGATTCTATATGAGTTTCTGCTATTTTTTCCCAGGTTTTAATGCCTTTATTTGCATGTGTGTATATATAGTAATGGTAAGGCTAATATTACCTGTTTCCTTATAAGGAAACATTTAGCATTCAATGATGAAGCATCCAGTGTTACTCTTGGTTGAAATTTATAAAATCTTTCTATTAAGACAATTTTGGAGGAAAATAGGTTTCTCAAATCTGCTAGCTGTTATTGCTTTTTCCAGTACTGATGGGGATTTCCTCCCTAACCTTTTGTTCAATGTAGTGTGGAACGTCAACATCTTGATTATGCCATTATTTTCGCTTCCATTTATATGTGCTTTCCGCTTTGAAATTTAAAACTTTTAAATTTCTAAATTTAAGAAAAAAAATTAAATTTAAAAGTTTCAAATTTAATTTAAAAAATGATATAAAAGTTTAAAATTTTAGCATTTCCTTGTGGCATATAATTCCATCGATAAAACCATTCCTTTAGTCAGATGAAGAGATGAAGTCCTTCTATGGGATGAAATGCATTAACGAGAATTTTTTTCCATTTTGTCATTCCTAATTTGTTCTGATATATAAAAATATCTCATATATATATATCTAGTATGAAACAGCCTGTTACCTCTGAGTGTTGACTCCAATGTTCACTTTTATATTTACATACGCTCTATCTCTGATATTGTGCACTTTATCCCATAAATATAGCACACTTTAAAACTATATATATATATATATATATATATATATAATAAAAATATACTTTTAAAGTATTTATAGGTAAAAGTGCTCAATATCAGAGATAGAGCATATGTAAATAGAAAAGTGGACAGTGAGGTCAACCCAGAGTAGCAACAGTGTTTCAAGCTTGAACCCAATCTCCAGGTCATGCAATCTTCATGAAGATTGTACTCAAGCAGGAAACAGACTGTTGCCTCTCAGTCTTGACCTCAGTATCCACTTTATATATACAGTGCTGTGCACCCCTAAGATAATATTTTTTAAAATTGTCTCTTTTTTCCAGATGATCAACAAATCTTAAACTATATATTCATAAAGAAAAACCATTATTAAATCAATTACAACCACTTTCAAAATTTTTTGCAGACACCCAACACACTATGGTAATAATTTACATATCAGTGTGAACCACATTTTTTTTAATTAGGGAATGCATTTGTATAGGATGGGCAAGACATCAAATGGTAAGTAAATTTGAATCCTAATGATGATCGTTGCATTTAATTTACATGAATGCTTTTTGGAAAGGCATGAATTCACTGCCACCCTGATATGGGTAAAGTTGCAAGATAAACTGAATTCTTTCATAACTAGTATAGAATAAGGGAAACTGAATGTTTGATTTCATTTGGTTAATAGCATATCAACTGCTTATGGGTCATTTAATTCTTAAATTTAATTTCCTTCAGAGCTCTCGTAATTTTTTTTCACTATTAAAATCTATTGCTGGAATTTTTTACTATAAAAGGACAGTGTGGACCTGGGTACAACAGCAATTGAGAGGTGGTTACACGCTTCTCAAAACCTCTCAATCAGGGGCTTTGCTGACAGATGTAGTTTATCCTCATAACTAGGACAGAAAATTCTGTCTATAAATATTTTCATGGCATCTGCTCTGACAAGCTATTTTCACTGAGGCCCCTACTGCATGAATGTAAGCGTGTTACTAGGTTGGCATCTCGGTCGCACTCTTTTACTGTCGAAACAGTTAAATGTAACTCTTCTATTCCGGCAGCTTTTTCTCTCGCACTTCCCGACAGTAGAACTCCCTTCCTCTTACTGGATTCCCTGATAACTATAATCTCCAAAACTTTAAATGTAATGTCAATCAACATCTTCCGTGGCCTTGATCTCTGTTCATCTTGTTATCCTCCTGCGTTCTACTTTTTATCTTTTCCTCAACCCCCCACCTATACCCAGTCTTTTCCCTTACTGTAGCCCCTTGTATACTAATGGCACTCCCACCTTGCTTGGGGTGAATTGCTTAAAAAACAAAAATCAGTATAGAAAGCAATAAGGAAATACTATACCATCTTTCCTAAGACCAGTCATGGAAATTAACAGATTTTAAAGAAAAAGAGAATTATGATCACCATTGTCGTGACAAAATATGCAATTAAAAATATTTACCAATAAACTTATATTACATATTTATAAGTTCAAGCATATAGCTTCATGTTCCAATCTGCCATATAGTTTAACCAAAGAGAGTTATTGATCAAAGAAAACATCTCTGATGCCATGAAATGATTAAATGAACACACTACACATCACTTATCATGTAACTAAGTAAATATATATCATGAATCATTGGGCATCTTGAGGCGGTGTAATGGTTAACAAGCTTGTCTTGCTATGAAAAATCATGACTGAGTAGTGAGTTCGATCCTCAGTAAGTGCCCCATACTTTTGGCCTTGTGCCACATCTAAGCTAGACTAAAATCTCTATATCACGAACCATGTGGCTGAATTAGTACACATCATGTGCTCTATATCAATAATCATGTGGCTGAATAGGTACACATCATGTGCTCTATATCAATAATCATGTGGCTGAATAGGTACACATCATGTGCTCTATATCATGAACCATGTGGCTGAACAGGTACACATCATGTGCTCTATAGCATGAACCATGTGGCTGAATAGGTACACATCATGTGCTGATTTGGCTTTGACCATGGAATGCAAATATAAAGCAACCAATAAGTATTCACTGCCGCATACGTGCATGGGTCCTCCTTCGATCCCTTGTGGTTGAAGGGGGTCAGACAAATTTGAAATAAGGAAATGTTTTTTCTTTGTCAGCCCAAATGTCTTGAAACATGAAAGTTTGTCTCTTACTGAAAGCAGACAATGTGATATCAGAAAAGATCCTTGCTTGTTTGGCCTTTTCTCTCTCGAAGTAACATTCTGAATAAAGTGACACTCATGTTTTATTATTTTCATCCATTCAAATTAAGTATGAAAATCTGTCTTCATTTAAGTTTTTCTTTATCGTCATATGTTTCGTATGGCTGTATATGCTGACTGCAAAACCTTCAAGAAAGAGGGTCATGGATAGCATGATCAAAGTACACATTTCTTATATTCAGTGACAAACACAACACTACAAATCATGCAACTAAGTAAATATATGTAAATGATGTGACCGAGTAAGTACATGATATTGTGATGTGGTTATGACTATGAGGTACATTTCTCAAACGACAAGTAAGCATTTCATGCAGCATTCACACTTGAATCTTTCTTCTATGCCTTTTCATGCAGTTGGAGATGGTTAGACAATTTGAGATAAAGAAAGCTTTTCCCTTGTTCAACTCAGATGATTTGAAATAAAGAAACTTTATCATTTGCTCAAACTCTCTTTTGGTAATGGCAGTATTAGCCATTTCCTTATATGGAAACATTTGGCACTGACTGAGCAGCCAGTGTTAATGTTAGCTGAAATTTATCAAATCTTTCTATTAGAACAATTTTTCAGGAAAAATAGGTTTCTCAAGTCCACTAATTGTTATTGCTCTTTCAAGCATTGAGAGGAGTTTACTTCTTAACCTTTTGTTTCATGCAGTGGAGAAGGTCAACATTATACGTCATTATTTTCTCTTTGAGTTACATTTGCTATCCATTTTAGTTGTTGCAACAGGTGAAAGTACTCAAGTAAGGAGGTTTCTGTTATTTGGTACAGTTCTTTGGGATTCTGTAGTGCCAGTTCACTAAGTTCAAAGAAGGATAGTTCTCTTTAAGACCTATAGTTCTATCATTGCACATTGTAAAAACTCATTTGTGTATTCTGTCATAACAAGTTGATCTACTGAAGAGTAAAAATGTTAGAGGTCAAATGTACATTCAAGTCAAAAATGCATATATAGGTTACAAAGAGTTCCAGTTTGAACTAGAGTCTAAATGTAGCAGGTATAAGTTACAAATAGGTTCATTTTAAAGTAGAGTCAAAATACAGTAACATTGGTTAAGAATAGGTCCATTTTTCACTAGGCAAAATATAGCAACATCAGTTAAGAATAGGTCCAGTCTGCACTAGAGTCAAAATAGAGCAGGTATAAGTTACAAATAGGTCCATTTTGAACTAGAGTCTAAATACAGCAGCATTGGGTTAAGAATAGGTCCAGTTTGCACTAAAGTCAAATACAGCAACATTGGTTAAGAATAGATTCATTTTGCACTAGAGTCAAAATACAGCAGCATTAGTTAAGAATAGGTCCATTTTGAACTGGAGTCAAAAATGTAAACTACTTATGCCTGTGTCTGGGTGTCACTGACTGGAAAGCAGCCCCTTTGGTGGTGGTAGGGGTCTTACCCTCCTGCAGGTTATATAGTGATGGAGTTCTAAGCCATGCTTGCAGGAAATTCTCTGACTGTGTAAACTAAATTGTGTATACTATCATATCAAGTTGGTACAAAAGTTTCAAACATTTTTTGACAATAAAAAGCTGAGTATGTACTTCCTTAACACCATATATTTATTGTTGTAACCTAGGGAAGGTTACGGAATAGAATAATCACACAAAGGTTGGTAATGAACGATAATACTTAGCACAAGAACAACACATATAAGATTTGCCAGCGCCGCATAGAAGTCAACTGCTAGAAGGGAGTTAAGTGAATTCCACAATGAATCTCCAACTGCAAAACACAGACCAACACATAGAGTATTCACTACTGTATTTATGTGAATGGGGGCATACCCATTATCGTCCGTAGGTATGCTACAACATATATATATATATATATATATATATATATATATATATATATATATATATATATGGAAAAAGTTTTTGTGATGTGTTTTGTCATTTAAAACTTCATCAGACTAAGTTTATGTTTACACTGATGTTTGTACACATGCACCTGAATGAGAGACACTGGAAATTTTAATTTAAAGGTGATTTTTTTTCAAAATATTTTTAACAAAAATGATGAAAAGAAAAAGAATCTAAATGAAATTGACTAGATTATAGACCCAAAACACACAAAAAAAATCAACTTTAAATTAAAACTTCCAGCATCGCTTGTTCTTGCACATGTGTAGTTGCAGCAATGTAAAGATACATTTAGTCTGATAAAGTCCTAAAGGATGAATCGCATCACACAAAAACTTTTCCACTTTGTCATATATCTATCTCCCAAAATTGTTCTTGATGTATAAAAATATATAGCTTTACATAGTGAAAATGAAATCTTAAGTTAAAAGTTCCTTTAGTAAAATACTCATTTAAATATATTCTATAGAAACAAGGAATTATGTTCCATTTCTTGGATATTTTCATTCTTAAAATAATATTAAATTAAAGGCTAAAATGCAACAATTATTTTATCAATTGCAAGAAAAACAACACACAATTAAATGAATTTATTTAATTAGCATTCATATACTGTCATAAACAATTAATTAATTACTGTCAGATGAATGATGCATTGCAACAAAGTCATCAATGTTTCCCTTGACAACAGATTTGTCATAAATTTAGACATCATCATCATACAACAGTTTATAGATGCACCTAGAAAAATCTGGGTGGCCAAAAGCTCAAGTGGAACTCATATATACAATCTATTGCTAAAAAAAATGATTGGTTTGTCAGGTCGACAGAAAATTTCCATCTCAAGAGTCAGGAGTTGAATGACCACAATCAGTTATTTGCACATAGGCTCCAAGTGGCACTTCTGGTAGCATTGAAAACATTCAAAATTATTAATTGACCACTGACAGCATTTCCCTCACATTTTTTAAAGACTTTTTTGTGAGCCAGAACCCCCTTAAAGGAAGCTATAAATATAGACTATAAAGTAAACAAGGGTTGTTGACAAATGAATTACGCGTTATCAACTCAACTGATTTACTAATCCACTGAAACATTTCATGTATCTCTGATGTAGATTCAACAATGAATCCAAGGTATGAACTTTCTCCCCTTTCAGGGCGTTTTATTAAACACACCTCAATGTGTGTCTTGTCTATGGACTTTCTCCCTTTCAAGGGGTTTATTAAACACACCTCAATGTGTGTTTTTTCTTGGAACTTTTCCATTTTCATGGATTTAATTAACACACCTCAATGTGTGTCTTTGTACCTTTCCATTTTCATGGATTTAATTAACACACCTCAATGTGTCTTTGTACCTTTCCATTTTCAGGGGTTTATTTAAGCACACCTAAATGCATGTACATAACTTACCCCTTTTCAAAGGGTTTTTATTAAACACAGCTTAATATGTGTATGTTATCTTGTCCATTTTAAATGTGTATATGTGAACTTATCCCACATTCAAGGGGTTTTATAATATTCACCACACGCTGTATAAAATAGCCAAATAAATTGTTATTTGTTGATGCACAAATCCTTCTCTTGTTGTTCGTTTTAAATTCACTTGTTTAAAAGTCTTGCTTAATCATTGTGTTGTACGCTAGGACAGCACATGAAATAATTAATAATTGCAGCCACTATCTTATATGAATTATCCCCAAGAACTAATCTCTTTCTATGCCCCATAAGTCAACTAGTTCCATAACCTGCTCCTGAGAAAGTCCATTACCCCTGATGGGTTCATTGTGCCACTTCAGTAAGTAGATGACTTCTCTTGCTATAATCTATCATTACAAGAGATAGATCAGATTAAAAATGCAGTATTGCTGTCATATCTGAGCTGTAGCTGCTCAGTCCTTTCATGCATGTCTTGCTAAATTTCAAACACATCTATACAAACTTGTAAGTGATGAATTGTTTTCAACTCTACATTCCCTTTCCCATAGACATCATCAGCCTCTCGATGCTCTATCGCTGTTTCCATGGCATGTGTCTGACAATCTAGATTCCTTGGTTCCACCAACCCTGATCTTTGCAACTGGGACCTACCATGCCATGTACATAAGGATGAATGTTCCCCATTCCTTTTATACTCCATTAGTAAGGTTGAAGTTCCACTGAGACAATTTCTTCCCAAGAACAGACTCTTGGCAGAATGTTCTCCCAATCACTACAATCTTGACCTCTTCAATTTTAGTTTTAATCATTATCTTTCCTATATAATCTCATGAATTTTGCTTCTTTCTTTGCTCCTATGCTCATACAACACCACACAGTAACCCTCTACCATGAGTCACTCTTGGGCCTTGTATTTGGTGAATATTAGTAAAAAACAGAAGAAAGCACTATGAAGTTTTATATCAACCTAATGTCATCACCCTCTACAATTAGAAACATTTTAAAATGTATGTTCAGTATTAGTGAAAAATTGTGGAACTACTTAAGTATATGCTTCTATTCAAAAAAAAAAATAACAAAAACTTTTTGGGTAATAATTTTTGTAGACTGGCCTTCCGTAGACATTCATCAATGTGCAAAATTTGTCAGTGGAAAAATATTTACTTTTTATTATTTTACAAGTGGTAGTAGCTGTTCATAATATTGACATAATCTAAAGGTGACCCCTGACATTTTACAAAGTTATTGGACTTAGTTGTTATTTACAAATGTCAAGTTTGAAACTGTGTTTACATCATCAATATCTGAACATTTTTTTTAATTTTCTGAATTTTTAACTTTTTTTTAAACAATTTCTTTTGTTGGGGTGGGGGTAACTCTAGAGGCATAAACACAAACATGACTATTTATCTTAAACGAAGAATAAAATGATATATGCCGTATTTGACGACATATAAAGCACAATTTCCCCTGAGTCTTATATGCCATATGTAGGTTTAAAATTTGTAATAGTTGGCCGAAATTAGCTACCTGGCAAATCCTATTAGTTTAGACTTAAACATGAAGGAGCAATGGAACACAATGCCTGATCACTACCTTACACTTACAGGAAGAATAAAAAGATCCACCATTGCACAGGTCTGCGAATGGGTGAAGCAAGCTTGGAATAATATTAGACTAGAAATTATGAAATTCTTTTAAAAAGTGTGGCATTAGCAATGCTCTCAATGGAACGGAAGATGGCGCATTATTTAACGACGATGAAAGTAGTATTGAAAATGAGTATCAGAGTTTTGATGTCGAAGACGACGAATTTTATGGATTTGAAAATGAATAACATTTTAATGGTAACTGTACTATTTTGCTCAATTGTAATAATTGCTTGATTTTTATTTTGTTTTCTTACCTTTGGATATAATAAAGTTTTTATAGGCTCGTGTTCTATTTTTCCTATTATTTTTCATTTAATTGTAATCATGGCTTGTTTGACCAAAATAATTGTTTTAATGGAATGTCCCACCCTCCCTATCGCCTACATAGACTGACTATATCAGTAGCTATATATGGTGAGCAGAGGATATACCTGGGGGCTTGCTTTGGGAATTACTAGCCTGCCACCTGATTCCCTGTCTTTCAGTAGTGTATTCCCTTTTACAATAAATCTCTCTTCTTTCATGTGTGTGCGTGTTGCTGTTCCTTTCACTCGAGTACCAACTTTGTTTGTAACCTTTTTTAAGTAGACAACAATAATACCTCATAAATATAGCCTAGACTGTACCATTTACTAATAATTTTACTAATTACTAATTTTTTCTTCATTTTCCCTGCTGAAATTGGGGTGAGTTTTATACACCCAGGCTGTCAAATACGGTACTTTTATTAATCATGTAAATTTTTGTCCTTTAATTAAAAATGTATATATATCCATTTGTTCTTAATTTAGAAGAAATCATTTTGTTGGAAAAAATTCTTGTACACAGAATGACTAAAACCTGGTAACTCTGTAAAAGGTTAGTGTTGAAACTTGACTAATGCATGGAATAATAATGCAACACAAAATGTACTTAGAACAAAATGTATTGAAACAAGAAAGTGTACACAATATTTACATATAGTCTTTTGTATATTCCTGGGAAGACCGTTCCTGGAGAATGTGTTGACTGAGTCGCAGTCGGGCAGAGTCTCTGGTTGAATCTCTTGATTCAATCCCCTCTCTTCCCGGTACCAACCATATTTATATGGTCGGTACTCCACTATACAAATTAGGTGGATCCTACCACAACAGTTAGGGATCAATTTTACACTATAACAATATTAGGAATGGAACCCCACTTCTAAAATGATAAAAAGCAATATTTTTCAATTCTGACAAGTATCCATTCATTAAAAAATAATTGGTCAGTGAGGAATAAGATTAGCATTGATTAAAAACTCCTCAAGGTGTAACATTTGTCAGAATGAAAAAAATAGTCGCTTTTTATCATTTCAGAAATGGGCTCTTGTTCTTTTTTTTTTTCGTACAAAAAGATTTTTTTGAATGAATAAAAAATATCTACATTTTTAATTAAAGAACAAAACTTTACATGAATTAATAAAAACATTTATTTCATGCTGGTTGAGTTTGTGACTTATTTTTTTCTACAAAAAGATTTCTTTTGAATAAAGGACAAACAGATATGTACATTTTTAATTAAAGGACAAAAATTTACATTAATTATAAAATATAAATTTACATGAAAGTATAAGTCAGTTTATTCTTCGTTTACAATAAATAATCATGATGGTATTTATGCTTCTACAGTTACCCCCCACTCCAAAAAAAAATATGTTTTTTAAAAAAGTTAAAAAATTAAAAAAAAATGTACAAATATCAATGATGTAAGCATGTTTGAAACTTAACATTTGTAAATAACGGATAGGTCCAATAACTCTGTAAAATGACAACTGTTACACCTTGAGAGAAATATCAGTCAGTTATGTGCCATGCATGATACATGCTTAGGTGATCATGTATCTTTTGATACATGACTGACGAGGCAGATTTTTTCCCTGCAGTAGGTTGCCATTTCTTTCTGTAAATAGCAGGACAGACCAGGTTCTGTATCCTTGGGTCTGTTTTGCTATTTACTCATAGCTGGAGAGAGAAGAAGAGAATTCATATGAATGCTAATCTATAAAAATTATTTCCTAAAAAATTTTTTTATTATTTATTTATGAGTGGACCAGTATATGTAAGTAGTGCCAAAATTGTTGTGGTAATCTTATAACATGCTAAATTTAAAATAATGAGTGAATAGAAAAGATTTGAGGTGAATTTAGTTTGAATTGAAAAATCATGGAAGTGCATCAATAGGCAAATTAGTGAGGAGAGGTTATTTGATAGATTCATGTGTACCATTGGGAGGTGAATACTTGAATATAAGTAAAATTGGTGGGAGGAGTGGCACTGGTATGGAGAAGGTGTTGGGGAAACAGGTAACTGTGATCAAGACCAATATATACAATCTTTTTTTTGTTTTTAACAGGAAAATGACTGCCACCACCACCACCACCATTAGGAGAAAAAGGCTGTTTAAAACTTACCAAACATTTCTAAGAGGTCGTATTTGGAGTTGTGTGTTAGAGATGGGAGTCAAAAGGCTTGGCGTTTAGTTCCTAAATTGAAGGAAATAAAGCATAAAGCTGTAAAAAAATTCAAATATTCAACAGTTGTGGGTCAAAAATGTCTCTTTGCTTTAGCTGGATCAAATGTCAGAACTTCAGGTGATGACAGGAAGTAGGTGAGTTTTGAGTATTAAAAAGGTTCCAAGAGATATTTATTTTAGAACATCTATAAAAATATTATAGTAATAATATAATTTTAAATGTATGTAATTTAATTTCTTATATTTTTTGAAAATATATACCTTTCTCTTTTATCCAAACCAATTTTGTTATGTTCAACTAACAAGGTCAGCCAATTTAGTTTTTTATTGTATTTTCCAATTTTCGAGTAAGATGTTGTATATACTGGAATCAAAATTAGAAATAAAGTGTCCAAAATTTATGTCTTTTTTTTTGTTCTGTTCAAGTACATTCCACTCTGTCAGTCTTTATCAAGAACTGAGTGTTGTCAATGAGAAAGACAAGATTTTGTTGACTACATCTTGCCACTGTTTTAGATTACCAGAAATGGAATTTTCCTTTTGTTTGTACAGACCAAATAAATTGCTGATATAATAGCAAAAAGTAGGAACGGTTCATAAACTTCACATGCAAATTCAAAATTACCCCATTTGAATTGCTATTTCACCTTTCAAGAGCTTCCTTGCAGGATTTGTCAACACCAAGGGGTGAAGAAATAAAATAAAATAATACTATTTTATTTTATTAAGAAATAAAATAAAATAGTACTATTTTATTTTATTAAGAAATAAAATAAAATAGTACTATTTTATTTTATTTCTTCACCCCTTGGTGTTGACAAATCCTGCAAGGAAGCTATTGTAGGGTGAAATAGCTATTTAAATAAGGTAATTTTGAATTTCTATTCAGTCGAGAAGGGAACTTCATGGGCAAAAGGTTCTTCTTTCAATCTGGTGGGATTGCCAAGGAATAATCCACTTTGAATTCTTACCACCTAATGCAACAATTAATGCTCAAATATACTGTCAGCAATTAGAGCGTTTGAACCAAGCTTTGAGGAAAAAAGACCTGCTCTAGTGAATCGAAAACGGGTGATGTTTCATCAGGACAATGCACAACCACACACAGCAAGAATCACATCACGAAAGATCGAAGAACTTGGTTGCGAGAAAATTCCTCATCCACCTTATTCTCCCGACCTTGCTCCTTCAGACTACCATTTGTTTCATAGCTTACAGAATCATTTGGAAGAAACAGCTTTTGTAACACAGGAATAGGTTAAAACTGACATTTGTGAGTTCTTCGAATCAAAGCCAAAAGAATTTTACAGTAATGGAATTAGTAATAGATGAAAGGAAGTCATAGATAATCAGGGAAAATACATTGTTGATTGAATCTGTAATTAAATGTAACATTTGGTCACTTGTTTCAAAATTCAAAATTCGGACAGAACTTATGGGATGACCTGATATATATATCTAGTATATCCAACACAATTATTCGCAGTGATTCTTCCCCACTCCCGTTACCGATTTGCAAAACCCAACAGAGTTTACAAATTCAAGTGTCCTTTGGGAGATTGTATCTACAATGGATTAAATAATATTTATGTTGGTCACACCACAAACTTGCTTTCATGACGCTTGATTCTACAATTGAATGATAACTCTAACATTTTTAGGCATTTAAAACAACCTGGCTGCATACACAATTCTGGAAAATCCTTGTTGAAAACACAACTATACTTCAACATGAAAACAATAAACAAAAATACTTCGAAGAAAACAACATGAGATAGCTATTTGAAAATACTGAAACTATCAACATAATGTCCTACCTGGAAGAAATAGATTTATACCAAAAGATGATCTACCTACAATAGATAATCTACAAACTATATATCTATAAAACATACGTTTACCCTGAAAGCATAAAATTACATACAAAATATCTGTAGTTGAAGGCATGCAATTGCATTCAAAATATTTAGATTTTGGCATTAAATAACCCATAGAGGTGTTGATATGCTGCTAAACAAAAGCAACAAAACCAAACCAAACCAGACAGAGAGCTGCTACATGGCAGAAAACATCAAGGCCGACTGAAGAAACAGTACAAAGACAATTAAAACTAACCTTTACCAGTGCAAGATCAAACCAAAAGAACTAAAGGACTATGCTGCTGACGGATTGCATTGGCATGCCATTTTCTACCAAACCTCTGCAAATTTCAAAGAAACCCGGCATTAAGAGATTGATATTCAAAGAGAAAAGCACCACAGTGTATCTTTGGCACATTGACCACAGCCACTAATGTCCAGTGTCCTCACTGCTTCAGACTCTGCATTTTCCAGACATCATTTGTAGAGCCACGTCCGGATCCACTGATGAATTGCAAGACAAAGTCTTCTTTGAAACTAAAGGATAACCATATATGTATGTATGTACACATTTATTTTTTATATATTTTAAATTTTTTATTTTTTTATTTTTTATTTTATTTAACTTACTTTATTTTATTGATGTCAAATATTATTATTATTATTATTAATTTGAAATTGTGATTATTATAATGTGATGATGATTATGTTGCTGTCGAAAATGACATGACTTTCACTGTATCTGTTTTAAATCTGATGACTCCCTTCCTTACACTGTATTTTAACTTGTTCAGTGCTTAAAGAAAAAAAATCATTTTTAGGTCACCCTATTGGCTCATATTTAATTCTTCCCTCTTTCCTTTCTTTTCTTTCTCTC
Organism: Acanthosepion esculentum; assembly: GCA_964036315.1. Classification (NCBI taxonomy): domain Eukaryota; kingdom Metazoa; phylum Mollusca; class Cephalopoda; order Sepiida; family Sepiidae; genus Acanthosepion; species Acanthosepion esculentum. The sequence continues at coordinate 60,887,922 of OZ038508.1, read as the reverse complement.
ACTCTCTCCTTCTCTCTCTGCCTCTCTCTCTCATTCTCTCCCCCACAAATTTTTTAAACCTTATATTGAAATTTTTCATTTTCTTTCTTTCTCTTTGTCTAGATAAATTGACTCCATTTATTAAAAATACTTTGGTCTGAAGAGATGAATATTTGTATATTCATAAAATTAATTATAACCGAACAGATTTTTAAGGGGTGTCTGTACTTATTATTTTATATATATATATAATAAAAAGACCTAAATAAATTATGACCATGGAATATTAGTGTTTAAGTCTTTATTATATCCTTACTCTGTCCTGGACATTGAGTTATACCTGGATTCTATCCTCTTGGAATTATTTTTTATACACATATGTATGTGTATGTATGTATATTTATTTATATATTTTAGATATACGATTGCATATGTATGTGTATATTTTCCACTAATATTATATATATATATATATATATATATACCAAAACTTTTTCTCATCAGAATCCAACTTGCATATTCAAAAATATACCACTTGTCCATATATTGAATATTGTTGCCATATCTGGTCTGGTGCTCCTACTATGCATCTTGAGATTCTTGACAAAATCTAGAAAAAGATCTGCAACACAATCGGTCCTGACCAAGCATCTCGCTACCAGTCACCTTCTCACCTTTGTGACATGTCTTCCTTCTGCCTGTTCTACAAATATTTTCATGGTCACTGTTTGAACAAGTTTTTTTTCCCTGGTGCCTGAACCCCATGAATTTAAGCATGCTACTAGAATGGTAACTAGGTCTCACCACTTTACTGTTAAATTTGCTAGATGCAGCTGTCATTTCTACTCTAACAGATTTTTCTCTCACAATTCCCACCTGTGAAACTCACTCCTGTTTCCTTGCTACACATAGCTACAATATATATATATAAATATATATATATATATTGAGGAAGTATCCTGCTTTTTGAAATTAAAATAATTGTTCACTCACCAGTAGTTTCATTGCCTGAGGAGGTACATTTATAGTGTTGAAACAGAATAGTAATTGTGTAGCGATTTTTAACATTTTTGTTTTAATATCCTAGGATAAATAATAGTTAGATTTACTTTGTATTGAGCCCTCTTTTAAATTAAATGTTATGGACAGTGGAATTATACTCCGTTTGTTATCATTTTACCTGGTTGTATGTGTGTGTGTATGTATGTATATATATATATATATATATATATATATATATATATATATATATATATATATATATATATATATATGTGTATATATTTAAAAAAATATAAAATGGTAGTTTTTTTGAACAAAAAAATTGTTAAAAAATTATAAATTTTCAGACATGTTGGGTTGTATATTAATATTTTTGTTTTATTATTTCAATTAGGTTCCTTGTCCAGTTTTGGCCAGCATTGTCATTATCAGGAGAAAAAAACATTCCTGCTTTTCAGTAGCAGTAAACTACAGGAATGAATGACTATCTGAAGAAAATAAACTTTATCTGTAGTTTTCATTTGTTTTTTTTATTGTTAATTTTAGAGGCTGGATAGATTCATGTGACTCTGAATTCCCTTGGTCATTTTGACATTTTTACTGGTTCCTGGGAATGGGATGTGTTTGTGTTAAGTGTATGTCATCATTTAGTTCTTTGAGAGTGTGTATGATGTGTGCAAGTGTATATATTAGCATGGGTGTGTGTATAAGTGTGAGACCTCAACACTTCTGCAAGCATGTCTGTCTTGTGTGGGTGAGAAATGTGGGTAGGGCTTGATTTATGGGGTTATACATGAATTCTATCTATGTTGTTAAATTTGTGATTAAGCCTGTCTGGATGGAGTGTTTTGTGGCGCAGAATCCATTTGTCTTCATGGTCCTCTAAAATTTTTCTTATGTTATCTTTTCTGTACTTTTCTATTTTTTCAATTATAGTGAATTTGGCATGGCTTTCAAAATCATGTTTTTCTAGGCAGAAATGTTGTTCTACAGGTAATAATCTTCCGTGGGGAGCCAACTCAATTCATTTACGATAATTATTAATTCAATAGTGAAAGGGTCATACAGATTTTCAGATTAATTTATGTATATGTTAAAAGTTATTAAATGGTGGCAATTTACCAGCATCACTGAAAGTGAATAAATTGAATCCAAGTCACATGCTTTGTATGACTGTATTACTTATTCTTCTATTATTCTCATTACTTTTTGGTAGGAGATAACAAGACTTTCGGCCCACATTGTATATTAAAAATAAAATATAAAATGGCGACGATTTACCCATGCCACACTTTATATATATATCCAAGTATATGATTCGTGTATACGGAATAAATTCCAATAACCAAAAAATACTATTCTTAAAAGAGTGGTCAATACAGAGTAGAGCAAATATAATTATTTATTCGAAAATTATAACATAAATATGTTATAAAATCACTACAAAAATAGCCATTTTGTTTCAACACTTCTGGTGTCTTATCAAGTGATGGTGTTGAATGTAGAATTAAGGGTTTTAAAAGGTTCAAATCAATCAAACACCCCTCACTAATGGAAATGCTGTTACATAAGCTGCAATGACCAATCAGAATCTCGAGGGGTGTTTGGCCAATTTGAACCATTTAAAACCCTTTATTCTACATTCAACACCATCACTTGATAAGACACCAGAAGTGTTGAAACAAAATGGCTATTTTTGTAGTGATTTTAATAACATATTTATGTTATAATTTTCAAATAAATAATTATATATATATATATATATATATATATATATATATATATATATATATATATAAGATATAAAATAGTGACAATTTACCTATCACCTCCTGTATATATATATATTTTCAAAGTATAAAGTGGTGACAATTTACCTATCGCACCCTCTGTGTGTATATATATATATATATATATATATATATATATATATATATATATATATATGTGTGCCAACTACTTACACATCACACCCTGTCTATATATATGATAAAAAATTTATAGAAAGTCTTTAGATTTATAAAAAAAGAAGACACTGGAAACTTTTTCTCACACATCATCATATATATTATCATATCGTATCGTTAGTTTCCTGATACCATCAAAAAATGATTGCAGAATTACTTCAATATTAAATAATTTTGCAATTGCATTGGTTACATTTTCTACACAAGAAATCTAGGATTTTTCTCCATACATTTAAGTCTCCTTGTATATAAGAAAGAAATCGGATTTTTAAACCATTTAAAAAAAAGGATATCTGAACAAGGCTGGCACAAAACAAAAAAAAAAAATAATAGTGATATATTAGCAACCTGACCTTCCAAAACTTACTAATAATAAGATTTCTGTTTTTTTACTAAATATTCAGTAAGAGCCACTCAAGGTAGAGGTTTACTAAGTGAGGTTGTTTCATTTGATATAAGATGAAGTAGTAAGTGTAGATTATGAGGTTATCGCACATCTCGCCTGTGGAACTCCCTTTCTTATTCCTGTTTCCCTGACAAATACAATCTCCAACTATTTAAGTGTAACGTCAATCGACATCTCCAGTTGCCTTGATCTATCCACTTCCCTTTTCCACATCCTTTCACCTTTCATTCCTATTGGCTCTCGCTCCAAATCTTCTGTAACCCCCTTGCCTTGATCGATCCACTATCTTTCTCCACATCCTCTCCTTTACCACTCCTATCTGCTCTTCCTCCAAACCTTCTGTAACCCTTTGCATACTAGTGGCTTCCAGCCTTGTTTGGGGTGATAAGCTTAAAAAAAAAAAAAATGTAGGATAGATAACAGTTGACCCTAAATTTAAGGAGGTTAAGATTGTAGTGATCAGAGAAGCATCTTCTTGATAGTCTCTTCGACAAAGTAGCAGTTCTTAGGAAAAGGCTGCTTGATGAAACTTGCTTCTTACTAATACAAAGGGAACGTGCATGGTTTTCCCCTGTCTATATGGCATGGTGACTCTTAGCTGTAAATAGTTGAACTGGTGGACCGATAGAATGTAGCTTGTTGGAACATTTTCAGTGTAAATCGCGATATAGCAGCAAGAGGTCTCAAATGTTGGAAAAGAGTTGCAGGGGAAAATTTTTTATGGTAATAAGAGGAATGGTGATTTTTAAGCATAGTATAGATGTGGCACAAAGCTGAAATGTGGAACTTCCAGTGAGGATTGAACTCGCTATTCAGTCGTAATTGTTTTAGTGAGACAAGCTTGCTAACCATTACACCATGTTGAGGTACTCAATTGATTTTCTAAATGTAGCTTAGATGTGGCCGGGGTCAATAGTGTGGGGCACCTAGTGAGGATCGAACTCTCTTCTCATTTGTAATTGTTCTTGTGAGACAAGCTTGCTAACCATTACGCCATGTTGAAGTGACCAAATGATTTTCTAAGTGTAGCTTAGAAGTTTTTTTTTTTTTTTTAAGCGTATCACCCCAAGCAAGGCTGGGGTTACAGAAGGGTAGTGGTAAAGGAAGGGATGTGGAGAAAGAGAAGGACGGAGGGTTGATCAAGGCAAGGGGGTTACAGAACATTTAGAGCAAGAGCAGATAGGAATGAAAGATGAAAGGAAGTGGAGAAGGGAAGTGGATAGATCAAGGCAACTGGAGATGACGATTGACAATACACTTAAACCGTTGGAGATTGTATTTGTCAGGGAAACAGTAATAGGGAAGGGAGTTCCATAGGCGAGATGTGCGAGACATGAAGCTATTGGAGTAGAAGAGACGTCTACATCTAACAGTTTCAACAGTGAAGGAGTGGGAACGGGATGCCAGCCTCGTAGGACGTTTAAATTCATGAGGCCTAGGGACAAGCGAAAGCAACTCCTCGGAGCAATTACCGTGGAAGTACTTGTAGAAAAGGCAGAGCGATGAAACATCGCGTCTGTGAGAGAGCGAATGCAGATGAGATGACAGATCAGGGCCAATCACATTGCATATCCGTCTCTGGATCTTATCAAGAACCCTGAGGCAACACGCAGGGGCCCCAGACCATAAATGGCAGCAATACTCCATGCAAGGGCGAATGGTAGATTTATAGACTTGGAGGATCGATTCCGGGGAGAAGAATTTACTGGCTCGGCACAGGGAACCAACTTTTCTTGCAGTGGATGATGCAACTGATTCGATGTATTTGTTCCATCTCAGATCAGCGGACAGCGTGAGACCGAGCAGCCGCAGAGAGGAGCTCTCGAGATGTTGGTCTTCAGACATTCTAATGGGATGCAGGGATGGTTCCTTGTGGTGGTTAATGGAGAGCAGTTTTGTTTTAGAGGCGTTAAAGTTGACCATCCATTTTTCTCCCCAATCCACAACCGATTTGAGCTGCCAGGTTAATTTTGTCCGCCTCACTAGATTTGTGTTTGAAGTAGGAGTAAATAGTAGTGTCGTCAGCGTTCAAACTCACTACTCAGTCGTAATTGTTCTAGTGAGACAAGCTTGTTAACCATTACAGCATGCTGAAATACCAAAATGATTTTCTAAATGTAGCTTAGATGTTGCACAAGGCCGAAAGTGTGAAGCACCCAGTGAGAATCGTACTCAGTCATAATTGATCTATCAAGACAATCCAGCTAACTATTACACCACATCAAAGGGCCCTGGTAACAGAAGGTATGTTTGCTTATTGTCTCACTACTCAATTGTAATTGTTCTAGTGAGACAAACTTGCTAACCATTACACCATGTTAATTTTTGCCCAAATGATTTTTCTAAGTGTAGGTTAGATGTGGCAGGGGCCAAAAGTATGGGGCACCTAGTGAGGATCAAACCCACTTCTCAATTGTAATTGTTCTAGCAAGACAAAACTTGCTAACCATTGTGGAAGTGACCAAATGATTTTTTTAAGCGTAACTTAGATGTGGCACAAGGCAGAAAATGTAGGACACCCAGTGAGGATCAAACTCACTACTCAGTTGTAATTGTTCTAGTGAGACAAGCTTGTTAACCATTGCACCATACTGAAGTGACCAAATGATTTTCTAAGTGTAGCTTAGATGTAGCACAAGGCAGAAAATGTAGGACACCCAGTGAGGATCAAACTCACTACTCAGTTGTAATTGTTCTAGTGAGACAAGCTTGTTAACCATTGCACCATGTTATAGTGCTTAAATGGTTTTCTAAATGTAGCTTAGATGTTGCACAAGGCAGAAAATGTGGAGCACCCAGTGAGGGTTGGGCTCGGTCATAATTGATCTATCAAGACAATCCAGCTGACCATTACACCATGTTGAAGGGCCCTGGTAACAGGAGGTATGTTTGCTTATTATCTCTGAGTAATGCCTCATCTTGAAAATGGAATATCTGATTATTAAGAAGTCGGGATCAGGTTGGGTGAATGATAAATATATAAAGTCATATTGTATTTTATATATTATTTCACATTCGTTGCCTTGACTCTAATTTGTTTGCACGGCCTGAATCAAAGATTAAAATGAATAAACAGCAAATGGAAAAAGAGAGAACAGAGAGTCTGTATATTTGCAGAGTCTTCAATGATTGAAATGCTGACTGAAGTTTGGCTTTGGCAGTGGGGACCAATTTCCTACTGTCATATGATGCGGATAATTGAATGAAAGTAAAATTGCTTCTGACAAAACATGATGAGATTAGATATGAAAAGTTTTTAATCAGGGAATCCTGAAAGTATGTAGAAGAAGGGAAAAATCTTATGACTATAAAACAAAAATAACTTGCATTTATTTAGTCTTCTGAAAGACAGGAATAAAGGTGCTTCACTATTTATTATAGAAATGCTTTGTAAATCGTTTTACATTGAAAATATAAAGAAAGAGATTGTCAGTGTTAACGGATTAATACGGGTATTATTGATACGATAGAATGTCTATGTATAATTGAAATATATTGCTATCTTTTTTATTTTAGGAATGCATTGGAAATCAGGAAGAAAGGTATTGTCAGTGGTCAGGAATTAATACAAGCATTATTGATAGAATAAGGCTATCTATTATATGTATAGTGTAACTGTATTGCTATTAGATTTATTATAGAAATTCACTGGAAATCAGGAAGAAAGGGATTGTCAGTGGTCAGGAATTAATACAAGCATTATTGATAGAATAGGGCTATCTATTAGATGTATAATGTAACTGTATTGCTATTAGATTTATTATAGAAATTCACTGGAAATCAGGAAGAAAGGGATTGTCAGCAGTCAGGAATTCATACAACCATTACTGATAAAATCAGGCTCTTACATGTATAACATAAATGTATTGCTATTAGTTTTACTATAGGAAATCCTTGCAAATCTGAACAAAAGGTATTGTCTATTGCTATTGTGAGAAAATGAAATAAAATCAATCAATAAAATAATAATAATGAATAAAAAAAAACAAAAAAAAAACACATTTTCCCATGATGCTAAGAGGAAAGGAACTAGAAATATGATTACTCCATTTGGTGTCACTAAATGCCCATTAGGTGCCACTGTTTCTATAAAAAGACAAACATTTCCTTCCTCTTCTTTCTCCCTCTTGCTCCAAGATGTAGCACCATGTTGAAAAAGCATGTCCCTGCTGGGAGCATGTTTGTTTCCCCCAATCCACTGATGACCGAACTCTCTTTTCCATTTTCAACCTTTTCCTTTGGTTATTGCAACTCAGCGCAACGCTGACATGAGCTCAACCATTACAACAATACTTATCCTTACTTACCCTAACTTCTGGACCCCAAAGAAAATGGGCATATCCAAGAGACATTGACAACTTCGACTACTTTATTTTTGACTTTCACTACAATTTACATAAAAAGAGAGTATAAACGACCCATAGTTGAAATCCAAGTTTTAAGATGTTTCGTCTTAATTACATATTGAACATGCACACACTTAAAATAACACCAACACGCAAACTTTAAATTCTATACTATAATATATGTATAATGTAAATACATTGCTAATAATTTTACTATAGGAATGCACTGGAAATCTGGCAGGAAGAGACTTTCAGCATTTAGGAATTAACGCAGGACCTACAGGCAGAATAAGGCTATTATTATAGAATTATTAAGTGTTGTAATAAATAGTACAGTGAAACAAACTCTTTGGGCAGCTTATCGAACAGAAGGCAATTTTTACTAGTTTTGGAATCAGAGATTATTGATTTCCTTTCCTTTCAAGTAAATAGAAATTTCCAAATAGTTACAAACAGAAAATTGTGGAGAGCCATGATTGTCCATAAGATGAATAATGGTGCTGTATTTAAGATGAAAAAAAAAACACAACAAGACTGGAGAGTCCTAGACGTGGGCAGAAGAGATGCAGATGACACAGTGTTGATATCTGACAAAAGATGGAAATTAGCAGGAACTCTCACAGAAGGTTCTAAGGAAAGCGAGAAGAAAAAAACTAATGCTAAATAGGTAGAATATATGGTTGTCAGCAAAAGGAACAGCCCAGGATGCTAATTAGGAATTAGAGATACCAAAATCAAACTAGTACAAACAGTTAAATATCTAGGAAGTGTTTTCAAGAGGGCAGAAAATGTGACACTAAAATTTGAATGGAGCATTGGAACAGTGAAAGTTGCCTTCCAAAAGCTAAGTAAAGAATTAAGAAAGAGGAAAATTTTGTTAGCAACAAAGATTGCTGAACTGTTATGTAATATCACTTCATAATACAGCAGTGAATGCTGGACAATGAAAAGAAGACTTCAGGCAGCAGAGATGTGGCGCTATCGAAGGATTCTGAGAATATCATGGATGGAGAAGCATGTGAACAATGAGGAAGTTTTAAGGAAAATGAAAATAAGAAAAGGACAAATAGTGGGGACTAGTAATGAAGAAAGAGAGTTTGGAGAATTAGACACTCACAAGACACTAAATAAAATCTTATGTAAATGAATGACAGAACACAAAATGCAAAAGTTCTAAAAAATATTTCAAATAGCTACAAAGGATAGGAAGTTGTGGAGAGTTATGATCCCCCAATTTCTTAATTAATATGGCACATGGGAGAAGACCAAAATTACAGATATGTGGAATTAATGAAAAAGTTTCATATTAAGTGCATTGACACGGTCCTGTTGAAAAAATAAATACGTGATGTAAAATAGTTATTCATCATTACACTACAAAATTATACGCCATGTTTAATGGATGTCAGTTATCAGTCATCTCCTGTTAATTTTTCCCTCTAAAATTTCTCCACTGCCTTAACCGGGTATTGAACTCACACTCTTTGGGTCCTGTCACTGGATCTAGCCAACGCCTTTATCCACTGTGCCATGTGTCCTTGAGTGTGAGTTCAATATCCAGTTAAGGCAGTGGAGAACTTTCAGAGGGAAAAATTAACAGGAGATAACTGATAACTGACATCCATTAAACATGGCACGTGGAACTAGAACAGTCTACCCCAGTGAGCAAAATAAAGGGCTCAGTTCGACATTCCAACCACCTGAAGAAGACCGGAAAGTACAATGGCTGAAACGTTGTAATAAATATGGCGACAAAGATGAGGACAATAGTCTGAATAATGTAAATAATAATCTAATTTATTTGACGTATATTTTATACTGTAAAAAAAAAACAATATAATTTAAAATTGTTTTTGTCTAGCTGGACATTCTGGCTTCCTGAAATAAATTGGATTATATTATTTAAATTAATCATCCTGTACAAAGCCTGAGGGTTACTTGAGATAGGGGAGGTTATGTTAAGGGTTAGTCTATACGGATTGGAGGGGAAGATATTAGTTAACCCTAGACTTGAACAGGTTTAGATTGTAGTGATCGGGAAAACATTCCCTTAGGAGTCTGTTCCACAGAACAGTTGTTCAAGGGAAGAAGCTGTTCGAGTGAAACTTACTTCTCACTGAGGGAATATAGGTAGTTTGCTACAATGTAAAGCTGTGAAAGTTAGACCTGGTAGAACCAAGGAATTTAGTTAGTCCAAGAACTTTCCATGGCAGTAGCAATAGAGCAGACTTGCCACATCCCACATGTGAGAGAGAGAGGTTGGAGGGTGGAAAATAAATCATCACCCACAAGGACTCAGAGATGAGTTTTGAATTCTATCAAGACTGGAAAGGGAGGTCTGGGCAGCTCCCACCCAAATATCAAAACAGTACCCCATTTTCAGACTGATCTGGCTCTTATAAAAGTAAAGTTGTTTAACTGCTGCAATACAAAAAAAAAAAAAAATGATGGGTGAACTTCCTGTAAGTGTAGCGATTCCATAATTTTTGTCAATTTTATACTGTTTTAATATCACATAATAATGTTATCCTAATTGAATACTTGTTTATTTGTTTGTTTGTTTAGCGGCACATCAACTCGTTATGGGTCATTTAATGTTAAATCTAATTTTCTTGGGAGCATTAGTAATTTCTTTTACAAAAATGTACTGCTGGTATTTTTACTATAAAAATGTATCTGTCTATATTTCTGAGATGAGGTATTATGTACACTATTTACATTGCTCGGACTAGCATCCTCATCTTTGTTGCCATATTTATCACAACGTTTTGGCTGTTGCACACTCCGGCCTTTTTCAGGTGGTTGGAATGTCGAACTGAACCCTTTATTTTGCTCACTGGGGTAGACTGTTCTAGTTCCATGTGCCATGTCTAATGGATGTCAGTTATCAGTTATCTCCTGTTAATTCCCCTCCCCAAGTTCTCGAATGCTGTAACCAGGAAGGCCGGAGCAGACAACCATTTTTTGGTAAAAACATACAATGATAACAGCAAAAATTGCAATATGAGCACTGGTAAAAAAATGTTTGCTGAAGACATTAGGTTTATAATACCTAGAAATTCATATGCAGATCTCCACAAGGACACATGGCACAGTGGATAAAGATGTTGGTTAGATCCAGTGACAGGACCCCAAAGAGTGTGAGTTCAATACCTGGTTAAGGCAGTGGAGAAATTGGAGAGCGGAATTAACAGGAGATAACTGACATCCATTAGACATGGCACATAGAACTAGAACAGTCTACCCCAGTGAGCGAAATAAAGGGTTCAGTTCGACATTCCAACCACCTGAAGAAGGCCGGAGCATGCAATGGCCAAAACATTGTGATAAATATTGCAACAACGATGAGGATGATAGTCCAAGCAATGTAAATAGTGCATATAAAAATGTATTTTTATACTTTCATAGTGTTTTGGCCCCAGTTTGGAAGTTAACTATTTGCCAATAGTTGGGACCTTCACAGGTGCTACCACCCCAGGATCAGGGTGAACCTGGGAACAACAGCAATTAAGAAGTGGTTCCACACTTCTCGAAACTTCCTGATCAGACGCCTTGCTGCTAGATGTAGTTTATCGTCATACTCAGGATGCTAGATACTTGTTGTTTTCATTGAACAATGCTGAGTTTCCAGTGTTACTTCTTGTGGAGTTTAGTCGATAGTGTGTAATTCATTTGTTGGTGTGTGCTGAAAATATGAAGGAGCCATGGTGTCTCTGGCTGGCGAGCTGCTAAGATCTTCTAAGAGATGCGTTATAACATTAAAAATCATTTAGAGGGTAACGTGTGGCAGTTGTAGATACAGCTGAGAAAAAGATTGGAGACATAGAACTTTGTGAACTATGGACGTAACCAGTAGTAGCATCCTAAATTTCCAGGTAGCCATTCTATAAAGGCGGGTTATCTTTATAAACATATTCTGCTTATTTTCTTTTCAATCTGAGAATGGAAACAAATCACAAAATAGTATAAAAAATAATGAAACCCTTTTGATAATAGAAAATGTTTATTTATTAAGATATTTCCAGATTAAAAATTTTGTTCTTTTCATATTACTCTACAGAGGTATGATGCTTTTTGACTCTAGTGTCATCAGACGTGTAGGCTGTTCTGTTTCTTGCAAATGAAATGCACGCATTTGTGAAATATTAATTAATATCTTTGAAAATAATGTCTCTTCTTCCCATTTACAGTAGAAGCATCAGTGTTTTTAAAGTGATGCCTCCAGTATAATGTTACCTGAGATTATTACTTTATTATTTCATTGCCATAAATATAAGCGAATTTATGAGATGTGGAATTACCTTGTCATTCATTTGCCCACACACACTTATTTGGACTGTCTATATTTAATTGCTTACATATATATATATATATATATATATATATATATATATATATATATATGTGTGTGTGTGTGTGTATATATATATATATATATATATATATATATATATATATATATATGTGTGTGTGTGTGTATATATATATATATGTGTGTATATATATATATATATATAGATATATATATATATATATATATGTAACGTAAATCATTCAAACGAAAAACAAATACTGAAGCTAATTATACGGCAAGAATCACTCTCACAAACAATATTTAATAATAAAATACAATCAACTTCGAATCCGTTAATGAATGGTATGATCCTTGTTTATAAATTCCGGTTTTATCAGGTCTTATTTTTTCTACTAGCCGGGCTTTCAATTGTTTCGAATGACCATCATCAGGTAGACATTTCAGTGTGTTTTTGTTAAATTCCAGGTAATAATGAGACATCGAAAGATAGTGCAGACCGAAAGAGTGTTTTTTTAGCAATGAGATATTGTTAAATGTAAGAATAATTTTGGAGCGTGCAGTCGCGACGCTAAGGTTGAAATTTTTTAAATTTGAAAATTGTGCGTTCTTGTACTGAAGAAAGGTGGCATGAACTAAATTGTTCAATAGTTACAGTAAATGATTGTATTTTATTATTAAATATTGTTTGCGAGAGTGATTCTTGCCGTATAATTAGCTTCAGTATTTGTTTTTCGTTTGAATGATTTACGTTACATAAATTGAATACGCACTACATAATTGATATATATATATATATATATATATATATATATATATATGTGTATATATATATATATATATATATATATATATATATATATATATATTTAAAATTTGTGTATTTAGGCAGCAATCCTTCTTTCATGCACATTTCATTGAATACAACAGACAAGGTGCTTTGATTTAGATTTTTATACAATTTCTCATGTGATCTAATAATTTTTTCTTTTCAGATGATAAATTATATAAAAACTGTCCAAAAGTTCTTTTTATCCGAGTGCTTTCAGCTATACATTTAGCCATTTTCAAGGTTGAATTATATTAACTGTTAACAAGAAATAGTTTGTTGCATGTATGTATTTATATATTTGTTTTCATTTTCAAAACACGGTCAAGATATTGTGTCCATGTTCATAGTTTATATTATTAAGTGTTGGATTTTTTGTTTTTATCAATAAGGCTTCCATTATTTTTAGCCTTTTTTGCATGTAGATGATGCTATTATATTTGTGTTGTCAACAAGTATGTTACAAATAGGGTCCCGTAGGTCTCCATGAATATTTAAATGAGATCTAATTGAGCTATGGTCAGAAAGGTGTAGAGTGAGTCTTCATGTCAAACATGTTGTAGTGTTGCCTATATAATTATTTACGAATTTTGATTATATATATAATCAGTGATGGCATCCTTAATTTCCAGTAAGCATTTCTATAAAGGCGGGTTATCTTTAAGAACCTATTCTGCTTATTTTCTTTTCAGTCTGAGAATGGAAACAAATAAATTTATAGTATCAAAACAATTAAACCATTTTGATAATTTAATAGAAAACATTTATTTATTGAGACATTTCCAGATTGAAATTCTGTTCTCATCATATTTCTCTTAATGGTGGAGTAATGGATAGCGGCTCAGAATTGGAGAGCCGAGTTCGAATTCCAGTCAAAATCAATTACATTCACTTACATGCTAATACCCTTGGAAAAGGTATGAATCCTCTTCATCTCCCCCAGCTATGGGTAAATAGGACAGACGGGGTTCTATAGCTTTGAATGGCAACTGGTCTGCTGCAGAAAGAAATAGCAACCTACTGCGGGATAAAATCTGCCTCGTCAGTCATATATCGAACGATACAGGATCGCTTAAGCAGGTATCAAGCATAGCAGATAACTAACTCTCATTAGCTGTGTTATGGTTTCTTAAAACCTGAATTGCTGTAGTTCCAAAGATCCAATGGAAGACCTATGAAATTTATGACTAGAAGATTTACCACATTTTTAACTTCAAGATTTCTTTTGTCAGAATAAATTATGTTCATTGTAGAAAACCCCCTTCCAGCCTCTGCAGAACTTACAGCAATGGTATGAATTATATTTTTAGCACTTTGGATAGTTTTGGGTGCAATATGTTTATGGTAATTTCTCATTACGTTTTCAACATAATTATGGAAATCAGTACTGTTGTGGTTGGGGGTTGCATGTCACTAGACACGTGTGCGAGTGTAATGTAACTAACATTTTACCTAGATCATCGGCTATTAATATATAAGATTATTTTCGGATAATCCAACAACCGGTTTGCTAAGCTTTTAGAATTTTAAGAATCAATACATGTGAACTCATAGGATGCCACCACTGGATGTAACTCAATTTAATACACATGCTGGAGTTACACAGATCAAAAAAAAAAAAAAAAAAAAAAAAATAATAATAATAATAATAATAATCATCATCATCATCATCATCATCATCATCATCATCATCAACAACTACTACTACTACTACTACTACTGATGATGATCATGATCATGATCATGATGATTTCTGGTGTGTACTCATTTCTCTCCGGGCCCCCCACCAGAGACCTAAGGTCAGAAATGGCATCATGACATTTTCCACTGAGCAATTAAAACAAAATCACACATATTTTACATAGATAAAACCTTTTGTAAGGTGTGGGCTGTACTTGTGAGAACAATTTTTTGTATTTCTTTAAGGTATGGGCTACTAGGAATCCCTTCAATGAGTTTATTGGAATCTTTTCCAATCAATCTGAGGGCTCCAAATACAACTGGAATTGTTGATGTTCTTATGTGTTATTTGAGATTTTGATTTCGAGGTCCTTGTATATTGATAGCTTTCTGAAGATCTTCAAAGATACATTGCAGTCTGCAGGGACAGCATATCAATAAGGAGGCACTATTTGTCTCTGCAAGTCTCTAATCACAATGTCTGATGTTGTTATTATTATTAGTTCAGTGTGTTTTACAAAGCTTAGAACTCAATACTGTGAAATAGCAATTAAGAAAAAACGTTTTACAGTTGTAGTGTTACTGCCAATGATTCAGCTATATGTTATTCCCAAGGGCAGTGATGTGCAGATGTTTGGTGATGCCCAGGGCTAACTACTTGATTGTAAGCCCCTAAAACTCAATTAGTGGGGTCTCACTTAACAAATCATGGACACACATTCACCCCCAGCTTATGGGACTGTAGAACACTTGTACAATGAAGTTTACAGAGACAATTTCAAATTTCAAAAACTAAATTTTTATTTCACTCTTTGATTGAATGCCCTCCCTATATGGATGCTCAGGTCCATCACACCCTCTGCCTATGACTGACCGGGGGGGGCAAGAAATGCATCATGTGACAGTAAGACAAGAGGCATGAAATGTAAATTACCTGGCCAGTCAGTATCCAGTCATCTTTGTGATATCCCATCTACTCCATAGTTTACTTTTCTCTTGACTTTTATAGCTTAAGTCACCTCACTGACACAATGCATGACCATATCAAATATCAAGTAAGACCTTAATTTACTTCTCTTTATCATATCTGCTAATGCATATCTGTTTTTCTTCCAAGATTGGTAAATGTTTTAAATATTTCTTTTCTCGCAGATGTTTCACAAATTGCATAGCTTTACAAGTGGAGTATTTTAAAGGTAACAGTAGCCAACATTGACCTGGTAAGCACATTTTGCTTTCACAGGGTCATTCAGGGTATTAAAATGTCATATGTCATATATGCATGTCCTTGTTTGTTTTCATCTGCAATTTGGTCTTTTTATTTTGTTTGGGGGCATATAGAAGGATTGATATTAGATAGCAGTTCAGCACTCTTTGTTTCTAAAGAAATTTTTCTGATTCTTATTACTTTGTTTAGCTTTTGGAAGGCATCTTTTACTCTTCCAACATGCCTTTTGATTTCAGTGTCACATTTTCCATCCCCTGTTAAAAAATTACTTAGATATTTAAATTTTCATAATACCGTATATATATGAGTATAGCATGAGTTTTTATGACCAGTTTTTTTATGCAAAAACAGGTGGGGGGAGGGGATGCACTATATGCAGATAATTTTTTTAAGAGGTTTAAAATCATGCATTTTCAGTGCCCGGTTGCACTATACAGGTTGCTCCAGACCATATATGACAGCAATATTCCATGCAAGGGTGAATGGTTCTAATGATCACTGCTATTCTCAGATCTGTGATTATCAATAATAGGACGACACTGACACAATTTCAAGCTGTATAGAACATACAAGCGATATATTAATATTAATATTGCAAAATCCCTGAGGATTGATTATTCTCTTTTTTTTGAACAGCTTATCAACCCTTTGTGGGTTATTTAAAGCCGAAACATATTTAGATTGTAAGAGTAATAATTCTTTTTTTTTGAGTTACTATTGTCTCACCAAATGTTTTGAGAATAACAGGTTTGCCCAGACATAAGGAGGAGATGGGTTTATACCTTTCCCAAGGATCTCCAAGGAAGTATTTCCAGTTGCTACAAATCACTCTTAAAAAAAGAAAGATGACATGTGTTTATAGTTGTCAATTCCCTAAAATGGAAATGAAGGGAGTCCCAACCAGGTGGCCACAGAACTCATGGATAGGTTCCCAATTATGTGTGTTTAGGGACAAGTTGTCTAAGGACACACAAAGCTGAATTAAATCAGTCTGATATTTCAGAGCGATAGAAATTCATATGTCACAAATCATCATTCAAGTATTTTATATGGTCAATGCAAAATAAGTTTTATACAGTCAATGCAAAATAAGTTTTATACAGTCAGTGCAAAATAAGTTTTATACAGTCAATGCAAAATAAGTTTTATATAGTCAGTGCAAAATAAGTTTTATACAGTCAATGCAAAATAAGTTTTATACAGTCAGTGCAAAATAAGTTTTATACAGTCAGTGCAAAATAAGTTTTATGCAGTCAATGCAAAATAAGTTTTATACAGTCAATGCAAAATAAGTTTTATACAGTCAATGCAAAATAAGTTTTATACAGTCAGTGCAAAATAACAGCCCAGTTAGAATTTTAGAGTGAAACAAAACTGCATTTTAAGAAAAACAATATAAAAAACATTATGTAATATTAGGAAAATATGTGACAAATTGGAAAAAGGTTTTGTGCAATGTGTTTTGTTGTTTAGGACTTCATCAGGCTAAAATGATGTTTATGTTGATGCAACTAGATATGTGCACAAAGGAGAAGAGAGTAGATGCTGAAAATTATTAATTTAGATTAAATATTTTTAGTCCCATTAGAAAAATTCTTATAGATAACAGCATCATTCTAAGGAACTTTAATTGTAAAAGACAGCTTAAGATAATTGAAGCTCTTTATATCAATCATTTTAATCCAAGCCTCAACCTTACCCAACTTCACAAAGGTAGTAACATGTTGGCTATCTTTTAACAAACACTCCAACAAAGAATCGCAATTTAATAACAGCCATAGAATCTAGTGATCATCAGCAAATTTTTGCTAGACAAATCAGGTAATCCTACAAGCTTAACAAATAAAATAGAGTGTAAGTCAACATTTCTAAAAAAAAAGCAAACATATAACAGATATATACTAGCTTTGATCATTTTTAGCAAACAATGTTAAATGTCAGTGGAAAGTGATATAAATAAAACAAGTCCTGGGTATGACAATAAACTGCAGCAAGGCTTCTGATCAAGAGATTTTTGAGGAGAGTGAAATCACCTCTTAATTGCTGTTGTTTCCAAGTTCACTCAAATTTGGGGTGGTAGCACTTGTTTGGGTCCGAGTTATGGGCAATAGTGAATCTCCAATCAAAATCAAAACACTAAAGAAAGTATAAAAATACATTTCTATATTAAAAAAATTACATATTTATATAAAAAAATTACCAATGATCCATATTTATAGTAAAATGACCTGCAATACATTTTATTTGTAGTTGAAGGCATACAACTATATTCAAAATATATTTTGTTGAAGCCATAAAATTGATTTCAAAATATTTAGATTTCAGCATTAAATAACACATAGAGGTGTTGACATGCCGCTAAACAGAATCAATCAAACCAAACCAAGCCAATTATGTCCACACAAATATGTATATGCACAAAAGCTGAGTATAATCTACCATGTATTCAACTGTGAAAGTAGAATAAAATATATATTTTTATTATATTTTATAACAGAATTGTCAACAATATATTATACCTATTTAGTACTTGAAGCCATGAAATTGTGTTCAAAATATTTAGATTTAGGCATTAAATAACCCATAGAGGTTGATATGCTGTTAAAAAAAAATCAACCAATGAACAATACCTATTTACAGTATATATTTATTTGAGGCTGTAAAATTGTGTTGAAAACATTTAGATTTCGGCATTAAATAACCCATAGAGGTTGATATGCTGTTAAAAAA
The DNA here is from genome assembly GCA_964036315.1 of Acanthosepion esculentum. Classification (NCBI taxonomy): domain Eukaryota; kingdom Metazoa; phylum Mollusca; class Cephalopoda; order Sepiida; family Sepiidae; genus Acanthosepion; species Acanthosepion esculentum. The sequence goes on along the minus strand of OZ038508.1, from coordinate 60,869,443 downwards.
AAATCAACCAATGAACAATACCTATTTACAGTATATATTTATTTGAGGCTGTAAAATTGTGTTCAAAACATTTAGATTTCGGCATTAAATAACCCATAGAGGTTGATATGCTGTTAAAAAAAATCAACCAATGAACAATACCTATTTACAGTATATATTTATTTGAGGCTGTAAAATTGTGTTCAAAACATTTAGATTTCGGCATTAAATAACCCATAGAGGTTGATATGCTGTTAAAAAAAAATCATCCAATGAACAATACCTATTTACAGTATATATTTATTTGAGGCTGTAAAATTGTGTTCAAAACATTTAGATTTCGGCATTAAATAACCCATAGAGGTTGATATGCTGTTAAAAAAAAATCATCCAATGAACAATACCTATTTACAGTATATATTTATTTGAGGCTGTAAAATTGTGTTCAAAACATTTAGATTTCGGCATTAAATAACCCATAGAGATGTTGATATGCAGTTAAAAAAAAATCAACCAATGAACAATACCTATTTACAGTATATATTTATTTGAGGCTGTAAAATTGTGTTCAAAATATTTAGATTTCAGCATTAAATAACCCATAGAGGTGTTGATATGCTGGTAAACAAAACAAAAATTTGAAAAACGGTAAAACATAACATTCCTTTATCTCAGTTTGTATTAGCTTTTAAAATACAGGACAGAATATATTCCATACAGAAAGATGGAGAGTTAGTGTTCACAGATATTGATTATTACAAGGAGACAACTTTATTCAAACAAATGGACATATAATTAATGAAATGGTTTGGAAAACAGTTGATGCTGTCAAAATTTTTCATAAAATGTTCTATAAAAAGTTTGCTACATTTGTAGAGGAAGAAAACTGTTCAAGAGAGAAAGAGAGAGCACTTGTAGATAGACAGTGTGGCCATAGGAATCAACATGGCATATTGACTGTCAGTGTCCTGCCTCAAGGGATCTTCTGGCTAACAGTTACCCTTCAGTGTTAATTTTTGTGTCTATATAGATATGAACATGATTTTTCACTGAGAATGTAACATAGCAAGTCCTAACTGTGAAGGTCTGAGCTGGTAGGACAAAAGAATGTAGTTCATTTGAACATCTGCCGTAGCAATAGTTATAGAGTAGTGAGAGGTTAGCAATGTTTTGTCTGCGGGGTAGAGTTTCAGAGTTGAAAATAATTCATCACCCACAAGACTGTGTAATTGCTTTTGGACACTATCTCGGCTGGAAGGTGAGGACTGGGAAAGACCAGCCCAGATATGGCTGCAGCATTCAATACTCTTAGCTAATTTTTCACATAGATCAACACAAAAAAGATCAGAAGGCCAAAATGTTGTGATAACGACAAAGATGAAGACTCTTGTCCTCTTATTTTTTGCCTTATTCACGACATTTCGGCCGTTGTATGCTCCGGCCTTCTTCTGGTGATTGGTATTTCACTTCAAGAAGGCTGGGCAACAATCTGAAGAATGTAAATAGGGTAAATAATTACAATACCTCATCTCAGAAATATAGACAAAGATGAGGACATTAGCCTCTCTGTAAATAAAGTTAAAGCCATTTTTTAAAAATCATTTTATCCCAAGAAAGGCAATAAAGCTACTAAGATGCAAGGGTTACTGAATGAGAAAAAATATGAGAAAAAGAAAAACATTATTAAGGAGGGAGAATAATGAAAGAACAGGAATTAATAAAACAAAAGGTAATGACTGACATTGCATTTCAATCTTTGAATATCAAAGCTGATTGGAAAGTAAGAAACCAGAAAAGAAAAGAAATTGTTAGAACTTCAACTGTAAAATGACGTGAAGATTTCAACGTTTTTTTTAGTCATTTCACCCCAAGTAAGGTGGGAATGCCACTAGTATGCAGTGGTTTACAGGGAGTGAAAGTGAAAGAGAAGACTGAGTATAGACAAAAACAAATGTGATTCAAAAGACAGAAGTTGACAATTGATGTAATATTTATAATTTTGAAGATTGTAGTTACCAGAGAAGCAAGTAAACAGAAGGGAGTTCCACAGGTGGGAAATGCAAGAAAAAAAACAAACTGTTGGGGTAGTAGTGGCGGTTGCATTTAGCAATTTCAACAGTAAAAGGGTGGGACCTAGATGCCAATTTGGCATTTCTTGTATTTCAAGAATAAATATTGCTTTCATTTTTCATACCCAAGTGTACTACTAAACTGGCAGCAAGTTGTACACCATGAGATTCTTAACAAAATCCAAAGAAGGATCTGTAATCGATCCTGACTTGGCATTTTGACTTCAGTCACTTTCTCACAGACATGATGTTTCCCTCTGTCTTTTCTACAAATATTTTCATAGCAACTGCTCTGATGCCCCAACTACATGAATTTAAGTGTGCTACTAGATTGGCATCTAGGTCCCAAATTCCTTTTACTGTTGAAATCGTTAAATGCAACCACCACTTCTACTCCAATAGTTTCTTTTCTCACACTTCCTACCTGTGGAACTCCCTTCTGTTTACTTGCTTCCCTGATAACGACAATCTTCAAAAATTTAAATGCATCATCATTCACTATCTTCTATCTTCTTGAATCTCGTTCATTTTTTGTCCTTTACTCAAGCCTCCTTATACTCAGTCTTTTCTCTCACTTTCACTCCCTGTAACTCCCTGCATACTCCCTGTAACTCCCTGCATACTAGTAGCATACCCCTACCCCCCAAAAAAATCAAAGTTGTTAAACATTGAAAAATGAATCATGTTTTTTTACTTTTTTCCTTTAAACTTGGTGATATATCTTATCAGGAAGAAGTGTTCTATGAGACATCATAGGCAAACATGATTGATCAACTGTGTTGTGGGATATATCATACTAGCAGTATAACCCGTCTTCAACTGGGTCTTTCATTACTGGGCATTTTTGCTGTTCAACTGGAGCAGTTTAAGTTTAATGTCAGCCCATCTGAAAATCAATATTAGTAACAACAACTGGATGCAACTGAGGCACATCCACAAATGGGGGCTTGGTTAACAATTTGAAGGGGGGGCTCTGAAAAGGGCCATCCTTGCGTTCTCAATCTTGTTTCAACCTCACCCGCAGTAGCAGTTGAAGAGACGTTTCTCCTCAGCCGTTGAGTCCTTTGATCAACATTTTCAGACTCGTGTGCAGAAGCGTTCAGATGAAAACTGTGGAAACGCATAAACAACATTCAATCATGCACACACACACACACATATTGAGAATTATAGATATAGATAATATTATTGTAATAATTTAAACTATTTATTTTTATTAAAATTTTTATGAAAGATATATATCCTAGAATAGATAGTAAAAACGTTGCTGTGAGTTATAATGGACAGGAAGTAGTGGAGAACCATTGTCGCCAATAATTTGAACTCAAAACCGGCACTGAAGAATTATCTATCAGGCAAAAAAAAATTCATAGAATTCAGATGAAAAATGTGGAAATGCATAAACAAAATCGCATCACACATACACACACACATATTTTGAGAATTATAGATATAGATTCCTTACTAAGAATAATGAAAAATATTTTATTGTTTGTAGAAAAATTCAAGAAAATACACAGAGTAAGATACAATATATTAATTATTAAATAATAATATTTACTAATATATTGTATGCTCACCATGGTTGTGTAGGGTTTTTGAATAAACACTTGAAAAATCTATAAAAATTAAGCTTTGGTAAAATGAACAAATTAGATAGATCGAAATGATATCAGACACATTATTAGAACACATTCTATTAATTAATCAGTTCCAGACAAAATAAAAGCCTGTAAATATAAATATAATATAAAATAAAAACTTTTTTATATTGGCTGAAACAAAATGATTCAGACAAGTGATAAAAATCTTGAAACAACTTTCATAATTGGTGAGGTGGCTGATGACATAGACTGGGCCAGGGATTTTAACATAAGAATAACAATATCTATCTATATATCTATCGACTTTCCACTGCTAATACTTTATCTATCTATCAAGTTGGCTGACGATCGTCCCAGCATGATACTCGGGTTATGTCTAAAGCCATCCTTTTATAGGATTTAAGGTTGTCAAGCATTTTTTTGCTCCATATAGCCAATCTAGTCTTTGGAAACTGAGTAGGTAAAATTGCCTTTGGGCCTTTTTCTCTTTTTTTTCAGTATTGCCGTTTTTATTCAAGACTCTATCTTGATAAAAGTTTTAGGTTTGGGCATCTTGCCTGTTTGTTCCACCAACGTTTTTTGTTTTTCTTTAATATCTGTCTGTCCATCTATTTTCTTTTTATGTGCCATGTCCTTTCAGGATGTAGGCGATCATGGCTCTCCACCTCCTCCTATCCCTTGCAGCTTTAAACAAGTTCCTTCCCTCTGCTACCTCCCCCAGACCCCATTCTGTCATCCACTTGCTTAAGCCCGCCAAGTATGTCATGCATTGTTTTCCCTTGTCTCTCTTTCCCTCTATTTGACCCGTGAGTATCAGATTATCCAGACCCTCCTTCCTCATTATGTGTAACTAGAAACATCAGCTGCCTCTTCCTGATATTAAGTATAAGCCCCCTCCTTGTTTGCAACTTCTGTAAGACCTCATCGTTGCTCACACGCTTGGTCCATGATATCCTTAGCATCCTTTGGTAGAACCACATATCTGTCACCTCGAGTCTCTTATTCACCTTTGAGGAAATCGTCCAACATTCGCTGCCGTAAAGGAGGACAGATATCACATAACAGTTCCGTATTCTTTTCTTTGTTACCAAAGATATCCTCCTGTCTTGCAATACTCTGCTCAGTTTTTGGAATGCGTTATTGGCCATTGCAATACGCCTATGGATCTCAGTCTCACACTTACCCTCCTCTGTCAAGACACTTCTCAAATATTTAAACTTCTGTGTCTGCTTGATTCTAGTGTTCCCAACCTTCAAATCACGTTTCAGGCTCTTCCTCTTACTGATGACCATGCATTCTGTCTTCTTGTAGTTCATGCTTAGTCCTTTCTTCTTACTCTTTGTCGCTACCTTCTGTAGGAGATTTTGTAATTTCTTTTCTGTGTTTGCTATCAGTACTGTGTCATCTGCATATCTTATATTGTTAAGAGTGTGGCCACCAATGCTAAATCCCAGTAGGATTTCCAATTCTCTCAGAATTGCCTCACTGTATAGGTTGAACAGGTCTGGTGAGAAGACGCAACCTTGCCTTTCGCCCCTTTCTATTTTTGTAAATTTACTGAACTTGTTCCCTATGTGCATGCATGCAGTTTATTCCCAGTATAGGTTCTTGATTATTCTGATATCTTTCCCAAATTTATCATGGTTACTGGGCAGTTCCATCAGATCCTTGTGGCATACTTTATTGAAGGCTTTTGCTTAGTCTATATGTTGATGGCAGAATATATTTGAATTAATGCATCTCAAGTAACATGATTGATTGATTTTTTATAGCTTATCAACCTTTTGTAGGATATTTAAAGCCAGAAAATATATTTAGATTGTAAGAATTTTTTTTTGAGATAATAATGGTTTTGTGATACAAGTTTTACTAATTAATCCATAGCTGGTGGTGGAAGAGGATTCATACCTTTCCCAATCTATTTGCACGTAACTGAAAATAAAGAACCCAACAGAATTGGAACTCCACTCTTCTTTTAACATTTTTGAGCCATTATCCATTACACCACCCATACATTAAATCTTACAGCATGTGGTATTTCTAGGTGGTCACCCATCTAGGCTTGATGTTGCTTAAATTTGGTGATTGTAAGGAACCAACCCCAACTAGTGTTTCAATGTTAAGTAGCCCATAAGCCCAAGTGGAATGTCATTTCTTTTTATTGCTGATAATTCATTCCATGGCAGTCATTTTTTTTCTTCTTATTTTCTCTGGTGAGACACTTAAAAGCAACAAATCCCTCTCTCTTTTGTCTCCCTTTTCTGTTGTTCTTATGTAGCAGCAGTCAAAAGACCTTTTGCCAACCAACAAATTTGAAGCCTTTATATATATTTTGAATTTGCATGCCAGTCCACACATGCGCCTTTTCCAAATTGCAAATGGCCGTCTAAGCATGCAAAGCATTGTTACCTTTTCAATACCAGTAAATGCATTCAATGTTTGACACAATGGTACAAAATGCTGTCTTTATGCACAAGTATGGCATATTGTAAAAGCTGTGTCTACCCATGCCTCTGGAATGTGTTTTGCTTTAGCAGCATTTATCAAAAGATGGTGTCTGTACAGACCAAGCTCCACTGATTGGCCATTAATGGTCACATGACCAGCAAAGCATGGCATATACTAACTGGAGAGAAGGAAGTTAAGTTAAATCAACAAGGTTAATGCTCAAGACATTTAATTGTGGACAATAAAGGGATGAATAGCAGAAGTCAATGACAATTAAATTAGATAAACAATAAATTAGATAAAGAATAAATAATAATTTATTAAAGCAGGCAATTAAATAGAATATATCCTTGTTATTGATTTTGTTATTGAATATAATTTTGTTTTTAATCATTTCACCCCAAGCAAGGTGAGGATGCCACTAGTGTGCAGGGCATTACAGAGAGTGAAGTTGAGAGAAAAGACTGCTTATAGGGGGGACTGAGGAAAGGATAAAATTTGAACGGGGTTCAAGAAAACAGAAGATGGTGATTGATGCGGCATATAAATTTATGAAGATTGTAGTTATCAGGGAATCAAGAAAATTAAAGGAATTTCCTCAGGCAAGAAGTGTGAGAAAAGAAACTGTTGGAGTAGAAGTAGTGGTTACATTTATCTATTTCAACAGTAAACGGGTGGGACCTAGCTACCAATCTAGAAGCACACTTAAACTCCCGTAGTCTGGTCACCAGGGAAAAAAGCTTGTCAGAGCAGTTGCCATGAAAATATTTGTAGAAAAGACAGAGAGACACCATCTCACATCACCGAGAAAATGACTGAAGTCAACATGCCATGTCAGGATTGATTTCATTGCAGATCTTTCTTTGGATTTTGTCAAGAACCGTGAGATGAGTAACAGGATTATGTCTGTCTTATTTACATATGGACAATTGTCCTCATATTTGTTATTATTTTTTTAATCATTTCACTGCAAGCAAGGCAATAAAGCCACTAAGATACAAGTGGTTAATGAGTGTGAAAGAATAAGGAAAAGAAAAACATTATTAAGTAGGAAGAACTGATGAGGAATCAAGATGACATTAGATAACGATTAATATTGCATTTACATTTTTCAAAATCAAAGTTGGGCAGGAAGCAATAAGCTGGAAGAAATTTCCATGGGTGAGAAGTGCAAGAAAAGAAACTGTTAGCAAAGAACTTAGTTACATTTAACCATTTCAAGTGTAAAATGCTGAGACCTAGCCGCCAATCTAGTACTGTGCTTAAATCCATAAAGTCTTGGTAACAGAGGACAGTTCATCAGAACAATTACAATGAAAGTGTTTATAGAAAAGACATAGAGAAATCTACAATATAGTGGTGTGAAACTAGCTGAAGCTGAGATGCCAGGTCAGGACCAATACAATTGCAGATTCTTCTTTGGATTTTATCAAGGATATCAGTGTATATACTCTGTTTCAAATTATTAATGAGGTAAATCTTTTCAATCCTATCCAAAAACTACTGGTTGGAATTTAACGAAATTATCAGAGACTGATGGAAACATGTATATACACATACACTGTAAAAATTGTAAGGTTCTAGAAAAGGGAACAGAAGTTACGGTCATTTATCTAATTTACTTAAATTAAAAGTGTGTCAAATTATTAGTGAGGTGTAATAAAAACCTCTGTAAAAAAAAGAAAATAACTCTTTAATTATCTATCTATATTTCTGAGATGAGGTATTATGTTCATTATTTACATTATTCGGACTATTGTCCTCATCTTTGTTGCCATATTTATTACAATGTTTTGGCCATTGTATGCTCGGGCCTTCTTCAGGTAGTTGGAATGTCGAACTGAACCCTTTATTTCGTTCACTGGAGTAGACTGTTCTAGTTCCATGTGCCATGTTTAATGGATGTCAGTTTTCTCCTGTTAATTCCCCTCTGAAAGTTCTCCATTGTCTTAACCGGGTATTAAACTGACACTTTTTGGGTCCTGTCACTGCATCTAACTAATGCCATGTGTCCTTGAAGAAGGCCGGAGCGTACAATGGCCGAAACGTTGCAATAAATATGGTGACAAAGATGAGAACAATAGTCCGAATAATGTAAATAATGAACTCTTTGTTTCGTTTACAGATTTTTATGGATCCATAAAATAACTAAGATGAAATTAAATTGAAGTAAAAAAGTAAACAGAGTTAAAAAAGGATCATGGATTTGGTTAATATGAGATATGTGATCCTGTTTTTTAAATGACTCGGAAAAAGTGCTCGTCCATGGAACATGTCAATTTCTGGATCTCTTCTGATGTAAAATCACGTGATAGGTTGACTATTTCCTGCCAGAAGTCATCCTTGTGTCTAAATTGGCATCCATTTTCATAAACACATTGCCTTAGAATGCTCCAACAAATTTTCAATTGCGTTTAAGTCTGGAGAATTGACCAACCAGTTCATCTTCTGAGGTCCACAGAAGCCTAATTTCTGCAGGTACTCCATATGCTGAATGTGAATGAGCATTATCTTGCATAAATACAATGGTTCTCCTGAAGGTGTTTCTTTGCTTTTTTAACCAAGATTCCAGGTGCTTTTTGAAGAAGGCTATATAAGCATATGTGGTTATTTTTGTATTGTCTAGCAGCCTCCATGGACCAACCATGATACCTCTAATAATACCAGCCCAAATCATCATACCTCCTCCTCCTTGGTGTGTCAAGTGTTGATGACGATCATGCCCATTTACGACCCAACCTTTACTCCAGCCATCAGGGCTTTCAAGTGTTGCACAACTTTCATCTGTGAGGCGAGAAATGGATGGTTAAGTTTAACGCCTCTAAAACAAAACTGCTCTCTCTTAACCACCACAAGGATCCATCCCATTAGAATGTCTCAAGACCAACTTCTCAAGAGCTCCTCTCTGCGGCTGCTCGGTTTCACGCTGTCCGCTGATCTGAGATGGAACAAATACATCGAGTCAGTTGCATCATCCACTGCAAGAAAAGTTGGTTCCCTGTGCCGAGCCAGGAAATTTTTCTCCCCGGAATCGATCCTCCAAGTCTATAAATCGACCATTTTTCCTTGCATGGAGTATTGCTGCCATATATGGTCTGGGGACCCGGCTGTTTGCCTCAGGGTTCTTGATAAGATCCAGAGACGGATATGCAATGTGATTGGCCCTGATCTGTCATCTCGTCTGCAGTCGTTCTCTCACAGACGCGATGTTGCCTCGCTCTGCCTTTTTTACAAGTACTTTTACAGTAATTGCTCTGAGGAGCTGCTTTCGCTTGTCCCTAGGCCTCATGAATTTAAATGTCCTACGAGGCCGGCATCCCGTTCCCACCCCTACACCGTTGAAACTGTTAGATGTAGACGTCTCTTTTACTCCAATAGCTTCATGTCTTGCACATCTCGCCTATGGAACTCCCTTCCCTATTACTGTTTCCCTGACAAATACAATCTCCAACTATTTAAGTGTATCGTCAATCAACATCTCCAGTTGCCTTGATCTATCCACTTCCCTTCTCCACATCCTTTCACCTTTCATTCCTATCTGCTCTCGCTCCAAATCTTCTGTAACCCCCTTGCCTTGATCGATCCACTATCTTTCTCCACATCCTCTCCTTTACCACTCCTATCTCCTCTTCCTCCAAACCTTCTGTAACCCCTTGTGTGCTAGTGGCTTCCAGCCTTGCTTGGGGTGATAAGCTTAAAAAAAAAAGAAAAAAAAGAGAGACATTCCGAGAAGTGTGAATTGAAGAACTGAAGTAATTCAACTACATGGGAATTGTTTTAACAGGTGACAGAAAATGTGACCCTGAAATTTGAATGGTGAAATATACCTTACTGAAGCTAAACAAAGTATTAAGAAACAGGTAAATTTCATTAGGAACAAAGTACTGAACTACTATATAATATCAGTCCTCCTATATAGCAGTGAATGCTGGATAATTTCCTCACAGATGAAGAGACTTGAGGCAATAGAGTTGTGGTTCTACAGATGGATGCTGAGAATATCCATGGATAGAGGATATGAACAACGACATAGCTTTAAGGAAATCGAAACATAAAGGACTCTTATAAAGAGAAATAATAACCAGAAAGAGTCAAAATTTTAGGAAGACCTGATGTGGAAAGATGGTACAGAGAATTTGATACTCACAGGATATATTGGAAGTACGATGGACAGAAGGGAACAGTAAGTAACCTACTGAACAATCTTGTGTAAATGAGTGGTAAAACAGAATTGGAAGGATAGTGAAAAAACAAACATTGGTGAGAGCTCAAAGGAAGTTGTGGACAGCCACAATCGCTTATAGTAGTACATAAAAGAAGAATGAATATTTAATGTCATAAAAATAAAATGTGTGAATATTTCTACTGCTGATAATGGATTGATTAAGACTTTGTTAAAAAAAGTGCATTGTTATTTTTTTTTTTCCAGGCTTCTGGATAAACTGCTGAATGATAAAAGTTTTAAAAGTGATTTGACTTTGCTTTTAGTTCTGGTTATGTCTCACATGTTCATCAGGGTGGACTTGATTGCCTCGGTGGAATGTTAATGTTTGGTGAAGATAATACTTGCACATTTGCCAAACAGCCGGACAAGACACTTTTGAAGAAGTAGCAGTCCAGATGGTTTCAAAGGCAAAATGCCACTTTTGAGGTGAGATTAGGCTAAAAGGGTTGAATCTTGTTTCAGCCCCACCATTCTCAGAGCTGGATGAAAAGCTGTTATTTTATTCTAAAGGAAAAAACAAAAATCAAATCTAAAAGTTGCAAAATGAAGACAGCCATGTTTTTGGCAATGAATCTAACATTAATAGTTACTTAACCTAAATAAATAAACATAAATAATCTCAAGTTGTGTTAATTGGACAATCAAGAGGGAAATTTGCTTGTTTCATTCATCTAAAGTGGAAAGATTATATTGAACCAATTCGTAAGTGTCTGCTGCTAGTAAAGATGCTTCATTGTGTTGTGCCAGACTTTTTTTTCGACAGAAACTATCTTCAGTATTTACATTAGTCGGACTATTGTCCTCATCTTTGTCGCCATATTTGTCACAACGTTTCGGCCGTTGTACGCTCCGGCCTTCTTCAGGTGGTTGGAATTTCGAACTGAACCCTTTATTTCGATCACTGGGGTAGACTGTTCCAGTTCCACATGCCATGTTTGATGGATGTCAGTTATCAGTTATCTCCTGCTAATTTGGTTATATCCAGTGACAGGACCCAAAGAGTGTGAGTTCAATACCCGGTTAAGGCAGTGGAGAACTTTCAGAGGGAAAATTAGCAGGAGATAACTGATAACTGACATCCATCAAACATGGCATGTTGAACTAGAACAGTCTACCCTAGTGATCGAAATAAAGGGTTCAGTTCGACATTCCAACCACCTGAAGAAGGCCGGAGCGTACAACGGCCGAAACGTTGTGACAAATATGACGACAAAGATGAGGACAATAGTCCGACTAATGTAAATACTGTACATAATACCTCATCTCAGAAATATAGACAGACTCAGAAACTATCTTATACAATTATAAGTCTATCATTCGTTCTTGCTTTGAATATTGTTGCCACATATGGACTGGTGCTCCTGCTATATTTAGAGATTCTTGTTAAAATCCAAAGAAGAATCTGCAATGTTATTGGTCCTGACCTGGCATCCTGGATTCAGTCAGTTTCCCACTGCCATAACATAGCTTCCTGTAGCTTTTCAATAAATATTTTCATGGTAATTGTTCAGATGAGCTTTCCACTTTGGAACCCTGACATTATGAACGAACTCTCAAGAGGATGCTTTCCTGACCACAATCATTTTTAAGTCTAGTCTTAACCATTATCTTTCCAAAATGAAACCTCTCTATAAAGTCACCTGAAAGACGTCTTCTTGCCTCCCATCAACATGGATGATACTAACCTATAGGAGAGTGACTCATTATGCCTTCTCGGTCTAACATTCTTGGTTAACATGAATTAGAAAGAGCATATTGAATCAAATGCTAAGTCTGGAGCTAAGAAAGTTAGTTCACTATGCTGTGCTAGACATTTTCTCACCAGAATCTCTCTTACAGATTCATAAGTCTACCATTCGCCCTAGCTTTGAATATTACTGCCACACCTTGTTACGCCTGCTTGGTCTCCCGCTGTCCACTGACATGAGGTGGAATAAATACATTAAATCAATTACTTCATCTACCGCAAGGAAAGTTGGTTCTCTGTATCATGCTAGGATGTTTTTCTCATCCGAGTTCATCCTTCAAATCTATAAATCAACCATCCGCCCTTGCATGGAATATTGCTGTCATATATGGTCTGGTGCTCCCGCTATACATCTCAAGGTCCTTGACAAAATCCAGGGACGAATATGCAAGATGATAGGTTCTGATCTGGCATCTACTCTACAATCGCTATCCCACAGATGTGCCATGGCCTTCCTCTGTCTCTTCTACAAGTATTTTCATGGCAACTGTTCCGACGAGTTACTTTCGCTGGTTTCCGTACTGCGTGAATTTAAGTGAGCTACCAAGCTGGCATCTCGTCCCCACTCTTTCACTGTCAAAACTGTTACATGTAACTGTCTCTTCTACTCAAACGTCTTCTTCTCCCACATTTTCCACCTGTGGAACTTCCTTCTCCTTACTTGCTTCCCCGATGGCTATAATCTTCAAATATTCAAATGTAATGTCAATCGACATCTGACACCCTGAGCTTGTTCCCCATCCTTCTCTGTATACTTTCCCCAAATATGCCTCTATACTCTTGTTCTCAATCTTCTGTAACCCCTTGCGTGCTAGTGGCACTCCCACCTTGCTTGGGGTGAATTGCTTTAAAAATAAACATCTGGTCTGATACTCCTGCTATATATTTAGAGATTTTTTTATAAAATCAAAAGAAGATTTTGCAATGTTATTGGTCCTGACCTGGCATCTAAGCTTCAGTTAATTTCCCATTGTTGTAATGTCACTTCTTTTAGCTTTTCAATAAATATTTTCATGGTAGTGTGGGATTCACGCTACCCCCACCTTCATTTTTGACGCACGCGCGACTTTTCACCCCTTCCTCTCACGTTCGGTCTGTCATAGTAGTAAACCGTTGTCTTAGCCGAAGATGAGGAAGAATTCATATTTTTCGCGCGCTTTTGCGTTGACGTCACGGCAAATTTGGCTTTTCAAAATTAGTCGCCCCAGGTCGTTTGACCTGACCGGGCAGGCTCAATTGTCTCTGGCCGGTAACCCCATATATACAGACAGAGACATTTTATTCGGCAAAGCCTTGCCCTGATCTCATGGCTCGTCGCGGTATCTTACACTGTCGTCACCTTAGGACAGAATTTTCATTCCAACGCGAACATCTTTTAGCGAGCCGCTCAACTCCCAGGAACTTTCAAAAAAACTTCCAACCTGATGAACGAGCATTTTTTCACATTCTTCGAACTCATACTCTCAGAACCTGTTACTTTAAAAAGAATTACATACACTCACAATCATAAACTCTCGCAGTGAGTATTTTTCCTTGCCGTATGTTCACTATGCATTACAACTGACTTTCTGAACCTTTCTTCTCGAAGAACTCCTTCCTGCCATAGCCATCTTGGATTTAAATTTTGGCGCAAAATTTTATCTTGTCAACTACCACATTTCCAGTATCTTACTGATGGTCTTCACTCAAGTCAATTAAATTTCATTCACTACAATATTTCCAGTACCTTACTGAAGACAATCTACTTGGCCTCTTTTTCAACTACATTTTCCAGTACATTTACTGAAGGGCTTCACTGAAGACACTACTTGTTAAACTGTAATAAAAAATTGTTTGTTCTTAACCTTTTGTTGTTTTGCCTGTCTACTTCTTTTCACTTTGTACGTTTGTACGGTGGAAAGAGCACGTCTTTATATTTCTTTTTTTTTTTTACTTTGTCTGTGGATTCGGTAGTAGTGTGTAGCGTCTGGCACAAGGCCTTATTTTCGTAAGCCAGATCTGCACCGCTATCGGGTCCACAACAGTAGTTTCCTTTTTTTTTTAAAGTTATTATTTTAATTCTTCACCCTCAACAGACAAATTGTACATATGGGAACTAATTAGAACTTCATATAGACTTTGAGATATTATTTTTTTTTTTTAAGCATTTCATCCCAAGCAAGGCAGGAAGCCACTAGCATGCAAGGGGTTACAGAGAGTTGGAGTGAGAGCAAATAGGAGTGATAGAAGAAAGGATGAAGAGAAGGATAGGGGATAGATCAAGGCATCTGGAGAAATTGACATTACATTTGAATAGTTGGAGATTATAGCTATCAGGGAAACAGGAAAAGGGGAGGGAGTTCCACAGGCAAGAAGTACAAGACATGAAGCTATTGGAGTAGAAGAGACGGCTACATTTAACAGTTTTGACAGTGAAAGGGTGAGAGTGAGATGCCAGCCTAGTTGAACGCTTAAATTCATGAAGTCTGGGAACCAGCAAAAGCAGCTCATCGGAGCAGTTACCATGAAAGTATTTGTAAAAAAGACAGAGGGAGGTGACGGCACATCTGTGAGAGAGTGACTGCAGACGAGATGCCAGATCAGGGCCAATTACATTGCATATCTGTCTCTGGATTTTATCAAGGACCTTATGGTTGCTGTAGTAAGAATGGTAAGTAAGAATGTGTTGTTTTGGTGTAAGGAATACTGTGGTATGTTTGGATCAGTAATCATAGCTAGCTAAGTTTAAGATAAGACAGATTGAAGACCAGCCTTATCCTATCCCTCCTTATGGCCTTGTGCCACATTTTTGCTTTTTCAAAATAAATATTGCTTTCCGCTATTGTACCTGGACTTTATGAATTTAAGTGCAGTACTAGATTGGCAGCATTTTACTGTTGCAATTTCTTGATGCAGCCGTAAGTTCTATGCTAAGAGTTTCTTTTATGACACTTCTCGCATATGGCATTCTTATCTTGCTTCTTGCTCTCCAGTCAACACTGATCATCAAACATTTAAATGCAATGTCAATTGTCATATTCTGTCTTCTTATTTCCTCTTCTTTTATTGTTCTCCCTCCTTAATAATAATTTCTTTCCTCATATTATCCCACACTCAGTAAACACTTGCATCTTAGTTTTTCCCTTGATGTTTATAAATAAAATACAAATTTCAGTAGTTGAGGAAGACAAACCAAGACTTGTATAAAAATCAATTATTATCAAAATGTTTTTAACTGTTCATAAAAACATGGGAAAATATTCCTCAGTTTTCTCATTTGTGTTGCTTTTATCAAATTTAAACTGATTTATTCTAGCTTTCTTTCTGGCTAAATTCTTCAGAGGAAATTACACATTTATTCATTTCTACAATTATTCATATGCACTGTGGCTATTCATTCATTCATTGATAAATGAAATATTGAACATTCATTGATAAATATTGATTATTCATTGATAAATGAAATATTGAACATTCATTGAAAAATATTGATTATTCATTGATAAATGAAATATTGAACATTCATTGATAAATGAAATATTGCTTCTTTATTTGTTACATGGGAATAAAGTGTCACTGCCAACACTTGAGTTTGAACATAGACCGCCAGTGAGCAAACACTATTATTGAATTAAGTAGACCCATTATTGAATTAAGTAGACCACATGACCATAGAGGAAACGCATATATGTAGGAAGTAGCTGATGACTAATGATCACTATTTCTAGTCTATCCTCTATTACTATTCAGATCGTTATTTCTACTCTATCCTCTATTACTATACGGACCACTATTCTCTACTCTATTCACTATATTATTTCTTTATTCAGATCACTATTTAGTGGTTACTTTTGTGCAAGTATTATTGAGCAAGTACTATTAGTGCCAATGATATTTGAAGGCATCTGACACCAGCATCGTTCAATGATGTACTATAGTTGTATCTGCGATTACAAAGTCTCTACTACAATGAGCATTATGAAAGTTACGAGTATTCATTAGCATCAAATTATTTATAAATGAAATATTAAAAATTCATTGATTAATGAAATATTGATTATTTATTTATAAAGGAAATATTGAACGTTTATTGATAAATGAAATATTATTTATTTATAAATGGAATATTGAACATTTATTAATTAATGAAATATTGATTATTTATTTATAAATGGAATATTGAACATTTATTAATTAATGAAATATTGATTATTTATTTATAAATGGAATATTGAACATTTATTAATTAATGAAATATTGATTATTTATTTATAAATGGAATATTGAACATTCATTGATAAATGAAATATTGATTATTTATTTATAAATGGAGTATTGAACATTTATTAATTAATGAAATATTGATTATTTATTTATAAATGGAATATTGAACATTCATTGATAAATGAAATATTGATTATTTATTTATAAATGGAATATTGAACATTTATTAATTAATGAAATATTGATTATTTATTTATAAATGGAATATTGAACATTCATTGATAAATGAAATATTGATTATTTATTTATAAATGGAATATTGAACATTTATTAATTAATGAAATATTGATTATTTATTTATAAATAGAATATTGAACATTCATTGATAAATGAAATATTGATTATTTATTTATAAAAGAAATATTGAACATTCATTGATAAATGAAATATTGATTATTTATTTATAAATGAAATATTGAATGTTCATTGATAAATGAAATATTGATTATTTATTTATAAATGGAATAATGAACATTCATTGATGAATGAAATATTGATTATTTATTTATAAATGGAATAATGAACATTCATTGATGAATGAAATATTGGTTATTTATTTATAAAAGAAATATTGAACGTTCATTGATAAATGAAATATTGATTATTTATTATAAATTAAATATTCATTACTATATTAAATATTGAATATTTAATTATGTTTTAATTAGATATTCAATTAAACATTTAAATATTAGATATTCAATTAAACATTTCTTCTGTCATACATTGCTTGAAGTAAACATGTTCAGGTGATTCAAAAATCAAGAAATGAATCAATTTGTAATTTTCTTTGAAATTGAGTCAAGGACATACTCAATCTTTTTGTAAGCTTGGTGAAGTTCATGGAGAAAAATGCATGTCACGTATACATGTGTTCAAATTGCCACAAGAGATTTTTTTAAAGGTCAAGAGAATGTCGAAGATGATGAATATTGTAGACGTTCATGTGTCAAGAACTGGAGAGAATGCTAAAATGTGCAGGCAAAGTGTTAAAAAAAAATGATTGATGACTGGGCATCAGAAAGTGGCTGTTTTGCAGATGCTAGAGAAATGGTATATGAAAGCGAAATGAACACTGGTAAGATTCCAGGGTCAAAATGGGAAAATTCAGTCCACATGAATCAACAAGTAGCATTACTAGTAGCAACAGTAAAGGTAGAGAAAAGTCTATCACCAAGTTAGGAACTGATGAGTAAAAAGGAGTCGACCTGCAGAGAAAATGACCTTAGGTTTGGTTTGGTTTGTTTTATGGTATATCAACCACAATGGGTTATTTAATGCCGACAAAAACTTTTACTGCTGGTAATATTTTGTTTTTCAAAAATGTATTGCTCGTAATAATTTTTTTACAAAGTATTTCTGGTATTAAAACCTATTTTTACACTTCATAGTGTTTTGACCCTAGTTTGGGGGTTAATTATTTATCCAGAGCTGGGACCATAACAGGTGCTACCACCCTGAGTCAGGGAGGACCTGGGAACACCAGCAATTAAGAGGTGGTTCCACACTCCTCAAAACCTCCTGATCAGAAGCCTTGCTGTTGGACATAGTTTATCATCTTACCCAGGATGCAGATGTAGTTTATTGTCATACCCAGGATGCAAAAAAATGACATTAGGTGAAAACATGGTAAATAAATAGTTGCGACAACAAGAAAGCTGATAAATCAATTGAAAGTATGATGGTTGGTTAATTTAACAGTATATCAATACTTACTGGTGTGGAATTAAATTTTTAAGAGATTATTTTAATTATAATAAAATAAATACATGATTATACGGTGGGTATTAACAGTATTTTGTTCTAATTACTTCAGGAGAATCAATTTGGCTGTTGTGCAAAGTAAAACAAGATATTGCTTGGAATCTCTTGGAGTGAATGTGAAACATCTGCATATTCATTCCCATGCAATGTCTCCCAAAATAACATTCTTATTATACATATCCTGATCAGAATTGCAGGTGATTGTAATTCTTATAGATCGTAAATTGGAAAGATTCTGTATATTGAAATAACCTTTTTAGTGTCAGTAACCAAATTCTATATAAACAACATCAAAATTTAAATATCTTTAAAACATTGATAAATGTTGAATACCATGGACAGTGTATTTGATAAATGAAGAAGCTTTAAAAAATAGGAACCATAAAGAAACTGCTGCCAAAAAAAACCAAAAAAAAAACGGATAAAAATGCATCATACCAATTTTCTGGCACCCTTGATACCAGAACCATGCTGGATTATCAATTTTGCCAAACCAAGACCTGTCATAGCAATTCAATAATACACCTTTACTTCACCAATTATGCATCTGTCACAGCTCTTTATAATTTACATTTAATAATAGTTTAGTATAGGTGAATAAAATGATTGAATTGGTCTTGCAATTATATGAAATTAAAATGTTTCCTTATAATTTTATCCTAGTTAAAAGAAGTGCTGGAAAACCAGTGGTGTATCTGTAGTTGAAAAAACCAATAATTAATAGTAGATTTTATTTTAATTTTTAAAATTAATACCTGATTATGCGGTAGGTATTAATAGTATTCTGTTCTAATTACTTCGGGATAATTAATTTGGATGTTGTTCAAAGTAAAACAAGATATGGCTGAGAATCTCTTGGCATGCATGTGAAACATCTGCATATTCATTCTCATGTAATGTCTCCACTAGTATAACCTTCTTAGTACATATATCCTTATCAGAATTGCAGGTGATTGGGCACTTCAACATCATGTAATGGTTAACAAGCTTGTCCTGCTAGATCAATTATGATTGCAAAGTGAATTCGATCCTCATTGGGTGCCCCAAAACTTTCAGCCTTGTGCCATATCTGAGCTACACTTAGAAAATCCCCATAATTCCAAGTGATAGTAATTATATACTGAAATAACCTTATTAGTGCCAAAGTAACAAATCTCTACAGTGGTTCCCAAACTTTTTCTCTGGGCTGCATTTTCAGAATTAAAATTTGCTTGATCTTCACCAAATTTTATGTGATAAAAAGTACATTTAAAAATAAAAAAATAGAGGGAGGGCTAAAGGGAGATAACCACGGATTTGAACTCAGAACTTTGATAACTCTCCCCTCCAATTTGCAGACCCTAGTTACTATATTCTTAATACTTGATATAATGCAAAAATATCACAATGATAAAATCGGTCAGTAATTATTTATAACTATTTATACTGGATGCAATTACAAGTAATCTATAATTTATATTTTAAATTTTGAAATCATATCTATTTTTGGCATATGATTTTTTTGAAACTGCTTCTAAGTCTTTGTCTTTCAATCATTCTGCTTCACCTGATATCCTCTTCTACCTCCCCTATGAGGTGTACCACACCAGTTGGGAACTAAAATTCTACATAAACAACATCAAAATTCAAATACCTTCAAAACATTAAGAATACCATGAACAGAGTATTTGATAAACAGGGAAGTTAAAGAGGAATAGGAGCCATAAAAAAAATTACTGTTAACAATCAGATAAAGATACAAGCACATCACCAATTATCCAAAACAACCCATGCTGTGGATCATCCATTTTACCAGACCAACAGAAGCCATGTAACAACAATCAACACCAAATCTCTACCTCACTAATTACACATCTCTTGCATCTCTATATTATCACTGTTAGAAACTTATAAAATTTATAAAAGTTATTATTAAACAAAGTGCCACCTGTGACCATCTGGTGAATTAATCTGGCAATTATGAGAAATTGCTTAATAATTTTATCAGGATTAAAAGAGGTGCCTGGCCATCACTTGCAGTATAATTGGTAGTGCACCTGTATACCAAGTCAAATCTATTTTTTGTAATAAGTTTTCAAAAATCTACTCATCATTAAATAGTAAAAGTTCTTCAAATAAACATTAGCCAGTACTTTCATTTCTTCTTTTTCATCAGATTTAAAATTAACATTCGCAAATATGTTGTGAAAAAGAAGTAGGTACAAACAAGAAATAGTGTGCAGTAGAAATACCCCCGACATTTTAAAATGTCACTAGTGAACTTAGGTAAGTGGTAATGGGGTCTTCATCTAACTAACGCTGAAAATTTCAGGGCCACAAGTTCAGTGATTAAAAGGAAAACCACCTGGAAGACCTTGATCTTCCAGGGGTGATGGAAAACTTTAGAAATTGTCTACAACAGTGTATGGTGAATAGAGACCGTTATTTAGGGGATGACATTTTAAAAATAAAATGAATAGAAACTAATACTTTTGTTTAGACAGCAGTGAAATATTTTTTTTAATAACAATTACTGTGGTCATTTTGACAACCTTTAAAATGTGGTAGCTATTTTTAGCCACACACTGTATTACTTTTATTAAAAATACCTCCCCAACGTCTTTTTTTTTTTTTTTTTTAAGCATATCACCCCAAGCAAGGCTGGAAGCCACTAGTACACAGGGGGTTACAGAAGGTTTGGAGGAAGAGCAGATAGGAGTGGTAAAGGAGAGGATGTGGAGAAAGATAGTGGATCGATCAAGGCTAGAGGGTTACAGAAGATTTGGAGCGAGAGCAGATGGGAATGAAAGGTGAAAGGATGTGGAGAAGGGAAGAGGATAGATCTTTTTTTTTTTAAGCATATCACCCCAAGCAAGGCTGGAAGCCACTAGTACGCAGGGGGTTACAGAAGGTTTGGAGGAAGAGCAGATAGGAGTGGTAAAGGAGAGGATGTAGAGAAAGATAGTGGATCGATCAAGGCAAGTGGGGTTACAGAAGATTTGGAGCGAGAGCCGATAGGAATGAAAGGTGAAAGGATGTGGAGAAGGGAAGAGGATAGATCAAGGCAGCTGGAGATGTCGATTGATGTTACACTTAAATAGATGGAGATTGTATTTGTCAGGGAAACAGGAATAAGGAAGGGAGTTCCACAGGCAAGAGGTGCGAGACATGAAGCTATTGGAGTAGAAGAGACGTCTACATCTAACAGTTTCAACGGTAAAGGGGTGGGAACGGGATGCCAGCCTCGTGGGACTTTTAAATTCATGAGGCCTAGGAACCAGCGAAAGCAGCTCCTCAGAGCAATTACCGTGAAAGTATTTGTAAAAAAGACTATCACTTATGTTGTACTAGTGAACTTAGGCAAGTGGCAATGAGGTCTTCATCTAGCTAATGTTGAAAATTCCAGGGTCACAGGCTCAGCACTTAAAAGAAAGCCACCTGGAAGACCTTGAATTGCTTTGACTTCCAGTTGATGGAAAACTTTAAAAATCATCTACAAGAGTTTATGGTGAGTAGAGGTCAACACTTAGAGGATGACATTTTTAAAATGAAAGGAATAGAAACTGTAGCCCTTTTTTTAAACAACAGTAAAATAATTTTTTTAATAAAAATTACTGCATTTTTTTTGTTAACCTTATAAATGTGGGCGGTACTTATGTGGAACACTGTGTTATTTTTGTCAATTCAAGAATTGTTTGAACTATTTAACTCATTTGTTGTTGCATTAGTTGTTACTGTAACATTTTGGAAGATCAATTCCAAAGCCTTCCTTAATTTAGAGAATTCTTGTTATTCCAAAAGATTTTCAGGTTGGAGACATAAAAAAATATCATGTCATAGCATGTGAGCTTGCAAAAAACAAAAACAAAAAAACATTCAGTTGGGGACATGACAATATTCAAGTAACATATGTACAAGACTTAAGGAGACTTTACTAACTCCAAACAATAAACCAGGAGTCCCCAAAGTGGTCGATATCCAGGTAGTCAATAAATTTGTCTAATTATTTTATGTAACAAATAAGCAGAAAAATGATTTTGTTAATCATTTCACTCCAAGCAAGACAATAAAGCCATTAAGACACAAGGGGTTACTGAGAGTGAAAGAGAATGAAAAGACTTTAATCAGGAGAAAGGACAATAAAAGAACAGTTTTCAGGAAGATGGTGATTGATTTTGCAATCAAATTTTTGAAAATTGTAGGTGGTGAGAAAACAAGATATTGGAAGAGAGTTCCACAGGTGAGAAGTGCAAGAAAAGAAACTATTAGAATAGAACTTACACTTATATCTATTTCAAGAGTAAAACAATGTGACCTTAATGAGAATTTCATAGCCTGCTTAAATTCATGCAGTCCAGCCTCATAAGAACAGCTGCCATGAAAGTATTTATAGAAAAGACACAGGGAAGCCATATCATGTTTGTGGGAAAGTGAGTTAATTTGAGATGCCAGGTCAAGACCGATAACATTACAGATCCTTCTTTGGATTTTGCTGAGAATATAGAGATATATAGCAGATGCTATAGGTATGGCAGCAATATTCAATGCATGGACAAAAAGATAGATTTATAAATCTGCAAGATGGATTCTGATGAGACCAAATAACAATCGAAACTATCTTTACTGATATAGAAGTTTTGTATTGTCATAGGAAAAATTCTTGACAGAGGTGGAGACATGATGAGTATGGGCTGAAAAGTTCACAGGCTGACTATGAAGGAGTGATGCTAGAGCTGTGAAATTTTTAATTTCAACTCTTCTTATCAATAACTGTATTGTTTCTTTCCAGGTAAACTGACATCTGACTGTTCAAAGAGGACTTCAAAAGTAACTATTAGTGACTTCTCTTGAAAATGGACAACATTTGGCATCATGGTGTTATCAAGTACCTGCAGAAAACCGTTTTAGCTGTCCATTCATACTGACATCATTGCTACATTAGTGGGGGGGAGGATGTTCCAGCTTTATCATCAATACAAAAGTGGGCAGCTGAATTTAGGAGAAGAAGGAAGAGTCTTGAAGATGGCCCAAAGTCTGGACATCCTGTAACTGCCACCACCGAGGAAAACATTGATTGCATTCACCCCATGGTGATTTATGACAGGAGGTTGACTATAGATCAAACAGCTAATGCTATTAGCATATGCTGTGAGGGAGTTGAGAATATTTTGTACAATGAACTTGGCATGACGAAAATTTCTTCTAGGAGGGTTTGACACCTGATCAAATGTGTAGTAGGTTGATCATGTCATGGGAAAATCTGACATTGTTTGAAGCAGAACCAGCTGGTTTCCTTGAATGTTTCCTAACCCAAGATGAGTTGGGTTCATCACTTTCATGTTCACGTTTTCACGTTCATCACTTTGAGCCAGAGACAAACATGCAATGGAAACACTCCTCATTAAATAGTTCAAAGAAGGTCAAGGGAAGGTAATGACTAGTATTTTGGGATGCAAAAGCATTGTGTTTATTGACTATCTTCACAGGGGCCACACCATCAATGGAGAGTACTATGTCAACTTGCTGAGGCAGTAAAAAAAGGCTATCAAGACCAAATGCTAAGGAAAACTGATGAAAGGTGTTTTGTTTCATTTAGATAATGCTCCAGCACACAAGACCTTTGTTTCAATGGCTACTGTGCATGAATATGGCTTTGAACTGGTTGATCAGTCTCCTCATTCTTCTGATTTAATTATCATCTGTTCCCCAACATGAAAAAAACACTTGTCTGGGAACCAGTATCGCAGTGATGATGACATATGCTGTTGATGACATTTTTGACCAAAAAGATGAACAGTCTTTGAAGGGTCAGATATCTGTTTACCTGGAAAGGAACAATGCGGTTATTAATAAGAAGAGTTGAAATTAATGCTTACACAATTTCACAGCTCTAGCATCATGTCTTTATAGTCAGCCTATGAACTTTTTACTTAATTCTCATAAAGGAAGAGAAATCTCTGAATAAGAAAAGCTTGTAACTTTCTTCACAAACATTCAATCTTATAAAGTCTGTGAATCATGTGCTGAAATTACTAGTTTTGTTAAAGGTTTTAATAAATGAAAAATAATTTTTTAAAGGTAGCTAGAGAAAAAAACTGAAGCTTGAAATATGAGTGAATGCAAAAAAAATAAAATGTAACCAGAGTGGAAATTCCTTGTCCTAAAATGTTGCAGTAAAATTGCTAACCTCACGATTTATTGTAAACAGATTTACTATTTTATTAATCTTGACAGGTCTCTCCAATGGATTACTAAAAGACTTAAATTGCCCCATTCCAATGTAAAACTAAAAATAGAATAAAGAAAATAGTGAAAAAAAACACCCCAAAAGCTATAAACATTTTCCTTTTGTTACTTTTTTTTAATCTTAATATGACGATGTTGCATCTTCTTAATCATTGACTTGACAGACTGAAGTGTTTTTCAATGATTTTACTGCAGACAACAATGGCTTCTCCAGCTTTTCCTACAACTGACATGATTCTTTCAATTTTATTTTTAAATCTTTGCTCACTCGTAAAATTTGATTTTATTTGATCTTTAGAGGAGTTCAACAGACAGTTGGCACCATGACATCAGTGCAAAAGCAAAAAAATATAAAGTAAGATGGCTTAACTTGAGTTTTCTTTTCAAATTAAACAATGTACGAGGTGTGTCCCAAAAGTCAGCAAGGGATTTAAAAATGTCATAAAATGTCAGATTTTCCATACATTTTATTTCTTATTGATATCTGGAAATTATCTGTGGAAAAATTCACAACTGAACAATATTCTAGATTAAAGCAAAATCCATAATTCACACTCAAAGAGAATGGTGCCAACATTTTAATGTTGGAAAACCACCATTGGATTTTATGATTTGTCAGTTGATTCAACATTTTAGGCAATATGGTTCAGTAAGTGACTTGTCAAGTGATTTTGGGGATGTCTTAAGGAGTGTGTATATATCAATAAACCCCAAACAATTCAACAACTCAAGGATAACATCTGTGCAGAAATTTTAGGGTTGCTGTTATGTAGAATGCTATCAAAAGAGAATGTCTGTGTGAAGTTGAAAATGAAAGATGTTTAAATTAACATAATTTTTGATAATTAAATGGAAATATATTTTGTATGTTTGAATTTTCTTTCTATATAAAACTATTTTTAAATACTAAAAAAAAGTGGAACTTATAATATTTTTAAATCCCTAAGTGACTTCTAGGACACCCTGTACAAAGTTTTATTTCATCTTCTGTAGCCATTTTTTTTATACAGTTGGGTTCACCTTGTACAAGGCCTGGGGACCACTTGATGTAGAGGATTACAGAATAAGAGGTACGGCTTATGCAGATATGTGCAGAAGATAATGGTTAATCCTAGACTAGAGCAGATTAAGATTGTAGTGATCGGGATGTAGCCTCTTGGGAGTCGGCTCCACAAGGCAGTGGTTCATTGTCAGAAGCTGCTTGAGTGGAACTAACATCTCACCAGGGGAATATGAAGGGAACGAGGGTGGTTTGCTACAATGTGCATGGCATGACAGGTCTTGGCCGTGAAGGTTAAAACTGTTGGAACCACAGAATTTGGTTCATCTGAGCACTTTCCATGGAAATAGCAAGGGGCATGCAGCGTTTTGTCTTTGAGAAAGATTGTAGAGTGGATAATATTTTGTCATCCCAAATGGGGCGGAGATGCTTTTGGACTCTGTTGAGACTGGAAAGAGAAGACTGGGCAGCTCCTTCCCATATATGGCAGCAGTAGTCCATTTTCTGTCTTATCTGGATCTTGTAAAGGTGGAGGATAGCACGAGGAGTGAGGTGCTTGCTGGAATGTATCGGGTTATCTCCTCCTTGTTTCCTAACCCTTCAACAGGGGTCTCTCTCCCACGTGTATAAATACTTGTTCACCCTTCTCTCTAGCTCTTTTTCCGGCTTACGCCTTGGGCGGCCATTCTCTTGGGGGAGATGAGGTAAAACTATCTCGACTTAGGCCGCGGGCCGAAACCTCACACGTGAGGCGAGGTATATAAAACTTTCTCTTAAAATTTCCAATATGTGAACTCTTATACACAACCAGCGTTTCCCATATTCTGGAAACACGCTAAAACAAAATTCACCCCGTACGGACATTCAACTCAACATACACACAACTTCCCATACAGACTGTAACATTTTATTCATGTCTTCAATGTATTTGTAATTCGTGTATTAATCTATTTGTTATTAATATATATTTGTTGCATACATGTATATCGGTCTTGTTTGTTTTCTTTTGCTTTCTTTGGACTCCATTAAAGTCCAACATTCCTATATAGCGGGACCGGCCAGCAGGAAATCTTAGTCCAGAGATTTTCATCCTCATCTTCACCCCCCGGTCCTCTACAAATGGTACAGGGAACTGACATTAGTGATGGATCATATGTACAAGCCACATGAGATCTGGATTGAGTTGTTTACCTGCAAACAACAAAATACAATGATTGCAGGTAAATGATTTTCTCCTCTTGTTTTTTCTAACTTGTGAAAAGGTCTATGTTTTTATTTTAATGATTACACAAGATAATGGTTAATTATCTTCCACAATCCGTTAATTATAGGCTATGGACTAGAATGGAATTCCATTACCCTCCTGTAATAGACATGACAGTGACTTACCAGGAACAAAATGAATTCGCTGCCTCGCGTGTTGAACCATTCTCTGAGAGTCGGTCACGCCTGCGTACGCCTACTGCCATTTTTTTGCACCAGGCTTATTTGCATAAGAGAACAACACTAACCTTTAAAAAACGAGGCAAGTGGTCGTGGAGGACCACTGCTCTTCTAGGCTTCGTTGAGACTAGGCGTATTGCTGAAAGAAAGCGACATCAATTTCTGGACAACCGACACCTCCTCAACATAAACTTGGTATTTTCTTATAGCCCAGGGTAGTGTGGTACCTGGATCAAATGTTGATTAGCACTAAACTCATTATCACTATACAAGAAACACTCATTTGTAAACACCCACCCCCAAGCAAAAAAACGGATATCTGGATTTGGAGGGAGAGGAAACATTAAAACCAATAACTTTTCTGTGGCATGTCAAATTTCAATAAATTTGATATCGTTGTGTAGGTTTAGGATCATTCTATTCCAAAGTCCCAGTATAATTGAAAATGTCAGGTAAATAATGATTTCCCTAAAGGCAGAAAAATCAAATCAATGCAAAATTATCTTAATTTCAAGTACAACAATAATATAGAAAATTATGTACCACCTCAAACAACCCCAAACACAACTTGACTGGTATTTTCATGTCGCTTTGGGTTCTCTTAATCAATAAAAGCATGTTACTAGCAGATATTTTTTATTTGCACTTCACCAAACACACCAGATTTTAATACCCAATGTCTAAGCAAAAAAGGAAATCTGGATTTGGGGGAGGGGAAACCTTAAAGCTAATAACATTTCTTTGGATAGTCTAATTTCACTAAACTTGGTATCATTTTGTAGGGTTATATTCATTCCATCTCAAAATCTCATTATAATTTAAAATACAGTGTAACCCGGATATAAGAGATCCGGATATAAGAGAAACCTGGATATAAGAGCGATTTTCTCTGGTCCCAAATTAGAGCCTGTGTTAATGTATATAAAATAGACCAAACCTGGATATAAAAGAAACCCGGATATAAGAGACTTCTTCTCCGGTCCCGACAACTCTTTTATATCCGGGTTACACTGTATCATACAAATAACAAATAATGATTTCTGTAATGCTGGAAAACTCAAATCCATACGAAAATATCTTAATTTCAAGTGCAACAATCATATAGAAAGTTATTTACACACCTAAACTAAACTTGATTAGTATTTTCCTGTACTCTTGTATCCTCTTTAACAAAACAAAAAGAAATGTTACTTGCAAATATATTTATTACGCCTCACTCTTTATTCAGAACCAATTCACTGCTTTTTTTCAGCAATTTCTGAAACATTTTGTTTGATTGGAATTTATTTCTAGAGACAATGGAAACAAAATGGACACTTATATTAACATCAGAGTTGAAATTTCTAAAACACATAATGAGGAAAGAGGGCTTAGGAAATCTGAAACTCACAAGACATATTGAAGGCAAGATTGATTGATTCATTTTCTACAACTTATCAACCCTTTGCAGGTTATTTAAAGCCAGAAAATATTTTTAAATTTGTAGAATTTAATGGTTTAGTGATACAAGTCTTACTAATTAACCCATTGCTAGGGGGAGAAGAGGTAGATTCATACCTAAACAGAATTTAATAAACAGACAAGAAATTATAATGTCAATATAATGTGGGGAATCAATTCTATATTACAATCAATATATAAACTGATCCTTCACTTTGTGGCCAAGATAGTTTCTATACATTTCTATTCCAGAGTGATGTAATGGAATAATCCAGCATCCTCATGAATGATTACACTATAGGTAGTAAGTACCTATGAAGTCAACTGTCTACAAGGGACAGTGTAGATGACAGCGAGGAGAATGAGAGAGAAGACGAAAACACGTCCGACCTTTCAATTAGTGGCACTCACTACTAGATTGACCTGTGTGTATAACTGTACCGTATTTCATATTGTACTTTTTGTGTACAATAAACCTTTCTTCTAGTATCCACCTGGTGTTATGCGTTTATTCTCTTAGCACGGAATATAACAGTTCCAATGAGGATTGATGGAACATGACAGTGGCAACAAGAACGTTTAAAATGAACTCACACCAACATAATACAGAGAATGTAAATAAATCTAAAAGACATGCCTAATGCAGCTAATGTAGTTTACTAATTAACCCATAGCTAGGGAGACAAGAGGTAGATTCATAACTTTTCTCAAGGGTATTTGCGTATAAGTGAATATAATGAACCCAACTGAAATTGAAACTTGGCTCTCCTGAAGGCAAGAGGGGAAAGGAGTTCATAACCTACTTAACAAGCTTGTGTAAATGGGTGGCAGAACAGGGGTTAGGAGAGATCACAACAAGACAAAATTTACTAAGAACTACAAAGAACAGGAAATTGTGGAGAGCCTTGATTGCCAACATTCTGAAGGGACATGGCATATAGAAGAAGAAGAAGAATAAAAAGAAAGAGGAATAAACTTGATATTTTCATTTGGCCTTTCTTTGCTAAACAACTGTCTTTATAATTATGCTTTCACTATAAGAAAAAAATGGCCATAGAGGGGCGGATCCGGCATTTTCAGTTAGAGGGAGTATGTTCCTCAGTAAAAATTTCAATTAAAAATTTTAAATTCTGTTATCATATATATTAGGTTATAGAAGTGAGTAGAGAGTGTTCAGATATATCTAAACGCGCTAAAAATTAAAACTACTACATTACCCACTAAATCTATACGTAACATATTGAGTAATACCAGCAGACAACATATTACATCCGATGCTTGCGTCTATCAGGTGCCCTGCAGAGACTGCAACCTGAGTTATGTAGGCGAGACAGGTAGATCATTGAAATCTCGCATTTCCGAACATAAATGTGACATTCGCCTCGGTAATCTAAGCAGTGCTTTAGTTATACACATAGCCAAATCTGATCACAATTTTGATTTCGACTCTGTGAAGATCTTAAAATATATCCACAATAAGAACCTTAGACAGATTTATGAGGCTGGCATGATAGCCACCTCACATACAGTAAATAATAGACCTGGTTTCTTTCAGATCGCGAGCTCTGTGGCGAGATTAACGCGTGACAAACGTACCGATAAGCTATAGTTTTAAATAGTCCCCCTCACCTTCCACTTAGGACACAATCTTCTTCCCTGTGCGCAGGTCTTCGTAGTTGCCGCCCACGCGACGCCAGCATATCCGACTCTAAGAAAGAATACTTGACTTTAGAATTTCAGTTTTTCTGTTTCTGACCAGTCCTGTATATATCGTCTCTCCATCAAACTTAAATCTAATATAAATATGTCTCCATTAACCATGTCCCGAAGAAGGTCTATTTGACCGAAACGTCTGACGTCGACAGAATAACAAAAACAAAAACAAAATAAAAACAGTAAACTCATATATTCGGATTTTGCTTTGTCTTTTCCACATTTTCATCATACCGTCGGATCTACATCCACACATTTGCTTACATATATATATATATATATATATATATATATATATATATATATATATATAGGAAAATTTAAATTTGCCGTTTCTTTTATTTTTTTTTATTTTTTTAAGTATTTCACCTCAGGCAAGGTGGGAAGCCAGTAGCGTGCAAGAGGTTACAGAGAGTTGGAGCGAGAGAAAATAGGAGTGATAGAGGAAAGGATGAAGAGAAGGATAGGGGATAGATCAAGGCATTTGGAGACGTCAATTGACATTACATTTGAATAGTTGGAGATTATAGCTATCAGGGAAACAGGAAAAGGGGAGGGAGTTCCACAGGTGAGAAGTGCGAGATATGAAGCTATTGGAGTAGAAGAGACGGCTACATTTAACAGTTTCGACAGTGAAAGGGTGTGAGTGAGATGCCAGCCTAGTTGAACGCTTAAATTCATGAAGTCTGGGAACCAGCAAAAGCAGCTCATCAGAGCAGTTACCTTGAAAGTATTTGTAAAAAAGACAGAAGGAAGCGATGGCACTTCTGTGAGAGAGCGACTGCAGACAAGATACCAGATCAGGGCCAATTACATTGCATATCCGTCTCTGGATTTTATCAAGAAACTGGAGACAAACATAAGGGGCTCCAGACCATATATGGCAGGAATACTCCATGCAAGGGCAAATGGTTGATTTGTAGATTTGAAGGATCGACTCCGGTGAGAAAAATTTCCTGGTGCAGCACAGGGAGCCAACTTTTCTTGCAGTGAATGAAGGTACTGACTCAATGTATTTGTTCCATCTCAGGTCAGCACTCAATGTGAGACTGAGCAGTCGCAAAAAGGTGCTCTCGTAGAGTTGAGCGTCGGACATTCTAATGGGGTGGAGGAAGCAGGGATGGTTCTCTGTGGTGAGTAATAGAGAGCAGTTTTGTTTTTGAGGCATTAAAGTTAACCAGCCACTTTCTGCCCCAGTTCACAACCGATTGGAGGTCCTCTTTGAGACAAACGGCCAGGTCAGTTTTGTCAGCGACACTAGATTTGTTTTTGAGGCAGGAGTAAATAGTAGTGTTGTCCATGTAGATTCCTACTTGGGAACCTATTTATATGATATATAAAATTGTAAATTCAATCTTTTAGATTCAAAGTGTGATTGTATAGTGTTTATGAAACAGGATTTAGTAAAGTCAATTTTCGTAGGTTCTTATTTACATAGAGTTTCACGATTTCATCATGTCTTTGTGAATATGTCTTTCTGAATGTCTTTGTGAATATACAAAAGAATAAGCATGTTATATCTGTTTCCACTCATTATAGCTTACCTTACCTACTTCGCAACAATAAAATATTTTCTCAGAAATTTTAGTTTGGTGTGGGGGAGGGGTTGTGTGCCCTCTATGAAAATTGATCTGCTCTTGGTCAACCTCGGATTGCAATTCAATTCTAATCCAAAAGAACAAATCTGTAATGAAGTAGGATGAAATATTCAGATTTTCTTGCAAAGTTTAGCTCACAATCTTTTTATTGATGAAGAAAATTTCTGCAATTATTCTAATGCCGAGTTGTTGCTCATTTCAAATGATTTGTTTGATATTTTTTAAATATTCTCCCCAATTATTTTATGTCCACAATATTCATTATTTTTTATATCCTCCCGATCACCACAAAATCTCCTGGGACACTTCAATGCATGCACATGTGAAATGCTTTCTGTCCCATAAATTTAACTTAACATATAAAAAAAATTAAAAGAAAAATGAGTAGCCATTTTGTTCAATTTCAACAAAAATTTCAAATTAATATATTAGTCAGTTTTTGAACAGACAATCAGAAAAACATGTCTGCTTCAAGTGATGCATAATAATGAACTAAAAATGTGAGTTGACTGAAATTTTTAGAGATTGTTTATGCTTTCTAATTGGTCAATTTATATCATGTGGTTCATGGTAGCAGTGAGCATGTTAATAAAATTTATTTATCAAAATAAAGCATAAGTTCTTTTTTTTATTACTTTTATATAACAATTTTCTACTGGTAACAGTAACAGAAAGATAGATAGATAGATGACATCATGTAAAGTTTCAAATAGCAAGGAAACAGTAAATCTGTTAATAAATGTAATTTTATTTGTCAAAATAAAGTATGAGAATACTTATATAACAATTTCTAATGTTAACTCTCATGAGAAGACATGCTATCATGTAAGGTTTCAAATATTCAAAGTAGATGTGAATCTGTTAATAAATTTAATTTTATTAATCTAACAGATTGCGACAGCTGTTAGGGAGATGTGATTAAATATACTTTAATATTTAAAAACATATTCAGTATTATTATTATTTAGGTAATAAGCATTATAGCATAGCACAAATAGCTATATTGTAGAAAAAGGAATTTTCAATAAAATACACATTTTTTACGTATTTATGGTTATTTTTTAACTTTTATCAAAAACAGCGTTATTGTACATGTAGTTATAGATAATATTATAGACTAATTATTAATTTTTTTTAAATTAATAACTGTTTGTGCTCAGTTGATGACATTAATAGCTATCTGCTGATGTGTTAAAATTTTGGAACAATGCAATAATAAAAATTTAAATTTCATCTCTCATAGATATTGCAATTGGTAAATAAAGCTTAATAAGTCGTATATAACAATTTTCGAATGGTAACTCCTAAATAGGACATAGATGCCATTATGTAAGTGTTCAAATATCTATGATGGCAGTGTATATGCTAATATATTTCTTTTTATTAATCTAAAGCATAGTCTTATATAGCATTTTCTTATGCTAACTTTTGTAATGGCTCCTTTTAAGAAAATAAATGAAATTTACACTCGAGATGTCCTTTTCATAGCACTGTTGTAACCAGCATGTAAATGACTCCTCTGATTGGTCAATAGATAAGCCAATGAGAACCCTGCCTTGTTTCCACTCATTAGCAGACAGTCTAGAAACTCACTTTCTTTTTAATATGGACTGCCGACAGTTATGTACTGAGTTGCTTCTGATCTACAACCATGCGGAGATGTCAACAAACATGTATGTACCATTTAAATAAATATCTTTAATTATTATTATGTGATATATATATATATATATATATATATATATATATATATATATATATATATATATATTTGTTATTTTATGTTTCTTCAGTTGTGGCGCATTTTTAGAACTGGGCCCACATAACCAAGATGGCAGTGGATATGCAAATATAATTCATTTTATTAATTTAAAGCATAAGTCGTCTTATATAGAAATTTCTAATGGTAAGTCTCATGAAAAGATAAATATCATTATTGATGTAATGGAATAACCTGTCACCCCCATGAGTGACTACACTGTAGGTAGTAACTACCTATAAGTATCTGTAAGTCAACGGACTACAGAGACTAGCTGGGATCTGTTCCAGCTACACAGTCAAACTCTCTGTCTTCGGGCAGAGAGGAACCTGGACGAGGCAGAGTCTCGTTTGGGGAGGTAGACTGATATTTTTTGCCGAGCCTACAGGCTCAGAAAACCCATGTTAAACCCAACCTCATGCCACATGAAACCCTCGTGGGGGGGGGGTAGCTAGATATACTAACTGGGATCTGTTGATGTTATATTCCATGCTAATAGGAATATATACTTGACAAACACGGTGGATAAAGTAAGTAATGGTTTATTGTAAAAAAAACAGTACAATAAGAATAAAGGTAACAGTTATGCACAAGGTCATCGCAAGTCAATCCAGTAGTGAGTGCTACTATTGGAAGGTCGGTAGTTCTCGCATAAGTCTGAGTTGTACTCAACAGATCCCAGTTAGTCTCTGTAGTCTGTTGACTTACAGATACTTATAGGTAGTTACTACCTCTAGTGTAGTCACTCATGGGGGTAACAGGTTATTCCATTACATCAGTTGAGTATGACTCAGACATGTAAAGTGGTTGTTTTCCCTGGACTGCTCTATAAGTTCCTGACTCCTCCTGCTATCCTCTAATATTACAAGAGCCAGACCAGGCCGAAAATGGAGTATTGCTGCCATACATGGATAGCAGCCTTCACTTTCTACTCTCAATATAGTCCAAAAGCATATCCACATCCTTGTGGGTGAAAAATTACTTTCCACCCTGCAATTCCCTTTCTCACAGATGAAATACCACAAACCCATAATTGCTTTGTAGCTATTTCCATGGAAAGTGTTCAAATGAACAAAATCCAGTCTTACCAGTTCTAACCTTCACTGCTAAGACTTGGCATGTG
The DNA here is from genome assembly GCA_964036315.1 of Acanthosepion esculentum. Taxonomy (NCBI): domain Eukaryota; kingdom Metazoa; phylum Mollusca; class Cephalopoda; order Sepiida; family Sepiidae; genus Acanthosepion; species Acanthosepion esculentum. The sequence continues at coordinate 60,835,043 of OZ038508.1, read as the reverse complement.
ATGCATATTGGAGTAAACCACCCTCATTCCCTTTGTATTCCATTGGTGAGATGTAAGTTCCACTCGAGCAGCATCTTCCCACAAACCACCATTTTGTGGAACTGACTCCCAAGATGCTTCTCTGATCACTACAATCTTCACCTGTTCAAGTCTAGAATCAACTGTTATCTTCCCCTCATATACCCATAAACTGTGACACTTACTCTGTAACCTTCTACCTTGAGTGGCTCTTGGACTCTGTACAGAGTGGACATCAATGTAAAAAAAAAAATACTAGACTGGACACTGAACTCAACAATGAGTGGCGACAGTCTGTTTCATGCTTGAATGTATTCTTCACACCTGGAGATTGCATTCAAGCATGAAACGAACTGACATTACCCTTTGTGTCCAATTGAATACAAGGCTTCATCAATGAGTCCACAGCTTGACATGTCGTAATTTACTGAATTATGATCTGAAATGTTTAATGTTCAGTTTACCACTTAAAAGTACAGTAATAAGAAAAGAGATTATTCTAATATTGATGTCTTTACATATGTACATTAATATATCAACAAATACACAGCCTTATACTGAAACAACATTATTTGCATTCTGTGACTTTTTCAGAACAAGGAACTCATTCTTTGAAATTGTTTTTGTTTCTAAAACAATTTTGCTGATTCATTCTGCTTTCATTTTCAGAAGAATCATGATCACATTTCGGCAGTTCCATTTTACAGCCTTTTTTCATTTTCAGAAGAATCATTCTAAGGGTTGGTCAGATTAGTAATGTCATTCTTTGTTTTCCTTTCCTTCTTCTTCTTTTTATTAACTACTATTTTGTTGCTTTTCACTAACTACCCAGATAAAAAAGACTCCTTCACTTTTTTTCAATATGGATTATATCCCCGAGAAGGGATCTTAAAATCACAGAAAGGAGATTTCTTGCAATATTCTTGCTCTCCAAAATTTTCAATCTCTTTTTGGCTCAGATCAAATCTTTTATGTCTGATCTCAAGCATGAAAATCTCCGTACGACACTGCAGGCATTGGCATAAAAACTGGAATCAGTGAGAACTCGGATATGTTCCAGGTAAGATCTCTCTCTCTCTCTTTCTATATATATATATATATATATATATAAGATCTAAGGATTTTAATCTATCAGCACACTTCTTCAGTTCTACACATTTGCAATGGTGAGCTAAAATCAATATACTTGTGAATCTCACATTTTATTTTCCTCTAGAAGTTGAAAATGACATATCCAGGAACATGTATATATATATATATAATATAAATTTTTGTGTGTTTATAGATATATGAATATTTAAAAATATATGTATCACATAATATGTATTGTGTACGATGGGTAAATTGTCGCCATTTTATATTTTTAATTTTGTGCATGTGTGTTGTTTGTTTTTGATTTTGTTGACCGCACAGTATAGTAGGGGCAGTCGGGCAAAAGTGCATCATGACGCAATTCACTCTGCCAGAAATTTAGAAATGGCATGCTGTACTGCTTGGCATTTGTGCCAGACACTTCAATACAAACATTTAAGAGTGTTTGGGTCTCAATCTGAAGACAGTGCAGAGTATTTGGAAAGAGTTGGATGGGTCTAATGGTGATTACAAAGGCACAGCAGCTCTGAAACCCCTACTCTGATCGTTTCGATGAGAAAAGAACTGCTGAATTTGATGGTGAAGGCCTCAGACTCAACATGAAGGACTATATCAAGTGCTTTGAGGAAGTAGTGCTGCCCTGGGTCAAGAGATTGGCTACTGAAAGACCCTATGTCTGGCAACAGGACTTTGCACTATGCCACACAAGTCAGAGTACCCAATCATGGCTGTCAGACAATTTCTGTGACCTCATCACCTCTTATATCTGAACACCTAACTCTTCAGACTTGCAACTCCCTTGATTATTATGTGTGGGGCACAGCTGAGAGAGAGACCAGCATAACTCCTTGTAACACCAAAGATAATCTGAAGGCAAGGATTATAGCAGCATTCACCAACTTAAACAAGGCAAATTATCTAGAAGAGATGCAAGAGATTCCAAAGTTTCTGGTTGAAGCCAATGGCGATTTTTATTGAATAAATTTACTCTTTAGTATTTCAAGATATTTTTATGTAATTTTGGTAAATATATCTGTTAAAATGAGATGTTAAAAACCTGCAGAGGGTTGTTTGGGGATCTTGTGGCATGTAGTGCATCAGGTTTCTGTATTCAGCCCTTCAAAAAGTGAGATTGGTTCTGCACAAAGCCTTCACTACTATAATCATATCATATGTGCAGGTGTCAAGCTGTCGGTCCCTAGGAACTGAGCTGCTTGACCCTCATACATTGAATACAATGGGAGTGTCCACCATACCTACATACATACATACATACATACATACATACATACATATTATATATATATATATTTGCAACGGTACAAAAGTGTAATAAGACATAAAAAACAAAGTTTTTATTAAAGGCCATGATAGATTTAAAATAAAAACACCAGTCGACCGGTTTCGTCCCCTCTCATCAGAACTGTTAACAGGGAATAGAAATTATGAAGAACAAAATATCTGTAATGGATGACATGAATAAATGGGCAGGGAAGAAAAAAAAAGTGTATATATATATAATAAAAGTAATACCACCAAAGATGCTAGATTGCGGATCATTTCATAAATAATTCTACTTGTGCGTTGGATTTCAGTGTGACCGGGTTTTCTGTTTTGGCCAGAGCACACTCAGTATTCCATCTCAGGGTGTTGGAGTCGCTGTACATCAGATCCAAGCGACCGTCTCTTTGGTGTATATATATAATAAAAGTAATACCACCAAAGATGCTAGAGACTCAGCACAGCAAGCCCAAGCAAACAGTCCCTTTGTTTGCAAAAAGATGGTCGCCTGGACCTGATGTACAGCATCTCCCTGAGATGGAATACTGAGTGTGCTCTGGCCAAAACAGAAAACCCGGTCACACTGAAATCCAACGCACAAGTAGGATTATTTATGAAATGATCCGCAATCTAGCATCTTTGGTGGTATTACTTTTATTATATATATATATATATATACACTATTTTTTTTCTCTTCCCTGCCCATTTATTCATGTCATCCATTACAGACTTTCTTGTTCTTCATATTTTCTATTCCCCGTTAACAGTTCTGATGAGAGGAGACAAAACCGGTCGACTGGTGATTTTATTTTAAATCTATCATGGCCTTTAATAAAAAATTTGTTTTTTATGCCTTAATATATATATATATATATATATATATATATATAGGTTAAAATTTGCTATATTTATGGAGGAAGAGTTCTAAATATCAGAGATAGATTGTTTATAGATATAAACAGTCTATATAGATAATATTATATTGAATATATAATCTGTACTGTGTGACTTTTGTAATGAATGGAATTTTTAAATTTCCCCATAGGTTTTTTGGCAAAACACCATAGATCACCCGGGTCTGCCAGCTCTGTAATTGTTCAGGATTGGTTTTCTTTGAGTTCTAACCTTTTCCCAAAGCCAAAATCACTCTTGAAATACCAGTGAACATGATTAAAGAGAATGGGGCAAGACAAGCTCCAACTTTATGCTGTTATGCCGACATAAGTATATGTAATGAAGTGCTGTTGCAAGGTGAGATCTTTGAAGAGGGTTAAGGTGCCACTGTCCCAAGTAGGCTATTTTTCTTCTTTTTTTAATTTTTTAGATAAGATAGCGGTTTAAAGGATAGATTATTTTTGCTCATCTGATATAGATAGATTCCTGGCAGGCTGTCTCTTGTTATGAAATATTTGGAAACTTGGTAGGTTATGTTTTGTCCACAAAAACGGATTTTTTGGCAGACCATTTTTTGCTGATATGAAATATTTGGATACTTGTTAGGTTATTTTTTGTTGATAAAAAACAACTGTATACATGGGATACCATTTTTGGTCATCTAAAATAGTTGGATATTTGGTATGATAACAATGGACCTATCTAATCCTTCCCATTTTAATACTAACTACCATGTATAAAAGGCTGTTTAATTACTAATGATTCGGTCTTGCTGAATAAAGCTGTAATGACAAAAGTATGCAGGTGTAAGCATTAAGAAAACTTTATTCATCTGAGAATACAAGGTTCACATATACAGTCTTTTTATAGCCCCAGTAAACAGAAATAGCTCTCTCAAAGAGGAGAGTAACAAAACAAGGGGAGACCACTCTTTATTATTCATAACAAAAGCTTAAGTTTATATTCAGCATTGTTTATTTATATGAAAAAGATGGATACTTAGTAGGTTATATTTTGTCGATATAAAATGACTGTATAATTGGTAATCTATTTTTTTATTTATATAAAAAAGATGGATATGTAGTAGGCTATTATTTGTTAATATAAAATATTTCTGGATACTCTTCAACCTAATTTCATAATCAATCTGTACATCCAATAAATGGTCAGGTAAGTTTCAGTTTCAAATGGCAAATGAGAAACCCAGATGTTATTTATCTGGCGGTGGGGGGGGATCTTTCTTTTTTTAGAGGGGAATCTGTTCACTTCAGAACATATATTTATTAAATCTGTCAACCACATTCAAGTTTCCATAAAATGATCTCATTGACAGCCTTGCATGCTACATTTATAAAAAATCATAAGTGTTTTCCTCTAAGCGAGAAACTAAAAAAAAATCAATACAGGAAATGTGAGTGCATTGTGGGAAATAATACCGAGCCTGATGCTATTTAAACATCAAAGCAACTTTCAATGAAAAAGACAACACCTTTTTTTTTTCAGATGAAAGGTAACGCAATCAAAATTTTATATATATATATATATATATATATATATTTAACAGATTAAATAAAGGAGAAACATATTGTAATAATAATCATGCAAAAAATAAGTGCATTTAGAAGCTTTTTGCATCAATATACAACTGTAGACTAAAATCAATAAGACAATTTCCTTTGGGAAAATGTTTGCCAAAGCTGCTATATTACTGGACTTGAGTTTTTTCTTTGATGTCATGGTGTAATTACCTTTTGCTGACTGGATATTCACATTGCTATAACTAGCTATAATAAGGGTTATATATATAACAAAGGGTCTTTGTGGATATAAGGTTTTATGGCAACTTGATTTTGAAAGAAACATTATAACATTTAAACAAAAATTCAGGGTGATTCATTTATTAAAGCTAGTTTTGCAAAATACACCTTTCTGATATGCATTGAATGTAATCAGTGATGTTTTATCACTAGGATAATAAGTGGTGATTCAGGTCTTTCAACATCAGACTCTTTTACCTATGGTGGTCTAAGAATTGGTGTTTAGATGTGGAAGTCACCAAAGTAGGGGATTACTTGTTTACATGTGGTTATCTTTGGATAATGCCCTTAATTCGAATATACACCAGTTTATGGCCTTTTAAAAATGCATGCAAAGATAATTAATACAAAGATATATATTTCATGTACTGATATCTCTCAAAATAAAATATACAATAATATTCAAAGAGTTCATAAGTTCCTATCAGAAAGTTTACGTGCTGAAAGTCTTTCAGTCTTTATCATATATATATATATATATATATATATATATATATATATATATATGTCTGTATGTATGTATGTATATATATATATATATATATATATATATATATATATATATATATGAAGGAATATAGTCTTAAAGTGTGCTATATTTATGGGATAAAGTGCTCAATATCAGAGATATTATAAAAGTGAACATAGAAGTCAACATGTAGAGGCGACAGTCTATTTCATGCTAGATGCAATCGTCAGGCCACTTTTATATATATATATATATATATATATATATGAAGGAATATAGTCTTAAAGTGTGCTATATTTATGGGATAAAGTGCTCAATATCAGAGATAGAGCGTGTGTAAATATAAAAGTGAACATAGAAGTCAACACTTAGAAGCGACAGTCTGTTTCATGCTAGATGCAACCGTCAGGCCACTTTTTATATATATATATATATATATATATATATATATAGGGAGAGAGAGAGAGAGTTTTTTTAATGTGTATGTAGGTATGTAAGTATTTCTTGATAGCAGTAATTATTTTGACTTAGGTTAAGGGACAGTGGATGAAATTCTTTTCCCTGTAGGATAACTGGCAACCATACATTCTATCTTCTTACAATTTATGGTTCATCCTTTCTTCCCACTTTCATACATTGTCCAGGAGGTCCTAAAGTTTTATGTTTTTGCTGATAATATTGTCATCTACATATCTTATACAATTAAGATTATACCCAACAATAATAAAAAGACACTGAATAGGCAATAGAAGAATTATTTACACGCAGATTACTTTATTTACATTATTTGGACTATTGTCCTCATCTTTCCAACCACCTGAAGAAGGCTGGAGTGTACAACGGCCGAAACGTTGTTATAAATATGCCAACAAAGATGAGGACAATAGTCTGAATAATGTAAATAATGTACATAATACCTAATCTCAGAAATATAGATAGCTACTAAAGGGCCAAAACGTTGTAATAAATATGGTGACAAAGATGAGGACAATAGTCTGAATAATGTAAATAGTGTACATAATACCTAATCTCAGAAATATAGACAGCTACTAAAGGGCCAAAACGTTGTAATAAATATGACGACAAAGATGAGGACAATAGTCTGAATAATGTAAATAATGTACATAATACCTCATCTCAGAAATATAGACAGCTACTAAAGGGCCAAAACATTGTAATAAATATGGTGACAAAGATGAGGACAATAGTCTGAATAATATAAATAGTGTACATAATACCTAATCTCAGAAATATAGACAGCTACTAAAGGGCCAAAACGTTGTAATAAATATGGTGACAAAGATGAGGACAATAGTCCGAATAATGTAAATAATGTACATAATACCTCATGTCAGAAATATAGACAGATATGCAGATTACTGTTCTCATCTTCAGTGTTGTTATTAAGTTCAAAATTACCTGTAGTAAGAACATACTATGCCACTTACATTATTTTTTAGAGAATTGTATTTCTCCTCTGACTTCCTCATTTTGACCTTTGGGGCCAGATGCAGGAAAACAAAGGAAGTCGTTTTTAATTGGCTAAAACTAGAATGGGAATATTGGATAAAAAAAGGGATTTCAAGGAGTTAAGTTTTACACGTCAAAGAATGTAGACATATTATATTGTATCTGGAACTGTTCCTCAGCAGGTTGGGATAGAAACCCCACTGGCTAGTTTGAAGATGTACATGTCGACGTGTTTAATAAAGTAGTAAGTCAAAATTCCCTTTATTGATGTCTCTCTTTTAATTCTGAACTAAAAACATTTTGCTACCAAAAACATTTCAACACTCGACTGGGAGAAGACGAGAGAGAGAGAATATATACAAAAGTATATTAATGGCGACTGTTGCTCCAAGATCAACCCCAAAAAAGGGGGCAATGCAACACTTAACTGATGTCATGTTTTGAGAGAGTTCTACAATTAAAAATATTGACAATATAATGAATAGAGCAAAATTTAATGTTAATGATATCAGAAATTAACTGATGAATAAATTTTAAGCATGAGAATCACAAAGAACTGTAAACAATTTTGGAAACCACATGATTTTAGGAATATCAACAGTAGCAACAACTAAAATGGATAGCACATGTAACATGTAGAGAAATTAAGGACAAAATCAAGATGTTTGATAATACTTTAAATATCAATACTGGAAAGAGCAAAAAAAAGCTTCTAAATGTAACAAACCTACTTCCCTGAAAAATAGTTTCAAGAGGAAAATTTTATAGATTTTAACTGAAGGCAGTACTAGCTGCTCAGTCAATGAGTGGTTAATATTACTAATGCAATTAAAAGTGGGCAGAACAGATACTACACTTGGTATCTACTTGACCCCCCACTGAGTCAGGTTGTGACACAAGGTCGGTTTTTAACATGGGGACCCGAGTGTTTCCACCCGGGCCGCTGGTCTTAGCTGGTCAGAGCTGGTCATAGCTAGTCAGAGCTAATCTTGGCTGGTCCTAGCTTGTCCAAGCTGGTCATAGCTAGACGTAGCCGCGATACTACCAGCGCAGGGACGAATCCCTGTGCCAGGCATGTATCAGTGATCGAATCTCAGCCAAAAGGTGATCATTAAGCGAGCAATCTGAGAACAGATGCTACACTTTGATCTCCGTCTGGTAACAAGGGAGTGAAGTAAAGTGTAACTTGAGTAGAACTGGCTGCTTGGTCAATAAATGTCAAATGTTTTGTTAACTGATGTCCTGCTTCAAGTGAGTGCTGTAATTAAAAATATTGACAGTATAACGAATAGAGTAAAACTTAATTTTAATGATATTAACTACAACATGAGTGAATGCATTTTAAGCATGTGAATTGCAAACAAAAAAGTGTCAGGAATAACAGAATCTACATCATTTGAAGACTTTCAATAGCTGAAAATTTAAATAATGTAAATAATGATAACTCTTCATCCCCGAAACTTAGACAGAAGGTGATCAGGTAACAGTAATAACAAAGATGAAGACAATAGTCTGCAATATAAATAATGTAAAGAATAACTCCACATCCCCAAAATTCAGACAAAGGGCGATCAGGTGATAGTAACAACAAAGATGAGGAAAACAGTCAGTATGTATAAAGAATAAATAATGATAACACCTCATAAGAGAAACTCGGACGGAAGGCGATCAGGTGATAAAAAAAACAAAGATGAGGACAATAGTCTGCATTATAAATAATGTAAATAATGATAACTCCTCATCCCAGAAATTCAAACAGAAGACAACGGCTATCATCAGATTTGTATTTTAAAAGCCTGGCCATCAAGTACTTAGGAGCCATTGAACCAATGACAGGTTTATGTACCAGAGATCAATAAAAGAAAATAATAATCAATAGCATTAAGTAGCAAATCAATCAATGTTGATTTAAAGAACAGGAATATGGACCAATTATAAAATCATATAATTGGCTTAGTATTTAAATATCTGGGAAGTTTTTTTAACAGTGGATAGAAGGTGTAACACTAAAATCCGAAGACTCATTGGCATAGCAAAGGACGCCTTCCAAAAGCTGAGCAAAAAATTAAGAAACAGAAAAAATTATAGGAAACAAAGAAAAGAGTATTAAAATGTTACGTAATATCAGTCTTCCAGAGTCTGTCTATATTTCTGAGATGAGGTATTATGTACAGTATTTACATTAGTCGGACTATTGTCCTCATCTTTGTCACCATATTTGTCACAACGTTTTGGCCGTTGTACGCTCCGGCCTTCTTCAGGTGGTTGGAATTTCGAACTGAACCCTTTATTTCAATCACTGGGGTAGACTGTTCTAGTTCCATGTTTGATGGATGTCAGTTATCAGTTATCTCCTGCTAATTTTCCCTCTGAAAGTTCTCCACTGTTTTAACCAGGTATTGAACTCACACTCTTTGGGTCTGTCGCTGGATCTAACCAATGCCTTTATCCACTGTGCAATGTGTCCTTGAGGACATCTGGGTATGAATTTCTGGGTAATTCCAACCACCTGAAGAAGGCCGGAGCGTACAACGGCCAAAACGTTGTGACAAATATGGTGACAAAGATGAGGACAATAGTCCGACTAATGTAAATACTGTATCAGTCTTCCAATATGGCAGTGAATACTGGACCATCTCCTCACAGACGAAGAAGAGACTTGAGGCAGCAGAAATGTGGTTCTACAGAAGGATACTGAGAATACCATGGAGTGAACATATCAGTAATGATGATGTTTTAGAGAAAGTTGAAACAAAATAGACATTTATAATAAGGAAAGAATGCTTGGAAAATTTAACACTCACAGGACGAAACCAGAGAACAACCAACTTAATGAGCTTGTGTAAATGTTTAGCAAAACAGGGACTAGAAGAGATAGCAAAAAGACAACCACTGTTAAGAGCTACAAAATACAGGAAGTTGTGGAGAGCCATGATCAGGATATGAGTGATCTTATATCTCATTCTGAATGTGCTTGTGTATATATTGTTCAATCACATTAACAAGTCAACATCCGCATAGATCATATTTTACAAGAAAGTTTACAATACCATGATTTCCCTTCAATATATATTTCAATATAAATTTTTTTACATCTGTCTGAGATGAAGGTATTGTAACTGTTTATACTATTTACACTGTTTGGCCTGTTTTCCTCATCTTCACTGCCACATTCACAACATTTTGGCCATTGTATGCTCCAGCCTTCTTCAGGTGATATGCGTTGGAATTTCAGACCAAAACTTTTATTTAGTCCACAGGGATAGATTGTTCTAATTCCACATACCATGCCTTGGAATATCTCAGTTTTAGTTAATTTACCTTGATAACTCTCCAAGTTTTTGTTCTCTCTACTGAGGCCAGGGATTGAAACCACAACTCTTTGGGTCAAGTCACTTTTGGATCACTCAAATCAACACTTTTATTCACTGAGATATCCAAAAGCATAGTACAAATAATGTGAATAAAATTTTCTAACAATCCACTGAATAGAGTGACTATGAAAAGTCAAAAATTAATAAGCATCTGTAGATGCATTGGAATGGCCAAGGATACATTCCAAAAGCTGGGCAGAGCATCGCGAGCCAGGAGGATTTCTTTGGTAACAAAGAAAAGAATACTGAGCTGTTACATGACATTATGGCAGCGAATGTTGGATGATTTCCTCAAAGATGAAGAAGAGACTTGAGGTGACAGATATGTAGTTCTACAGAAAGATACTAAGGATATCATGGACCGAGCGTGTGAGCAATAATGAAGTCTTAGAGATGTTGCAAACAAGGAGAAGACACATACTTAACATCAGAAAGTGGCAGCTGAAGTTCTTGGGGCACATAATGAGGAAGGAGGGCCTGGAGAATCTGATACTTACAGGTCGAATTGAGGGAAAGAGAGACAAGGGAAAACAATGCGTGACATACCTGGTGGGATTAAGTAAGTGGACGACAGAATGTGGTCTGGGGGAGGAAGTAGAGGGAAGGAACTTGTTGAGATCTGCAAGGGATAGAGGGAGCCATGATCGCCTATGTCCTGAAAGGACATGGCTCATAAAAAGAAAGAGGGTTTCTAGTAAGCCTTATGGAGCAGGGTTGCTGAAAAAAATCCAGAAATTATCAAGATCGGTAGGAATGTTTATTTGGCACCCCCGAGTAATACAACTAAATGTATAAGAGGTGCTTTCAAAAAAATATCTGGCTATATTTTTTCTGCCCAAACTATTGCCATGTGGGCAAAATTGAGTGGGAGGTGATACTACTCTTTCTGTGCATATGTGTAAATTTTTGCACCAGTAGGCTGTGTCAGTTTCCAGCCTAGAGTACAGACATGTAGTGTGCACGTGTCAGATTTTCATTTTCGCACAAGATGATTGAACACATTGTTGTAAAATGGAATCAGCAACTTTATAGACTTTATATGCTATGTATGATTCAGTTGAATTTCACATAAATATAACACTGCCTGGTACCTATACTACTGAGTCAGTCTACCAATAGGGTTCATCTTATCTACTGTTAAAGAATATTTAGTGATATAGGGTATTTTAGTAATATTAGTTGATTTTAGCAATCATTTCACCTCCAAGTAAGGAAATAAAACCACTAAGATGCAAGGGTTTACTGAGTGTGAGAGAATATGAGAAAAAGGAAAATATTATTAAGGCAAAAGAACAATAAAAGAATAGGAATTAGGAAGAGAGAAGATAATGATTGATATTTTATTTTAATTTTTGAAGATCAAAGTTGAATGGAAAGCATGAATACGGGAGAGAGTTTCAAAAGTGAGAAGAGTGAGAGAAGAAACTGTTAGCATAGAACTTATGGTTCCATCTAACCATTTCAATTGTAAAATGAGGGGACCTAACTACCAATCTAGTACTGCACTCAAATTTGTAATGCTGAGGTACCATAGAGGAAAGCTCATCCGAGCAATTACCATGAAATTATTTACAGAAAAGATGCAGGGAAGCTACATTATGGTGGTGGCAAAGTGATTGAGGCCAAGATGCCAGGTTAGGACTGATAACATCACTGATTCTTCTTTGGATTTTATTAAGAATCTCTAAATATATAGCAGGAGCACCAGATCATATGTGGCAGCAACATTCAATGCATAGATGAAAGGTGGACTTATAAATGTGTAAGATAGATTCTAGTGAAAAAATTGTCTAGCATGATACAGTAAACCAACTTTCCTAGCAGCAGATGTAGCAATTGATTCAATATAATTTTTCCACTTTTTAATCAAAAACATTAGCTTGAGAATGCATGACTCTCCTGGAGGTTAGCATCAGACATGCTAATGGAAGGTAAAAATGGCTCGCCAAGTTGAATGAAAGAGAGAAATATGTGAGTAACTTAACACAAGAAATTTTTACAAAGTTATAGATTTCCAAAGCCATACCTTGTAGCCAGTAATACCAAGGACGCTAAATTTGGTATAATTTGAAAGAAAAATCAATTTGCTTGCATATAAAATCAAGTTGTAACATTTTATTGTCAAGGGCTTTTCAATTTAATTGTACTAATATCGCATATTCAGAATTTTCAACAAATTTGGTCAGGACTCCAGGGATTTAACAAAGGGAAATTTCTAGAAGGCCGACAGGGTTGACTATGAAGAATTCCTGTACCAACTTTCAGCATAGGGATTCTGTGGACTCAGATGCAGGAAAATCTGGGAGGTCTGTAAGGGACTACAGTTCCTGAAACTATTGATCATGTTCATCAGCTAATTTTGTTTGATTGATGAATCTCGGCCAGAAGAACTGTTGAGAGACTAGAAATATCAAGGGAATGCATTGTGTTTATAATTCATGAGTAGTTCGGTATCCAGAAGCTATCAGCTGCCAAAATCTTTGAATGGCAACCAGGAACGGTATTGTCCACTCAGCCTAATCCTAATTTTGAAGCATTTTAACAGACCTAGTATACTATATATATATATATATATATATATATATGCCATTAAAAATAAAATTTAAAAAACACCCCAGACGACCTGCATTTAGCGGATATCAGAATTTGTTGAAAAATACATCCCTATCCATCCCTAAACATAACCCCGCTTTCGAATGTAACTATTAACTGATACAACGAAAATTAAAAAATTGAACACCCTACCACCCCTTGTCTAGATGAATGGATTTCTCGGTATCCTTGGAAACCCTCAATTATGAATCTTTGCCATGCCTTTAATAACTGTAAATTTAAAAAATAAGTTACTCCAAAATTCGCTTGACGAGGAAATGGAACTAATGTCTTTGGTTTAATAACAAAATTAAATTTGAAGGCTTTAGCTTCCATTTTTGAAACATGGTTATCACTGTGTAGTGAAAAACCCATATTTTAAATCAATTAATTTATATATAATATATATATATATATATATATATATATATATATATATAGTGTATTGGGGCAGACAACGAATGTCTATTATGTTTGATCATGAGCCGCTCTAAGCTTCATATAATGGCTTTAGTTTTGGGAGAATATAAGGACAAAAACTGAGTCATAATCATCATAAGCACATGGTTCTGTTGATAAAATTTCTTTCTCTCACTTGGTCATGTACAATGTCATAGAACCGTATTATGAATTTACGACCTGTGTCTGCTATTCCGTGACAGTTATCATCGCATAGCAAACTTCTATATAAACATAACAGGATGTCATCTTTGATTGTGAACATCTCTGTTGTAATGTCCATATAACCACTCTGATGATGGCTCATGGGAGCCAAAAGCTTAGATTGACAAATGGCATCATAAAAGAATATCCAAATAGTGGACAGTTTTGCCTATTTTCTCCCGAAACTAAAGCCACTATACAAAGCTTAGAATATAGTTGCTAAGTCTGCAGCTAGGAAAGTTGGCTTACTGTATCATGATAGAAGATTTTTCTTGATAAAATCTATTTTACACATTTATAAGTCTACCATTCATCCAGGCAATGAATATTGCTGCCACATTTGGTCTGCTGGTTCTGCCATGTACTTAAAGATTCTTGATAAAATCCAAAGTAAAATTTGTAATGTTATTGGTTCTGACCTGGCATCTCAGCTTCAGTCACTTTCCCACCACCATAATGTAGCTTCCCTCTGCCTTTCCTATAAATATTTTCATGCTACCTAGACTTTATGAATTTAGGCACACATAATTCCTAACAACAAGATTTTAGTGTCTTTTTTTCCAGCCATTTTTGCATACATACAAGTATATTTTATTTCTTGCTAATCATTTATTAGCCATTTATAAAACTGTTGTAACCTAACATGAACGATAATACTTAGAACAAGAACAACACATATAAGATTTGCCAGTGGCACATAGAAGTAGTCAACTGCTAAAAGTGAGTCAAGTGAATTCCACAATAAATCCCCAACTGCTGGATATCTACCAACAGCCCTACACAGTCAGATGTGGCACAAGACAGTACTTAATGTGGGGTATCTGAGCCCGTAGGCTCAGCCAAAAATTCCCTGTTGACCCTGTATAAATGGGGTTGGGTAGCTGTTTCCTGAGACGAGATTGCCCTTTCACATAGCCTCTTCTGGGGATCCACTCTGCCCAGAGGCAAAGAGTTTGACCAGCACAGATGGAGGCGGATCTCCAACTGCAGACCAACATACAGTATTTACTATTGTATTTATATGAATGAGGACAAACCCATTATTGTCCGTAGCTATGCAAAATCATGAAAATATCATCTACTTGAAATTTGTTCCAGTTCCTTTTACCTCTTCAATTAAATGGCAACCCATCGTTTATATCCCCAATTTTGTTTTTCACTGCTTTTAGCCCAACTATGAGCAGATCCACAACAGTATGTCTTTCAATATTTATTCTTGTGATATAAAAGAAGTATGGCATAAGGCCAGAAGAATATAATGAACACTGGTCTTCATCTGCCCTACAATTAACTTAGCTAGACACAATCACGGACTCAAACATATCATATTTTGCTGCTTATAAGATGCCTTTTTCTTCCTATAAAATATCTCCAAAAACCACCTTGTGTCCTATAAATAGAAGGTTGGTGACTGAAGATAGAATTTTCGCGGGGTGTGGGGTAAGTATCAGCTCCACAGTTACATCCAATTCTGAGCCTATGAAAGTAAAACAAGCCTAGCATTTCAACATAATGTTAGGATAAACTTTTCAAGATTAATGCTAATGAGGATTTCAAGCTATAGCAACATCAGCACGGAACTACTGTCAAGCTTGGAGATAATATCTTTCCAGGGGTGACTGAAAACTTTCACATATACACGTGTATCTAGTCCTGGGTATGACGATAAACTACATCCAGCAGTAAGACCTCTGATCGAGAGATTTGAGGTTTTGAGGAGTCTGGAACCACCTCTTAATTGCTGTTGTTCCCAGGTCCACCTTGACACAGGGTGGTAGCACCTGTTAGGGTCCCAGCTATGGGCAAATAGTGAAACCCCCCAATAAAAAGAAAACACTATGAAACGATAAAAATACATATTTATAGTAAAATTACCAACAATACCGTTTATCTGTATTTGAAGCCATAATATTGTGTTCAAAATATTTAGATTTCAGTATTAAATAACCCATAGATGTTGAGACAGCTAGTCAAAACTAACCAACAAACACACATGTATCACATACACATACAGACACAATTGCTAACAACGAGATTTTAATTTTCTTTGTTTTCTGATATTTTTGTATGCAAATAAGTATATTTTATTTCTTGCTAATCATTTATTAGCCATTTATAAAACAAATGGAAATATTGCATTGTTGAAATTTATCTATTTCCTTTCCCAAGTCATTTACATGTGTCATTTTGTTTCCTCCTGCTTTTAGTCCAACTAGAAGCAGCATATGCAACAAATGGTAACTTCTTGATGTGATATGAACATACAAGTATGCATATCCTGCAACAATGCCATTAAGGTAAATGTGGAGAAATGCTACAAGTTCATAGACACAATGTTTTTTTAGTGGCTCAAACATGAACAGAAATGTAAAAATGCTAGTTGTACATAATTATAATTGATGTTTGTGGTTTACATCTCACCTCCACTTGGACATACATAATACCATTATAAAAACATTACTTTAGTCTGATGAAGTCCTTCTAGAGGCTGAAACGTGTTACATAGATTTTTTCACTGTGTCATTAATTTGCCTAATATATATAAATAATTCTGTTATTTAACATTGACCACTGTTTTTTCTTACACTATAGGGTATATATGTATTTATATATATATATATATATGTATTTGTATATGAATGTTTGCTTGTACATTTACCTATATTTATCCATTTCATCATATATATATATATATATATATATATATATATATATATATATATATATATATATGGGGGTTCACCTTTGGATCCTACTTTATCTAATCTCTACATGAATAATGTATAAAACAAATAATTTCAACAAATCTTCAATATTGCTCCCATATATGGTCTGGAGCCCCTGCTGTTTGCCTCAGGGTTCTTGATAAGATCCAGAGACGGATATGCAATGTAATTGGCCCTGATCTGTCATCCCGTCTGCAGTCACTCTCTCACAGACGCGCTCAGTCTTTTTTACAAATACTTTCACGGTAATTGCTCCGATGAGCTGCTTTCACTGGTTCCCAGGCCTCATGAATTTAAACGTCCTACGAGGCTGGCATCCCGTTCCCACCCCTTCACCGTTGAAACTGTTTGATGTAGACGTCTCTTCAACTCCAATAGCTTCATGTCTCGCACATCTCACCTGTGGAACTCCCTTCCTTATTCCTGTTTCCCTGACAAATATAATCTCTAACGATTTAAGTGTATCGTCAATCGATATCTCCAGTTGCCTTGATCTATCCACTTCCCTTCTCCACGTCCTTTCCCCTTTCATTCCTATCTGCTCTCGCTCCAAATCTTCTGTAACCCCCTTGCCTTGATCGATCCACTATCTTTCTCCACATCCTCTCCTTTACCACTCCTATCTGCTCTTGCTCCAAACCTTCTGTAACTCCTTGCATGCTAGTGGCTTCCAGCCTTGCTTGGGGTGAAAAGCTTAAAAAAAAAAATTAAAAAAAAATGCCAGATATATTGATGAAATTTTCATATTAATGGAAAACATAGATGAATTAAAGATTCTTAAAGAAACATTTGAAAGTAACTCATTTTCTACAATTCACTTATGATCTCAATATTAAAAATACAATCACTTTTCTTGATGTTATAGCAGATGCTAATAATGAGGATTTTACCACTTCAATATATATGAGAATAAACCACAAAACACCCTCTTTTTTGACGACTGGCCCTGAGACGGTAAAAATGTACTGAGTGAGCTGCTTTCTCATGAAAAACAATGCGGAAAATTCCTATTTTCAGTCTTCAGTCATTTTCTGATGCAGTAACACTCAACAGCGCAGTGTGCTGTCTGACCTCTACACTGTGTCATGGATTTTGATAAGGTTCGCTATGGTGAAAAATTGATGCACATTGCAATGTTTCAATATGGGGAAAGAGTAATGGAGACAAATGCTGCTGCTTTTTTTATTCAGGTAGAGGCATTTTAGAGGTTGTATATTGATTTTGTGCAAAGTTTATATATATATATATTTTGGCTCCTGAAAAATTAATTTTGGTTGAGCTCTGTGGGTGTGAGGTATGAGTTTGTAAACAGTGACTATTAAAGCTAATATAGCATGACTCTTCGGCAGAATTGAGTCACTGTCAGTCACTGTGTTTATCTAAATCTAAAAATAAATACGCTAAAATTCACCTTCATCCCTGCCGTGCGCTGACGGCTTAGTGGTAGAAGTTCCGACTGACGCCAATTCAGTCGGGTTTTGATCCTAGCTAGAGGCAACCGAACGTCTAGCAACACTGATGAGCTGTGAAACAGCGAAACAGTCTGCCTGTAGATGACAAAAATATATATATATATATATATATATATATATATCTCGTGGACTCTCCTGTTGTTGATCAACGCAGGCTGTTGACCTGTGCTTACTGGGTATCCTTTTATGACACATGAGTATCAGGCCACTCAGTTCCTAGGAACCAACAGCCAGACAACCTGCACATATGATTTGATTGTAGTGGTGAAGATTTTGTGTAGAACCAACCACATAGACCTTGTGCATCGTGTGCTACAAGGTCCCCAAACGACCTTCCGCAGGTTTTGAATTCAAGTTGTCCTTCTCCTCGACCAGTTGCCATCCAAAGAATACAGTCTGTCTTGCTATTTACCCATAACTGGGGGGAGGGGATGAAGAGGATTTATACCTTTCCCAAGGGTATTAGCATGTAAGTGAATGTAACAGATTTGACTTTAATTCAAACTCTCAGGTGGAATGGTGGAGTAATGGATAGCAGCTCAGACTGAGGTATATATATATATATATATATATATATATATATATATATATATATATATATATATATATAAAGAAATATAGTCTTAAAGTGTGCTATATTTATGGGATAAAGTGCTCAATATCAGAGATAGAGCGTGTGTAAATATAAAAGTGGACATATATATATATATATATTAAAGAAGCCGGGTCTAGTATTTACTGTACATGAAATGGATATTATGCCTGCCTCATAAATCCATCTAAGGTTTTTATTATGAATATATTTCAAAATCTTCACAGAGTCAAAATTAAAAGACCCGGCTTCTTTAACATCTTCCCTTTCCTGGCAAGATTAATGCTTGACAAACGTGTATATATATATATATATATATATATATATATATATATATATATATAGTTCAAATTATTACTAGAACATTAAGGAAAGGCATTCTATAATGAAAAATATTTGAAAGTATCTCAGTTCTACAATTCACTTTTGAACTCAACATTGAAAATAGAATCCCTTTTGCCATAGCAGATGCTAATGATGATTTTATCAGTTCAATATATTTCTCTTTAATTATAAAAGCAATTGTCCAAACAGATATAAAATATGTGTTATAAAAAACATAATTTATTGCAC
>OZ038508.1:60803510-60806010 GCA_964036315.1 Acanthosepion esculentum | reverse complement strand
AGTTAACAAAATGTATACACACGTCAGAAAAGGAAGAAAGTGTCTTCCATAATTTTATCAAACTGTTTACTATGGGGAACTCTAAAGGATGTTGCGTATTGCAGAAATCCAACTATATTGACAGTCCTTAGACAAGAATTTGAAAATGCACGTGCAGCAATCTAACTAGACAGTTTGACCAACATTGCCCCAGCAGTTATTCGCCATAATAATAAATGTCTGAAAGGTAAAGACCACCATTTTGAGCATCTTTTGTGATTGCAGAGTCCAAATGTAACTTGTACTGATCTCATGATGTCTGAATAAATTTAGAATTACAATATCTATACAAGTTTTTCCTTTTCTGAAGTGTATATACATTTTTTTGGTGGACTCTCTCGCTCTCGATATATATATTTTGAGACATGTTTCATTGAATAATTTAGACAAGTTTTGTCTACTTATTTTCAATTGGATCCTTTCATATTGATAGAAAAGCTTTTTGGTGTTATTTTTAAAGGAAGAGAGAAAATTACTGTATTCATACATGTTATTTATTCTGAGTACTTTTGACACTAGCACAATGTCATCATCTGGGTGTTGTTTTTTCAAGACAAATATTCTTGTGTTCATCATTTTCAAAGAAAAAAATGTTGTGTTGGTCTGAAAGTTAAGAACAGCAGAGACATTTACTAGTTAATAATGCATTCAAACCCTACAAATACCAATCCAATATACATCTATCTGAATTCTAACCACTCTCCACCTGTAATCAAACACATACCCTCTTCTATAGAATATAGGATTAGTAATAACTCTTCTAGTGAAGAGGTCTTTTACAAGCATAGTAAAGTTTACAACAATGCCTTAAAAATAATGGCTATAAGTGCACTAACATCAAATCTAACAACAGTGATCATAGGAATAAGAATAGAAACAGGAAAATCATTTGATACACCCCCCATTTAACCAAATGGTTAGTACTAAGTGCAGAAGTTCCTTAATTTAATTGATAAACACTTCCCCAGAAATAATACACTCAGTAAAATTTTTAACAGAAATACACTAAAACTAAGCTATAACTGTACAGATAATCTTGAAAAAAATATTAAAAAACATAATAATAAAATCTTAAACCAATGCAAAAATCTGAGTTATAATAGCCATTCCAAAGCAACAAACACTGATAATACCAACAAGTGTAATTGTAGGAATTCTAATGAATGCCCATTGCAAAAACAATGTCAGACTGACTCTCTTGTTTATCTAACTACTATTTCTACTATTGAAAATCCAGATAAACAGTTAAAAAATTTTTATATTGGGAATAGCAAGAATTCTTTTAAAACTAGGTGGTATCAACATGTAATATCTTTTTAACCAATAATGTGTACAAATATATGATGTCCCTTTCTAAATATTTTTGGAATTGAAAAGAGGTTAACAAAACTCCTATGGTAAAATGGAAAATACTAAAAACAGCTAGAACCTGTAAATCTTTAAATGAACCTTGTTTCTTATGCTTACATAAAAAATTAGAAATTATCCAATTTGCTAACAAAAAAATCTCTGCTAAACCAAAGAAGTGAATTAACTGCAAATTGCTGAATCAGTTTATCTTTTAACTTCAATATAGTTAATTTTTTTTTAAAATTAGGTAATTCCATTTTTATGGCCATAATTTATAAGTAAATAATGGTCCACTCTCTATAAGTAATTATTTTGTTTATTCAGATTTAGTATTGCTATGTAATATTTGTTAGTATTATTTGTAACTTATACAGATGTTCCACATTTTTAATTTTATCTACAGGTTCCTTTAAGAAGATTCCTGAATCTGAAAATTTAAAAAAAAAATTTTTCTGTTGAAATTAACTTTATGTCTGATTATCCTCCTTCCCCTCCCATCAGCATCCTTTGAAAAATTGAACATGTCATATTTGTCTACAATCACAATACATTTGTTGCTTACATGTTTTCTGTAATTGTCAATGATGACATGTCTAAGTTTTGGTTTATCATGTCATGAAAAAAATAACTTCCCCAACTCCACCCTCTGAAATTTTATATTTAGCATAGATCTGTCATTTAATTGGTTTATCAAGACAAACTCACAAGTCTATTTTTAATTCTGACCATGTGTTTTTTACCCCCACTCCTTTAGCTTTTGGAAAAGAGGTAATATTTTGCTTTTGAAATTTAAAAAAATTTATTTAATCACCAGTCACCTACCATTCGCCTGAAGAGGTACAATGTAGTACTGAAACATGAAAGCTATTGTGTAGCAATTTCAACATGTTTTTGTTTTAATATCTAGAATAAAATAATAATAATATATATGTGTGTGTGTGTGTGTGTACGTGTGTGTACAGGGTGACACAAAAGTTACATTACTATAGCTTTTAGTCTGAATACATTTTCCCCAAATACTTTCATATGCATTTTTGTTAAATTTTTTTACTTTTTTATGTACTATTATTATTAGTTTTATTTCAAATTTTTTATTTTACAGTATTACAGT
>OZ038508.1:60771010-60801010 GCA_964036315.1 Acanthosepion esculentum | reverse complement strand
TTCTTTTTCATTATTAATTTTTGACTGGCTTTTTCTGTTATCTTAAATATGTTGCCCAAGTAGTAATAGTAGACATAATAGTTTTAAGACACCTGAATTTCTTAGATAAAAAATTTTCATTATTAATTTTTGGCTGATTTTTTAAATTTTATTTTATTTTTCTGTTCAAGTAGTAGTAGAAGATATAATAGTTTGAAGTGGTTTGAATTCCTTAGATATTATTCTAACTACTTGGACAGAAAAACAAAATTAAATAAATAAAAAAACAGCCAAAAATTAATAATGAAAATGTTATATCTAAGAAATCCAAACAACTTCAGACCACTGTATTTTGTACTACTTCTGTAGCAAAATAAAATGAAATAAAACTGTCCAGGCATTAACAATGAAAACATTTTATTGGAGAAGTTCAAACCACTTCAAACTATTATATCTTCTACTACTACTTGGAGGGAAAAATAAGATCTAATAATCTGAAGTGGTTTGAATTTCTTAGATATAACATTTTCATTATTAATTTTTGACTGTTTCTTTTTCTTTTATTTTTGTTGTCCAAATCGTAGTAGTAAAAGATATAGTAACAAGTTTGAATTTCTTACATTTTACGTTGTTCTGGAATTGTCATCATTGGTCGACTGAACTTGCTTTGTTTCAATGACTTTTGTTTTGTTATTATTAGTTACTTTGTTCAATAAATACGTTTGCTTAAAAAAAAAAAAAAAAAAATATTTTACTCACCTCTCCATACTGGCAATATGTGGCCAACAGTTATTTTAATTTATATTTATTTTATCCCTCCAAATATGATGATTATACTGAATCAGAATTTTGATGGATTTAATTAATAATTTTAATGCATTTCTATAGTAAATAATTTACAATGCATTTCTTTTGTAAATAATTTACAATGCATTTTTAAAGTAAAATAATTTCCAATGAATTTCTGTATCTGCTTTTAGTATTTGCTTGGTCACCTTCTATGTAATTATTAGAAATAATAATAAATTTGACGTATTTATTTAATAAATCCTCCTGTGATATAACATATAACAGGTTACATAAACAACTAGTAGATATATATGGCTTTGCTATAAAAATAAATTAACATGAAATCATATTAAAGTTAGAAAATTTTCTCAGTAGACAAAGTCTGGAATCCTAACCAAGCTTTAAAATTTATTTAGTGCCTAGAGGTTAATCTTGATTTTGAAAGTTTCCGAATAAATAAATTCATTCACACACACACACACACACACACACACACACACACACACACACACACACACACACAAACACAAACAAACATATAATGATCATTATTTTTATTTTTCAATCAAATTATTCAGACATAAGTAAGAAAAACAAAAGAAATGTCTGCCTTTAAACTGTCAGCTTCTAGGCAGTAAATAATAAAAATACTAGCAACTAAAGTTTTGTGTCTCCATTTTGGTCCATTTGAAAAGCATTCCAGCAACTTTGAATATTTTTAGATTGTTTTTGGGAGACTTACAGGTATAAATCCTACTAATAAACACATAGCTGAAGAGGGGAGAAGAGGTGGATTCATGCCTTTCCCAAGGGTATTTGTGCATAAATGAATATAACAAACCTAACCGGAGTAAGCACTAGTCTCCCTGATTTCCAATTTTGAGCCGTTACCCATTTCCCCACCTGCACATCAAAGTTTACAGCACCTGGTATTCCCAAGCGGGCGCTCGCTTCTTTCATTCTTTGTCTCCTTCTTTCTTCTTTGAATCCTTTTTCTTTCTTTGGTTCCCTGTTCTTTCTTTCTTTCTTTCTTTCTTTGCCCATCTAAGTACTGACCAGGCTCAACATTGCTTAACATTCGTGTTCATCCAACAACTGGTATTTCAATAGAACATTTCCCATGTTACCAACTAATATGTAAAGATTTTATGTATAAACTAGTCATGAGTTTCTCTGTTATATTTATGTCTTTTAATATTTTAACAAGGTCACTGGAATTTTTAATATATGATCTAACTGTTCCAAAAAGTGGCATTAGAATCTTTGGTACAGATTTTATTAGTGTTGCATACTGCGTATAATTAGAGTAATGAAAGCAACAAAGTACTGCTGGTGAGGCAGAAAGAAAATGGAAAAAACTTATTAAAATAAAATTATCTGTATTGCCAGTATAATGGATCAAGGTGGAATGTCTCTTTGTGGGTAAGGGAAGCAACCTGGAAGATTGTAGAGTTGGTTGTGTACAGGCCTGGTGTTGAAATTTGTGTCTGGTTGGTTGACCACTGTTGAACTCTGTGTGAACTGCCTATGTATTGCTTTGAGTATCCCTGAGTGGGTCCTTTTAAGCCGTCAGGGTGGATACATGACTCAGCGTATTTTTATCATGCTTTTGCTTTAGTGGCAATGTTTGGGATCAGCTATGACATTTAAATTGTAATATATATTTTTTTAGGATTTATTCTGAGAGCCGGATGAGGTGCTGAAAGTTACTTGTTTTATTTATAATTTTTCTGCCATTGCGTTCCCATTCATCCAACAGGTTTTGATGTGGAGGGAATCAAAAAGTGGTCTAATTTGAAGTAAAGTATAACTCTAGAGTCTATGGGAAATAGTATCAATCCCAGATATGATAAGTTGCTTTGGAATGCCTGCTTTGTGTATGTGTTTAGTAGACCATAAAGTCTGGGTAATTTAGGGTCATATTCAATCAATTTTGACTCTGATTTTCTGTATTTTTGTGCATCAGAAATTATTTTATGTTCATTGATTTTTTCAGAAACGTTTGTATCATTGAATAAAAGTTTCCTTCTTATTGCTTTTAATTGTAGTTCTCTTTATCCATGATAACAATTCCACCTCCTTTGTCCGAAGAGCAAGTGATGGAAATTTCCTTCATTTTGGTTAAACCTTTAGTGCCTTTGTGTCTCTTGATGGTAATATTGTTGCCTTGTCTGTTTCTAACATAGCAGTGATTATTCTTTCTACAAAACTTTTGTTGATATCTGTGTAATCCAGGGCCCCCAGGACACAGACCATTGGCCGTAGAAAAGATTGAGTAATAGCAGCAGCAGCCATGAGAGTTGTAGCAGCAGCAGCAACAGCAGCTAAGCAGTGCCTATGAAAAACATTTTCTCATTCTGTCTATATTTATCCCAATTTGTTCCAGACAGAGTTTTATTTTGTTCAGGAATTATGCTCCATCATCATTAATAATAAATGTGGAAAAAAAATTTAAAATGTTGTCATTTTTCATTTCTCTTCACACTAAAATGAGATTAGGTATTCATGTTCTCTCCAGAATCTATCTTACATATTTATAAGTCTCCCATTTGCCCTTCCTTTGAATACTGCTGCCACATGTGGTCTGGTGTTCCTGCTATATATTTAGAGATTCTTGATAAAACCCAAAGAAGAATCTATCTTACATATTTATAAGTCTCCCATTTGCCCTTCCTTTGAATACTGCTGCCACATGTGGTCTGGTGTTCCTGCTATATATTTAGAGATTCTTGATAAAACCCAAAGAAGAATCTATCTTACATATTTATAAGTCTCCCATTTGCCCTTCCTTTGAATACTGCTGCCACATCTGGTCTGGTGTTCCTGCTATATATTTAGTGATCCTTGATAAAATCCAAAGAAGAATCTATCTTACATATTTATAAGTCTCCCATTCACCCTTCCTTTGAATACTTCTGCATAATTTATGGAAAATAATTATTTTTAGTTTATTAAATAAATTATTTTTCCATAATTTATGGAAAATAAAGCATAATATTATTTTAAAAAAATATAAAATAATTATTATAAATTATTATAATTATTATTAATAAAATTAAATTGTTAAATTAAAAATTTAAATTAAAATACTTAAAAACTTAAATTAATAAATTAAATTATAATAGAATTATTATTATTATTATATTATTATTATAAATTATTTTTCCATAATATATGGGAAATAAAGTATAATATTTTTTAAAAAAATCCACATTACAACCAAAAACGTTTGTGGTTTCTTTCTTATTTTTAATATATATATATATATATATATATATATATATATATATATATATATATATATATATATATAGTAAATGCGGTATTATAGTCTCTGTAGTGCAAATGGGTCAGTGATCATGACTAGTTCAGTTAAATATAAGACAAGTAAAGTCTAGCCCTCTTCATCTCCCATCATTTTATAAATCAGGCCATGTAAGTAATATTTGTTTCAAATGTGGAAATGTGGACTCTCTGGTCAAGAAAAGTGTACCTCTTCCCAATCAATTTTTTGTTATTTTTTCCTTTGGAATGTAGGAGATGATATATAATTTTTTATATATCAGAACAGTTTTTCCAATTTAGGAAAAAGTGGAAAAATTTTTAGTGTGAAGCATTTTGTTCCAGGCTATAAAATCCACAAAAAAGTAAGCCAAAAGAAGAAAATAATACAAATAACCTTCACAAAATGTGGCACATTACAAGAACTATAATGGAAAAAATTTACCCAAAAATAATATAAAATTTGTTCAAACTATTTAAAAAAATTAAGGCATTTAATTACTACAGAGCAAAATAAAAAAAACCTTAACTCTGAAGCAGGAATAGACTGCATAAAAAGACCCCAAAAATATATTGGTGAAACATGTAGGAATTTAAATAAAAGATATGAACATAAAAGGTATCTTTTAAAGAAGAATATACCCAGTGCATTAGTCATTCATCAGAATAGTTCCGACCATAATAAATAGGAAGGAAGTTGACATTGACCTTTAACAAACACTCAATGAATGTGAATAAACAACCAACCACAATTCTGCTATTTTAATTATTAATGATTGACAATATTTTTCAGATTCACCTCCAATCTTTGTTTTAAAATTATCCCATCTAGAAGGTTTTTATTATCTTTTTATAATACCATATGCCATCAGTTTGTAAACAGTCATGGATCTTGACAACTTCCTGTCTCTTTTTGACTCTTTATCATCCATCTTTTTCTTTGGTTGACCATCCATTCACACAGTTGCTGATTTCCCCTGCTTCTCTTGTATTGTGAGTGTTTAATTCTCCAGGAGTTCTTTCCTCACTCTGCACCCTAAAAATTTCAACTGTTTATTTCTGACTGTAAGTAGATATTTACCCGGCCCTCCCACCAAGTCTGGATGTAACACAAGGTCATTTTAACATGGGGAGCATCACATGCATATGGGCAAAGGATAAAAATTGTTTTTTGCCCAGCCCCTGTGACCATTGGTGGCATCGATATTATACAGTATTTCATGAAAATTTTTCATGTGTTGAAATCTTTAAATATTTTTACTTTTTAAGCAATCCTTTTCTCGGTTTCATCAATCCTAGAAATGTAAAAAACAGGGACTAAAAATTTTATTTTAATTACTAGGTATGGACTTTGGTTTAGTATTCAATCAGTTATGTGCCATGTGTGATACACACTTACGCAATCATGTATCTTTTCAGTACATGACTGACGATGCAGATTTTTTCCTGCAGTAGGTTGCCATTTCTATCTGCGGTAGATCAGTTTCCATCCAAGGCTATAGAACCCAGTCTGTTCTGCTATTTACCCATAGCTAGGGGGAGAAGAAGAGGATTCATACCTTTCCCAAGGGTATTAGCACCTAAGTGAATGTAATGGATTCGACTGGAATTCGAACTCGGCAATCCAAGCTGCTATCCATTAATCCACAGTGCCTCCCTCCCCCGTGCCAATATAGTACTGCGATTAAATTCATAAAATCTAGGTACCACAGAGAAAGTTCATCAGAACAATTTCCATGGAAATATTTATAGAAGAGGCACAGGGTTGTTACATTACGACGGTGGGGAAAGTAAATGAAGACGTGACTCCAGCTCAGGACCAATAATATTGCTGATTCTTCTTTGGGTTTTGTGTGCCATGCGTGATACATGACTGACGAGGCAGATTTTTTTTCCCGCAGTAGATTGGCATTTCTTTTTGCGGTAGACCAGTTGCCGTCCAAGGCTATAGAACCCAGTCTGTTCTGCTATTTACCCATAACTAGGTGGAGAAGAAGAGGATTCATACCTTTCCCAAGGGTATTAGCACGTAAGTGAATGTAATGGATTCGACTGGAATTTGAACTCAGCTCTCCAATTCCTCAATCCAAGCTGCTATCCATTACTCCACCGTGCCTCTTCCTTAAAGAGTGTCGTATAATAAAACTGACTTATTTTTAAAGCTAGATTTTTATTTATTTATTTCTTTAAAGCTAGATATTTTTTAACCTAATATAATCAATCCTATTCAATCCTAACACAAAGAACATGATCAAGAACTTTGTGTATTCCATACTTTGCAATTGTGACAAAGAATATATAGGTGAAACCAGTTGACTTCTATAAGTTGGAGGAACATCAAAAAATTGTAATTATGAGTGAGACAATGAAATCATGGGTATTAGCACGTAAGTGAATGTAATGGATCTGGCTTGAATTCGAACTTGGCTCTCCGATTTCCCAATCTGAGCTGCTATCCATTACTACATCATCCCTCTTTAGTTAGGGTTTGTATAACTATTATTAAAAAAAAATGAGAGATCTTCCTTAGGAGCTGATCTTGGAATAAAAAGGATTTTACTGAGCTGTATTGCCCTCTTAATTGATTTAAAAGAACTGTTCAGAAAGAAAATTACAATTTAAATAAGTACGAGCTTAATTCTGAAGCAGGAATTAGCACTTCTGCTCAACACCCACCCTCCTCAGTAGGCATGGAGCCCCCATATGGCTGAGAATTTTGTGGTATTAAGCACCGGCCCTGTTGATTATTATAGTTGATGATTGACAATATAAATTAGGTAGAAAAAATTACAAAAAGTGAAAAAACACAGCTGAAACTAACCCTTTTGGGTGTCCAGCCTCTTTGGGGGTTCCTGCATAGTACACACCACACTGGCCATACAGATACATGATGTATATTATTAGCTGATGACCGACAATATAATGTTAGTTTAAAAATAATTAAAAAATGGCAGATGGCCACAAAACAGTATTAAAGACCTCAATGAAGCCCAAAAATTGCAAGATCCCCCCCAGTTGGGTGTAAGATGAGCCAGCCCTCATTTTATTGTGTATTTATACTCAAAATCAATACTCAGCAGTACATTTATGTTCAGGTAAAATTTAGATGGCAATGGAAAATAACTGAATAGGTATAAATTATTTCTGGTATGTGGAGAAACATTTGAAACTCTTCCTCTCGTACACTGACCTGGTCTCCACCTGTTGCAACCAGAAGTCATCGCCCATCATATGTGGAATTGAACTGACCAACTCAGATATGACCTTCTAAAACCTTTCACCATAAATATTACTTATGGCAACCAGATATGTTGGAGAAAATCAAGACAAGAATGTGTAATAATTTTCTTCATATTTTCGCAATATGCCAGTGCTATCTCTTTAGTAGTGCAACTCAACTCTGTCTAAAGTTTACCAGAAACAAATAAATACAAACTCAAATATTTGATAAAAAATAAACTAAGTTCTCCATAAATCATATTAATGTTTCTCTTATTTGCCTCTTCTGGACATTAACCAAATATGGAAGAGAAAACTGCAGTAAAATTTGATCGAGACAGGAAAAAAGATCTATTGTTTGTCCTTACATTTTTTAAATCTTTTTACCACATGCAGGCTACTAAGACACAGACGTTACTGATTGTAAAAGAAGATAAGAAAGAGATTATCAAGGGGAAAGCACAATCAAAGAACAGAAATTAAGAAGACAGAAGATAATGATTGACATTACATTAAATTTTTGAAGATCAAACTTGACTGGGAAGCAAAAAGCTGGAAGAAAGTTCCACAAGCAAGAAGAGAAGAAACTGTTAGCATAGAACTTACAGTTACATCTAGCCATTTCAACTGTAAAATGATGAGACCTAGCTGCCAATCTAGTACTGCATTTAAATTCATAAAGTCTAGGTACCAGAGAGGAAAGTTCATCAGAACAATTACCATGATTTAACTAGAAGTCATTGTTGAGCCATTTCAATTTCCTAGACTTTATATGCTATGTATGATTCAGTTGAAATTCACACAAATCTAACAAACACTGGTACCTACCCTACTGAGTCAGTCTACCAATAGGCCTCATTATCTACTGTTAAAGAATATTTAGTGGTATAGTGTATTTTAGTAATATTAGTTGATTTTTTTATCATTTCATCCCGAGCAAGTCAATAAAGCCACTAAGATGCAAGGGCTTACTGAGTGTGAAAGAATATGAGAAAAAGAAAAACATTATTAAGGAGAGAGAACAATAAAAGATATAGGAATTAAGAAGACAGAAGATAATGTTTGACATTGCATTTAAATTTTTGAAGATCAAACTTGACTGGAAAGCATGGATCTGGGAGAGAGTTTCACAAGTGAGAAGAATGAGAGAAGAAACTGTTAGCATAGAACTTACGGTTCCATCTAATTGTTTCGACTGTAAAATGATAGTACTGCCTTTAAATTCATAGCGTCTAGGTACCAGAGAGGAAAGTTCATCCAAAAAATTACCACGAAAGTATTTATCGAAAAGTCATAGTGAAGCTCTGCTACAGCAGTGGGAAAGTGACTGAAGCTGAGATGCCATGTCAGGGACCAATGTGATTGCAGATTTTTATTTGGATTTTATCAAAGATCTCTGAATATATAGCAAAGAGCATCAAACCAGATGTCGCAACACTATTCAAAGCAAGAACAAATGGTAGACTTATAAATATGTAAGATAGATTCAGGCGAGAAAAATTGTCTAGCTTAACACAGAGAACCAATTTCCCTCACAGCAGACCCAGCAGTTGATTCAATATAATCTTTCCGCTTCATGTCAGATGGAAAATCTTAGCTTGAGAAGATGCAATAAGACACTCTCCAGGAAGTTAGCAATGATGATTAATAAAGAGCAATTTCGTTTTGGAGGCATTTAAATTAACAAGATAATTACTTCTCAAAATCACAGAACATATAGAGTGAACGAACCAAAACATTGTGGATGCACAAAAAAAAAAAAAATAAATAAATGATGATTTTAAAAATCCATACACTTGAAGTATTAACTCATAAATAAATTATAGGTAAAAATGCCATAATGTATCTTCCCTGTGTTTTTTCTATTAATATTTTCATGGTAATTGTTCTGACGGAACCTTGAATATATGAATTTAAGTGCAGTACTAGATTGGCAGTAATATCTCATCATTTTTCAGTTTGTTATATAGGAATAAAGTGTCACTGTTGACACTTGAGTTTCAACATAGATCACCAGTGATCAAACACAGGCGATCCCATTATTGAATTAAGTGGATCACATGATCATGAAGGAAACACAAAGTAGGAAGTCAGATGATGTCTAACTGATCGCTATTTCTAGTCTATCCTCTAATACTATATGGCCAGCTATTTTCTACTCTATTCACTATACTATTTCTCTTTTCCGATCACTATAATCAAGCAAATACTATTAGTATGAGTGATATTCAGCGGCGTCTGACATCAGTATTGTTTAACGGTCTTACTATAGTCGTATCGGTGATGTACACAATTTAATTTTTCTTTCTTTTGGGAGATAACAGTAGTTTTAGTGATACAAGTCTTACTAATTAATCCATAGCTGGGGGAGAAGAGATGGAGTCATACCTTTCCCAAATGGATTTGTGTGTAAGTGAATATAACAAACTCTCTGATTAACAATTCCAAACCATCATCCATTTGACCATCCACATATCCAAGCTTACAGCACCTGGTACTCCCAAGTGGTCACCCATCTAGGTACTAACCAGACTTGATGTTGCTTAACTTTCTTGATTGTATGTGAACCAGTGTTTCAACATGAATCAAGAAGAGTTAACTGAAATTCCTCAGACACATATAGCGAGGAAGGTGGGCTTGGAAAACATAACCCTCATGGGGCAGGCTTATTGTGTGCAAGAAAGACAGGGAAAGCAAGCCATTTACTTGAAGAGCTTGTTTGAATGGATAATGAAATGGGATGGGGAGTGCTTAGCAAAGGAAGAAAAACTGTTAAGGGCCACAATTAATAGGAAGTTGTGGAGAGCCATCACTGCCCATGTCCAGAAGGGATATGGCATATAGACGAAGATTTAAATAAAATCAAAGGGCGGTTAATTTCTTTTTCAGAAATAAATCCAATCATAAATAAATAAATAAGTATCCAAAATACATACACAGGGGACCATTATTTGGCATTTTTACCAAATTGTACTAAAGTACTTGTCCAGATAATAGTTTTTTCCAAATACTATTTCAATATATTTACATTATTACACCACTAATCAGATACCGACCTATCGCCAGTCATGATGAATAGATTTACGCTCAAGGAGACTCCATGCCATGACAGAATATTGGGTTCACCTGACCTCAAGTGTAACTCTTATATCTCACCTCTCATTTATTACTCTCACCTGACCTCAAGTGGAACTCTTATATCTCACCTCTCACTTATTACTCTCACCTGACCTCAAGTGGAACTCTTATATCTCCCCTCTCACTTGTTACTCTCACCTGACCTCAAGTGAAACTCTTATATCTCACCTCTCACTTGTTACTCTCACCTGACCTCAAGTGGAACTCTTATATCTCACCTCTCATTTATTACTCTCACCTGACCTCAAGTGGAACTCTTATATCTCACCTCTCATTTATTACTCTCACCTGACCTCAAGTGGAACTCTTATATCTCCCCTCTCACTTATTACTCTCACCTGACCTCAAGTGGAACTCTTATATCTCACCTCTCACTTATTACTCTCACCTGACCTCAAGTGGAACTCTTATATCTCACCTCTCACTTATTACTCTCACCTGACCTCAAGTGGAACTCTTATATCTCACCTCTCACTTATTACTCTCACCTGACCTCAAGTGGAACTCTTATATCTCCCCTCTCACTTATTACTCTCACCTGACCTCAAGTGGAACTCTTATATCTCACCTCTCACTTATTACTCTCACCTGACCTCAAGTGGAACTCTTATATCTCCCCTCTCACTTGTTACTCTCACCTGACCTCAAGTGAAACTCTTATATCTCACCTCTCACTTGTTACTCTCACCTGACCTCAAGTGGAACTCTTATATCTCACCTCTCACTTGTTACTCTCACCTGACCTCAAGTGAAACTCTTATATCTCACCTCTCACTTATTACTCTCACCTGACCTCAAGTGGAACTCTTATATCTCCCCTCTCACTTGTTACTCTCACCTGACCTCAAGTGAAACTCTTATATCTCACCTCTCACTTGTTACTCTCACCTGACCTCAAGTGGAACTCTTATATCTCCCCTCTCACTTGTTACTCTCACCTGACCTCAAGTGAAACTCTTATATCTCACCTCTCACTTGTTACTCTCACCTGACCTCAAGTGAAACTCTTATATCTCACCTCTCACTTATTACTCTCACCTGACCTCAAGTGGAACTCTTATATCTCCCCTCTCACTTGTTACTCTCACCTGACCTCAAGTGAAACTCTTATATCTCACCTCTCACTTGTTACTCTCACCTGACCTCAAGTGAAACTCTTATATCTCACCTCTCACTTGTTACTCTCACCTGACCTCAAGTGGAACTCTTATATCTCACCTCTCACTTATTACTCTCACCTGACCTCAAGTGGAACTCTTATATCTCCCCTCTCACTTATTACTCTCACCTGACCTCAAGTGAAACTCTTATATCTGATCAATCACTAACGATGCAGGCAAAGTGATCAGCTACCTGTACTACTACAGTAAGTACCTGACTCCTCATGTTATCCTCTACCTTTATAAGAGCCAGATCGGGCTGAAAATGGAGTCCTGTTGCCATATTTGGGCAGGAGCTGCTCACTCCTCACATTCCAGTCTTGATAGAGTTCAAAAGTGTCTCCAAGTCTTTGTTGGAGAAGAATTATTTTCCATTTTCCAACCTCCTTCTCACAGACAGGATTTACCGAGTCTTTCACTGCTCTATTGCTATTTCCATGATTCCATTCTTTGGTTCCGCTAGGTCTAACCTTCACGGCTAGGATTTCCATGCCACTTATATAATAGCAAATCACCCACATTCCCTCCATATTCCATTGTCAAAAAGCAAGTTCCACTTAAACAGCTTCTTCCTGTGAATATTTCCCTGATCACTACAATCTTAACCTGTTCAAGTCTAGAGTTAACTGGCATCTTCCCCTCCTATACATATAAACTACCACTTAACGTACAATTTTAACTTGAGTGGACCCTGGACCTTTTACAGGGTGAACCTTACTGAAAAAAAAATTATTTACATGAAGATTATTGGCCTCATCTTTGTTGTTATTACAACATTTCAGCCATTCTAACCTCTGATCTTCATCAGGTACCTCTTGATTCAGGTAACCTTCAGAGAGTTTCAAACTGAACAATTTGTTTAATTCACTGGCTCAAGTTGTTCTTGTTCTGCTGACCATAAAACCTTTTTGCGATGTCAAAGAACACTCATTGCCACTTTTGTAATGTCAACGAATACTCGTTGTCACTTTCGTAATGTTCATTATAGTAGAGACATTGTAATTGCAGAAACAAACGAAAGTAATGCTGTTGAACAATACTGCTGTCAGATGTCTTTGAATAACACTTGTACTAATAGTACTTGCTCGATAATACTTGCTTCAATAGTAACCACCGAATAGTGATCCGAATAGTAATCTGTATAGTGATCACTTAGATGCCACACTAATTCCCATATATACATTTCCTTTACCATCAAGTGATCTACTTATTCAAAATGGGATCGCCTGTATTTGCTCTCTGGTGATCTGTGTTCAAACTCTGGTGTTGGCAGTGAGACTTTATTCCTATATAACAAAACTAGATGAGGTATCCCTAGACACAATCAGTGGAACAAAAAGATTTTTGGCCTAATCCAACTATTGCAAAGATGAAGCATGACAGAAGGAGTCAGAATTTTTGTGATGATAGAGGGAGCCAACCATATTTCTAGCATCTTTAGAAATAGATGAAATATAAATGTTCCACTTGTGGTCTTGAGTTCACTTGAAACTCAAGAAATGAAAAGCTTTGGAAAAGAAAAAAAAACCAGAAGCCAAATTTGGAAATCTCTAGTTGTCATGGTTCCTTGTTCAACTGTATGACACCCTGATACACAACAACACCTCAACCAAGAGAGTGGGATTACCAGAATATAAGGATTTTTCTCCTTTAAGTTTTTTCCTCACAGGTTCATTATGCTTTTATTCATTTAGAACCAAACTATATCATCATTCTGGCTCGTACAGTATTTAATGTGCTTATTAAAACCACTGGTGAATGAAGGATATTATATAAATGGGTGAGCATTACATTCCAAGATTCTTACTGTGCGGAGAGTGGGCATGTAAATTGCAAAAAAACAAACAAAAAAACATTATTTACACTATTTAAATCCGGACTATGATCCTCATCTTCATTGTTGTTATCACAGGAATATATATATATATATATATATATATATATATATATATATATATATATATATATATATATATTTACTAGCAGTTTCTTCTCTTGTACTTCTCACTTGTAGAAATGTCTTCTGTC
Source organism: Acanthosepion esculentum (assembly GCA_964036315.1). Lineage (NCBI taxonomy): Eukaryota > Metazoa > Mollusca > Cephalopoda > Sepiida > Sepiidae > Acanthosepion > Acanthosepion esculentum. Next base: position 60,787,415 of record OZ038508.1, on the reverse strand, counting down.
TTCTTGCTTTCAAAAACTTAAATGAAATTTCAATCTTCATCTTCTGTCTCCTTAATGCCTCTTCTTTGTCTTCTATCTGTAATAATTTTTTTCTTATATTCTTTCATATTCAGTTACCCATTGTGTCTTAGTGGCGCTAAGACTTCACTTACGGTGAAATGATTTAAGAACAAGGTATGTCTCTTCAAATCTCTTCAATAGTGCAATTCCATCTTGTCATTACAAACCTCAAGGACTTCTTTTCTTGTTTAACAAATGGTGAATGGAAAGGAAGAAGCACTCTTTTTCATACAAGTTAGTCTTATATGTAGATTTTAACCCTGTCCCAGGTGTGATCAATGCAGAAAAGATGTTTATTAACCAGTCTGAGGCATTTTAAATACATTTTTTGGTGATAACAATGATTTTTTATAGATACGAGACCTACTATTTAACACATGGGGTGAAATGGATGTAAGACAAACGCAGGAAATACAGTATAAAATATGATTCTTTTATCAGTTCAACCTAACCAAGGCATTAAAGCAACTAAGATGCAAGGGATTACTGAGTGTTAGAGAATATGAGAAAAATATACTATTGAGGAGAGAAGACAATAAAAGAACAAGAATTAAGAAAACAGAATTAACGATTGACATTGCATTTAAATTTTTGTAGCTCCATGTTAACAGGGAAGCAAGAAGCCAAAAGAGAGATCCACAAGCGAGAAGTGCGACCGAAGAAACTGTTAGCACAGAACTTATGTTTGCATCTAGCCATTTCAACTTCAAGACAAAACAACTACTACTGATATTTATAAATACGTCTGTGATCACAATCCAACTGGAAGTTTCTTGAAGAGATTATTCAATAGGTCAGGATTACAGGAATGGTTTTTGTAATTGGTTATCACTTATGTACCGTTTTGATATTATCATGTTATCTCACAACTGTCATGACTATTTACAATTTGACTTGAGAATCATTATCTGATTCACTGCCAGAGTAAGAAGACACAGGACAAAGAAATTCTTTATATCTTATCAGCTGTGACTGAACAATTATTGCATCCACTGCCTTCATTGGCAAATTGCTGTGAATCACAACCAAATCTACTTTTATAGAAAGTGCATTCCAGAGCCAACTAGATGAAATATAAATTTAATAGTTAAAAAGAAAGAAGCATTTCACTTTTACTGCTGTGGATGCACTTACACGTCTTTACAAAAATCACATTACCTGCTGTTGATATATGTATATATATATATTTTCAAAACATGAGAAGTCAGCCCCGTATGTATATATATTTTCAAAACATGAGAAGTCAGCCCCGTAAGTATATATACTTTCAAAACATGAGAAGTCAGCCCTTTATGTATATATACTTTCAAAACATGAGAAGTCAGCCCCATATTTTCAAAACATGAGAAGTCAGCCCTGTATGTATATACATTTTCAAAACATGAGAAGTCAGCCCCGTATGTATATATATTTTCAAAACATGAGAAGTCAGCCCCGTATGTATATATATTTTCAAAACATGAGAAGTCAGCCCCGTATGTATATATATTTTCATAACATGAGAAGTCAGCCCCGTATGTATATATATTTTCAAAACATGAGAATTCAGCCCCGTGTGTATATATACTTTCAAAACATGAGAAGTCAGCCCCGTATGTATATATATTTTCATAACATGAGAAGTCAGCCCCGTATGTATATATATTTTCAAAACATGAGAAGTCAGCCCCGTATGTATATATACTTTCAAAACATGAGAAGTCAGCCCCATATTTTCAAAACATGAGAAGTCAGCCCTGTATGTATATATATTTTCAAAACATGAGAAGTCAGCCCCGTATGTATATATACTTTCAAAACATGAGAATTCAGCCCCGTGTGTATATATATTTTCAAAACATGAGAATTCAGCCCCGTATGTATATATACTTTCAAAACATGAGAAGTCAGCCCCTAGCATTTGTGTTATGAAGTAACAAGCCCTCAATTAGCACTAAAGATTGAAGCATTACAAAAAACAAAAACTATAAAATTGAAATGATACAAAAAGAAAAATTAAAAAATTAAAGTGTTACATAAAAAAATGATTAAAAAACTGAAGTCTTACAAAAAAAAACAAAGGTTTTACAAATTGAAGTACTAAAAAGAAAGCCTAGAAGATTGAACTGTTACAAAAACAAAGACTAAATGTTGAACTGTTAAAAAAGATGTAAAAAATAAAAAACTAAAGACTGATGTTACACAAGATTAAAAGAGTGAAGCCTTATAAAAACATACTAGTTGACTGAAACATTACAAATACTAAAAAATTGGAGCTTAACAAAAAAGACAAACATAAAAGTATTACAAAAAAAAATCTAAATTTTGAAGTTTTATAAAAAACTATGAAGATTCAGATTAACAAAGACAATAAGATTGAAGTAGGTTAAAAAAATAGTCTAAAAGATAGAAGTGTTACAAAAACTAAAGGTTCAAGTACTACAAAATACGAAGATAAGATTGATATTTTACAAGTAAGAAAAGATTAAAAGATTCAACTCTTACAAAAAAACAAATACTAGAAGATCAAAGTGTTACAAAAAAGACTAAAACATGGACATATTAGAAAAAACAATGTCTAGAAGATTAGTCAAAACTTAGTAAGGGGATCTGTAATAATAATGACAATGCAGTTTTAGTCTGGTGACATCTGTCTACACAAATGATATACCTGCTTTTTATTTGCACATAACAATATGGTGGACAAGATACTCATGTTTCCTTAGTTCCCAGTTACAACAGTTACAGATAACAGAAACTATATGATTAAAGTATTTTATAACAAATACTGAAGATTGAAGTCTTTTTTTTTTGAGTTCACCCCAAGCAAGACAGTAAAGCTACTAAAACACAAGGGGTGGAAGAGTTAAAAATAGAAACATTGCTAAGGAACAAAAACAAAAGTAGAGTAATCAGGAGGATAATAGTGATTGACATTGCATTTAAATTTCTGAAGGTTAAAGTTGGCTGGAATGCATGGAGCCAGAAGGGAGTGCCCACAAACAAGAAGAATAAAAAAAGAAACTGTTAGCATAGAATTTACGGTTACATCTAGCCAACTCAAAAGGAAATTGATGTGACCTTGTCACCAGTCTATACTGCACTTAAATTCAAAAATTCTAGTCACTATAGCAAAGAATTCATCTGAATAATTACCATGAAATTATTTATAGAAAAGGCACAAGGAGGCAACCTTCTGATGGTGGGAAAGTGATTTAAGCTGTGACTGGACCAATAATATTGCTGGGTTTATCAAGGAGCTTCAGATAAATAGCAGGAGCATCAGACCATATATGGAAATTTTAAGCATGAGTGAATGGTAGAATTATAGAGATATAAGATAGATTCTAAATATAAACATTGTCTAGCATGACACAGTGAACCAACTTTCTTAGCAGCTGACCTAGCAATGGATTTAATATAGTCTTTCCAATTCACGTTAGCCAAGAATGTTAGCCTGAGAAGGCATAACAAGTCCTTTTACTGGAGGTCAGCATCAGCCATGCTGATAGAAGGCAGAAAGGGTTTTCAAATGTTTAATAGAGAGAAGTCTCATTTTGGAGGTATTAAAATTGACAAGCCATCCTTTGCCCCAGTTAACAACAGACTGAAGGTTTTTTGGATATCAGCTGCCATTTTGACCATATCAAACCGACCAGATTTACTACTGAGACAAGAGTAAATAATGGTTGTGTCATCAGCGTAGATACCAAGTTGAGAGGTGATGCCATTGGGAAGATCATTAATGGATCAATGTGGGGGGGGCACTAGCATTAGTACAAAAGGATCTAGAAGAGTGGCTCTTGAGGATTACTCTCATTTCACAATATGATAGAAAATGTTACACGGAAAAAGGATTCAAGTTTAAAAAAAATAACGAATACTAGAAGATTGAAATATTGCAAAAAACAAAGATTAGAAGAAAAAAGCTTTCATATAATTGGAGATTTTAAATTCCTAAACTTGAAAAAAAATGAAACCTAATTTTTTATGCATAAACCCGTATTCATATCTTGAGAGAGTAATGAAAATTTTATAAAATATTTCTTTAAAATATGAGATTTGGTAAAAGTCATCACATTTTTTAAAGTTATATTTCTACTGTTTTTAACAATTCATTATTATTCGGTTGAAAACTGTTTTCCTCAGTATTAATATATAATGAAAGGACCTTTCAAATTGATCTCATGAGATATTCTACTTGGCAGACATATTACTTAGCACTTCATTTAGTTATTTTTCTGATTGTGGCTGTCTTATCCATCAGACGATCATGGAATAGAAAGAATGAAATACCGGCATCTCCCGGGACCTGTTTTTATTGATATGAAAATTTTACTTGCTAAAATGAACAAACATTTCATGTCTGTTAGTGATATATACAGCTGGCTTAGTTTCAAGTACAAGACATACAAATAAACCTTAGGATGTTAAGCAAGCATCAAATATTTTTAAATTCCTACCAGGATTCATTAGCAACATAAGATACATTTTTTTTTTTTTAAGCTTTTCATCCCAAGCAAGGCTGGAAGCCACTAGCACGCAAGGGGTTACAGAAGATTTGGAGCGAGAGCAGATAGGAGTGTTAGTGGAAAGGATGTGGAGAAGGATAGTGGATAGATCAAGGTTACAGAAGATTTGGAGCGAGAGCAAATAGGAGTGAAAGGGGAAAGGATGTGGAGAAGGGAAGTGGATAGATCAAGGTTACAGAAGATTTGGAGCGAGAGCAAATAGGAGTGAAAGGGGAAAGGATGTGGAGAAGGGAAGTGGATAGATCAAGGTTACAGAAGATTTGGAGCGAGAGCAAATAGGAGTGAAAGGGGAAAGGATGTGGAGAAGGGAAGTGGATAGATCAAGGTTACAGAAGATTTGGAGCGAGAGCAAATAGGAGTGAAAGGGGAAAGGATGTGGAGAAGGGAAGTGGATAGATCAAGGTTACAGAAGATTTGGAGCGAGAGCAAATAGGAGTGAAAGGGGAAAGGATGTGGAGAAGGGAAGTGGATAGATCAAGGTTACAGAAGATTTGGAGCGAGAGCAAATAGGAGTGAAAGGGGAAAGGATGTGGAGAAGGGAAGTGGATAGATCAAGGTTACAGAAGATTTGGAGCGAGAGCAAATAGGAGTGAAAGGGGAAAGGATGTGGAGAAGGGAAGTGGATAGATCAAGGTTACAGAAGATTTGGAGCGAGAGCAAATAGGAGTGAAAGGGGAAAGGATGTGGAGAAGGGAAGTGGATAGATCAAGGTTACAGAAGATTTGGAGCGAGAGCAAATAGGAGTGAAAGGGGAAAGGATGTGGAGAAGGGAAGTGGATAGATCAAGGTTACAGAAGATTTGGAGCGAGAGCAAATAGGAGTGAAAGGGGAAAGGATGTGGAGAAGGGAAGTGGATAGATCAAGGTTACAGAAGATTTGGAGCGAGAGCAAATAGGAGTGAAAGGGGAAAGGATGTGGAGAAGGGAAGTGGATAGATCAAGGTTACAGAAGATTTGGAGCGAGAGCAAATAGGAGTGAAAGGGGAAAGGATGTGGAGAAGGGAAGTGGATAGATCAAGGTTACAGAAGATTTGGAGCGAGAGCAAATAGGAGTGAAAGGGGAAAGGATGTGGAGAAGGGAAGTGGATAGATCAAGGTTACAGAAGATTTGGAGCGAGAGCAAATAGGAGGGAAAGGGGAAAGGATGTGGAGAAGGGAAGTGGATAGATCAAGGTTACAGAAGATTTGGAGCGAGAGCAAATAGGAGTGAAAGGGGAAAGGATGTGGAGAAGGGAAGTGGATAGATCAAGGTTACAGAAGATTTGGAGCGAGAGCAAATAGGAGTGAAAGGGGAAAGGATGTGGAGAAGGGAAGTGGATAGATCAAGGTTACAGAAGATTTGGAGCGAGAGCAAATAGGAGTGAAAGGGGAAAGGATGTGGAGAAGGGAAGTGGATAGATCAAGGCAACTGGAGATGTCGATTGACGTTACATTTGAATAGTTGGAGATTGTAGTTGTCAGGGAAACAGGAATAAGGAAGGGAGTTCCACAGGCGAGAGGTGCGAGACATGAAGCTATTGGAGTAGAAGAGACGTCTACATTTAACAGTTTCAACAGTGAAAGGGTGGGAGCGGGATGCCAGTCTCGTAGGACGCTTGAATTCATGAAGCCTGGGAACCAGCGAAAGCAGTTCATCTGAGCAATTACCGTGAAAGTACTTGTAAAAAAACAGAGAGAGGCGACGGCGCGTCTGTGAGAGAGCAATTTTTTTTTTTTTTTTTAAGCTTATCACCCCAAGTAAGGCTGGAAGCCACTAGCACGCAAGGGGTTACAGAAGGTTTGGAGGAAGAGCAGATAGGAGTGGTAAAGGAGAGGATGTGGAGAAAGATAGTGGATCGATCAAGGCAAGGGGGTTACAGAAGATTTGGAGTGAGAGCAGATAGGAATGAAAGGTGAATGGATGTGGAGAAGGGAAGTGGATAGATCAAGGCAACTGGAGATGTCGATTGACGTTACACTTAAATAGTTGGAGATTGTATTTGTCAGGGAAACAGGAATAAGGAAGGGAGTTCCACAGGCGAGATGTGCGAGACATGAAGCTATTGGAGTAGAAGAGACGTTTACATCTAACAGTTTCAATGGTGAAGTGGTGGGAACAGGATGCCAGCCTCGTAGGACGTTTAAATTCATGAGGCCTAGGGACCAGCGAAAGCAGCTCCTCGGAGCAATTACCGTGAAAGTATTTGTAAAAAAGACAGAGTGAGGCAACGTCGTATCTGTGAGAGAGTGACTGCAGACGAGATGACAGATCATGGCCAATTACATTGCATATCCGTCTCTGGATCTTATCAAGAACCCTGAGGCAAACAGCAGGGGCTCCAGACCATATATGGCAGCAATACTCCATGCAAAGAGATGACAGATGACATAGTGTTGATAGCAGACAGAGAAAAGTAACTATGAGAACTCTTACAGATAGTATTGAATGAAAGCAAGAAGACAGGATTAAACATCAATTGCAAGAAGACGAAATACCGAGTTGTTTGCAAAAGGAACAGCTCAACATGCAAATTACAAATTTGAGATACTAAAATCAAACAAGTACAGCAATTTAAATATCTAGGAAGTGTTTTAACAGAAATGTGAAATTTGAAGACTTTGGCATAGTGAAAAATGCCTTCCAAATGCTAAGCAAAGTATTAAGAAATAGATAAAAATTCCTAAGAAACAAAGTGTTATGCAATATCAGTCCTTTTATTTGACAGTGAATGTTGGGCAATTTCCTCACAGATGAAGAGGAGACTTGAAGGAACAGAAATATGATTCTAGAGAAGGATGCTGACAATACCAACGACCAAAGTTTTAGAGAAAATCCGAACAAAAAGAGCACTTAAATTTAAAATCAGGAAGTGATATTTTAACTTTTTAGGGCACATAATGAGGAAAAAGGGCTTGGAAAATTTGATACCCATAGGATAGATTGAAAGCAGGAGTGAGAGAGGAAAACAGCGTATAACCTACCTAGAAAGCTTGAGTAAATGTATGGTGGAGCAAGATTTAGGAGAGATAACGAAAAGACAAAATTTGTTCAGAGCTACAAATGATAGGAAATTGTGGAGATCCATGATCACCAACGAGAAATGATGCATAAAAATAGTTTTCCCACCATGAAGGACATAAAATACGATAAACTGAAAATACTGGCTCAAACTATTTTTGTAGAGAATTCTACCCTGAATCCATTATAAAAAATTAAAATGCTAGATTGCTAAAGAAGGCACAGGTTGTACAAAAATGGCAAAATTATTATAGTAGTGAATGTAATTATTTACACTATTTACATTGTTCGGACTATTGTCCATCTTTTTTATTGACATATTCACTATGTTTCAGCCATTTTACATTCCAGCCTTCGTCAGGTGATATGTGTTGGAATTTAGAACCAAACCCTTTATTTTGTCTACCGGGGGTAGATTGTTCTAATTCCACATGCCATGCCTTTTCTGGATATCACAGTTTCAGTTATTTCCCTATAGTAACTCAACTCTCCAAGTTTTTCTTCATCTCTGCTGCAGCCGGGTATTGAACTCACAACACTTTGGGTCAAGTCACTGGATTGCTTCAATCAACACTTTTATCTACTGAGCCATGTGTCTTGAAGAGCTGAATTAATAAAGGAAAATAGCTTCACCTGAAGAATGCCGGAGCATACGATGGCTGAAACGTTGTGAATATGACAATAGAAAAGATGAGGACAATAATCCAAACAATGTAAATAGTGTAAATAGTTACGATACCTCATCTCAGAAATATAGACAGATTTTGAAGGTGAAATATGGCAATAAAGATGAGGACAACAGTCTGAACAATGGAAATAGTGTAAATAGTTACGATACCTCATCTCAGAACTATAGATATTGAACGTAATTAATTCCAGACCTTATATTTGTGGTCAGAACCTTGGGGAGAATAGTCAGTTATTGCATAGCTTTTCATAGATGATGAAACGAGCTCAATACATTCTAATCTTTATATTCGTCCTCTATCTACATCCTATCTACATCAGATCGAGACCTTCATATGTATGAGTGAGTGTGTGCATGTGAGGGGGGGGTAGTTTGAGCACAGTGGAAATTAAATCTTGTGTCTGACAGTGATAGATTACTTTTGTCTCAATTTTGTTATCAGGCCAAAAAAAAACTGCAAAAATGAGCAAAAAAGGTTGCGACAGTTGGCTTTTAGTTTTCACAAAGTTTCAGTCATTATACCCTTTGGCCTTTTTCAGGTGACTGTCATTGTACTCGGTAATCATTCTGATTAGGAAAGAAGGGATATTCAAAAAAAAGATTCTACCACCTGAGTAACAGCACTCATATGGTATCCAACATTTGAGTCAGGACACTCATACAGTCTCATTGCCTGAGTAAGGACACTCATATGCCCCCACCCCACATGACTATCTGAAACAAGCCACTCGTACAGTCTCACCATCTGAATTCGCACACTCATACAGTCCCTACCACCTAAGACAGAACACTAATACAGTCCCTACCACTTGAGTCAGGACACTAATACAGTCCCCACCATCTGACTCATAGTCTCACCACTTGAGTCAGAACACTAATACAGTCTCATAACCTGAAGAAGGGTAATTATATGCACCCCCCATCCACCCCTGAGCCATCTGACACTAATATAGTATTATCACCTGAGGAAGGACACATATACACCCCCATCTACTCACAAAACCTCCCACACCATCTGAGTCAGGACACTCCTACAGTCCTCACCATCTAAGTCAAGACACTAATACAGTTTCATTACCTGAATAAAGACACTTATATACACGCCCATCCATCTATGAAACCAGCCACACCATCAGCGTCAAGACACTAATACAGACCTCACCATCCGAGTCAGGACACTAATACAGTCCTCACCATCTGATTCTGGACACTAATACAGTCCCATCACCTGAGGAAAGGTACTTACATGCACCCCATCCACCCCTGAAACCAGTCACACCATCTGCATCAAGACACTAATACAGTCCTCACCATTTGAGTCAGGACACTAATACAGTCCTCACCATTTGAGTCAGGACACTAATACAGTCCTCACCATCTGATTCTGGACACTAATACAGTTCCATCACCTGAGGAAAGGTACTTACATGCACCCTATCCACCCCTGAAACCAGTCACACCATTTGAATCAGGACACTAATACAGTTTCCATCAACTGAGTCAGGACACTAATACTGTTCTATCACCTAAGGAAGGAAACATATATATATATATACATTCCCATCCACACCATCTGAGTCAGGACACTATTACAGCCCCGACCGCCAGTGTCAGTACATTAGGTTTAAGGCTCCAAAATATTGCTACCAGATTGTCCATGAGACACACGTTTAGAGCAACAAAAGACAGGTTGTCATGGTGTCATTATTGCCAACAGGTCAGCAAAGGAGATGGCATATGAAAGATAACTGTTTAACTCCTGTTCTTTTCTAAACTCTGAAGTACGTGCTGTTCATGGCAGTGTCAACAAAATTTATTTTTCTCATAATGCAAATATAATTTTGCAATCATTATTGCCATGGTGAATTTTTATGAGGAGGAATTAATAAAAAATCATATAATGGTCATAAATTGCTGTCTTGTAGTCAAACATCAATTTAAATAAGTCATTTTTGAACTCATATTCGTAATATTATTATAACACTTCATCTTTTTCAATCAAACATTTATAAATGTAAATTCAATTTGCTGAAAGTAAAATATTGTTTGCATTAATATCAAATGAATTCAAAAGGCTATAAAAATGTAAATTAGTAGATAAGATGATTTAATATTATGCTTTGAAATGAACTTTTCATCTTTGTTGACGCATTAGTTTAATTAATTCTAATTAAAACTAGCTTTATTAATTTATGACACAGTTTCCATTTCATCGTGTTTTTGCTGTCTGAGTAGACGTAAACATAATACTTTTCAGCTGTCAGAATTTTTTAAATTATGTTTTGTCATTATTATTCATTTTTGATGAATTATATTTTAACTAATGGTTTTTTTTAACAATTCCTTTTCATGCAATTTTTTTTATCCAAGTATTAGTAGACATAATAGTCTTCAGTTATCAGAATTTCTTAAATAAAGTATTGTCACTGTTATTAATTTTTGACTGATTTTTCCTTCATTTTACATACACACTTATTGGGTATACGTTGGAAGCAAGCTTTGATTTTGACAAGTTAATTAAAGATAACAGACTTCATGGTCTGAAGATGTCATTGAACCATGAAACTGGCAATCATCTCTCTCTCTCTCTCTCTCTCTCTCTCTATATATATATATATATATATATATATATATATATATATATATATATATATATTGGAATTCGAATTTCACCTGAGGATGAAACAGAGCTGGATACTTTAATTCAATTTAATTTTTATAATTAAATTGAAGTTTTTAGCTTCTCTTTTTGAATCATGAGAACTCTTATGTAGCGATGGAATCATATTTTTAAAAAATAATTATAATTTAGGCTCTACTTATGTATTGAGCACTGTTTTTTTAAAAATAAAAAATAAAATGCTAAAGAATTTCGGATTATTAACCTAACGTGTTCTTTCCTATTTTTCTATATATTCACACACACACACACACACACACACACACACACACACACACACACACACACACACACACACACACACACATATGTTACGGGTTGTCAACCTGTGGCATGCCAAGCAATTTCCAATGGTATGCAGCTGAAAATGATGTCATGAAGTCCGAACCAATAACTACTACAATCACAAAGAAGATATTTAGCTGTTTCAATTTTAATATATACTAAAGTATATATACTATAGATTACTATATAAAATATATTTTTGAACTGGTATATTGACCTTGACGTGTATAAAAATATGTATGCTGTTGGCATACTGAATGATTTTAAAACCCTTAGTTGGCACATAGTTTCCAAAAGGTTTCCAACCCCTGATATATAACACCTTTTTTTCAAATTCCCATACCGACCATATAATTAAAGACAGACATGTTTATTTAAGCTGCACATGAACATTAGAGTTAAGTGAACATTATGATGGGGAACTATTCTGGATGTCATTTCAAATTAAGGACTTAATTTAAGGAAAAAAATGAAAATTGTAAAATGCTACTTTTTACCCCACCAGTGAGCACAATGTGGGGTAAATTGTAATAACTAAAATTAAGACAATGAAACCACTCTGATACATGATTTATGTTTCAAATTCAACTTTATTTAACTTTAACAAACAGAAAATGATAATTTGAAAAAAATTTAAAAAGTGATAAAACTTATTATAATACACAATATACTAAATAAGTGAAATTCTATGTGTCAATTTTGGATATTTTTTTTTTTTTTTTAAGCTTATCACCCCAAGCAAGGCTGGAGGCCACTAGCACGCAAGGGGTTACAGAGGGTTTGGAGGAAGAGCAGATAGGAGTGGTAAAGGAGAGGATGTGGAGAAAGATAGTGGATCGATCAAGGGCTCTCTTTGTTTTATTTTATGTTGATATTCAAGTAATGAGGCAGGAGAAGGTGAGAAAATTATGGTGCTAAATAATAATTTCACCCCTAAATCTGCATGCAACTTTTTGCCTTCCTTTAGCCTATATATACCATATTTGCTGGCCTATTGGATGGAGATTTTTTACAAAAAAACGTGCCAGAAAATTATCCTGAATAAAATACACCAGTATCGCATATGAGAGTGACATGAATACCACGAAAAAAGTAGGGTTCACGAGGAGCCTGTGTATGCATTGAGCTTAACTCTGAAACAAGGACTTCTGGAAGTGAATGATATGAATAAAAATATCCCCGAAAAATTCACCCGGGAAAAATAAATTAAGACCTGTATTTTTTTTTTTTTTAAGCTTATCACACCAAGCAAGGCTGGAAGCCACTAGCACGCAAGGGGTTACAGAAGGTTTGGAGGAAGAGCAGATAGGAGTGTTAAAGGAGAGGATGTGGAGAAGGGAAGTGGATCGATCAAGACAAGGGGGTTACAGAAGATTTGGAGCGAGAGCAGATAGGAATGAAAGGGGAAAGGATGTGGAGAAGGGAAGTGGATAGATCAAGGCAACTGGAGATGTCGATTGACGTTACACTTAAATAGTTGGAGATTATATTTGTCAGGGAAACAGGAATAAGGAAGGGAGTTCCACGGGCGAGATGTGCGAGACATGAAGCTATTGGAGTAGAAGAGACGTCTACATCTAACAGTTTCAACGGTGAAGGGGTTGGAACGGGATGCCAGCCTCGTAGGACGTTTAAATTCATGAGGCCTAGGAACCAGCGAAAGCAGCTCCTCGGGTCAATTACCGTGAAAGTATTTATAAAAAAGACAGAGTGAGGCAACGTCGGGTCTGAGAGAGTGACTGCAGACGAGATGACAGATCAGGGCCAATTACATTGCATATCCGTCTCTGGATCTTATCAAGAACCCTGAGACAAACAGCAGGGGCCCCAGACCATATATGGCAGCAATACTCCATGCAAGGGCGAATGGTCGATTTATAGATTTGGAGGATTGATTCCGGGGAGAAAAATTTCCTGGCTCGGCACAGGGAGCCAACTTTCCTTGCGGTGGATGTTGCAATTGACTCGATGTATTTGTTCCATCTCAGATCAGCGGACAGCGTGAGACCGAGCAGCCGCAGAGAGGAGCTCTCGAGAAGTTGGTCTTCAGACATTCTAATGGGATGCAGGGATGGATCCTTGTGGTGGTTAATAGAGAGCAGTTTTGTTTTAGAGGCGTTAAAGTTATGATTTAAGACCTTTATTGTGCCAAAATACAAGGATCAAACACATTCGTTCTTGAGTGTATGATGATTAAAGCATTTATGGGAGGTATTTTTTTTCTTCATGATATTCACTGTATTTTCATATTACCAGTTTTTTTTCACAGTTGCTTTGATGAATTACTGTATTTGCCTTTACTCCACACACAACCATGACACTGAAATTTATTTCTGAATTTACTTTGTACCAGTTTTTACCGAATTACTGGTAGTTCCTGGGTATGCATGTACTGGAGTAGCAAGGTTTCATTCAAATTTATAGTATTGATTTTTGCTTCTTGTCTAGCACCAATTTTTACTAAAATACTGATATTTGCTTTGTTTGCATATGTACTGGACTACAGAAATGTTTTCAGATTTATAGAATTGCACAATATTTTGCTGTGTGTTTTATAGAAATACCAGATTTTACAGAAATATTTACTTTGACTGGTATATTACTGCTTGCTTTGTGGGTGTTTTTGTTGATATATAGGTACTGAATTATACTTTTATGCATGTATGTTATATGACTACATTTACTAACAAGTACGATATTTCTGGGGGTTTTTTGCCTATTATCCTATATACTAGTATTCACCGATACCAACAGATTTCTTTGTAGCTATTATAAATTTACTGTATGTGCAGAATTTGTTCCCTGGAAAACAACTAAAAACAAATTTCAATAAAATTCTTCTTTTCCTCAAAAATGTCCTACTAATTAAACCTTACCTCAATTCTATTTTTAAAAAAAGTATCAGTTGTATAATTTATACTAATACTGTAAATGTTTTTTCATGGTTAGTGAGAATATCAGTGAAAAAGGTAAGGTTATAATTTATATATATGATTTTTTTTTTTTATTGTGATATGTGGATATTTTTTCTCCTAAATATTTCATGACAAAATCTGTGTTAATGGATAGTGTTGAATTACACGAGGAAACAGCAGTGTTAAAAAGTGCTCAGTGCACGTATAAAGAAAATAAAATAAAAATAAAAATTTAATATGCAGAGCTTTTAAATTCGTAAAAATTAGGAGATCAGAAATTATTTAGCTCAGATCACCTGAAGATACTGAAGAGTTGAAACAAAGGTAGCATGATCGACTGATCTAATTTTTTCAAATTTATATATATAGGACTTGCTCCATCAATAAATCCATAATGACTTGAAGAAGTTCATCTTCGAATAAAATGTGTCACTGAGATTTTCCACTTTGTCTTTCACATATATAGTGTGACCCGGATATAAGAGAAATCAGGATATAAGAGAGATCTTCTCTGGTCCCAAATTAGAGCCTGTGTTAATGTATATATAATAGACCAAACCCGGATATAAGAGAAACCCGGATATAAGAGACTTCTTCTCCGGTCCCGACAACTCTCTTATATCCGGGTTACACTGTATGTGTATATATATATATATATATATATATATATATATATATATATATATATATAATAAACATATCTGGGATATTAAAAACAAAAAACAAGTTACACTAAAAATACCATGTATAATAAGAAAAACAGGATCAGACTGAAACAATAAATCCAAAAACTGTAAATGCTATCTGGAAGAGAAAATATCTATAATTACCTTCCCCGATCAATGCAAATCGCTAAATGAATAATCAGTACTCATCTTAAAAGGCAAACACAAAAATACATTTTATTATGTTACTTAAAAACTGAAAACCAAGAAATAAAAACAATAGACAAAAATAAATAAAAAGAAAATAAAAAGGAATAAATACGTAAAATAAATCAACTCAAATCAGTAAATAAATTAAATAATAAACAAATTAATAAACTACAAATGCACATGTAAACATAGTAATAGCAATCAACAATAATAAATAATGAGTAAAAAAGTTAATGAACAACACTACAAAGTAGCCACAAAGCTGCATTCAGATCCACAATTATTTCCACTGAATAATCCCTGTAATGATTTGAAACATAATACAATACCAGAAAATAATTGTTAGAATAAAATAATAGACTTAACCATAATGCACTGCTGACCAGCATATATAAATAGTTGAACTAAAACACAATATACATGGCTTGATGATTCCATTTAAGCATGAAACAGACTGTTGCTGCTTGGGTGTTGACTTAACTGTCCACTTTTATATTTACATACATTCTATTCCTGATACTAAACAATTTAACCCATAAATATAGCATACCTTAAGACCATATTTTTATTATATATATATATATATATATATATATATATATATATATATATATGTATATGTAAAAATTCAGATTTAAATAAAATATATCTGTGAAATGGTAATATGAAAAAGAAAAAAGGAAAACCTTTTCCACCAAGACCTCCATTACACACTTATTCTTAACAATACTTTAGAGTGTTCATAAATGAAAAAGAATTAATCAGAGAGCTGAGTTTAAATACCAGTTGAGTTACATTCACTTATGTGCAAATACCCTTGGAAAAGATATGAATCCATCTACTCTCCCTGCAGCTATGGTTTAAATAGCAGGACAGACTATAGTATTGGTTGGCATTTGGTCTACCGCAGAAAATAATGGCAACATACTGCATGAAAGTCTTTTGCCTCATCCGTCATGAATCAAAAGAGATATGATCACCCAAGCGCGTATCATATGTGGCACCTAACTGACTTATATATGTGCAACTGGCAGTTCGATTAGAAAAGGACCCCCAATCGGTTGTGAACTGGGGCAAGAAATGGATGGTTAAGTTTAACGCCTCTAAAACAAAACTGCTCTCTATTAACCACCACAGGGATCCATCCCTGCATCCCATTAGAATGTCTGAGGGCCAACTTCTCGAGAGCTCCTCTCTGTGGCTGCTCGGTCTCACGCTGTCTGCTGATCTGAGATGGAACAAATACATCGAGTAAATTGAATCATCCACCGCAAGGAAAGTTGGTTCCCTGTGCCGAGCCAGGAAATTTTTCTCCCCGGAATCGATCCTCCAAATCTATAAATCGACCATTCGCCCTTGCATGGAGTATTGCTGCCATATATGGTCTGGAGCCC